>JAYKKO010000015.1:2500000-3750000 GCA_037074685.1 Glyphodes pyloalis | reverse complement strand
GTGCGAAACGCATTTACTTTCATTTACTTAACTTTATTTGACTTAAGTACAAATTTTTATTCACTTTATTAAAATCCACGGTAGAATAACTTTATCTGCGCGCTTACGACGATGCAGCACGGTGAGTGTTACGAAATCACAAAACAGCAGGTGACGCTACTAGCTTGCTTGATGAGTAGGTAGTAATCACAGCTAGGAAATCCTTAAAACACGTAACGCATGTCGCAGTTAAAGTGTATAGGTATATGACGCTTTAACTGTATGAAGCATACCATATGAAATGCTTTGAAGACGTAATGGTTGTGTGTGAGTCAGTTTACGAACTGATAACACATTCAAAGAATAGCTATTTGACTTTCAAGAGCATGTACAACTTTAGTTTTCTAACTAAAGACCAAATACGAAATATATATATATATATATACAACGTGTAACGGAAAGGGTATAACAATATCAAAAATACCAAAGCAGTTAACGGTTACAAACTGTATGGGACCATTTGTAGCTGTGTACACGCATTTATTGATTCAATATTTTTTTTTGAAATATCAGTCAAATACAAGTCAAAATTTTGACTTAGTCACGCTTGCACAACACTATCACAGTATTGTTGGAATCGTCGAAAGACTTGGATGTACCTACCTATTATGCTATTAATTTAAATATCACAATGGTGGTTCATCTTTTAGTGTTTACTGAATCACATCTGAAATTTGGTGGTTTAGCGTTTCTCATTTTGACAATTCAGTTAAGTCATTGAGTTGTCGTCGCCGTGACAACATCTTGTGTTTTTGCCTTTCTGGATTACCTACTTACTACGGATAGCCTAGTGATATTTCGTGATGTCTTTGAGCAATCAAGAATATTCGAGATGATTCTCTGTGTCGGAGCAACCGACGGCAGCGTGATGGCCGACCGAAAGCTAGAGAAAGAGATTTACGAAACCATCAAAACGCTCGTTTCCATCTGTGGATTGGGCGAGGAGGTCGTATCACATGGCCAGCTCGGTCACCAGACCTCACTCCGTTGGACTTCTTCTTGTGGGACTAATTTAAAAGGAAGGTGTAGGTACGCTGTAGCATGCTCGTCAAGGGAAGAGATGATAGAAAGCATCAAGGCCGCGTTCTGTACAGTGACACCACAAATGTTGCATAATGTTCGCGCATCTTCTAAGAAAGTACTAGGCGCGCATGTCGAGGAAGGAGGTGGAGAAATTCAGGATCGCAGTGATTGTCGTGAAGTGATAACGTGATTTGGGATCGCTGACCTCAATAGTGTTGTGATGCGTTTGTTTACGTTTTAGTCAGTCATTATAGTTAATCATTTTTTATTTCATAAAAACAATAAAGTGTTTATTTTAACTCGGGATTTCGTATATAGAATCTATACAAGGTATAGTATCCACCTACTTTACATTGTTACCCCCTTTCCGTTACAGGTTGTATAATATATATATAATTTCCATATATTTGTGTCATAATACAAACAGTTAACAGGGTATTTTATAAAAAAATATGTAAAAGCTAGTAGGCAAAAATTTCATATATTGGATCGGGCTTAGTTTTTGATGTATTTTATCTTGGCTAAGACTTTGTCTGAACTAAATTAATTTTTTAGAAACAGCTCGTTCGTCATTTATTCTTAACTGAATAGCCTCTTTGACAAAGATACGGCACGTGGCGTAGCGACTATGCTCGTAATAGCACAGTAAATTTAACTGCTTACATTTGAAAGTTAAATTTATTTTGATACTGTTTTCTTTAACGAATGAACAAACTGTCTGTGAAACTAATTGTTATGAATTTATTGAAAACTCATTATCTTCTGTATATTTTATTACCATTACCTATTTACTATTATTATAATGTATTGTAGTGTAATATAAGGGTTTATTGTCCCAATAATTCGACTCATCCATCGTCACAGCAAATGTGTAGACTGTACATACCTAATATTAATTGCATATGATATTTTCAAGTCAGATAAAAAGATCAAGTTATCATGGATTATCAATGACAAATGTCTCTCCTACCTTTGTTGTGCAACTTTATCAATTTGCGATGCACTTAATACATTTAATACAAATAATTTAGATTATTAGTACAATCTTCAAGTAGTACCAACAAATACTGAAAAAAGCATGACAGTATACAAAAGTTAAAAACCCAGACTTTATCCAGAGAAGCTACTTAGGTGTTGGACACCCTAATTTCCAGAGTATTTAATTATCATATCTACTCTACCATCATTCAAGACATAACATAATTTATATTATACCACTCATTTACCAAGAGAAGCAGATACTCTAGGAGCGCCAAAATTTCAAAGTTTGCAGGAAGCCGATAGGTTTTTTGAAAGGAAATAGTCACTGGTGGAAAGGTAAGGTTTGGGTTATTTTACACTTGGCCATGTGAGTTCATGTTTCCCATTGGGATATACGGGATAAAATAAGGCATTATCAGCTGAAGAAGTTCACTATCCTGACTTGCGCATTGTCAGTTTTAAATGCCGCACCCAGCCGAACCTCTGTAGACGAGAGGCGAGGCCGTGCGTTTCGTGCCATCTTTGATGTCCAAGATTCGATTTTTGGTCGAGTCAATAGATTTCAAAAGATGGACAATCAATGTAGAAGTTTTTTTAACATCGTATAGTAGGGCTTACAGTTAATTTATTAATTCTATTTCTTTTGACTATAAACCCAACTATGTTATGCCTTTGTTCAGTTTCGTAATATTGGTCTTTGGTAAAAAACCGTTACTTAAAAGTAGACGTAGGTATTTTTTGTGTTACTTATATTTGATATGGCTAATAAGATTTTGAATTTACTTATTACGTCCAGAGATCGAGTCGCCTCCGTCGTGGCCTTCAGACGGGCGCATTGTGTTCGACCACGTGAACATGCGGTACGCGCCCGACGAGTCTCCCGTGCTCAAAGACTTGAACATCACCGTTGAGAGCGGATGGAAGGTTAGTCTACACTTGTTTATCTTTGCTAATTCTTGTTCTTCTGTTGGTATTTTCTTGTTGGCATATAAGGCATAAGCATTGGCAGCTTAAAGTTTTAAGACCGAGAAAACCAGAATCAATAAAAAATCAATTCTGTCAGTCATTTAAAAGGACAATCGGACAGGAGGTTATGGGGGACGCAAAAACATGACTCACATTGATGTCCTTTTTAAATTAGGTCCCGAGTTACTACTAATTATACCTAATCAGAGATGTTTACTAAAATAACTTCTTTTGTTTAAATTAGCAGTAATTGGCACCTCATAAATAGTGTCTGTAATCTAGGCTTTAGATGATTTATCCTACTAGTCAATTCAACTCTGTGTGTGTTCACTAAAACGATAAAAGGTATATATAAAGATAATTTCGTATTTTTAGGTGGGAATCGTAGGTAGAACCGGTGCTGGTAAATCGTCTTTGATATCGGCGCTGTTCAGATTCGCTTACCTGGAAGGGAAGGTTACTATAGATGGGATCGACACGACATTGGTCGCCAGACAGGTAAATATAAAAATAAATGTAGTTAATCGTAATTACAATCAAAAGATCTAGTCAAAATTGTTATGCGAATGTAGGAAATTGTTAGATATTTTACCATACCTACATAAATCATTACGAATCTTTACAGATTTTCTAGGATTTTCAAGAGTTTTTGTATTATATGTATCTTATTATTTAAAATAAAACCCTTTCCACTATTTTTATCTTTTTCAATCTGAGATTAAACTATATTATGACTACATAATTTTTTATATTTAACTTATTCCATTTTACAGGAATTACGATCGAAAATTTCAATAATTCCGCAAGAACCAGTTTTATTCTCTGCAACGATCCGGTACAACTTAGACCCTTTCAACATTTACAGTGACGCTGATATTTGGCAGGCTCTCGAGCAGGTATGTGGAACAATATAATCCTAATAGGAATGTTGACATGAATACCTAAAATCTAAAAAGGTATATTTTCCCATAACAGATAATATTAATGCTGAAAACATATTTTGTCAATGTCAATATACGTAATTAAATTAATTAAAAGCCCATAAAAAACAATGTCTGTCACAAAACAATTATTCATTGTAATATTTAAAATCTTTAACGATTTAAATAAAAATATTGACCCAGCCATCGCATGAAACTACAAAGTAATCCATGAGTAGGTACATATATAAATTAGATTTAATTAATGCGATTGCGAAGTATACGCCTAAAGCTCCAAACGAAATTGAAACACTTCACCTCAATAAAGATATATAATTTTCACTCCAAGTTTTCCACATTAATTTAACTTTCATATCTTTATAACACAGGTGGATATGAAATCAGCTGTCCCATCGTTAGATTTCAAGGTAACGGAAGGTGGAAGCAACTTCTCCGTCGGCCAGCGGCAGCTCATGTGCCTGGCTCGCGCCGTGCTCCGGTCCAACAAGATACTGATCATGGATGAGGCCACTGCAAATGTTGACCCGCAGTGAGTATACACAATTTTTTTAAATTGGACAACATCACATACATTGCTCAGATTCTGTGGTAACCACAACACCCAGACCGGAGACAATACAGAAAAGTTCGTTTCCCATATTGACCCGACCGGGATCGAATCCGGGACCTCAGAGATGGCGTGGCGCCAAAGACCGGCCCGCTTCGTCTAGGCTACGGAGACCGTCGAAAAAATAATATATGTATCAGTCTAATGTTAGTTAGTACTACTGATTTATGATTTTATAGTATTTTTAAGGAAAAATAATTACTCCTATGACACTTTATGTTTGACAATTCAAATGCAGTGAAGTTGGGTCAAAAGTTGAGCAGCCTTCTCTCAGCTCCATAATAGGGTAATGCGGTATTTACATAATTCAAAATGTTTTTATACTTATTTGTACTACTGATGTAATTCAGTAATATTTATGCATCATCTTAATAGTTAACAGGTGCTCTAAAATTATTTAGTATCAACCTAGTTCGATACAGTTCGATGAAGAGCTCATACCAAATGTGTGTTTTGTCCAATAGGACGGACAACTTCATCCAGCAGACGATCAAGCGCCACTTCTCGTCATGCACCGTGCTCACGATTGCTCACCGGCTCAACACTATCATTGACTCGGACCGCGTGCTCGTCATGAGCTTCGGTCAGGTGGTTGAGTACGACCATCCCTACATCCTGCTGAGTGATCCCAACAGCCACTTCAGCTCCATGGTGCGAGAGACCGGCGAGAAGAACACCGCTATGTTGCTGGAACTTGCCAAAGACGCATATTTCCAGAGCAACGTGGAGGAAAATGCTAGATGAGTCATATCTCCTCAGACAAACTTGAACTAGAGTTAGGGTTTAATAATAATACCTTACCTACATAGCAATTAAATGAGTGCAGTTGTGCTAAGAATGAAGAACCAATATTAAATATCTCATTTGCCATTCGGTCAGCCATTACCTACCAGCGTTTAAACATAGTTGCATCTGAGTTAAGACTTGAGTTAAGAGTTTTTTTTGTACATAGTACTGACGGGCAAGTTGACTTCAAAGTTGCCTTTACTCAGGTAGGTTAGGTAATTTAATAAGACTAGGTACTAATAATGTTGACTCTAAATACTGCCGTCAAGTTTTATATCTCTACACCACAGGTATTTCACGATAAAATTTAGCATAATATATCCTTTCTTACTCGATTTATGATTCATTTTACGCTTAAAATATAAATCCAAATTTTAATCCAAATTCTAAGTAATTACCAAATATATCTATGACCCTGATGACAGTGTGCTTTAAATGTGTAGTTGTCTGCTAGGGATGAGTACGAAATTCAAAATATAATATTCTAACGTCTTAATAAATCGGTTTCATTTACCTAATCAAAGATTATAGATTACTGATACAAAATATTTCTTCTTTGCAAATAATTGTGTATTAAGCAAAAGCAATTTTGTACACTTATTCATAAAGTTAAAAACAAGTGTCAGGAGTGTAAAGCAGTTGTCGGGTTTAGTCAAATTACTTCATTTTGGGTAAAAGTCTACTTTAATAAACTTTCCTGTTTCTTTTATTAAATCAAATTTATAAAATTACCTACTTAATTTTATAATTGAAAAGTTCCTAGTCGAAGATGTTTATACAAAATATTACAAGTATCTACCAAAACAAACTTTATTACAAATTTGTAAAAATAATTTAGTAAGTAGGTATGGCTATGTTTACTAGATGTAAGGAAATAAAAAAGAATGTACATTTAACGGGGTCTTTCATTTTTGGCCTTTAAGGAATACGGGCTTCCAAAATGTTCCTTATTTCTCGAAGATTTTGGCAGATAACTTTCAAATTAAACTACGATACGAAAGTTTGCCAAGTAATCGCATGATAAGTTTCTTATTTCGAGTTAGCAAAAACTCAAACCTTTGGTTGCGATTCTATCGTGATGTAGTTGCATGTCTCGATTCAGAACCATTAAAGAATATGTGGACATGACACGTGCAGCAATGCCTTACAGTCATTGACCTGACATAAACTAGTGAATAAGCATAGAATTAAGACAAAAATAGTTTCTTTGAAAGCATCTTAGCTACAATGTCTCACATACTTAAATATTGAATAATCAAAAATAATTTGATACTAAAAACTACTTAATTACATAGTAAGTAGTCGCACTCGTAGTAGATACGAGCTTAAGATTTTTGAAGTTCGTTACCATAGCTAAAAGGGTACCTAATATAAATTATGATTTCTGGTTATTCCTAAAGTAGCACGTAGCAATAATCACTTTGGTTACATGAATAGTGGACACTTTTTATTAATTAAAAAAATATGTTTGCGTGATAATTTATCGCGTGAACTAATATCGGTCAATGTAAATCAAAAGCACCTACTTAGAGATTATACATTTGTACCTATATTCCGTACTCTAACGTGTTGATAATAAAATACCTACATATGACGTAAAATCATATCCACGTCATAAAACACAACAATGAACACAAGTTAAAGCTTCGTCAGTGGATTGCTTTATTTATTAGTTACAAACAATTTTTTTTTATGTATTTTCACGTAAAATATATTTTTACACGCACGTTTTTTAGTTACTTTTAGTACTCGTTATACTAAACATTAGTGTAATGAAGAACTAGTAGTTTTCACTTAAAACTTTAAGATGGTTATTTAACCAAACTTGTACCTATTTTTGTCAGAAGCAAAGAAGCCTTCTTCTGGGATGTTGGCATCGAAAAATCCGGTAAGAAAGAAAGCAAATGGCCAAAATCAATCCCAAAATAAATCCAGTGGCCCTGTGTTTGTGGTAGAACATAGCCAATTTATTGGTATCAGTACAGTTTCTGCAGCATCCACCGTCCATGATTTTTCCAAGTATCGCAATCATTTGTGTTAACATCGGTTGCACATGTGGCATCTGTAGAGCGTCCATGAGAGGTAGATGATGATCATCATGAGCATTGCGCTGGTGTAAAGCACGTGAGGGTTACTGAAGATGGACGCATTGCAGCACGGATCGGGACCATCGCAACAACTCATTTTTACTGCTGCACTTTGTGTATCGTATGGTAACTTGTGTTATGGAAGTACTATTTCTCGTACATTATATTGCAAGTATAGAAGTTACATAGCGTGCATTTTATGTGAGTTTAAACCATTTTTATTCAAAGGTTAGTTCTCCAACAGACGGACAATTTTGACAATGTTGGTTGTCACCATAATGTTATGTGGTTGTCACAGTCATGTTGACTGCGACTTAACTCTATGAACGTACCTACATAGACGATAAGACTCCCGAATCTATTCTCTCAAGTCCCAACACTGCATCATCGACCCGAACCGGGCGGCTCGAGCTCCATTATGGAGTGCATTCTGAAGGTTCTTAAACTTCTAGGGGCAAGAATCCTCCGCACCTTCAAAACTTTGTTAAAAATGAAAGGGAATATGTACAGAGCATGGACTTAGTATAATAAACAGGACCGAGCACTCGCAGCCAAAAAACGAGCCGAGCGAGATAGCTACCACAGAGGCGTGTGTCCCTTTATAATAGGGTGACAACAAGATCTATTTTGACAGCGGACATTTGATTAAATAATTACAATTTAGCCCGTTGTCCCCACTATATCTAGTGAAATAAATAAATAAATAAATATTGGACAACATCACATACATTGCTCAGATTCTGTGGTAAGTAGCTAGAGCACTTGTGTTACATAAATCAAAAACAACGACGGTACCACAACATCCAGACCCGAGACAATAGAAAGACGAAAGAAAGAAAGAAACATTTATTACTTAAAAACATCACAACATTGTCACATATATAAGCACACATATACAGAGAGGAGACAAACAAGAAAACAACAAAAAAAAAATATAATAATAATAATTACATACATACAAAAAAAAGCGTGAAATTGATCTCCTCACAATCTCCTCGTCAACCGGGCGGCGCAGACCATGACATGTCGTAATGTTCTAAATAAAAGGGCCTCACTCAGCATAAGTCATGACCCACGTCGCAGGCCATGACGCTGGTTTTCAGTGGGCCCTGCCGAGTAAAAGATCGTTTCCCTTATTGACCCGACCGGGTTCGAACCCTGGACCTCAGAGATGGTGCAACAACAAAGTCCGGCCAAGATGCGAACCATCTGGCCACGGAAGTCGTCATGTTCCAAAGTTATTGTCTGGACAGATTTGACTGTTGAAAACAACCGGGACAGCATTACTTTTATGTTTATAGGTTTGAAAAAATTATCTTGAATTATTTCAATAGAATTTATGTATAATTATGCTCCCTTTTACTCCAATGGGGACAATGGCAATAAAATTTAATCATTTATTAAAATTTCCACTGTCCCTACTGCTGGGGACGCGCCTGGTAGGGACAACGAGAATAACCCAAAATTTTTGAAATAAATGATACAAATTGTCAAAGGTATCTATTTATTTAGCCATTTACATGCTTTGGTTGATACAGATGACAAGAAAATATAGTTGAAACAATGCTTAAAATAATTGCTAGTAAGTACAATTACAGCCGCTTCAGCTACATGTTTAATGAATGGCTTTTGTAATAATTGTACGCTAGTCTATGTCTACGATTTTTTACCTAACTTCTGATCACTGTGAGCTACATATTGTTTTCAGTGCCAATATTAATATTTACCAAAAAACATCGTTTGAACATTTTGATCGATTAAACGTCTGAGAAGCTACTTTTTAAACATGATAATATCCTTAAGAGGTGGCAGGATGTAGGATTTCTTCTTCAGAGTCTGGTAGTGGTCGGTGGCTCAATGTATTACTGAGAACTTAATTTTTTTTACTTTTGGTCTGTAAAATAAACATTACAGTTAACTTAGTGCAACATATTACATCCAGTTTATGACCTACAAAATAATACTCATGTAAAGAATTAAGTAAAAATAAACCAGGCCAAGTACCTATAAGTCGTAAAGGTTTTACTATTTTATTTATTTATTTTTTTAAATACTTGATTAGGTGTTTAGAATAAGTTTACTAAAATTAAATCTTGTTGTGTGTTGTTGCGTTGAAGCATGATAAACAATTACCAATGATACTTACCACAGGAGAAATCGTAGGTATAGCAAGTCCCGGCTGCATACGACAGAATTTTTAGTGTTTTTTTGCTTTACGTGTATAGCTGAGCCATTTTTGTCGCATTACTTCATTTTTAAGGCAGGTAACTGTAAATAAATGTACAACAGTGAGGAACTAACTCGAGCACACAATTGAAATATTACGAGAATTATGGGTACCCTAGTGGTAAGATTTACAGTAAGATTATTTTAAGCTTACCTTTGGAACGATATAGGGCAATCACTATATGATTCACTTGAACAAGTATAAACGCAACATTTTTTCACTATTTTATCTTATGAGGTGCCTTATAATTGTTTATTTTGATAAACTCAATCAATGATAGTTTGACTTACTGACGCCATGACAGTTCATGATGATGCTTTAAAGGGTTACCATTAGGAAATCAGAAATAAGCAAATACATTTTACGTATTCTTTATAGTTTATGTATAAAATCAAAGAAATAAATTATAATATAATTTATTATTTTAGAATTGTTGAAATAACAATTAAATACAAGTGCATAAACTGAGTTTTTGATCAGGCAAAATTTAGATCAGAAATATTATTTTATGCTGGCAAGATCTAAGAAAGATCAAAGAACGAGACACGCGCCTCCGTCCTGGCTATCTCTGTCGGCTCGGATTTACATTTGTGTAAAGCGCACAGGAATTAATACTTTATTGCATTGTAATAGTGTTCATTTTTCATAATGAAAATTTTCAGAGTTATCAGTCCTGTTTATTATATTAGGTCCATGGTACAGAGTCACTTAGGGAAAAAAAAGACAATAAGCATTAGGTATACACTGTGCAAATTGATGCTTTTTCAAGGATTTGGGATCTGAAATACTTGCAAGGAGTTATCAAAACACGAAGTGAACCTCCCTTAGCACACCCTTAGCAGTAAAATAAAATAAACCTAGGGAATACGTGTTGCGAAATAGGCGCGTTTGTCGTCGAAAGTTGCGCATAACAGTTATAGGTATAATTTGCGTTATGGTGGTGAGTCGCTAACAGGAAACTGTTAGAACTTTAGAATAATAATAATAATAATAATAAAATCTTTATTTCCAATAAAATTATACAAAGGTCTTACGATGTACGGCGACGGCTGCACTAAGCATATTGCTTGAATCGCAGTAGTCAGGCTAGGTTTACATAAATTAAAAGTTACAATGTGGCGACACTGGTCGAGGTATAAATCCAGTGATTAATCATTGGATTTATTTTGAGTTTTGATTTTATTACTTGGAAAATTAAAATAGTGAACAAAATTTAAACAGATAAGTAGTAAAATAAGAAATAAAAATGTGAAGGTGAGTTTGTGCGTGTGTGTGAAGGAAAATGTTGTGTGCTTGTGTGTGTGTATGTGTGTGCATGTGTGAGTGTATGTGTGTCAAGCAGGAGGGCGTCTAAGTATGGTTCGGAAGGTCTTCTGTTTGCTGGTAGTCCAAGTTTGCTAGCCAGTGTTCGACAGCTTTCTTAGCTTTATACAAGGAGGCCCTCTTGATATCTACAGTTCGACAGACGGTATTGTAAAGTCGAGGCAGGAGAAAAAGTGGATGGTGTTTTGCAAAAACGGTGCGGGCTGATTTTACTTGCACTTTGTAAATACGTTTTTTGAGGAGTTCCTCGTACTCAGTGGATTTCAGAGCCGTTTCGTGTGACGTCAAAACAGCTCGAAGTATGAACAACTGTCGAACTCTCAAGACTCCGCATTCTTTATAGAGAAGGTCAGTGCTGAAACGGAAAATGAAGTAGAACCCATGATTAGATCCATACTTAAGCGCTATATAGATATACTTATAGTACTACATTCTCTGCTTACACGAGTCCGCGCGAAAATTATGTGTAAGTAGTCTTCCTGGTTTTGTTCTAATCGTATGACTTACCTACTCCTGCAAACTAAAGCAGCGAATTTATGCCCGTTTTGGGCAGTAAAAACCGGTATTTCCAATCCTAAACTGATATAATCTTTTTCTGTTATAATAGTTATAGCATTTAATACCTGTATAAATAAAGAGAAAAATGAAATACTTTTCATTAAAATATTATTACTGTTTATTTAGTAAATTATAAAAATTACTTCAGTTAATGCTATTCTTAACTCACTTTTCGAGCCAATATCAACACTTACCTACCTATAAACATGTTTTATATTTACACAACTTAATCGATTATAATTATATCAATTAATATTTAGATCCAGTAATTTTAATTAACAGGGACTTATTTTTATTTGAACTACCTAGCTAATATTATGCTTCAATCTAAACAGCTGGCTGAAGGAACAAAATAGGTGTTGGGATTTATTTATATAAATAATGTGCCATTGTAGGTAGGAATTAACTATATAAACAACAAAGTATTTATAGAGTTATGAATTTGCCTCTTATGAATACTATTCAGTAAGCTTGTCCGGGTTTTCACTGTAGTATTTGTTCTTGGCCATTTCATAGAGCGTTTTGCTCATGGAGTCCGAAGTTTCCCTGACGAGGAAGTTGAGATGGCTCTCAGGGTTGGAAAGCAGGACGTGGGGATGGTCAAACTCGACGGCTTCCCCGCGGTCCATCACCAGCACGCGGTCGGCGTCCATAACCGTCAGCAGCCGGTGAGCGATCGTGATCACGGTGCACGAAGCGAACTGCTGCCTGATCGTTTTTTGGATCAGCCCGTCCGTCCTGGTGAGAACATTATTATATGTGACATTTGTGACTTTACATATGGCTGTACCTATAAACTTGTGGCAATCGCAAGCTACGAATACACTTGTAACTTGTACCTACCTGAAATAATATTATTCAACATCTCATACATCGACCTGATCCCAAAAAAGTAAATAGCTCAACCGCTTGTGTTATGGGAACCAGCACAATTGGTGATACCACTTAATACACTTTGTTTAATGCTACTAGTATTAATATCGTGAAAGTTTGTAAGAATGTATGGATGTATGTCTGTTACTCCTTCAGGCAGGCAACAGCTAGTAGGTAAAGTTATAACTATTCAACACAGAACAAACATCGCCATCGAAGATTGAAGCAAACACATGTTTGATGGCATTATTCACTTTTAAATTGGCACGATTATCAATAAGATGAGAGCCTTAATAGTATTTCCCCCTAGGTGAAAATAATTTTAAAGTTTTAAAAGAATAATGGATAAAATACATGGTCTATAATTGGTTTGGAATTTAAGGTCTGTTGTCTAGTATTTCTTTAATAAGATGAAGATACCTACCTAATTTGAAATTGTTAAAAATATGGATTTCATTGCCGTAAACGTTTGGAAACCCTGTCTATAGAATATTTCCAGACTGAACAAAACATTGTTTAATATAACGTAGGTGCTTATAGAATGAAGACTTAGGAGATTAAATGATAAAAAACCAATAGGCTTCGATAGATTACATAATAACATACAACTAAGATCTCCTTTTAAAGGTCAGCAGATTAATAATGCCTGGCATTAGATACAGTGTTAGTGGGCATGTCTGCCAGTTTATTGCATTCGTTTTAATCTGGTAAATGTCGGCCAGTCCTCCCCTGTACTGTGGACCGTTACTATTTATTGTCGACGTGGGAATATTCAACTCGCCGCGCCGTGTACCCGGAATTAAAACAACGATTTTTATTTTTTATAACGACAGGGCTAACAAAGAAATTGATGAACTGAAAAATATTTTTGCAATTTCCCAAAACATTGCGTTGGGTACGTAATAAGTGAGGTGGATATATCCACCTCACTAATTGGCTACTTTCCACTAAGAACAAATCGGAAGGATAATAGTTTCTAATGATAAATTAAGATATTTAGATAAGGAAATACGAATTTCAGGAACATAAATATCAAAGATTATTAATATTTTTAGAAAAGAAAATCCAATAACATAGGCATTAAGTCACGTGACTTAAAACGCCGAGCAGAAAGTCACAACGTCACAGCAGCCGATATGTCATATTTTAGGGGTGTCCACTCTGTACCACAGATTAATAATGAACGTACTATGGATGTTTTCGATTTGAAAACTCGGAACGCGAAGTCGATGATTTTTGAAACATCGATATTTTTGAGTATTGATTATTATTCATAATTTTATATGTCCATCGTGACGCTCAGTTCGCAACGGGCCGTGCAGCAGAAATCGTAATATTTTAATTTCGTCCACCACCTCCACCATACTTAAACTGCACTTAGTGATGAAATAATTTATATTGATAAGGATTAATAGCATGAAAATAAATGCGGTTTAATGTGATCCAAAAAAATTCAATTCAATTTCTTATAATAAAATGGTTGTTGTGCCTTACTCGACTTATGTAGATAGGTATAGTGTGTCGCGAACTTTTTTGAAGATAGTTATAAGATCTACAATTAATTTGAACTTTTTATGATTCTATCGTTTATAGTTTAGGCAGCGTAAAGTTTGTGTCCGAAAAACCCAAATATTTTACGGAACCCTATTTCTTTTCAAAATGAGTTTCGGATATTATCGATTATTTGTGTGTACTATTTAGGTTATTGACTAGCATATACTCTTAAAAAGATGAGTCATTATTGAATGATCAGATATTAATAGTAACGTTTAGCGTATGTAACGTAAAATTTGTCGCATGAGATGACAAAAAATCCATATTGTTGATTGTTTCGTATGATATTATATTTAACGCATAATTCGTATTTTACGCTACCGTACAGTACTCGTAATTTCAAGTTTTCAGCCAATCGACAGGACGCTCTGAATATTAACGATTTTGACATATGTAAGATTGTGATAAAATTTATTTGTGTGGCGCACTGAAACCTGCTTTGGGTATTCAAAGGTGTCAATACCGGTTAGTGAAACTAAATCGAGATTGAAGTCATATCTTGAGTAGTGTTATAATTGATTTCGGTTCTGTGGTTGTCATGACTCAAGGTTTTTTTTGTAATTTTAATACATCAAAAAAGAATTGTCAAATAAAATTAAAAATATCGAGAAAAAACATCATAAGGCATCCATCGAACAACCTCGATATGACAATCTATGATTAATGACAGCTCTAATCTTGCTAGGGTGCATTGACGTCATTTTAGGCGCCATGACAGCTTAGAGCGTTTTCGTGAGAAATTTAAAGAGATTATTTAAAATGAAAAATACATGTAGTAAATATATATTTTTTTCTGAAATATACTTTTCATGCGATGAAATGAGTATCAAGGTTTACAATTAACAAGATTTCAAAATTTTGTCAAGTAGCCAATTACGTGTATACTAACATAGGTAGGTAACCTATGTTTAGAAGTTAAAGAACTAGTAGGTATTTGCTCAGATATCAATGAAGTATTTAAGTATAGAACTATAGTACCTATGTAATAAGGAACTATTTGACAAGTTAAACTGTTCGGAAATATTTTGGTCATAGGTACTAGGTATATGTACCTATATGTCATATACCTAGTACCTATGACATACTTATCTGATGGCGGCTGGATATCCAGAAATCCAAACATCTACATATAAAGTTTCTCGTTTATAATATAAGTAAGACTTACTGAGGGTCGACGTTGGCTGTGGCCTCGTCCATGATGAGTATTCTGTTGGAGCGTAGCACGGCGCGCGCCAGGCACACCAGCTGTCGCTGTCCCATTGAGAAGTTGCTACCGCCTTCCGAAATCTTGAAGTCCAGCGCTGGGATTGCGTCTTTTAGTTCCACCTGGTAATACATTATAAATGAATCTAACCTCATTTGTTAACCACAACAGCTTAATAAGTAAGAGTAGTATGAACGCTACTTGAGTCTATGTAGGTATGTCTGTTTGAAAAAGGTGTTAATGACAGCGTCCATAACTAGGCTAATTTCTTTAGAAGAGGACTTACAAATGTATTTCGAACAAGCAGTAGTCTTAATATTGAACATTGACGTTCAATAATATTTGTGCTATGTAAAGTACATTCGTTTAGTTGTATAGACCAATGTAATTTACGATGAAATGTCATCAAAACCAACGAGTTTTAATTTTGCCGGATAAAAATAACCATTTTGCTATTACAGACAATATAATAACCCATGTTTCAAGATTCACTCGGCTGTTTCAGCATAATAAGACAAAATTATTAGTTTCCAAATATCGAAAGCTTCTAAGATCTAGGCTGATAAAAGAAATCTCCTAAATATTTGTAATAGTTATTGCATTATACCTGCTCCAAGGCTCGCCAAAGTTCGTCATCGCTGTAGTCGTTGAATGGGTCCAAGTTGTATCGGACCGTCGCCGAGAACAATACCGGCTCCTGCGGTATTATCGATATCTTCGACCTTAGTTCCTGCAATGGGCGAGGATCCAAATTAAACTTTATCACAATAAAACAAAGTTCATTCAGCGACCAATAAACTGATTGATAACCTCTCTATATCTTATATAAAATCAGATAATGGAGTTTTGATTTTCCTAAAGAATTATAATTTCGCAGACTTGCAAAGAATAATTACTTCACTCGACATTGGTTTTGTCACACCGGTAATTCAGTAAGCCATTTCCGTTCACTTACTTGAATGAATACTTTGAGTTATCAAAACATACATAAACAAAATACTTGAATCAATATGTCAGTACTACGTACTAATTTCAAATTAACATTAAGAAGCGCAGTAATTGACCGAAGACTATGTCTATTATTTTGCCGAGTCTTAAATTACCTTCTTGCCTATGCCAAAAGTGTCGACGCCGTCTATTTTGATACTGCCTTCGATCTCGCAGAGTCTGAAGAGTGCGGATATTAATGAAGATTTACCTGCTCCTGTTCTTCCGACCACACCAACCTGTTTGTTACGTATTAGGCATTAGTAAAGAGTGGAGGAGTAAGTTTGGTTGAGAAAACATAAATTTAAGTCACTAAGTGAATATTTTATGATTACAGTCATCATGTCATATAAAATACCATCGTTAATCTACGTCGTGTTATTTACCTTCCATCCATCTTTGATACTGATGTTCAGATTCCGCAGCACATAGGGGTCCGAAGGTCCGTATTTCATGAACACGTTTTCAAACACTACGTGCCCACTTGCAGGCCAGTTTTCTGATGGTTTTGATTCTGAAATGCAGGTGTTTGTATTAGACTTCATCATTATTATTCCAACCGAAGGACGTCCACTTTTGGGACATGACTTCCATACACATAGCTGGGCACCGTTAATCATACAGTTAACTGCGTTAATCGTTAATCCGCTAATAAAAAAGTTAGCTTTGTTAAACGTTAAAGCGTTACATTTCTGAAGAATTAACGCAAGTTAACGTTAATCGTTAATCCGTTAATCGGTAATCAAAATGGTTGGATAAATGGTCATTGATTCTCATAAGGACCTGGAATCCAATTCCATGTCTTCCATGATAGGGTCTTGATTACTGCACTGCAAAGTACACTTTTTTAATTTACCTAATATTACCTACACACTTCCTTATGCACACGCAAATGTTCACTGACAGTCATTTAGGGAGATTTCAAAAATCTTAAAAATTTGCTTTACGTAATACTTGAACGCTCCTTTTTTAAAACAAATACAGCGCTCGTCAGTAACTAAACACCGGCTCTAAGTAATTATTGACATGTTGAAATCAAATGAACAAAATGAATGGCTATTTGCTATTTTCATAGTTTTATGTCATACAGTCTATTGCTGTGGGGCTCAGCTTCTGACATACAAACCATATTTGTATTACAGAAGAGAGCTATTTGATCAATATACAGTCTTTATTTAAAAACATTAATATTTTAACCGTAGCCTCCCAATTCATCTTTGACTGCATTATGTATGTACGTAAAATTCTTCATATGTTATATAAGAAATGCGATATACATAGTTTCAAAACAAGAAATAAACATAAGTTCGCTTTTTCAAACCATAGGCCTCGTAAAACCAGTAGAACATTCGTGAGATTAAGTTTAAAAATATTCAACAAGTCTCCGCAATGTATTATTAACTTACCCATGCATAGATTTAAGGTCCATATTAAATCATGTTTAATGCCAAACGGATACTACAAACTTGATGAATAATTAAACACTAAACATATATGGACATGATATGCTGTGTAAGCGAGCAGAAGTTCTCTAGCTCGAAATTTTGTAAAGACTAGGATAACTACTGAGTTTCTTGTCGGGTTCTTCTCGGTAGAATTAGGTTCCGAACCGGCTGTAGCTTTCATTTTGGTTTTGACAATGCATAAGTCTTACTTGTAACCTACATAAATAAATGAACTGACTTGACTTGATCCTATTCGCAGCACCGCGAGTGCCATGCGAGAAAGGTGAAAATTAGGCATTGGATTGACGATTAACGGACTTCTGGATTATTAACGGAAGTTAATGATTCCGTTTACACTTTTTAAAGTTAACTTAAAAGTTAATCCGTTACTCAAAATGTTAACTTCGTTAATTAACGGATTAACGAGTTAATGCCCAGCTATGTCCATACATTACTATCCTACCATCGTTTGCAAAGTGGGTGCTGGAGACCTAGAGGGGGCAAAAAGGGACAAAAAAAATATGTAAGTGCTGATGAGATTTAAGGAGACCATTTATGATATATATTTTAATTTCACTACTTACAATTAAAATCGATAAAGTTGGGTTAGATTGCTCTAGCATAGTGTGCAGCAGTACGTATTATTTATATAAGCTAGAACAAGCAACATAATATTGATACTGACTGCCTTCATCTATGAACTGTTCGCTCGGGAGAACAGTGTACTCGAGGGTCCTCTCCACGGCAGTCATCTGCCCGAGGAAGTCGGCGGTGAAGCGCGCCGCCATTTGCAGCAGCATCGTCAGCACCATGGACTGGCTCACCGCCAGCCCCACAGACCCCACGGAGATCATGTCGCCTGCAAGTTTACATAACCCTTAATACATAGTTTAAATACTGAGATTCATAGTTTAATATAAATCTATTTATTTTAAAGTGAAGGACATATTTTAAAACAATCTTTGTAGGTAGTCGAGTATTTTTAGGTTCTAAAGTCATTCGTATTTCTTATTCCCTAACATACCAGTAGCAAGCATGCATTCAGCTCTTGACCCATAGGTATATCATAATAAAGAGTGCTGCAATGGCTACTTAAATATCTTATTTACTCCTATATGGGCACTGAAAAATATTGTTATTCTAGCATTTCTTAGGTAGGCACTGAAAAAAAACACTTATTTCACTTTGGGAGAAGTTTGGCAGGGCAACTCAGCCTATTACAATTAGAAAATGCGTTAATTTATGATTTTCTAATAGTACTTTCATTCTAAACACTATTTTCCATTTTTGCAAGTCTTTTTCGATAATGCTATTTACATACTACGAGTCCTACTTTTCCTACTACGTATACGCATGGTAAACAATATGTTAGAAATAAAATATATACAAATAAAAGTACTACAACAGTTGATAAGTAACATCAGTCTATTAATGTCCCAATGCAGGACAATCGTCTCCACTGAACTCAGGTCAGCGGTACAATAATAATCCCTGGCCTGATCACCACGTTTGCCAAATGTGAATTGGTAATTACGCACTCGCGTTCGCGTACACCCATGTTCAAAAATCTGTTTCATACTTTGTTCAACCCAGGATCCCGAGATCATAGCCCAGTACATATATCAGTCGACCGTTCTGGCATTTCAGTGAGGAAAGAGACAACGAATTCCAACTCACCAAAGTCAATAAAAATAAATATGCCCATGATGATTCCAAGATATACAAGGCAGAGAGCGTCGATGTACATGCCGAAAGCTGACGAACCGCCTAGGAAAGTGTAGAGAGCGCTCGAATTCAAATTCTGTAATGTAACAATTTATATAGTCGATTCTACACCAGATTGACGACTGACGTGTTGTAACATGGTATACTTATGAAAGTGGTGGAAAGGAGTTTGTAGTTGTGAGTTGTACAAACAGTCGGACACAATAAAAGAGGTGTTGCATAGTTTAGGCTGAAAAGTCAATTCAAATCAAAATAAGTTGCAGGTAAGGAGCACAAAATTACCGAAAAACCTCACAAGCGAAGGCAATATTCAAGTTTTGATAAACGAATTAATTAACATTTCGGCAAAGTCCCATATATTTTAACATTTTTAAATATAATATTTCAGACATTCATGTCTTACGTCTTGGTTCAAGCCTCGTCTTTTTGAGCCGATGATATGGAGCGGGCCATACTCCACCAAGTTGGTCCAGTGCGCAGGGGTGTTTGCCAAAGGCAGGCAATCTTACTCAGATGTTTTTTAGTCGCCATATTACCTCTTTGTGCTTAGCGTCTAATATCGACTTCACAGCCGAGACGAAGAGTTTACGACGTAAACTTTACGTTCCTCTCGAATGTGTTTGTAAATTCTGTCATACCAAACCAACCAGTGGCATGCTTATACCGAAAGTTAAGCTATCTTAACTTTCGGTATATTTCCGCACGGTTGTCGCAATTGTGCAAGCGCGCAAGAAGTACCAGTTTTATGTTAATACTCTAGAATAATAGAGTTTGGATTGGTACTTCTATTTTAAGTGTTTTGAGATCATAGTTTAGGTATCTGTATGTAGATAACTATTCTTAAATAACAATTATGTCGGGAATACTAACCTGTGCTTGATCAAATTGAGATTGCAACCTATGCTGAGAGTTAGAACTTCGTATAGTAGATAAACCCGCGATAGTAGAATTTATCATGCCGAATACTGGACTTTTCGCTGTTGACAAACAAAAATAGGAACTTATAGACCATCGTTGACCAAGTAGGTATTATAAAACCTATTGATCATTGTATATATAATATGCAGCTAAAGGTAAAAGAGCATTTTAAAATACAGACTTCATTTTATTTAGAGTCTTTACTTATAATAAGGCATCGGCAATACAAACTAGTTCATGCGTATCTGGGTAGTCAGCGTCATTGAATAAAGAAATAAATATTGAACAAAAATGGGAAACATTGCTTGTGGTAAGAAACTTAGGCACTTGTGTTATAGCTATCAGAAAAACGACGGTACCACTACACCCAGATCCGTACAATATGGAAAATTTCGTTTCCCATAATTATTATTATTATTTATTTATTATTATTAATTTAATAATACTTAAATTAAAATCAAAGGCCTCGCAAACCACTTTTGAGTGGTTGTCTGCGAGTGCGAAACTAAACTAAACAAAAACAAAACAGAACATTATTTACGAATTATTAACTAATTAATATTAAAAATTTACAAATATTATAATTATTATTTATAAAAGTTATTTTATATTTTTTCTAAAAAGTATCTTTTAATTTTATATTTATATTCATTAGATGATAGTCGCGCAATTTCGGGTCGCAGCGCGTTCAGCAAGTATGACCCGACCTGGGATCGAACCCGCGACCTCAGATATGGCGCGACGCCAAAGTCCGGCCCGCTAGCCTCTATGCTAAGAAGGTCGTGAATAGTTTGTAACACCGCAGTACTTCGTCGCATTAAGCCTCTGCATACCTAAGTACAGTCTAATTAATGTACCACGGTGTCCACAGTACAGAGGTGTATGGAAACTTAAAATAATGGCTGTACTTACTAGTTCCTTCCAGCCTTTTGACAGCTTGAGCTGCCTTCAAGTACCACTTGAGGAGGAAGATAAATATCATGGCCAGGAAGAAGGTGGGTATGAGTGTCCAGGGCAGGGCGGTGGCGTTCAAAACTAGCACGCTTATCATCGAGAGGTACATCTGAAGGGTCTCCAGCATACTGCGGGGCAGCAGCTCGTCTACTGCACCGAGGTCCTTGGAAAACCTATTTAGAATACGGCCTGAAACAAACATTAAATTGCTAATCCGAGAATAAAAAACTTAGAAATATATGTAACTCACATAATAAGCGTAAATTAAAATTTTATTAATATTTACATTAACATTTTATAAAAAGATCAACCTCATAGTATAAAACGAAGTCGCTTCCCGCTGTCTTTTATTAAATATTTAGTTAGATAATCCCGGCCCGTTTCTTCTTTGTAGTAATAGATTTTGAATCAGGCAGAGGTAGCTTTATTTGGTTCACAAAAACGTAACATACATGAATAAAAAAAAATTGTGATTTTTTTTAAAGTTTTTAGGGTTTCACATCAGGTTTTTATAGTTTACGAAAAAAAATTCTTATCGAATTAAATAATGTGTCCATTTAATTAAAATCATGAAGGCTTTTTGCATCATATGATTTGAATGAGTATTTTCAAAGAACTTACAAATTAAAAAAATATCTCCATGCGATGCCGTACTAAAATATATAGACAATTTGTACCATTAATTTACGCAATGAAGTTTCATTTTAGTTTTAAAGATTAAGATATGGAACATTTTATCGTTTCGTAGGAAAAACGAATATCCTACTGTTATATAAATAAAAACAACTATTTTACATCCATGCACGAAACTGCACATCCTTTTTCCAGAGTTTCAAATCGATGCTGTTTTATAAACTGCTAGCGGCCCGCAGCGGCTTCGCGTGCTATCCCTGTTTTCCAATATTTGTCATGGATCATTCACTCTTATTGGTTGCAGCATAATGTTATACAGCTTAAAGTCTTCCTCAATAAATGGACTATCCAATACAAAAATAATTAAATTCGAATCAGTAGCACCTCACATTAGCGCGTTCAAATAAACGAACACATTCTTAAGGTTTAAAATATTAGTATAGATATTTAACAATATTTTTAGTGTTTCGTATATCACACGACGTTTGTCATCAAAGATAATACCTTCCGTGTTCGAGAACAAAACTCAAGAGTAAACATTTAAGTATCAATCAACTGCTTTCCTAGATAGTATAAATAGCCGTAGAACCAATTTAACACGATAAGTAGGCACTTAACTGTTGAGTGTCGTTCTTTAGTGCGATCATAAAATAAATAAACTACCATTTTTATAAATTCGATTAAAAAACACGCCATGACTATTTTTGTAAAATACTAATATTGTAAATGTGGAAGTTTGTATGAATGTTACAATGGATGATTGGTTCTTTTGCATGCAGCTATTTCTTACTGGATTTTTGCATATCCTAATTTAGACACATAACATGAAGGATATTATTAATCGTAAAATCATGCAGGTAAAAGCCAATTGTAATACAATAATAGTATGCATTGGTTATTGAGACCTGGCGAGTTCATAATATTTTCATTATTGTAAAACCATTAACGTGAATAAGTATAATAAATTATATGCTTCTATTAAAATCTAACTATGTCATGCATTAATTTTTCATGAGCTGATTCATAGACACTACAAAAGTAAATAAATGTGTAGGAACCACGCTCCGATCTTCAAAACATCGACCTTTTATTTTATGGGTATATGGCAGATAAGTAACGAATATTACAAGACAACAAATATGTTGCCGGCGATAGGTACACAACTGTTCGGATGTTCTGATTAATTACCTGATGGACTTGTATCGAAGAATCGCTTCACGGCCCTTATCAGGTTCTTGAACACCTTGTCGTGGATATTCTGAGAGGCGCGCACGCACATCATCACGAAGGTTATGATCCTGAACTGTGAGAATAGAATGACGGCGAGCACGGCGCCACCATATATCCACAGGTGCTGCCCCGTGGTCAACCCCCCCATATCCGTGCCTAAACTCGGGTCTGGAATTAACAAAAGCATATATGACTTCCCAGTGCTGTAAGAATTCCATCGTCATAGCCCACTGCCTCCGAGTTTGAATCCCGTAATAAACACTTCGCTCATGAGTGAAATATTTTCTCTCACTGTGTGAGATTTTTTCCAGATTTGTCAGGGCATTACAGGCTTGAATACATGCTTATACAACAGGCTTTAATGATGATTCCAAACGTAATTCCATTTAAAAATTTAAATTTATGTTTTGGTACCATAAATAGTTAAGATATAAATATAATAGGTAAGTAGTTATATATGATTTTTACAAAATCTTTTTAGATTAAAAAAATAATCCAAGAAATATACCTACTTACATTTTACTAAAAGTCAGAATACTTATGAGATATTTTAAAAAGAAGGTATTCACCTTCTTTTTAAAACTTTTGACGAATTCTTACCTGGTTCGTCACCTTCTGGTAGTGTTTGAATATATTCATCAACGTTGTTAGTCCTAAAACATAAAAATACCATTTTTAAACTTAATCTAATGAATACTATATTATACTGATTTTTATAGTGTATAAACTAACAATTCTAACACGATTCTAGTGTTGACTTGCAGCATGATAACTTAAGACTGGATTGCGCCTTAAAACAAGCAGATACTATGTTGTTAATCTTCATGGAATCTTTAGTCCCTGCGTACACGGCGTCCTAGCCTAGCGTATCGTAATACTTTCGTACGACGAAATACGAACGCGTACTTTAAAAAAAAATCCACACGTGAAGCAGTACTGCAGCGGATATTAAGATATTCTTTTGTAGAACACTGCAGATCAACATGTAACGATACTACTACTTTCGACCGTGTTCGAAGAGCATTAGAAAGCCATGGAGCACCAAACATTCTTATAATAAAATTATCTAAATAACCCCTTCATTACCCGAAGACTAGACAAGAAAAAAACTTTATTCTTATTTTGTTAAGACTTCGATAGCTCGTTTCGCTTTGTCATACTTAAAACGCACTACTTTCGAATGGAATTAGCGCCTTAAGTCCGTATATTCAGATAAATATTGAATAGGCTATAACTGGTTCAGTGACCTCTTATCCTTGGCTTCGTCCTGGATTCCAAAATAAAAAAAAATCACAGCATATTCACAGAAATGGATTTTAGTAGGAATTGTATATCCTACTACTATTATAAAGGCGAAAGTTTGTAAGTATGGATGTATGGATGTTTGTTACTCTTTCACGTAAAAACTACTGAATGGATTTGAATGAAACTTTACCACAATATAGCTTATACACCAGAATAACACATAGGCTACAATTTTTGAGGTTTCTAATGTGAGGTCGTAAAAAAACACACTTTTTTAGGGATCCTTGGTAAAATTTGAAAAATTTCAACAGAAAAGCGGGAAAAATTATCTAAGGCGAAACGAAGTTCGCCGGGACCGCTAGTATAGGCATAAAAATAAATTAAGCCTTACCATAAGCTGAGCCAGTAGTCTGTGAAGGTGGCTGCGGCCTGCGTGATCATCAGCGTGCCGACTGCCATCAGGATGACGCACCAGGACTGCACGGAGCGCAGGTATGCAAACACCACGGCCCACTTGAGATTGCCAGTAGCGCGTTCCTCCGCCTCGAGAATCTGCTCCTTCTCTGCGTCAGGATTTTCTTCGCTTCTAATGGACACTCCGCGGTGGATTGAAGGCCGTTTTTCTTGCTGTTATTATTTTACATAAGAACATGCGGATGAGTATGTTTATTTAACAACATTTTCACAGATATTGGTCTACAGCTCCATTATATTTTAAATTCGGTTCAAAGGGAAATAAAAAACGTTACTCCGGACGCAAAAACTAGTCTCAAACTAACGTTGTGCCTACATATAAAACCCAGATTCAAGTCAGAAAAAAAAAATAACCCAAATGGACCGAAGTGAGAATCGAATCCGGGACTGTTCGCACTGTGACAGCCACTGATCCACAGAGGTCGGAAAAAGTTGTTGATAAAGGTAAGCATGTTCCATTGATTAGCGCACAACACAGCTTATATTAGCTTAGAGATGGAACCGACCAAAGTCAGCACGCGGGGCGACTGTAATTATTTTTAGACAATATTGGAAATACCGGATGGAGTATGTGTGTGACTTATGTAAACGAACTCATGTCAGATTTTCTCAAACCGTCAAATGGTCTTTTGACTAGGTTTGGACGAACATCGAGATATAAGTAAAGACTTACAGAGCCTTCCGAAGCAAGAGAGCTAAAAAACCTTGACTAGGTTATTCCCAGAAAATATATCAAAAACCACGAATACGAATTTAATATACTAAAATCCGAAATACCTTTCAGTATTTTAAATTCTTATTCGAATTATTCAGAAAACAAGTATATTTTTTTACAAAAGTTCAGTAACCTATGATAAAATTACCTTATCGCTTGATTCGTCATCGACTTCGTCTTTCAGTTCTTGTAATAATAGCGCAAAATCTTTGCCGGATTTCACCAACTCGTCGTATGTTCCCATATTTTCTATTCCACCCTGTAGTTAATAGAATCTTAGTGTTAGTTTCTAGTATTACCAAATTTTTGCTACAAATTTTAACTACTTTTATCAAGAAACCACAACCAACCAACCAACAAGTCCTTTAGACTTGTTACATTTTGAATGCAATTTCGAAATAGAAATGGTCATCTCGTAAACCTAATACAAATTTGTTTAGATAAGGTAAAATTGTATAAATAAAGATAACAAACTTATTTTATTAATCATCTGAATTATTACCACAATTTGTAAGACTCAGGGAGTAAAGTGTTAATAGTAATCTATATTATAATAGCGGTCCCGGCGAACTTCGTTTCGCCTTAGAGAATTTTTCCCGCTTTTCTGTTGAATTTTTTTAAATTTTACCAAGGATCCCTAATTTTGTAGCCTATGTCAAATTGGAAGAATGTAGCATTCTATTGTTGAAAGATTTTTTTAAATCGGCCCAGTACTTTTTGAGCCTATTCATTACAAACATACAAAAATATGTACAAATCTTTCCTCTTTATAATATTAGTGTAGATTTAGCTAATCCTATTAAAGCGTTGTCAATTATTCTGTAGTAACCACCATCCATCTATAGCCTACCATCCTACAATATACTATCTACAGAGACACACATTTCAACAATGCAATTGCTTCTTTTTACAAGCCAATTAGCGTCATAAAGACTTTCGTAGCTACATAAAATACATTAACAAAACTACTACCTACACAGTGCAAACCAGAGGTGCTTTCGCTGTCAGTTTCTAAGTATATTAAGACCTTTAAAACTATGCCAGGGATTCTTTTGTGTTTTAAAAAAATAGATAATGTGATTTAAGTGAAAGGTTTATACGTATAATAAATACAGATAAATTCGCTTCTACATTGCATCCGTGCAAAACCGGCTCGCTAGTATTTAATAAAACGATCAGTTTCTATGACTGTTTAATCCTCATATTTGTGGGCGAGAGTTATCCTACTAAGAAGAATATACGAACCTCGTTCAGGACGATTATCTGGTCTGCGTCTTTCAGGTAGTGTATCTGATGCGTGACGAGCAGGCAGGTGCGCGCGCGCGAGTCGCACAGCAGCCCGCGGATGCAGTTCTCGAAGAGCATGCGGCCCACGTTTGCGTCCACCGCAGACAGCGGGTCGTCCAAAAGGTAAATGTCTACCTACATTTTGGAATCGTGTTAAAAGAATCAAACACAATTACACACAAAAATGATTGAACTTGGTTACAGTTTGCACTACTCTCCACTGCAAGTCCGTAAGCGCAGCGATAGATCGCGGAGGAAGAAGAGGATGCGGTATTACGTTTCCCGGCCTCCCTATCCTCTGCGGGTGGTGGGTCCCGGGCCTCTATCCGGCTCTAAGAGGAAGAGCTAGAGTGAAAGTTAGAGTGTCTGTAGCGGCGGTACACAGTGGAGCCGCACAGCATATTCTCTGCTGGGACCGGAGACGCCAGGCGTGGGGTAGGCCTAGCGTCCATTCCTTCGATCCTGAGGGGGTAAACTCTAACCGCGCGTGTTTTGTGCGGCCCCCTCCATAAAATCCGCAAGGGATCCCAACTCCCCCACAACTGCGCAGCATTAGTCGGTGCAAGCCTGGCACACCACTCTCTATTCCCCGCATGAAGTGACGGTGCGGTAGGAATATTTCACTCCAAAAAGAGAAGTCCTACTCTATGTTTGCCAGTTACTACGTTACGTATCACTCAAGAACCCCAACAGTCACCTGTTTGTGGAATTTTCATATGTCTGTGCTGAGCTAATGTGGTTCTTTTAAATCCCATAATGATTTCAGATTTTGAATAAAGGTGCAATTCGAAGTCTTTCTATGTCTTAGGCGATCTTATCTTTTGAAATATTTGTATAGGTTTTCAAAAACCAAAGGTTTTTTTATTATAGGTAAGGATTTTCATTCCGTCACCGGTCTACTATCACTAGTGATGGTAATGGTATAGTTAGCACAAATGTTATGGTGGGTCTGGACCACAGAACATTTATTTCTATGATCTGAGGTCTGGACTAAATCTTATAAAAACACAATGCAGTACAACGCGAAACTATATAAATAATCTTCGTAAATAACATATTTCACTGCAGTTGTCGCCTGCCCGCCAAGCCGCCTCGTTCCAGTAACGGCCTAGATAATGTCTCCGATGCGTGCAGGATATTCGCTTGTCCTAAATATTTTTACAAAACCAAGAAACAATAGTGGGAAATAAATGGTTGAGCTTACATCTCTGTAGACTGCTCTGGCCAAGTTGATTCTGGCGCGTTGCCCGCCAGACAGCGAGACGCCGCGTTCACCCACGAGAGAGAGGTCGCCGTAGGGGAACTGCTTGAAATCTGGAGCTAAGCAGCAAGCTCGGCACACCTGCATACAAATATTTGTCAAACATTATGTTTCCCAGTAAAGCGTTCGCACGTGGTCCATAATAATGTTGAACGAATTGAAGTGAAGTGCAAATACGTACGTACGTAATTAGATTAAGATTTAAGATTAGAAAAAATAGGGCTTGCCTAAATCTGACAATATATACCATTATCAAATTTAAACCTTTGATTACCAAGTTCATAAACTCTTTAATTTAAATTGCGCTTATACCTATTAAAAGGCTTTTCAAACTGATGTGGATAATATTTCTGTCAAATCCTTAATAATTTTCGTATGTTATCTACAGATAAACCTCTTAAATAAAACCAGTTCCAGTGATGTGCTGATTAGCCCTTATTATCAGCTTACCTCTTTGTACTTCTCGGCTTCATATGGCAGTCCGAACAGAATATTCTCGCGCACCGTAGCCGGGAACAGCCAAGATTCTTGGCAAGAGTAAGAGAGACTCCCGTTGACGTTGAGGTTGCCACTCAGTGCCGGAAGCTCTTTCAGAAGCAGTTGAAGTAGAGACGTCTGAAAGTAAGATCTTCACTCACCAATTTTTTTATAAAACAACATGATTTAAATTCAACATAGTATCTTGTACTACATTTGATGATTAATTAACCAGTGAAAAAGAACTTAGATAAGAAAAAGATATTAATAATAATTTTATTTTTTTTCAATCATTCTTATCAACTTTTTCAACCTTCAAGCATTTATTGCTGGCAATACGCTAAAGTCCATTGTTTCTTGATAATAATATTATTATTTAGGTCTCATAGACGGGTACATAAAACTGATAAGGAATTAAACATAAATAATGTCAATTATCGATTTCGGTAAACGAAACAGCAACTTTTGTGAGGAGCAGATGAAGGGCCTAGAAAGTAAAATTGTATATTTCCATAAATTTGAGGTTAATTCTTATGATATATCAGCGAACGAAAAACTTTTTTTTTCATTGACTCTTGATATACATTGTCTGAACAGTCCTACAGCCACTAAGTTAGTTATATATCTTCTAACTGGTTCTAACCTTTCCTGATCCCACAGGTCCAATAACAGCGCAAAGCTTGCCGCGTCGTATACGCATCGTCAAATTCTTAAGAGTAGCTTCATTCGCTGGCGCTTCAGCTGACCAGGACGCAGACACCCCCATAATTTCAATAGCGTAGTCACTTGGTTTGTAGTGCTTAGTGCCTGTGATGAAATGAAGATATTTAAAGTTGTTTTTGTTGTTGCCATATGCTCATTGCCATAAAGTCAAGTGAAATAAGGACTTATTCAATGTGCATAAATAAAAAAAAACTTTTTGTTTACCTACAAGTCATGTTAACAACCTCTCGAATATAAGGCCATGTAATAAATACATAAGTATTAGGAAATGACTATATTTTTGAGTAGGTAGGTAGATTCAGTTACACATCGTGACTTTACAAACAATCCATTATATAAAATAAATAAAAATAAATGCGCCAGACAATCACACCTATCACCTGGTCTCAAACTAAGGTTTTCCCTTGTACTATGAGTACCAGACGACGGATACTAACTGGGAGCGTCATCCCAGCACACCCAGACTCAAGTCAATTTAGAAAAGTTCGTTTTCCAAATTGACCCGACCGGGAATCGAACCCGGGACCTTTCGCGCTTTGGCCGCCTACCTTAGCCAATGCGCCACCGAGGTCGTCAAATATAATATGAGGTTATAATACATTTTAAAAATGTTTACCTACATTAATTTCTGATGCCATATTTAAAACTAGAACCTATGTAAATATATAAAGAAATAAGTAATGAAATAGGTATTTAAGACGTTAAAAACGGTTCGGTACTTACTATTTGAGCTTGATTCCAGGTTTTCAACCTTAGAATAGTTACCAGTCACATCTGTAGTTTGGGGGTTTTGTTTTTGGTTATATGAGATTCTGTGAAACACGCCCTTGCTTTTGGTCATCAACGCAACATCCTCTCTCTCATCTATGTAAAAATAAAATGAAATATGTAAATTTATAATTAATTATGTACAATGAAAAGTTATGGTTGACGTCAAACAAGCTAGTTTGTAAGTATTTACATTTTCTCACTGATAAATATAAAATTACTGTACGTGTACCTACGTTTGATTAAAATTATGATCTATCTCCCTTAACAGGAATGTCACTTGTAAGAAATAAAATAATTCATTTTCTCTTGGAATGTTAAGGTTTGTTTAGTGATAGAGTAAGTTTAATTAAGGGTGGTAGTCATTCTAAGTCGATCGTATATAATTCATAAGTACGCCTAAATAAACAAATGATGTTAAATGGTGATTACTAAGAGAGTCATGCGACGATCTCTTTGAATACTTACTCAGAGTGATCAATTTTATATAGTTGAAAATCCCGTTCAGAATAAAATCTGTCCAAGTTTGTGGTATTTTACGATCGTCAAATAATTTTTTTTTATGGTATATAAATCATAATAATTTTCATACTTACCCATCATAAGAAAACTCTGAATACGTTCGATGGAAACAAACATTTCTGAAAGTGAAGCTATTGCCAATGGTAATATCATAGTTATATTTAATTGTATCGTTCCAAGGAACTGCTGGATTGGATATATCTACAATGAAACAAAGAAAAAAATGTTCAGTGTTACCATTTAAAATACTTGCTAAATACACATCCTACATAAACCATGTGACTGAAATTTCCCGACTTATTAAATTCCCTTAAAGAAGAGGTCATTTGATAAAAAATATAAGTAAAATATTCCCAATTTGAATTCGATGATAGTTTTATTGAGCAAAAAATTCAAATCCAATACCTTCTTAAAAACTCAAAGGAATATCAATGCTCAAACTTCGCGCTTTATATTCGAACCTCTGGCAATGAATACACTGTGGAATACAGCTAATAAAATATTGCACTCTAGACACGTTTTCCAAGATTGGATTTTATGGAACTTGTCAAAGAAGGCATGAGACTTTATTGATTCAATAACATGATAAATCTTTTGGACTATGTAATGAATGAACTATGCATTTACATCAAATAATATCAAAAGCTCTTTTTTATCTGAAACTTAACGGTCACAGTTTAGGTATTATCACTAACTATAGTTAGTTCACCTGAATAACTTGTCAATTAAGGTATTGTCCGCGATGGTTTATGAGATAAGGTACTGACTGAGGTACAGCAAATTGTTAATAATATTATTCTGTGTTTATCTTGCTAACCGTATCTAAACCGTGACTGACCGATCTATGTATAAGACAATATAAAATATAGCACAACATAAAAGATTGAATAGATTTTTAGTAATGAACACGTTATTAAAATATTAATATTAGTAAGTATACTAGCGTACATAAATTGCATATCCGCGAAAATATACAACTTCCTACCTACCAGCATATAAATTACACACGAATAGTCTCTACCAATTATTACATACCTATTGGTTACCTATTGAAAATAGATTTAAAGTTACTTTAATTAATAAAATATGTTCTTTGTAAAGTTGCGATTTTATATATTATAACGTGGATATACTTAACAGATTTAGTCTCTAAAGGGATGGGATTCCCAATTTGTGAATGTAAGCGAAGTCACACGTAGTCGCTAGGTTGAAAAAAAAACGGGATCTTACCGTAGTAGCGGACACCATGTCCTGGTTCAACAGAATGAGAACTAAGATGGTGACGAACATAACGGACCGATCCGTAAACAGCATGAACCCGAGAAAAACGCTCCGTATAAAGATAGACTTCTGGAGAGCTTTTATTTCGTATGCCCGCGCCGCTTTCACTACTAATTGAAAGGGCTTCTCCCAGGCGTACATTTTAATGACCTGCAAAATAAAAACCCGCCTCAAAAATCTCGTTAACTAAGCAAGAATATCCACAGGGTTAGAAAATTTTAATTGAAACGGGATTATTAAGAAATTATAAGTTCACGTAGGCGAAATGCAACTAACACCTTTTACGTACATTTCAATATACCTATTTGTGCCCAAAGCGCGCCTTTATTTAGTGTCCGGTTTTGTACTTAATTTTGATGTTTTAGACGGAATGAAATGAGTTGTTAAAAAGTAATAAAATGTATTTATGTAAACTAAAGTAGTTTTTACAGGGTAAGTGTACAAAACTTGAACTGTTTGCGTAACATAACCTATTAATATGTAAAATTTAACAGTGATTTCAATTTCCTAAGACTTTTAGCTATTAATTAGTGATGTTATACTTGATGGGTCCACTGCAATAATGATAAACGTCCTTTGTTTCTTGTTCCGAGATATTTGAGTGTTAAGTTTATAAGCGTTGTCCAAAATTCAGCCTTATTGCTATGAATACCTGGGAAACTGAGCGTTCTAGAAGTGTAGTCAAATATCAGAAACGGTTTTATCCCGGGACTGGAAGCGATATTGCCTAGTTAGTAAACGAAATTACTAGCTGCATGTAGGACGTGACCGAATGACGTTGATTTTCATATTTTGGACTTTCATCATTATTGCCGTGGACCCGTCACTTATTGTTTACTGTTAAAATCTTACAAATTATTTCTATATTAATCATTTTAACCTATTTATAAAGGTACTGAGCAACTCCAATTTAGCGGCATTTAGTGAGCGCCTTTCTTTTCAAGGAAAATGTAGGTACTTGTCGCAAAATCATGTATTATTGACACGTGTTTGCACGCAGCAAATCACGCACTAAATAACCGCGCGCTTATAAATTTACAATTGAATCCCACATAATAAAAAAAATAGATTCTAGTAGGCAAGAATTTGTAAAAAACGGAATACTATGTTTGAAGAAGAAGGAACTATTATAAGAAAGAAAAAACATTTTCATTTTCTTTATCTATCAATAGGATAAAACGACAAAAAAATATATAAAGGACAAACAAAGTAATTAAGTGTATCTAAACAATAAATCAACGATATACTTATCAGTACGGTCACAATACATTCACAAACTAACAGACTAACCTGGATTCCATTGATAATTTCGCTCATCAGTTTGATTCTTTTATCAGTCCTCTGCGCCACTTGCCGCCTAACGGATGCTGTTACTTTTGTCAACATGGCTAAAAACAGATTTAACTAAAAATTCACATAACTCACGTACATATTCTGTCTGTAATAAGAAAAGAGGTAAATTAAGATGGACCGATTTTACGTAAAACATCATATAAAACGATCTAAAACAGTAATTTATCAGTCCATCTTACTTATATGACGCAAGATATTAATATCCTTGTTAACAAAATGTAAAAAAAAACACTTTTTCTGAATATCTTTTTTAATTGTACAAAACACAGTACAAGAGACCCCTACAGTTTTTTGATAACTTCAATAATGTGCTCTTTGAGTTTGAATTTAATAAATTAGCCCCTGTGTATATTTAAACGCGATGATAAATTACTTTGTTATAAAATAACAAAATTTTTTTTATGACATGCCTGTTAAACCTTATTTGTATTCATTTATCTTGCTTGTCCTCAAAACTAACTATGACGTTTTAAGCCTTTCTCGTGAAATAATTTTCATATATTATTTTTACATTAATATAGGTAATACTCGAAAAGTTTTTTTAACACAGATAATAGCATTATGTAATGGTAGGTCTATATAAATGTAGATTAAAAATAAGGGCAAAGATTTTAAGATGCCAACCGCGATAACGTTGTTTACCAAGATCATTAGTTTCATATCTTTAGTGCTGCGATGACTAGCAAACTGTTAATGCATTCTCTTCAAAATTAAATGCGCTTAGTATAATGATAACAAAAGAGAACGAATCACATAAAATGTAGAATCGCGTTAAACATTTGAGGCCAACAATATAAATTAAAACAAATAAAATTTACAAAGGGGGACTCTAAAAACAATACTTAAAAAAATTACCGATCAATGTGAATACGGCGTGAAAAATATTTTAGCTATGTAACTTTTTTAAAGAAAAACTTAAAAAAGAATTATTTTTGTTAAAAAATGGTTCAAAACTATACAAATATTTTCTTAAAAAAACTCACATTAATTTTATTGTAATAATATAATGATTTAAATTAATAAATAACAATCAAGCACATTCCCTATTCTTGCATCAGCTGTAGGCCAATTACAAGAATTTACTTATAATTTCAATATCAATTTAGGAGTTATTTTAGAATTACCTTGTATAGGCAGAATCATTAAAATCACTGCAAACAGGCCAATGATCGGTGCAAAGCCTCCTACAGCGTGCAGGAAGTACAGCACTACCGCTGTTTGGATCGGGATGATCCACAAGTAGTGCATGAACATGAAAGCGTATTCAAACCTCGCAATATCGTTAGATAGGAGATTCACCAGCCTCCCGCCAGCGATATCGCCTATCGATACTTGACTAAGCCGTAGTAACTGAAAAGAAACACCAACAGTCTAAAATCTTGCCCGGCAAATTTTGCAGATATTTTTTAAATATGTTCATCAGTAACCACATTTTAAGATGTGGATATATCCTCGTAAAGCCCGAATGTTTTATTTTTTAGGTTGAACACTGTATGCCAGTGGGCCAAATTTTCGTAATGGTTGATTTTAACATTGCGCTCTAGGGGTTAATTACAGTTACAGATAGATACAGTATGTATCAATCTCTCTTTTATTATTATATTTTTTTACAATTGATAAGCTAAACAAAAGTCTAATAAACTAAAGGCTTAGTTAGTGTCTTAGTGCATGAAAAGCAAATTTCAATAAAAAAAAACGCACCTTTCTGTACAGCAAAGCAGAACTCGCAACCTTAATCTTCATACTGAATCTCATAACAAAGAGCGAGTTGTGATGCTGACCCATCATGGACACAAAGTTCAGTCCCAGAATAGACAGAGCATACATGCCAGCTTCGAACTGAGTGAGGGTGGTGTCCAACCTCCAGTATGTCAGCAGTTCGGCGAACATTATGGGTTGAGTCACCCTAAAAAATAAATTTTAATGAAAAAGTGCAGAGTATGTCCCGTGTACCCATAATATTGGCTAGTAGTTTATGAATTAATCTACGTGGGCACTTTTTTATATATTCCCACCATTTACTTTAAGATTTTTGGACCGATATACTTACCAAGTGGTCGCATGAAAATTTGACTAGTAATAAAAATGAATTAGTAATTTAATAGTCTAATAGATAATATTTATTGATTACTCAAAAATGTCGGAACTGATTAAGTAAATTCTTGTTTTGTTTGAAGGTCGTTATTTAATCACTAATATTTAAACCAATGTTACATTCTATGTGTTAATATTATACAAATTAAAGTAGGTATTATATATTATAATTTAATCCTTTAATTTCATAGACCGCCGCATTTTGTGCGCAAAATTGTAGCTTTTATGCGTTTTGAGGCACCAAAATGCTCGTAACAAATACATATGGCGAAAAATGTTGCATCTAATAAAATTTAAAATACCTTGCGGCTGTAATTGCAGAAACATAAATGGCACCAGGCATAAACTCCAGCCAATAAGCGCGAACCAATGCCTTCCATAGCGATGGCTCTCGATTTTCTCTCGACGCTCTATCTAATTCATCGAACCAGGAACTAAATTACATAAAAACTGATTTAAATAAACCATGAACGTTATATTTTTTGTCCTTAAACAAAAAAGATCACACTGGTACTGATGATTGGACAAAAGAATATGTGCAAGCAATATAGAACATGCGCTTTCATGTAAGTATACTAAACACTTCCTTCTAGAAATACCTTTAAAAAGTAATGTGATAAGTGCAATAAAGAATATGAATGAAATGAATCGACATGGAAATTTTTCATGTGTTAATATAGAAAGGATGAGGTTTAACGTAATAAAGTTTATAGGATGCAAGATAAAGATAATAGCTTTGATTAGCTCAAAGTTCAAAGTAACATAACCTAATTCAAACTCGAAATATTAGCTGATATTTCCTGATCAAGGAATTCATTTTCTGATAAAAGAATACCTATACTCAGCGTAACAAAATGTCTGTGAAACTAATTTTAAGGCTTGATTTACAGGTTGGCGTAACTGATATTACATATTTAAATAAATAAAATATGGAATGCAAGCATTCTTAGGGCTCTTTGAATAAAAAAAACCGTTTCATTACGTGTGCACAAAGGTGTATTTTCTATATGTTAAATACAACACTGAACCGACCTTTCAAATTTGTCTCCTTGTCTCTTAGAACTGTACACTCTGCCGGGAACAACGAGGTCTTTTTCTTGAACATCCCTTCGGTTACCTGTCACAAGTACTGGACAAACCCACCACAAAAATATTCTGGATAAAATGTTCGGTTTCACTCTTTTCTTATGAAAAGCTTCTCCTTCGGATGTACTTTCGGATTTTTCCCCCATTTTCCTTGACATCCAATACGTAGACTCGGTTTATCGGAATACACTTCATATAAATTTTTATTATTTAGACTTAATTTATTTTATGTTTTTCCTATCTCGAATACATCTTTTATTCTGCTCTACACCTGTACGAATGGCACTGTTTAATCGATGACACAATAATGAACTAAAAGATAACACGTGTGATATTGATAAGTTAATATCACAGATTAGTGATTCAATAGTTAGTAATTGTTATTTCGGCCAAGTATCATTATTTGATGATTTGCTTTTTTTCAGAATTTTATTGTATTTAATAAGATACTATTTTATACTGGAATATAAATATGATAGGGCATATTTTAGTAAAAGTTATATTTGAATTGTTATGGCTTCAAAATATACAAGGATATCATTATTTAAACAGTTTAGTATATCTTTAGTGGGGTAAATGTGCAGCGCAGTTCCCTCGCATACACACGTACTGCGGCGCATTTTCATACGTGTAGCGCATCTCAGCCATTCGGCTTCATTAAAACGCATTGCTAGAACTGGTCACATGTTTTCGTAGCATAGTTTTAAAATCGCTTAATGCTTAGCTGCTGCGCACATAAAAGGTTGAGGTAGAAGTTTCGGATCAGATAAGTATTTTTGCAATGGAGAAAGTAAGAATGCAAGGCAATCACATTTATTAGACGGAAAACTTAACTGAAAATTATGTTGAAAATTTTAAATACTAATTTAATTTATATTTTAGTTAACAGTTAATCGCAAAATATGTATAAAGAAAAATCCTGTTTTCATTTCAAAGGAGAAAATAAATCAAAACTTTGGAGTTTGGTAGGTAATATCCACCTTAATAATTATGTTGCGTTTTACGAAGGGACAAAATACATTCATTTCTAGTTTTGTTTTTTTTTAAGATTTTTTTAGGAAATAAAAAAATCTTAAAAAAACAAAACTAGAAAAATTGTATCACTAAAGCACTTTTCCCTCGTAAATATGTTTGTTCGTTACTTTAGAAATCCACATTATGTAGACAGCAGGCATAACTACCCTTAAAATATTAGTTCGTCTTGCTTACTTCTTACTGAAGGCAATAAAAATACCCAAAATATATTTTCGAAAATGGTAGATGAGGTTCATAAAATCAAAACTACAAGTTTTTTTGTGAATAATTTTTATTCAAGTATTGATATGCAACAATCAAAACGAGATGAAAAGTAGCAAGCTTAACCCTTAACCACCTACCTCCCGTCTCACAGACGGAAGCGATTTTAAAGTCGTAAAAATTTTGCTGTGTATGCGTCTCACGAACCTGTGCGTTCCTGTACCTTTCCCCCGCACCGATCAGTGTTGCGCAAGCGCTTGTCGAGGTCGGAGGTGAGCGCCATTTTTTCCTGGTAAGTAAAAATCTATCTTCGAGTGTCTCAGAGACGGATGGTAGGTGATTGTGTGACAATTTTTTTTTATTGGTTGCCCAAGAAACCGGCCAAATACGGCCTAAAAATTCAATGCCTGACAGATGCAAGGACAGGATATTTACTCATAATGCATCACAATGCAATGCATATATATATTTAGGTAAAGACTCTGACGGAACAAATTTACCAAGTGATCTGCAGCGTTTGAAAAAACCTACCCAAGCTGTAATGCGCCTTGTTTTGCCAATTGAAGGATCCAAACGAAATGTAACAGTTGACCACTGGTACACATTTATAGAGGTTGCAAATTTGTTGAAACAGAAACAATTGACTATGGTGGGTACCATGAGAAGAAATCAAAGAGAAATTCCTCCAGAATTCGTTATAACTATTTCGACCATGCTATGATGCATGGTCGAAATAGTTATAACTATAGATCAAACCACGAAGAAACCAGAAATAATCCTTTATTATAATCAGACCAAAATAGGTGTTCATTTACTTGACCAAAGGTGCGCTAATTATACTACTTGTCGTCGTACTCGCAGGTGGCCATTAGCTATATTTTATAGAATGCTAGACATTTCTGCCTCGAACAGTTACCTCGTAAGCTTATCACCAGAAGTCGGGAACACAGATAGCAGATTTAATTTCATGAAGAGACTAGCTAAACAGCTTACAACACCTCATATGAAGCGCCGCGAGCGAAATGTGAATCTCCAGCGTGACATCAAAATTTCACTTCGACGTATCCTTCACTATGACGAGGTAACCAGTCAACCAGCAGTGCTTTCTAGTACCAAACGTGGTGAAGAATTACTCACAATACGAAAAACATGCTTAACTTGTGATCCTAAAAAGAAACGCAGGACCCAGTACATGTGTTTTGAATGTAAGAGACCAATCTGCCTCGAGTGCTCGAACAAGCTGTGCATTGACTGCCGTGAAAAGCTGTAGGTTAAGAGTCTGCAATTTTGTTTATTTTTTTAATTTTTCTCTCTAAATGTTTCATGTCTATATTTATTAAGTGTTAAAAGATAAGAAAAGTTTATATTGAAGTTCCTTTTTCCATTTATTTTTATATTTCTAAAAACTTAAGTTTAGTCAACGTAAGTAAGGCTTAAAAATGCCAAAGTATAAGTGTTGTTCATTTTAGTTGAGTTTATAGTAGGTATAATTGATCACTTTATGTTTATTTTCTTTTAATGAAACATTCAGATACGTAAAAAAAATATTTCATTCTAACTGAACGCCTAATTTACAAAAATCTTTGATTAAGAGTACAGGTGTCTCCCAGACGGGAGGTAGGTGACTGTGTAAAAAAAATTGTAGGTAGGTGGCTAAGGGTTAAGTAAATGCCTAATAAATATCAACAAACACAGTCAAAAATATAATACAAATAACAAACTTTACATATATTCCAAAGTTATTGTTTTTTGGAATGTATAGGACAAATTTTGGCACATAATGAATCGCACGTGCATTTAGCGTTAATTAATTTATTTTCAATATTCTCCACTAACATTTTCACATGACACATTGGCACCATATTGCAATCGCAGTTTGAGGAAAAAGAGCTGGGTAAGTTTATTGGATCAGATTTCAAAAGACTAGCGTTTTTACCACGACTTACAAAATTTCGCACGGGGTAGTACATAGAGCCATCACAGGTTTCCTCGCAAACATCTTTGTTTTGCCCTTTTTCCTTTGCATGGCTGCTGTCACACCATTCTATTGGTTCACACCATTCCGGACTATAACAGATGTCATCTCCAGATGTAGTTGTTGACATAAAATGTTTATTTAATCGTTCAGTAGAATCTTTTAAAATAATGTCATCAATATATTCGGTGCCTATCTTTGAATCACAAGTCGTTCCATTAACAAGCATATCATTTGTTTTATTTATCTCTTCAATGTTTTTTTGTTCCATTGCTATTGTATTTTTCGCATTATGTTTATTTGGTACGGCATCCATTATATATGAAATATTATTACGATGTAATTTGTTGCTTGTCAGCGTGTTCCAAATGCTGTTAATGTCATTTTGCCCATTTATTAAGGATTTTGTACACGTACATTTCCCTAATAAGCCATTACACGAACAATCTACTGTATAACCTATATAAGGTATTTTGTTTTGTAAATCTATTTTATTGAGATTATTTACTTCTGCCAATGTTTGTTTTGACACGCTACAATGTACTGTTTGGTTTTTTATAACGGTCAAAGTATTGTCAGAAACTGGGTCTATTGCATTCGATACATTCAACTGTTTTGCATCTTTAAAATCTTGGTGCTTTAATGTATCTTTTATTTCGGCCTGTATATTTGAGCATTGATTTATGAAAACGTCATTTGATCCAAATAATTTCATATATGATTTTGTTATTTTAGTAGAATGCATGCAAAAACTACCATCATAATTTATTTCAGTCACTTTACAACACTTATTGGAAATCAAGGGACTTGTTTGCTCATTTTGAGTATTAATTTCAATAGCGTCACAATATTTTGTACTTACATCTAAATTAGGCGATATTTGTGATGAGGTGTTTTGAGTTACAACAATTGAATTGTTAGATACCTCTTTTGTAATTGTTTCTGGTTGTTGCGTTTCATTTGATGTATTAGGATAGTCTAATTGATCATAGTTTGTTAAACTGATTATATCTTTTTCTGGCACTTCCGTTTTAAATCGCATATCTTTTTTATTTACATCATTAGTACACTTGCATACTTCTCTTAAACGTTTAAAATCATTATCAATCAACGTGCACACTTTTTCTAACACGTTAGGTAATATAGTTTCGTTAGTATTTTCAGGTGTAAGGCAAACACACTGGACTTTTTTAATTTTAATTTTTAAATACTCTTCTAGAAGCATGTAAGCTCTATGCCAACTGCCTTCTGTTATTTCTTCTGGGGCACATTTGCACGTTATTCCGCTTGTATTTTCAGTAATGATTTGCTTCACTCTTTGTAATATTGTTGAAAATAATTTTTCTTCTTCCTCAGGTGTAATACAAGACGATTTACAATTAGACGACTTAAATTCTTGTAACTTTCCTCTCAAATGTTCTTCTAATAAATGAAAAGCATTGACTTCCAGTTCTTTAGATTCATTTAACTTTTCTTCACAACATACGCATCCTTCTTCCTCGTGTTTTTTTTGAAAACTTTGTGTATCTAAAGACTTATCATGGTTTTTATTATAATCACCATGTTGTTTAGCGACAACACCGGTAAGCAAGTCTTTAACTTCATCATATTTTAAACTACAATCACATACTGGTACGCGAGGCTTGTGACTATTTACGTTACTATACCAAACTTCAGGATGATAATTCCCGCGTTTACTTTTCTTGCTTGTGGACACATAATGTTGGTTTCTAGCTTTATCTTTATCAGGAAGGTTTTTTTTTGAGTTTGCATTAGTTAACGTCACACCTAAAAATTTAATGCAATATTGACAATCACTTGCAAATGATGGAGATTCAGTAATTTGCTTAATTTGTTTATGCTCCTCTTTCTGTATGATTTTATTTGAGGCTTCAGTGTTTGTTTTACTGTTAATTAAGCTCTTGTCATTTTTTATCACTTCCTTATTTAAACTACGACTATTTGTATCTGGTGAATTTTTAAAAGCTTGTTCTTTATCAAAAGTTTTATAGTTACACTCAATAGAATGTTTACAATTGAGAACATTACAATTTTCTTCACTTCCTGGTCCTCGGTTCCCGCTATCTACCCCATCCAAATTTACAGCACCCATATATTCCGATTCTGTAGTTACTGGTATGATACACGGAGTTTCGACACTCTTTGAAAAATTTGCAACAATTACATTTGATTTAAAAGGAAGTGCACTTAAATTTTTAGAAACTTTGATAGGAATATGCTCATACTTTTTTTTATCAGATTCTTTATTAGTTATAATATCAAGTTTATTGCCCGTTTCTGCAATGCCAAGTATACTTTGATTTTTACGACACGTATCGTCTATTTTACTTAAATCACATTTCCATTTTACCAAAGTTTCTAACAGTTTATCTATAGAAGTGTTTGATGGCGGTTTATGAAAACACATAACATCGCTCCGACATAGCGGACGTACAGATGTTTTAATTTTTCTGGCACTGCTACTTTCATGTGATAGCTTGCGAGAAGCCACCGATTTATTATGTTTTCCACTAAATATTTGCGAGTTCATATTTGACATCCCTCTGACATTTTTTTTGTTCTCACCATCATGTACATCAGGTGGATCATGCTTTGATGTCTTAAACACCTGTTTGGTTTCTTTATTTGATCCACAGAGACACAAGTTTACTGCATATGATCGTCCTATCTTTTTATAAGACCTTACTGGCTTATCAATCTGTAAGCCTAAAATAAAATTTTTACTTCCTTTCTTAGGATTTAGATCTGACTGCTTCTTTTTAATGCTAGTGAGCTTAGGGCCAACGTTATTCTTGCCACCTTGTTCTGTATTGAGGGGTCGGTGAATATTGTTATCTTTTCTATTGCTGTTTTTTCTCAGATTTTCTTTATCTGGTTCCATAATGATATCATCCGTGACCTATAGAAAATAAATATTGCATAATGTATTCTACATTAAGTTTCCAATTTTCGCCATGTATTTAAAACATATAATGCAAGTAACGAGGGCGCGGGAAAACAAGTATTAATAATTTAATTTAATGCATAATACAAAATAATAGATTACATAATAGTATTTCATTAATTTACTAATACCAAAGAATTAAATCTTAATACCTGGCGGATGCAGCTACCGTAGCCATAAAACATGTAAAGTTATTTGCTTCTCAACTTTTCATAAGTCACGCGCGCCCGTAACTTGCAAAACTGTGTAGAAGTAGAATCACTTCTAAATATATCTTGTAATTGGAGGATATGAAGAAACGCTCAGATAAGTAGGCAACCAGTAAATATAGTGCTACGGTAGGCTAAGGCTGGGCTCAAACGCGTCGCCACTAATAACTAAGCTTTTTCAAACAATTTAGTAAGGACTCCCCTCAAGCGTGTAGTCAGCAACGCGCGACAGCTTATTCTATAAATATATTTTGTTGTGGTATAGAAGTGCGCCTGTTCCACCACTTATTCATATCCTCCTAACTGAAGTAATATTTAGAATGATAGGCTTGTTAAAAAATAATTTGGCTAACTGGATTGCTTACAATATTTATTATACAGTTGGATAAAGGGACATATCGAATATACTATATATACTTATATATATGTATTCTTAACACGAACGAAAGATTTAGTTGATCAGTATTACGTAGTTAAAAAATAGTAGATAGATAGATAGATATACTTTATTGCACAAAAACTTTACAGAAATAGGTTTTACAGATTGATTATAGTACAATTTAGGCGGTCTTATCGCTAGAATGCGATCTCTTCCAGGCAACCTTAAGGTAGAGGAAATAGTAGATGGCAAGAAATGGGTACGGCCGTGCAACATTAATAAAGTTTTATTTCTTGAATTATATTCATAGTATAGCATTATATTAGTATGGATTTCAATTAACGATTTTGTTCGTGCTAAGGGCACTGGTTATTAAAATTGACGTTAGGCACGTCATCAAAATGAATTTTCATTTAACGCTATCATAATTGATTAGAGAGTTACTCACTCACAATCGCCGACTTCTTATTAATAGCGCAAAATCATTTTACAGCAATGTAGACCTGACTGTAAAATGATTTTGCACAAAACTTACCGTAGCTCGTTGAACCATCTTCACGATATTTTCTTCCATTACTTTTAAATCTTCCTTTCTTATAGAGTCCTGTAAAAGTGTTAAGGTTGACTTCATAATATGGACTTGTAAATCAATAACAATTCTTCTTTTTGCCAATTCTTTAATGCTAACTAGTTTTGTCATGCCAACTATAAGATTTATTATTATTCATTCATGCATAATATATGTAGATGTTATTTGCAATATGCCTAGTGCGTTACTAATCCCTGAGTTAAGGACAATACCTCCTTACATCGATTACCCACTATTTTGGAAGGTTTAAGAGTAAATATTTCTTAAAATTACAGTTGTGTACGATAATTTGTTTTAATCGTTGACTACAAAACACTTGGTTCACAATTGTTGTGGCTCTGTGTTATTAATATTGATTAATGTTATGGTAGAGCATGTTAAATTTTCAGAAAAAAAAATATTTCAACCTTTCTAAGATCCTCCAGTTGCACACGAAGCTGCGTCATGTCCTGGTGGGTCCGGCGCCAGTATGCAGGCGTGGTAGCGGCGCAAGCGGCTCCGCTGGTGGTAGTATTTGCGGCCGCTTGGCTGCCCATCAATGGCTGCTTTACCAGCACCGGATACACCGCCGCTAGGTAATATATCATGTTCACTTGTACTATACAAATAAATTATAAAAAAAATACATATTGGACCACATTACATACATTGCTCTGATTCTGAGCTCAGTAGCTTAAGCACTTGTGTTACAGATATCAGAAACAACGACGGTATCACAACACCCAGTCTTGGGACAATGCAGATAAGTTCGTTTCCCATATTGACCCGACCGAGGACCGATCCCGGGACCTCAGAGAGGGCGTGTCGCCTATATACGAAATATTGGTTGTGGTCCGATCATTTGTGACTGTCGATTTCTTCATAGAGATGAAATCGGAATTAAATTTTAAATTATGAGTTGACTTAATTACTTCATATAAAAAAATCACAACATTTTTATCTGCTCCGCAGTATACCAACCGATAGCAAAATGACTCACTCAAGAAATGTCTGGGTAAACAATGAGATGCATTTTTTGAATTTCAATATTCTTTAAATTTTTAGTACCTATTTACGTAATATCTATCTATTTACCTTGCTAGAACTCGAAAAATATTCAGCTTACACACAAACACTAGATTTAACCCAGTTAAATTTTTTTTTTGCTGTAAATGCTTTGACGAACTAAACCGTCACCCGAGAGAGGTGACGGAATGTTAAGGACTCCGTGGCAAAAATACCCACTTAGTTTGAGGTTGATAGTATGGTGATAATTAACAACCTCAAACTATAAACGTACCTACCTACTACTTAAAAAAAAATACCATAATTAAATGTCACATGGGTTTAGGAATGCAAAATAGTTAAAAATGTCTACAAGGATGAATAATATTTCCCTCTTTGACTTCAAGCAAATATAATTCGCTGCAAAATAGCTATAGATCTAATAACAAAATCTACTTTAGTTTTAGAAGGCTTGGTAGATTTTCTTTTCAACACTTATCGCCCAGATGCCCATATGAAATTATTCGTATCATTTGTGCCAAATATAATATCTCTAACTTCAAAAATAAACATTTACGCATATAAACTTAGCTTATTTTCAAAACAAAAATTAGCCTATGTCCGTTCTAGAGCTTTAACGTATACCTACATGAAATTTTATCAAAATCGGTGCACTGGTTTAGGGGTGAAAGCCGGACAGACGAACAGACAGACAGAGTTACTTTCGCATTTACAATATTAGTATGGATTACCTGCGCGCGGTTTGCACTCGCAGGGTGGCGGGCCAGTGCGGATGACCTCCTTGGCCTTAGCCGTGAGTTGGTCGGCGCGCTCCTGGAACAGTTGCTCGGCAAGCTTGGCGGCCAGCTTCTGCGCCCGGCGCTCCAGCGCACGTTCCTGCCAACCCTCCGTCTCGGGCCCGCCGCGGTCGGGTATCATCCGGGCAGCGTCGGCACACGATGCACCTACCCACTAGAGATGAATGCAAAACAAAATTTAATAGTGTGAGCTCCATGCTGTAAGGAAGATAAACTGATAACAGTTGTTTAGCATCACTACCTAATAGTAGTAACGGAATGTTAATATGATAAAGTTTGAGTTTCACGATCAACTAGCGGCCGCCGGCGCCTGCCGCGGCTTCACACGCATATTCATTTGTTACAAAAAGTAATAAATAAAGAAACGCTCGACCGATTTTGTGCAAACTTCAAATAAACCATATTTAGTAAATAATCCGAAAAAAAACATTTGGTTTGGATGGGCGTGCCTGTTCTTGAGTTTTCAAATTACAATATAAAGTAGCATTAATTTTTATTTTTATTGATATCTTTTTCCGGGTATGATACATCTCTGGCAGTCATGGTTCACATCGACATTTAAGTAGCGCAGTGGGCCATAATTAAGCTAAACGCCTGAAATCGAGCAAACGAATTAAAAACTTGAAACGGCTCAGAATCAGATATATCGCTACATTTGCAGAAAGAACCGTAGATTTTTTTCATGGGCAAATGGAACATAAACGCTTTGTTATAGAGGTGCAAATTAACTCGGGTTTGGAATGTCGGAAAGCACTTGATTGTAGTTCCTCCATTCCGATGCCTTATTCGATACCTACTTACACACACACATGCGTATACGCACCCTTACAGTCGTATGATACTATACAACACGCAAGCTTAGGATGTAACAGTTCAATAAATTAACAACACCGTCTGATAAAGAGGACAAGCAGATAATAAATAATCTTCTTCTTACGGTCGATCGTTAAGTTGTAGGTAAATTGAGTTATTAATTAGCCCATTTTTATGCACTGTTCAAAACTCAATTAACTTGTAAGGTTCTTTTTACCTGCTAAGATAGTTTTGAATCACATAAATTATCATTCTTTGTAAAATTTTCTCAAATACATATATTTTTGAAACAAAATAAACCATTTTCGTGACAGCGAAAAGCAAAGAGGCAAGTTACCTTTGCATGGTATTTCTCAATTGAAGTAGAAATAGCTATATCCAGCTCCCCAATGAGTAATTGTGAGAAATAATTGCGTAGGTTTGTCTTAATGATGCTGGTCTTATCCCAGTTATGGCGATCCTCTAGACACTTGAGGAGTTGACAGGGCATTTGCGAGCCGCAGCCCCCGAGCTCAGCCTGCAGCCCGCCGAACAAGTCCGCGAGCAAGTTCGTCAGCAGAGATGACCGCAGAGACGTACAGGAACACGAATCCTGCAAATCGAATTGCTTTGTGATCATCTTAAAACTGAGTAGGTTATAAGAGAGGTAGGGCATAGCGATTTATCGCTCGAACTGGAGCAGCCCGACTGGGGAAATACCTCCACCTTACAGAAGACCGCAGCCAAATAACAATCACTTTGGTGTTGTTGTGTTTCTGCGTGTGAGTTAGGTTTCCATAGCTCCTGGGGGGTGCTACATTAGTAGCAGGGGTCAAGCCTTCAAGGTAAGGGCGACAAGTCCAGTAACAGCTTTATTATGCTGTACTTGTCACCCTTAAGCTAGGACCTCATTACCACTTAACATCAGGTGGGATGAAGACAATCTTGAAGTGTAATATAAAAAAAACCGCATTGCATGAAGATTTTCATAATTTTGCTCTAAAACATATTTAAGCTTCAGTTTTATAGTTTGATTCTCGAAAAGAATCAAACTTTTATAAACACAGATTCACATTGAGCCGTTAGAAAATATTTGCTATAACATTTTTTATTTTCAATAGATGTAGGTACCGATTTTAAGCATTCATTCATTACGGTCCCTTATGCCCGGTTCAATATATAAAAACGATCCGTTCTTGTTACGGATAAAATTAATTATACGAGGTGTAAGCTTAAAACGATTGACGGTCGACTGATGACGGCTGATATGGAAAGTAAAATAAGGAAAAGTACTCACGACTATCAGTCGGATAGAGAAAAACGGGTAGTCTTTTTGACACGTTACTAATCGTAAAATATTAGAACCGGGCGTTAGAGATTCAAATTAAGCAACGCGAACTATACATCATTTATCAAACTCGTTATCAATAATACAAATACAATCCTATTGTTATATAAAATACGGTTGTACGATAAGATTTGGTCAGACTCTGATAATTCCGCAATGACACGATGATTTGCGATTTTCAATTAAGCAGTTTACGAAAACTTCGTGTTAGTCATTGCTTTTTAAAGAGTCAGGCAGGACATCACGACGACCAGAGAGATTATCCTGATGGATAGTCGATTATTTAAGTCGATAATTTATCCAAAAACAGTTTTGGCTAAATTCAGATATTCGTTTTTTCTTCCTTGTCACTTTTTCACATTCTTTCTTTTAGGAAAATTGCTTCAAATGTAGGTATATTATTATTTAATCTAAATGACTACTAGCTTACCAAATATTTATCTTCGGGGCTACATTTGCACAAGGCTGCTAAGGAAGGTGTCCTCTTAGCCTCAACAGAGGCGTCCACGGGCAACTTGCACTGGCACTCCATGACCCTCTCTTTTAACTCTTTTAATTGTTCTCTCTTAGTTTTCAAAGCGTCCATCTTCTTCTGGATTCGGCTAGTGCAAACAGCATTGCATCCATCTAAGTCTTCTATTATCTCTAATTTCTCTTGACGTAGTGCGTCCAGCTGTGTAAACCCGTGAATTTAGATATATTGATTGAATTTGTTACGAAATAAAGACAATGCATCATCATATGATGGTGCTTTTCATAGTATTATTATTACAGATATAGGTAAATATTCATAAATACATATTGGCCAATACTACATACCCACCGATTCTGTGGTACGTAGCTAAAGCACTTGTTACAGTAATCAGATACAACGACGGTACCACAACACCCAGACCCGAAACAATATAGAAAAGTTCGCTTCTTATATTGACTCGACCGGGGATCGAACCCGGGACTCACCTCACGATTAGGCGCGACGCCAAAGTCCGGACTGCTCGCTTCTCGGCTACGAAGGTCGTAAAATATACCTTAGTATTGATGTAAATTGGCTACTTGACAGTTTTTGAAAAAGTATTGCAAAATGTGCGCCCGTTCATTTTATATCCCAAGCAATTCGATTTATCTGGAAAAAATGTAAATAACCAGAGAAAAATAAGATTTTGTGTAACACATTTAAAAAGCGCGCAAAAACGCCAAGTCATGTCACTGTTGAAATTATGACGTCAACGTTGTAGACAACGAACCGATACGCATAGGAACGACTTCATTTAGATAAACGGAAAATGTTTCAATAAATTCTTAATACGATTAAAGACACAATAATTCAATTTAATCGGTAAAATAATCATTGTTTCGCCACATTAAAATAAATTATTTTCGCCGACAGCTGTCATTTCCGAATTGCAATGGTGGTTTCCGTTTCGGTTCTTTTGTTCCACAGATAAAAAAAGTAAAATTTATTTTGCAAAATTAAAATACTAACTATGCTTTTAATTATAAAATAAAAATGTAAAATTATTTCTTTACTAATAAGCTAACATATCTAACACTTTTCATATTTTATTGTTAACACTGTCAAGTAGCCAATTGGACTTTAAAACTAAATAAACTTAAATTAAATTTATTACTGAAGATATTTTACTGAACTAATAAAATTTAATTTCCTCATACTAAACAAATATTCTAAATTTCCTCCTTTAAATTCGCAGCCCTAAGCCGGTTATTGATTAAATACCCCTGAAGAAGTGCCCTACTAGATTTTTCTGGCGGCTTGGCCCGCTTAGGAACTTGTGATGGTATCCTATGTCTTTTTCCATGTAACATGCTTAGTTTTAGCGTGAAATAAATCTACCTAAAAAGCACACCAAAATAAACTTACTCAACATTATTAATATTTATTTAACAATTCCAAATTTAAGTGAAAATAAATTCCAATTTACAGTTACTCGGAGTTTTTAATAAATTTACAAATAAAATGTTTTAGTCGCTCTATGTTCTCTGTATAAAATGCGAGATCACGAAACGCTCAGTGAATGTTTTGCTTGTAAAGTTTACACAGGATCATTTGAATCGAATCTTGTATGTACAATTAAGTTTGGGTTCGCAGGTTTCAAATTGAAGGTTAGGTTAGGACGTAAAAATCAGGCTTAAAATATATTTATTGCACATTGATACAGCACTCAGACGTAATAAGTAAACAGTTTTTTTGTGACTATATTATATTATACAAACAATGAAAAACAGAACGAAATACATTTTCGTTTTAATAATAGAAATGTGTATATTTGGTTTTTAACTGTTGGCCCTGGTCCAGCTAAACTAAAGTACCTAGTTGTCACTAAACTTCTCTTTGATCTGCATACAGCAGTTAAGCGTCTTTTTTATTTCTTTAAAAGCTCGTTAAGTCCTTGATGATTTGATAATGTAGCGCGCTGTAATCGTGTCCCAAACTTACTGTACATAATACTCACTGCTTGTCGGATATAAGTAAAACCGTCAATTATTGTTAAAATTAAGCATCCGTTTGAGTCAGGTGGACTTGCTCATCTCTACATGAATCATGGGTTCTGCATAACGCGCTTAACTTGTCGTCTAACCAAATAAAAGCTACCTGTTTTATGTGTCAATTTTCAAAATTTAAGTAATTTGTTGGTTGGGCATCCTCAAAATAAGAAAATCCGACCTCTTTAATTCTGTGTGTAACAACTTTTCGCTTAGAGCTCTAAATGTGACTCCTACATATCTTACCTCCTCTTTGATCTGGCAATTCTCAGCGTCTTCACCGAGTAGTTGGTTGGAGACCTGTGTTATTTGTTGTCGCAGCGCGCAGAGCTCGGCGTGCAGCGCGCGCTCTGCCTCGTGCGTCAGGCAGCGCGCTGACTCTAGCTCGCTCTCCATCGTCTGCAGCTTTCGGCGGATCTGTTCTTCTTTAAACTATTAAAGAAGATAATATGTAATTAGATGACTACTGTTAATATAAGAAATTATTATTATAAAAAAGATTTAGGTAGATCAAAATTTGTATGCAAGTGCAAAGTTCACATAAGTAGCAAGGCCTTGTCAAGTTGCACAACCCTACACTGCTACACTGCCTATAGAGAGGGCCTCAGCCGCATGCATGCCTCCTCATAGATCATCTCCATTGCCAGCTTACTACTTTTCAGAGTTCCCTAACTGCTGCTCCAGATTTGTGTACCCATTCTTGTATTTATTGGACTCTTTTATTTCCGTTTCACTTCGTAAGTAATTTGTATGCAAGTGCACGCGTTCTCATAAGTACGACATACCTGAAAATCCCTCTCAAGCGTAACCTCTTCGCTGATCCTCAGCTGCATGCATATATTTTTACACACCATTTCCACAACCCGATTTGCTGGTTACTTTTTGTGACTCCTTTGCTGCTGCGCCAAATTCGTATACGTGTTCTTATAGTTCTGGGACTCTTGTATTCATTTTACCTTCGAACGTTATTTGTATGCATAAGTACGACCTACCTGCAAATCCCTATCAAGCTGCGTGGCTTTGCACTGTTGCTCGGCCAGCGTGGCGTCGAGGCGGGCCGCCTCCTCGCTCACCCTGAGCCGCATGCACGCGTTCTCGCACACCTCCTTCTCTACTGTTGTCAGCTTCGCGCGTTCTTTCTCCGCAATTTCCCCGCGCTCTCTAAGTTGCTGCGCCAGATTCGTGCACGCGGTCTTGTAGTTGTTGCGCTCTTCAATCAGTTTTTTAATCTAAATATTTGGTAGAATTAAAATCGAACGTTAATTAAATGTAGCAAATATTGTAAGATTTTAAGTAAATTAAGTTAAATTAAATAGTATACTTAAGTAGATGCATATCATACGTGACTATGTATGAACATAAAAGTATTAATCAAACGCAAAAATGTATCTATCGCCGTTTTCCGTATAAGTAAACGAACGTTTCAAACCACATAAACAAAATTCCCAGAAACAATTATTATAAACGACATGGCACGTGTTAATGATATTATTCTGGAACCTAAAAACATAAAAAATATATAGATATATCGATAGCGGTTTTAGTGTTTAGATATATAAATCTACTTAATATTTAACTAAAAAATTGGGTAACCAAACAATGATATTGATTAGTCTAGACAAATTAAAAAGATCTATAGGTAGATCGACTCCAGACTATATGATAAATAAATAAATATTGGGCAACATCACATACATTGTCCTGATTCTGTGGTAAGTAGCTAAAGCACTTGTGTTACAGAAATAAGAAACAACGAAGGTACCAAGGTGATGGATCTAGCTTGAAAAAACCACTAAGATTGCAGATTTTAACTTAAGTCTAATGACTTAAGGAAAATTACTGATCGTGACCTGAAAATCCTTCCCATGTCGTTCCAATAGTCGGCGCAGTGTCTAAAGAAGGTAAATACGCGATTGAAAACGGCAGGAAGTAACACCACTCATACGCTTAAAACTATTCTACTACCACAACTGATTATTGCCAACTGTGGCATCTGGGCTGAAATTAAATTTATATAATTTGAGACGGAAATCATACATGTTTAGCCATATCCTCCTCCTTCTCTTCGGCCATCGCTAGTCTCCTCTGGTAACCGAGCTCCAGATCCTTCCAGGCGGCTTCAGCTCGCTCCAGAAGTTCCACCCTCTCAGCCTCCCTGCGCGCCAACCGCTGGGCGCGCTTGCGTAGCTCATTCGTAGATTTATCCAACTGAGTCAACTTTTCCATGCACGCAGACTCCATGCAGCAAGCCTGCAAAACTTCTTATTGATAATCTTTCGAGATTTTGTAAAAAAATATGTTTGAAACGTACCTACTCAGAATGAAACATATTTTCATATAAAGGGCACATGGAGAAAAGTGGATAGTCACAAAAGAAAACAAACGAGAAATGTGTTTTTTTTTAATAAAATTTGCTGTTTCACCCACTAAAGTGATTTGTCTATGTAGCTTTTGCATCATATTTAAAAAAAAGGAAGTACGTTAAACAATTGATAAACGTGGATTTCAAAACTTCTTGTGGTTGCAGGATTAATTAAGAGGGTTTATGAAATAATTAGCACCAATAATTTATTTTCGAACTGCATCCCAATTATAAAATTTAGTTAATAGCCAATTGTTAGTTGTTGCGTCGTAGGTACTTTTCAGTACTGACAATACTATCATTAGCGGATCTAGTTTTGGTTTCGAGGGCAAGCGCACCTAGGACTTTCAATCTGTCTTTAATTTGACTAAACCCCTAACAGTTTTCCCAATAATTTTAAGTCAAAATTTAAAATTACGTGTGCAATATTTTATGACCATATCATATAGATTGATAACAGATTGTACCTTTATATGAAAATAGTGCTGGAATCATGGAAACGCTTCGTAATTAAATAAATGTTATATGCACTGTAGGTAGGTAGTTGAGCATGTCGCGTCATAAGATGTAAATCAGTATCTAAGTAAACCTTTGATTATTACGTAACATGATGTGACTCAATAAACTAGTTCAGTGTCAGGAGCTGGCGGTGTGATGGTAGACTTTACACACCTTGAACTTGATTTAGTCGCAACTGATTCCGTAACTAACTTAAAGCTTAACAATGAGTTATTGTTTTAACATTCAATTCGTAAATAGCATATAAAAATGTTATTATACTGCTTATTATTTGCAAAGCATTCCAAGCATACTGCAGTATACTGCAGTATGCAGTAATGCTATTTCCTGATGACCATTTCAAGTTATAAAAGCAAATCGATACAAAGTTGCGATTGCTAGTAAAAACGTCACAGAGTTATGACGTGGGTGGGCTGCACGTTGCTACGTTTGGTATGCCACCAGTCGATTGTACTCGTATGTATATCTGAGATCAATTAAAATCTAATCATTTATGTTCTATGAAACACAGTTTTATAAGCGTATAACAGAAGTAAGAAAAATGTTGGTACATACATAGTATTGACAAACAGACGCCATCATCCAAATAAACAACTATTCATAATTTAAAATCATTTTGAAAAGATTTCAAGCCAACATCAAAAACAAAATATAATGTATTCAGATATTTTTGGTTAGTTGTGTGTATAGAAGTTATTGACTAGCATCTGCTCATCAACAAATGAAGATTTGAACTACACCACGTGCCTATGTGTACTTATTTTTTAAATTCGAAGTTAAAATTTGTGACCTTAGTGGTAAGGAACGTCATATGAAAACCTGCACATTCAAGTGATTCAGGTTTAATCTGGATTAAGGTCTAAATTAACACTTAACAATTAACAATTAACCATTTGGATCATTCAATATATTTGTTGTGTCATGAAAGTCAAACTACAGCTACTCGAATCAAACTTGCGGCATAGTAGGTACCTATAATATTTAAAAAAAAATTATAAAAATGTTTAAAAGATAAGTATATAAATTGTTAGACTTACAGCGTCAATTTTGTTCATCAACTCTTTTTCAGGTGCTCTTTTTGTTGGCTGTGGTCTCACAGGTCGCTGAGGCCCTGTCGTGTTGTTGTCTACGCGCATTATAATTTTTGTCTCAACTGGGAGCTTAACAACTGGACCAACTAACGAATAAGTATCATAGTTAGATGAGCCAACTCCTTTTGAAAACATTGAGTCTTCGTAGCTGATAAAACTTCCAGGGCTCAGTGCCGGTCTTTTTGGTAACACGTTAAATTCTACAGAAGACATTAGATCTGGCTGTCTGGATTGATTTTGCTTGGTTTCCACAAATCTGCAAAAACATCCGATTGCTATGAACATACTAGATTTAGTATCAAGATATTTTGTGCCCATGACATACAAAGCACAAAGTGATAGGTACGTTGTTCTGAATTTGAATAAATGCAATCGAGTAATTGGTAATGTTAGAATAATTTCTGTCCTCAGTTTATGATTACCGTGTGGCATTCACATTAATTAGAACTGCTGAACACTGGGCCCGCATGCATTCAAGGATATTGACATAGGTATGTAATGATCACAGGGACCTGCATTATTACGAATGTAATCTTGAGTACGTTTCCTTAAATTATAAGTTTTAATCTCGAATATGTTTCCCGAAATGGAAAAGTCTATTTTGTTCAAAGTCATGATAAGTTATACTTAAGCTTTTTAAACTAAGACGTTTATGGTAGGTAAGCGGTTTTCGTAGCAGATGCCATTTTATCTATGCTTTACGATATATATGTTAGTACGTTAATATAGTAGTAATAGAACTTACCGATGAAGGCTATTTGCTTCGCTTCATACGAGCTGCTGCCAGGTACCCATACCTACTGTTTCTCAAGGCTCTACAGCACCAAACAGTGACAAGCACATTTTTATTTGTCAAATAGACTTACTGATGAAGGCTATCGGCTTCACTGTGGCCGAGCTGCTGCCAGGCGAGTAGCGCGCACGCCAGGTACTGCTCCTCTGGGTTCTGCGACACCAGTGAGCTGACGTCACGCGCATCATTCTCAAGCCGCTGCTGCATTGCTTGTATAGCTAACTGTAACAATTCGCTCATTAAAAATTGTCCTACCTGTTTATAGGCAATTCATAAATTTACATAATAAACGATCTAGTCTAAAATTTTATCAGCAAGCAAAAAATATTGCTACCTATTATTCATTAAAAATATGCAAGTAAAGGAATACATCCAACACCTGCTTTGTATAGCGGCATTAAATTTAATGCATCCACCTACCGTCTTAGTACTAAACGAGTTAGTGTGTGATGAAGCAAGTAGACTTTGTGAGATTATTAACGTTTCAGGATTTATGCCTCAAGTGGTTTTAAAGATATTTAAAAAAGAACAGGTAGAAAAATACAAAGAATGTCAAGCAACTAAGATCAGAATGTGGAAACTATTTAATTTCTTTAGAAATACAACTTACTAACACAAATACAACTAGTTAGGTAGGTAGGTACAATAAATAAACTCAGCATTAGACTTCTAACTACGAGGCAATGACTTCATATCAGTTTTGAGTTATTATTTTGAGATTGAACAGGCAATAATTCACTATGCACTTGTGAAAGGCAAGTGACAACTTGGTTTAAAGGCTAACACCAAAAAAATCATCATCAACCTACATATAACAAAGGGACCTTTCTAAAATTTTAGAGACCTTCGTGAAAATGTCACTAAGTTCAGTCGAAGCAGTAACCCATCAATATTTGACCACGACGTGTGTATTATTTCTGAACCGACTTGATTCTATGGCGCCACAAACATCTTAAAATTAAAAAAATAATAAAATAGCATACCTACAGCAATACAAAGTTGTTGTTTAATACAACATACCTTCAAATCGATATTAGGATTCGCCTCGATTGCTTTTGCAATATTCCAACTTATCAGAGTGCCCATAGACGTTTGTTGCCTCAGCACAGTCAAATCCTCGAGCTCAGCACATTTCTTATGAATCTTTAAATTCAACAGTAAAAACTCACATTAAAATATATAAACACACTTTAAATAGCAGGAGACCCAATAATTTAAAATCTATTGAAATAAAATTTAATCGCCAAATGTATGCGAATCCGTAGGGGGCTAGTACTAGGATGCGGCTACTCTTGCCACCTTATTTTGACATCACTGCGAAACTAACGAAACAGTTAATATGGTAACATTGGTAACAGTTAAAATGAGTAGGTAAAGGTTATACTACCTGATCCATCTTAACGCTGTTCGCATCAATCTACCACTTTCAACATTATTTTCCTCGAAATTCCAAAAACAATAATGAAGTGGATTAGTTCATGTTCGTCCATTCAGAAAAAAAATACATATCATTTAAATAACTGTTTATATTAAAAAATATCATCAGAATTTGGCTAACATTTTTTTCCAGTTTTTTTGACAGTGACATAATCTTTTTTTATCTAAAAAACTCATCAAGAAGATTAATGTGTCTTCTTTTAATTGCCAAAAAGGTTGGTCGTCCAGCAATGCTAATGGCCGATTTTAAACAAGATGTAATATACCCCTTGAGTTTGCACAACACCTTCTTCTAATTAATGTTCCAAAAGTAGCCTGCGACTTATTAGCATTAGGTATTTTGATTAAAAAATGTCCTATGTTCTATATAACCAACTTTCCCACTTCGTATCTTGGCCGCCAACACTATCATATCATATAAATTGTGTCTAATTTTGACGAAATCTTCCTTTCAATTTATTGCACAATAAAAACCTATTAACTAGCTAAGTGCTACCTAACTTATTCGTAAAATTAAGTACTTGTTTTGGTGTACGATATACGGAAAGTGTAATTTAGATAAGGCGCATTTTGGCAGAATTAATTGTTCACTCACTACCAGTTACCACACAAGTGGATTAAACACAACCCATTCATCAAATACCGATCATCAAACATATTTAAACCACATGTAGTAGGTGACGTAACAAGCATCCCCTAAAATTCTGCATAGAAACAAGCTTATTTACCAAGGAGTCCGAGCTTTTAAAGTCACAAATGTGTGTTATACACTCTAGTCGGAGATCTAGCTCGCGGTGAATGATGGGTACGTTGGCAATACATGTAGACGCACATAAATGCAATGAACTGAAGATAAAAAGTGAAAGATAAAAAATACCTGACTGCGCCTCACCTGTGGTGGCGCCGGCGCCGGACTCTCCACTAATGGCTCAAACCTTAAAGGAGATGTGTCTATTAATAGAACATACTCCCAGTCCATGAACTTTTATGGTACTCCTCAATATAGATGAAATGGCGTCGCTTGTTATAAATCATTAAGCAGCTTAGGGAAGCAAGGAATTACAAAAACGTAAAGGTACTATATAAGTACGGCTATTTTTAAACCCCGCAAAAAAATTAAGGTTATCCGATTATTTAGATTTTCAAAGTATTGTAGGCAATTACGTACCTATGTCTCTATTATTTTGATCCGGTAACCGTGTTTACCTGTCTACCCGACAATAATGAAGCAAAATGGAGTTTTAAAAATATTAGGTGAGGACTGAGGGTATTAAGGTTAAGATTTGACTGATTTGTGGATGTATTTACATTCTATCCCTCATAACTTCCAAACAACATGAATTGTCTGTAAAAATATTAATTGTTTATCTTAATTGTCCGCTTACAGTTGCCTATGTCGTCGCGATATTTAAATGAAATAGACAAGCCATTAAAAACCTAGCTTCTGCGCTAGTAAATAAAAAACCTAAATCAGCAAGGTACTTGCTTGCATTCACATGCGACATGTAATAAAGATTTTCTCACGACTTTGCTTGCATGCACCTGATAATAATGGAGAATGATTTCTACTGGTCGATATTTATTTAATTAAGTTTATTCCACGTTTTTGTAACTTACAAAAAGCTCACTTAATGCCTAATTACATTCTTTACCAGTCACAGATTTGAGCCGGAAATTTAATTGGGGTGGTGTTGTTGATATCGAAAATGTTTTACGATCAATATTCAGTTAATGCAATTGCTCTTGTGCTTATCTATAGAATTACCTACTGTGTCTGTTTAAGTTTAAAAGTTTGCATAATACTTAGGTACATAATTACCATTACCTGTAATTTTTTGTCTGCGATAAAATAAGAATTTGCTCCTAAACAAACATACCTATCTCTGGGTACTGCAGGTTGGTTTTCTTTTAATCCACAGGTAAAAGCACCAATGGAAATTCATAGTTGCACTGGGCTTGAACTCAAAATGACCCTGCTGATCCCACAAAACGCATCGAAGAAGTATCGAATCCTGGATATTTTGGTTTTATGGATGATAGACAGGTGTTTGGATTTACCTTACAGTTTTCTACGATTTGAATGCATGTAGGGAATCCATTTCTAATCGCCAATAACCAAACCGTGCAAATATTTTTTCTTTGCTGTCGCGGAAACCGTTGTTGACACATGAGAATCCCGCTTTAATTTGTTATGCACCCAGTTCCCAATGTCCTTGCTTTTCTGTCATTCTATACACTTTGAAAAGTTTCGAAACTGCTGACGCATTTTTACAAACAATTCCTTTAATAATTCTATGTCTTTAAACTTTGTCTGCACGCCGGACCGTTCCTTATCTTCAAGATCAAAATAGTATTTTTATGCATCAAAATTAGTTTCCGTATGTTGTATCTGATAGCGCATTGTCACCGTAGGCTCAATAAGGATTCTGCGTCTTACAGCAGCAGATTGGCAATTAAATTTTGTATATACATGTTTGGTACAAAAGTATACATTTTCAGTAACCAAGAAACAGACCCGTTTTTGACTGACACTATGATGATAACACTGATACACGATATCAAAAACAAAATTCAATGCATTAATTAAGTAGGTACTGCTTGCTAATGCCATCTTTTAAGAAACAGCAATAACTTATTCAAGGACGTTTCAATATAAACTTATTTACATACTTACCTGCTTCCGTGAGTACCTACCCATATTTAACTAATTTAAAATACAATTCGTAATGCGCAATGTAAAAGTGACCTATGCAGCAAGTGTACGGGCAAAAATGTTCACAATATTTTTCTCCAAATGTAACTTGCTTAGTTTGTTTATTTTGGACTTCATTCAGATCTATTTTAAAAATAATTTGCCTTTTTTTTTAATGATGAACTGACTGAACCTGATTATGGTGAGGATAAACCTTTTTATTATTTAATAATATTTATCAACTCTGGATTTCAAAAATAAGATACGTTACAAAACAACAGTCCAAAAAACTGAAATCCCTTAGGTTTCACCATATTAAGTCCGAACCTCGTAATACGTAGAATAAAAAATTCTATGCAATCGCCCCTAGATAAAAAGTAAGAATTGGGAAGGTAATTGGAAAAAATTGGCACCAAGTCCAATTACTAAAGCTATAACATCAAACAAAAAATACTTTATAATTAAGCTAAGTATCGAGGACAATATTAATCAAAGCAAAGTTCCGTTAGCTGGGCACGGTCTCCTATTCATACTTTGGTTGGTTTTTTCCAGTTGAATTGATTGCATCAAGTGTCGCGCCTCTCGCGTGGAGGACAGAAAGGCGGCCACTGCCACATTAAAAAAACAACAGTGATAACCTGTACGCTCTGACCTTGAAAATATAGGTTTCATACAATTTTATACGGAGAAAAACAAAGCGGCCCCCAATCACAAATTATTTTGGAAACATGAGTAGATACAATATTTAATACAATAAAATTAAAGTAACGGTTCTGATGAAGGGAATTATATTTATTTATTCTTTGCATGTTGGCATATTAGGATTTTTTTTATTTTTTTGTATTTTATAGACAAATCGCACATTGAGTTAAAGAAGGGTTGACGTTCTTTTTTCTTTATTAGGTTTTCAAAGCACATACACAATAGACAATATTCAATAAATAAACCCTGAAAAAATCTTGATAGAGAATAAAAGCTATGGACATAGGCCGAAGGATTATTAAGTTCTGTAGCTGAAGTGAGCTTGTGGCTGCGGTAGAACCGATTAACGATGGGGCAGACGACTCTTGAACTGGAAACAACAATTGGGTAAACGTAATGGACTTCCTGTAAGTCGTAAAGCTGATGACTTTCAAAGAACCGCTGGTAGGGGCTGTATGAGGGTAGCCCGGAGGAGAGAAAAATGACGCTAATTAAAGGAGGCTTACTTACTTACAGCAGTCAACAGACTGAGGTTGTTGATTGAGTACCTAAACCTTGTTTATTAGCTTGTGTTATGACAAACAACCTAATTTAATGATATGAAACTATTTTCTTTTTCTCTTAATATACTGATTAACATTATGTAATTAGTTTATTCAAATAAATGTAAATGTAAAATATTTAAATGACTATACATAAAATTCAAGTATGTGTCATCATGATTGCGACTTGCTCACTGTTACTCCCTCGACTATGTACTGGTCAAATAAATCAACTTAGTAAGATGAAGATGAAGCCCACGTCAAATACCTCGAACGGTTTGTCAACTTTTACAAGTACAACAATGCATCAGGACAAATCTTTATTTTTTTTCTAACGAGTTCTATTGGAAGAATTTTATAAACAAAGAAACATTAGTTCATCATTAAAATAAGATAAATAAAGGAAAGTAACTACTGTGAAACCAACTTTCGGGAATTGGTTTGCCTACATGTTTCACAATCTGTCAATTATCAGGGAGGAACATACATGTGATGAACAACTTTGCGAAATACAGCGACTAACTTTAATAATTCCAGTACCCCAAACTTTAACGCGCTCTTGATGCTACAAGATATACAAGTAGTGTCATGTGTTCTTATTGTGTAACATCAGAAATTTTAAAGCTATTTCAGCATCAGCTGACAATGACCTTGGACCCAATAAGACCCGTCTGAGTCGATTATTTAATAGAGTTCTGAAAACACCCCATAATTAATCATGTTTCCACCAAACATGACATACTAAAATGAAATAATCTGAAGGTATTTAATAATGTAATACGGGTAGTTTTTTGTTTTAAGTTTTTAGATATTGCAGCATACTCTAAACATCATCTAAAATGTTGTAAGAATAAAAGAAGCCTCTAGGCCTTTTAATTTTCAAAACCAATGCAAGTAATTTTCCAGCGTGAAGTTGCCAATCAACTAAGCGACTTGTTTTTGTTTCGTAATTTGTTTACAATCTGTAACTCAGTTTCATTAATAATTGAAACCAAATATTTTTTTTTGCAAACGCAAACCTACTAGTATTCTATAAGTTTATCTTATTGAGTGTCGAGGAGACGCGATGGTTGAGATTGATGAGTACTTTTAGTGTTCAATAGCTGTACCCAAACATGGTCCAGTACCGAAGTACCGACCAAGGAAGCAACAGACGTAGGCAATCGGCCGTGATGCGGCCTGTCAATAGAGCGTATTGGTCGTATTGTGAAGGCATTATGCCAGCGCATTGTGACGCCCAGACTGATGACCCCACTGTCCAGTGCACACTACAATACAATTCAGCGCGAAGATCACACGACACCGGAATACGCACATACCCACCTATTACGTCGCGCCGTCAATCTGCCACCGACATACAATGTCGTGTTGGTGGTGGAATTACAACGGGCTTGCAGTTTTTTTTAATGAAAAACAGAAACGGAATGTAAAAATTGGTTGCGGAAAATGGGATATTTGGGTCTAGCTATCTTCTACGTAGAATCCGTAGAGAAAACTATTGTTGATGTTGTGAGTTCTGTAAACCCTTAACTGATAGGTAATTTAAATAATCCCTACTAATATTATCAATGCGAAAGTAACTCTGTCTGTCTGTCTGTCTGTGTGTCTGTCTGTCTGTTACGCTTTCCTGCTTAAACCTCTCAACCGATTTTGATGAAATTTGGCATAGGTATACGTTGAATCTCAAGAACGGACATAGGCTACTTTTTATTAGAAAATAAGGGGGGAGGGGGGTAATACCACCTTTGAAAGTTTATATGGAAAAATGTTTATTTTTGAAGTTAGAGATATGAAATTTGGCACAAATATAGCTCGAAACTTGGATTAAAATATAGACTACTTTTTGTTTCGAATATTAGGGGAGAAAGGGGTAAAACCGACCATGAAAGGATGTAGTCCACGCGAACGAAGTCGCGGGCACAGCTAGTATCTAAATAAAACTGGCGGTTCGCTGCGGTTACGCGCGTAGGTACTATACCAGGACAAACCTTCTCCTGACAATTTCGAACACAACATAAAAATACTAATTCAGTTCAGTCGTTCGCTGTCGTCGCTTACAAAAGTTTGGTTCCTTTTAAGATTATTTTACTGATTATCTAATATTTATTGTTTTCGCCGCAATTCGCAAGCAAATCAATATAGTCTTATTCGAGAGTACAGACTTGTGAACATTTCGTCTACGCAGCACATTATTGTACTCGTTAAAGTTTGTTTTCAACAGAGTTCAAGGGTAACAAGTTAACTTCTAGTTTAAATCAAATAAATCGGTATCATGGTACTTATAGTGGTCAAATACTTGCTTGAAACAAAAAATATTGTAATTGCAGTCAAGTGGAGTACTCGTTCAACGAAGCTTGTTTGCGGAGCGAAGGTGCGTCTCGATTGGTCGTGGGTGTGTCCAAAACGATGTTCCTTTTCCATTCCATAATATGACCCCGTTAATGGATAAACCGTCACATTATAGTGATTACTGTACAGACAAGGCTATGGGCAGGTAAATTCCTGACTGCAGCACTACGAAGTAGGGTCGGATTTGTACGTAGGTATGGCAACAATTATGACGCTCTTAACTTCTATATGATTGCGTAAATGTTTATTAATATTGACTATCATAGTTAACTATCATATAATTGGGCTATGGGTATTTTATTTAATTCTAGCGTCCCACCGCGGTTTCGCACGTGTTCAATTCCGATTAATAATCAACTTTTTTACGAACCTTGTTCTGACAATTACGCACAAATAAATAACTACTTACCCAGTTTGTTGTTTGTACGGTGAACAACAAGTCAAGGTAAAAACTTGTATATTAGTTCATATCCCAATGACATAAGGGAAGAACTTATTCCAAAGAGTAATAGTCTGACGTGCTTTTAATCGTACATTGTAACGCGGTTTATATGCCAACATACATTTCGGCGATTCGTTTTTAATTTTATCTAAATAATATATAAGTAGGTACATAACAATAATTTATCTACGAGTATGCACAAATCACATAAATTCGAGCCTAAACGGAACTATCTGCATGACCCAACAGTTGACTGGTAGAGAATGCTCCTAGCATTAAGTTGACCTTTTGTACTTTTTTCTGAAATAAAGTTATTAAATAAATAAATATTTCATATCGCGTTTTGAAACGTAGACCTATGAATGGGAATATATTTTATAATGGGTCTAGAATGCCCAATAATGACGCGTATGCTTCTTTCCATCCCGCTCACATCGGTTTTTAATGTATATCCAACTTACGTACTTACTTTCCGCCTCTTTCATCAGCCAACAATACAATCGATATAAACATTTGTCAGTTTCTTGATATTATGATACGAGTAGGTTGCAAGCAAAATATTGTTATTGTTCCAGCTTGCACAAAAGCATATTATCAAAACGATGCATAAATGTAGTCAGTACGAATTAAAAAAAAAATCCAACAAAGTAACAATTTACACCGGTGTTTGATACTCTCAAATCTCGACCTGTATATGGGTATGTTCCCTAGGGCGTGTTGTGCACGCAAGAAGTCTCAAAAATCGCAGTGGGAAAGAGTGTTGATCAAGAGGTATGTAAGTGCTGCGTATACGATCCCCCCACCGACACAAATGACTGTTTCTGAAACAGTATCACCTTTGATCAGCCTTCAAATTTTAAAAACACGGAAACTAAAATTAAGTACTAATATTTTGTTTGTATGTGAATATAAAGAATATTATTGAATTACCTACCTAATTTTACACAAAACTAAATTACTTTTTTTTTAGCTACCTTAATACAATAACAGGAGGAAAAAACAATTTCGTTATAATAAATCACTGGAATTCTTTCACTGAAGTTACTTCTGTAACAAATGAACTGGAAGTTTATTTTGCCTGTGAATTATACATATTAACATTTAGCCGCGGAAGTACAGTCGCAGTCAGATATATCGGAGCTGATAAAGTGACCAAATACTGCTGAATAGTTAAAATGTCAAAAAGTTCCTTAAACCACAAGTCACTATTAATATCTGAACATTCATTACTTCAATAACATCAGAACACTCATAATGTCAAAATGTGTCACGCACGTCATGTGTCTCATTTAGCTACCTGTATAGATGAGTGTTCAGATATTAATGGTAACTTGTGGTGTATGGAACTTTTTGACATTTTAACTGTTCAGAAGTACAGTATTTGGTCACTGTGTCTGCTCCGATATATCTGACGGCGAATGTACAGCCACAGCCGCGTAAAATACGCTACCCATCATTCACGTCATAATGTGAGCCAATTGCCCCATTTAAGTACCCTACTAGGCCGGGAAAATCGTGTGGAATGTGCGCCTTTTACTCATTCATTACGAATTTATCAGCGATCTACGGATATTAGTCTAAAAATATCAATAACCAACTTGTAACCTTTATTCTGCGCATTATATTGGACAACATAAATTGTCTTTGTACCCATAATTTCGGTATCTAATAAACAATACTATACGAGAAGTTACGTACCTATCATGTGTTCTGGCATGGAAATTACATCGTCACAATTAATTCAGACAGTTGAAATAAATTTTCTCAACTAGTTACTCACAATATCTTTTATATTATTTTTTCATTTTATTAGATACTAGAACAACAGCATTAATTCGTAAAAAAATATATTAAGAAATCAGAGGCTATGCCTTAGGTTTGCCCATTGTGCAAGTTGTCTGGTGCATTTGAACTATCTTGTTCGAGTCATAACCATGCTAGTAACAACTTTTCTATTTTTTTATGTCAAATGCTATCTAGGCTTATTGAGCAAATTCTTCACGATATAATACAGACGTTCAGTTCCAAGGACACCGCGTAGGCCAAATACTTAGTTTATGCTCGGTTCATGCCACGATACAGGCCTAAAGAGATGTATTAATGTGTCATGTTCACTTAATAGATTCTATTATTGATCACTAACCTTAAAACATGAGTTACAAATAACACCAAATTCACGGACTAGAGTTCGGTCGTGATTTTTCTTTCACTGGGTGCCCAACATTCGTAGTACTTTAGAACCACCCAGCCCTTCCCTAAATATATATTGTGAGCTGATAAACGCTGTTCATTAGATTTGTAAATACTAACAAATCGGTTATTCTAATCTATCGTGCTACAAACGATTTAACATTATTTTGCAAATACAACACTTGAAGGCGTAGGTAATAAGCAATTTTAATTATTTATTTACATATCTTCAACATCAACGTCAACTGCATTTTTTACTTCCAATTTGCCGATGATCCTACTAATATTGTAAACGCAAAACTTTGTAAGAATTAGTGCATGTCTGGATGTGTGTTTTTTACTCTTTCACCTAGTAATTCCACATATCTGTCGGAGAGTCAGCTCTAGCTAGGAATTGAAAGGAATATCTACCTAAAACAGACAATCTAGCTAAGAGAAAAAAAATTTGAAAAGAAGCATATGGGAAATAATCGTAGTAAAAGGAATTTAGAACGCCCTGAAATCTGTCGGGCTGATAACCATGGAAGAACTTTTGTCAGGGGCTGTATGCGAGAAACCCGGCATAGAGAAATGTAAGCTTCTATATTGTAAAAAATGCACAAAATAAAGTGATACAAGGATAAGCCATAGAGTTATCAAATTGATTGTGATAATTTATAAAATCGTGCACCCAGCCAATACTACAGACTTGAATGAAGTCTTCAAACATATCTCCATTTGTATTGAAACAAGGCTGATCGCAGGGAGGGTCTAATTAATAAGGCTCAGGGGGCGAGAGGCGAGAGAAGACGACATCGTCGCGACGAGCAGCGAGTTGCTGCTTGGTTCATATAAGCTAGCATTACCGCACGCGTGCGCCAGTCGCTCGGCAAGCCTAGCTGTGCCTGCTCCGTCCGCTACGCAACCAGCGCACGCGCCGCTCCCGCCGGTATTAAATCGCGGTCCTGTCAAAACAAAATGTTGTAAATCCCGTAATACAACAACAGTGGCACTCGGACAGTGTGTAATCGGACACGATTTTAGAACATAGTTTAAATTTTAAAAAACTTTCACAATGGTCAGTGGCAAAGATAATAGCGATCCAAAGAAAATACCGCCGAAGGAGCGCGAGAAGAAAACCAACAACTACTTGCGGGCGAACTATTTGTCGCGAACATGGTTCGTTTGGATGATGCCGACTTTCTGGCGCGGTTTCAAACGGGAGCTCTACGACGCGGACCTCACTAAACCAAAAGACACGCACCTCTCGGACAAACTTGGTGATCGCCTGGAAAAGTAAGTGAAACCTTTAATATTTGTTAATATTTTATTTGAATATTTGAGATGAGTACCTACCTAAAAAAAATAAAATCTTGCCATAAATGAGGGCTTTACATCACAGAAATCAGTTCTGGTTCTGTTGACGTCGTCCAGCGTTATTTACTGTGTGAAGGATCCCATATTAATTTCATACATATAAAAGTAATTCAAACTAAGAATTTTAACAATAGTTCGTAATGCAATATTTTTAAATTTAGAAGAGCTTTTAAGTTTGTTTACTATAAACTTAACTTTTAAGCTTAGCACAATCTTTTATTTGCATTTCTTTTATTTTAAATAAAAAGTTGTTAAATGAGCAAGTATATGTGTTTATTAAGAAAAATACAATAAGTTCATAGATGTTTTTTTCTACACATCTGTATCTGTAAAAGTACACACATGTTATTACCGGCAGTTTGCAAATATCAATGTTTAGTTATATTATAAACAAATACCGACGTTTACCTCCCCAAGGTTCACTTAATACACTTGAATAAAACTTATATGGACCGTCCATGGTCATTTGGTCGTACCTATATCTTACGAATACTTGATGCATATTTTGACAGTTAATAATAAAAAAGCTTTAACTAAAATATAATCTATACATTGTCTAAGCACCTAATTTCCTAAGCGCATTTCTTTAGAACGACTGCTTCAAATTGGATATTCTTTTTATGATCCTGATTACCAGCAGAAAATATTTGCTTGGAAGAAAAAAAATTGTAAATTCATCGGGGTACGTGCGCTAAGCCTTGTCGGAAAGCTTGTATGTGGTAAAACTTTGTGTAACCTTTACAACAATCAAGAAATAATATAGCCACGCAACTGGTGATACCAGATTCTGCAGTGTTTTCAGTCTAGCTCGTAAAATAAAACCCACTAATAAAATTTCGCAAAAAAGATCTACACAATATGAGCTATTTTCATTACAAAAATCGAAATGATATATGTTTGTTAAAATCAAATTTAAAAATTAAAAAAAATTGTTTTCGTATTCGAAACTGCAGTTAAATAGTTATTTTTAATAAGAAATATGAAAGAAATAGGTAAATTAATTATTTTGATCTATAATTGCATGTCTTGATAATCAGCTTTAAAGTAACTAGATAGTGCATGCCAACCAGTTGGTAAATTTTTCAAAAGCGTTTTATTCTTTAACCAGTATATTTGAAAAGTTTGTGATACACACGTATGAAGGATTATGTACCTATAGGTAGAACATACTTAAATATTTAACCGCTATTCGTATGCGAGCTATTGGTGCAAGGCATTGGTTTTTTTTTTCAAACCTTAAATAACGTAAAGACGAACTTTTAAATAAAAGTGTTCATTAAAATGATTTCTAAACATGTTTCAATGTTAATCTTATTGATAATAGGAATTTAAAACTTACCTGGTAGATGTATCACAACAAATACTTCATATACCTACCTATTGTTACTGGAATTGTGCATAACTAGTTTTTCTATTTGCTTTATTCGGTACCTACAGTTTCTATTTTTAGTTAAATTTACTTGAAAGTTGTTAAGTCAAGTAATTTATTAGTTGTTCTTTTTGTTGTTTTATAGTTAAAAAGAAACCTACTTATTATCGAGTTAGATGTAGAGAATTTCTAAAAATGGTCGACCACCACCTATCTAAGAAAAGACCATTTATTATTCTATTACTATCCTTAAAACGCTATGTAAGAGCACGATTTTTAATAAGTATAGAGAATGTAATTTTAAAACACTAATTTTTGTTAGTCCCTTCACCCTACCAGCAAAATGGTTTGGTTCTGAAAACTAAAAATGTAACTCAAGTTCATTACGCAGACATTTTTTTACGATGTTAGTTGTACAAACAGCTATTGAATAAAACGTTTATGAATGATATACGCCAGGAAGGCACTTAGCCAATACATATCTCAACAGTTTTGTATAACCTATTGTTAAGTGTTCCCTAATACTAAAAAAAAACAAAATACAAAAAAAATCCTATTAGCGCCAGGCTAGTTACTACTACAAGTATTTGTGCAAAACAAACATTAGATAGGTAGAAAAAAGTGTACCTGCTGCTGAAAATATTCACTAGAACTGAAACATGTAATCCAAAGTACCTCTAAAGCATCCTTCTGCGACCGTTCGACTTTGGGCGCTCCCATTAGCTACGAGTACAACTCTACCAAAATTGTCAAATTGAAACAAAAACATGCAGCATTTATGAGACAATAACGCGTACCAGTAGCTAGTTGCAGGTACTCACTAAAGCCGTTCTGCAAATACGCTCCACACAGCTCAATGTAGAGTCAAGATTTTCATAAGCGTTAATAGTAGAGTAGGTACACACTCTTTTGCACTCGGGCTCGTCCCACTTTTTGTTATTGGAGAGCTGGTAGAGCGCGACAGACGACGGCAGCGGTCAGAATTTGAAACCAGGTTTTGTCCACATCAGTTTTGACAGGCGATGACGGCTCGGCTCGATAATATGCCCTCAATACTTACTCAATAACAATTATGTATGCAACTTTTTAATAGAAAGCGAAACACCAAAAATATAGTAAACCAATAAAATAAGAATGAATTCTCTTCAGAATAAAAAAGTTCAATCCACAAGTTCCGTTTTCCATTGCCCAAATAAAAGTTTGAGACAATTTATTGCACAAAGTTCTACAGGAGGAATTAACACGAGGAGTATTTTACCAGCCAACCTTTGGGTCATGCAAAGTATAAGTTTTTTGAGAGTTAAGAGTACGGTAACAGTAAACTGCGTTTGGATAACGAAAAGTAATGAAATATTAACCGTATAAAAACACTGAAAGCTAAAGGGGTATTGTAAATTTTATATAATTACCTAACATCTATTCCAATAAGCTTTTGGTGTAAGTGCTTTAAACATTATTTAAGGGTAAACGATTTATTCATTAATTCAATTCGCTTTGACGTCATCCAATGAATTTCTTAGTAGGCAGCTAAGTTATAATTAATCATGCAATATTATGTACTCTAAGACTTCTGTTCAATTTGCGGAAACCTATTTATACTAACCGCAATGTAATCTTAACGCATACATTCGTTTGTTGACGACAAAACTTGGGTTCTTGTGCTGCTATTATTATCATTGAAGTGTCTATGCTCATCTACTTACATTTGTGCAGCGACTTCGTTCGCGTGGACCACATACTTTCATGGTCGGTATTCCACCACCTTCCCTAATATTCGAAACAAAAAGTAGTAACCCATATTATAATCCAAGTTTTGAACTATAATTGTGCCTAATTTCATATGTCTAACTTCAAAAATAAACATTTACCCATATAAACTTTCAAGGGCGGAATTACCCCATCACCCCTTATTAAAACAAAAAGTAGCCTATGTCCATTATAGAAGTTCAACGTATACCTATACCAAATTTTATCACTAACAGTTCAGTGGTTTAGGCGTAAAAGCTGGACAGACAAATAGACAGACAGAGTTACTTTCACATTTATAATATTGGTATTATGGATTGATTACTTCAGTGTTGGTAAATGATTACCCACTGGTTTAAAAGTCAAGAACAAAACGATTTCGTAGGTATGTTTAGTACTTACGCAGCACATAAAGCTTTAAAGCACTGTCTTACAAATGTATCCGACATAGTTTCATTAGTGGTGATAACATAAGTCCAATGATAACATCGTTGTACTGTTCCAGTTAGCAATTAATTCTATAGCGTAAACATTATTCTTAAATTTAATGATATTTTTTTATCCGTCCATAACTATAATCACACATGACTCAAGCTTTTTGCCATGAGGGTTATTACGTTGGTAGTTTAAGCATGAACTGGAAATAGCAGTCTCATTAAGCGGGAATGCTGAAATCTATTTTCGTAGTCAGGTAATCCATCGAGCCTCAGCCCCCTCCCTAGATTCATCACGGGCTAGCCGGCTATTTAAATATAGGGTTACCAGGCAAACAACTATCGATGGATTTTGTAAGGCTTTTTTAACAGTCCTCTTTAAATAAGTTCTAAAAGACATATGCGTTTTTTTCACTGTATTCAATTATGGCGCTATATACTGCAGTAGGTACTCTTCCGGTAATATGTCGGTAGCCGACAATAGTTGCACAATATTTATAGCCGACTCCTTTTTCGGATTCCGTTCCACAATACTACTACGATAATAGTTGCATTAATATTATCATAGAAAAAAACACTTTCATTTTTTACTTTTATTTTCTTAAAAAAACTAAAATTTTTTAAGAAGTTTCATCTGACTTTACAAAAAGGCTTTTAAAAAAATTCGTTTATTTTTGCTGGAAACCCTATTTACGTGACTCCGCCGGTAATGACAGCACGAATATGCAAGATAATCAAGCAGCCAGGATGTTGACAAATTTACTTGAACTTGCCAGCGGTAATGCTGATTCAGGTTGACCTCAAAATATTCGCTAGGCAGCGAGCGCGACGCGACATAAACAAAAGAGTAAGGAAAAAATCCCTAAAAATTCCACAATTGCAGACATACCTATGCCAGTTTGGCAAATAGGAGCGTAAGTTAATTGAAAACTGTGAAAATTTGCTGAAAACCATTTACATCACTAAAACAAATATACACATCACTTAAAAAATCTCATGACAAATACCGATACATAAATGTGTATTGTATCAAAGGCAAATAATTCGAAAAAGTCCAGAAGTAAAATATTTCTATACATAATAACAAACGGTAACCTAAGTGAGTTATCAAGGGACAGTCAAAACAACTATAGGAAAACTAAGTGATTTATCAACGGATAGTCAAAACAACGATAGGAAAACTAAGTGATTTATCAACGGACAGTCAAAACAACGATAGGAAAACTAAGTGATTTATCAACGGACAGTCAAAACAACGATAGGAAAACTAAGTTATTTATCAACGGACAGTCAAAACAACGATAGGAAAACTAAGTGATTTATCAACGGACAGTCAAAACAACGATAGGAAAACTAAGTTATTTATCAACGGACAGTCAAAACAACGATAATAAAACTAAGTGATTTATCAACGGACAGTCAAAACAACGATAGGAAAACTATGAAATTTTGCACACATAGTTATTTTAATAAGGTCATGCGCTTAAAAAAGATTTCCCAAAATTCACTCTACATTCTACGCACTTAAAGTTCTTAAGTAATATTTCGCAGGCTGAGACAGGGCCCGCCGGTATTCTTCGATAAAAAAGCTGTACCTAAACAAATTTAGTATTTATATCTTTAGAAAAAAGTGCAATGTCATTAATGCATTTTAATCATTAAACAAAATATTTTTTGCACAAATCTTGTCACTAAAATACTTTTTGCGACTAGATTTAGATTCATGAAACTAAATTAGAGCTTGATCGTCTATGCTTCCACAATAATGCAATTGCTTCGTTTAAAAACCAACACATAATAATAATTTGCAATTAAAGAGACACCGACTTGTGTCTCTAGAATACCATCAGCTGATCCTGGTTTCCTTATCATGTTACCATAGTAGAGATATTTTTTCCCAACACAAAAAACATCGAGATTGGGTTAGAAGTGACGATGTTATCTGCGAAGGCACATAAAATATACACTGACTCCTTTTGAAGTCTGTTAAAAAACGGGCATGTTCCTTTCATTTGATTCAGTCAGGAAACAGTGTATTATTTATGTAAATCATACGTGTTTCACGCTTCTAGACAAAATATAGCAATTTGACCTTAGTGTCCAAATGCAGTATCACGTAATTAAGAACAGTTAAACAAAAACCTTTTCTGCTTATAACTAACTTCCTTATGCGTTTTTTTGTGCACATTGTTTTATATTTCAATACGATTAACTAGAGACACTCATTAAACTGGTTAGTTATATGTATCTAGTGGGCAATTATGACGACGAATTTTAATAAACATTCGGTAAAAACATGTAATACAGAAAGCCATATTTATAAGATACAATTAATTGTTTACTTTCAACTCCTTTCCAAAGGAAAAAATTAATAACTTACCTAGCAGTAGGTATACCAAGAGTCTATAAGTGACGATAACGGTTCCAAGTCATGATGCGTAAGTTGTGGTTTTAATTAGCCGTCTCTATAAGTATAAAATCATTAACATGAAATAGTTTTATTATATAATATAACAACTTTTGAATAGAGACAAAGAGCTAATAAATTTTTAATTTCTTGCCCAAGGCTTTGCTCACCTTGATATAAGATTTTAAGAAATAAAGAATTGCAGTCTATAACAAGAATTTCCTGTATAAAACATAAACACCAATCAGCGTTAGTCAAAGCCTCCATTACGCAATTTCTTGGTATCTAAAAAATGTCTAGAAGCATATTCATGACCTTTATTATGCCATCAACTTGAACCATGTTCCTCAATACCTTCGTAGGCTAAGCCCAACTCTCGCCTTGGCCGTTATAGTCAATCTTTACTCGAGAGCCGGCGTAGCGTGAGGAGGGAGAGAAGGGTAGAGGCGTAGCCCTGTGCGGAAAATAAAAAGAAGCGGCATCACCTAGACTTCTAAATTTACATGCCTTTAGTAATTCAGAGCCTAAGACAACTAATCCGTTCGTTTTACCACATCGCCCATCGGCTGTATACATTGTGTACATTATAACAAAATGATGAAATGTAATTTTTCAGACATCAAAACAGAATATCGTTAACATTTTATAATTTAGTAAATCCTGTTGTGGATTTCCAATTGTAAAAAGGCGCAGATTTAGTTAATTAGATTTGACTTTTGGTTTTAAAATCTTCTAAGCACTGTTGTTTTAAAACACGAGTTATTTACTATAATTTCCTTTTATTTAAGTGTCTATGGTCGTTTTAATTTTATTGAGTCTGTTAATAATAGTTAGGTTTTAATAGAATTTATTAATCAGGAATGGATTCTTATAAATTTTATTATTCTTTGTTTTCCTTCTAGGTCTCTAGGTACCTACTAATGGTATTTATTTTAATGGATATTACGATGGAGCTATTGGCGGGTGGGGTCATTAGGGAGGTCGGCAAATTAAATTAAATCTAAGACTTTAGTTGGTAAGTCACGAATTTATGTAATAACTTGGGTTCAAAATATTCTCGTTTTCAAGTGATGAACACTGTTTAACAACCTGTTTTCTACTTTAGTTAAATTTATATTTATTCCTGTTATTTGTTCCAAATCATTACAGAATGTTAAGATAGATACTGAAATACCTGCAACCTATTCATAAACACAAATGTTTGGTTCAGCTGTATCTTCGAAGGGTACAAAAGTTTAGATATTCTAGACATGTAACCAAGTTAATTTACAAATTTTAGAATGTATAATTTTATTTACTTTACCTACCACAGCTAATACTACCTACTAAATAAATAAAGATTTTTCTCTGTCTTATACTCGTAGATAATTCTATTTTTAGTTTTACTCGGAATATCAACTCAATCGTGCAGTTGTATCGATTGCATCATCAATGAACGTTTCGAGGGTTTTCCCTTCTCTAGAATACTAGGTAATCACCTTTATCGATGTCATTAGCACTAGTGTGTAAACGTATTTAGACGTTGTCACGGTATCAGCGGCGCGCCGCTCCGCTGTCACAACAAATATCGACCAGATGAAACCCATCACAATTGTTAACTCCTTTATAATGATTCATTGATGAGTTGGGTTATTTGGAAACCGATTATTATGTATTTTAATGCGTATAAAACGACGATATTCTAAAAATCTATTATGTTGAAGGGTTTTGGGAGATTTGGAATGAATTGAAAATTAATAATTAGGTAGGTACATACGGTGCTTCTCGCCAGTTCTGTTCGTCGGAACTTCGCAGATAACAACTTATATTAAAAACAATATAAATGTAAATGAGTTAAATATTCTGTTTTGATCCAATGTCGATCATGTTAGCTTAGATTATCGATTATTAGCTTTAATATATAACAATATTCTTCAGCATCTTGTAAATTTATAATATGCTGTTAAGTGTCGTTATTTTGTTTCATAACGTTTGTAGCTATAAATCATTTTATTGTCTTTACGTCTCTATTCTAATCATGATTAAATTATTGAGTAATTTACCTCCTTATTACATGCGATATTTTTTTAACAATTTGGGAATTTATTAAAATAAACAATAATAATATAAATATTTTTAACTTCTGGCGTAGGTAACTACCTTGGTAAACCTAAGCCCGCCATACGTTCGGTCGTTGGAATATTAATTTGTCGAAGGCAATTAATAATTGACTAATTTACAATCACACACATACATTTGAAATCAAAGGTAACAAAGACATTATTTCCACTTAATAAGTAATAAACAGTTATGTAACCTTACCTTGAATTGATGAATAAAACAAGAGCTCACATGAAACTATGCTATCCATTTTATTTATACATCAGTGAAAAAAATGTTTACGTTTATTCGTATTTTTTTCTCATTTTTATCTCAGTTAGTTAAATCGAAATCGCTGCAAAATGTACATGTACATAGATAGTCGGCATTTCTTATGCGAAGATAATAAAAAATTGGTTCGTTAGATTATTTCGATCACGGTACTCCACCAAGCAAGCCACTTACTGATTGCTTACGTTCTTCTTCTTCATATCTATTTTTTTTTTCTATTTTAACGTCCACGTGCCAAAAGTATGACAATAATTTTGCCAACAAGCCAAGTTCAACAGTGTTGAAAAGGTTACAAACGCATACCACTTCGCACTTCAGCGCCTTCCGATAAATGGGTGATAATAGATACATAAAACAGATGATACCACTGTTTATTGCACAGTGTCTCCGTGATACTAAGAATTGGGGACAAACACTTCCAAATATGACAAGCATGTAGCTAATAAAATCGTTTAAACAATAAAACATGTGTTTTCTTGCATGTACTTACCAATTATACCCTTATTTTTCGAATCCGAGGTACGTTTATTATTTGATATTATACACAGTTGAATAATTTATGCCAATTTGTTTATTATCCATACCCATAGAATAGACCAGAAGTGCCAATCGCATTTAAAAATATACTTCTATTTAATTGTGTATATAATACATACCTACATATTGTATAAGATCATGCTAAATCGAATTTGTAATAACTGCGTTAGTAACAATTATCATGCAATTGCTGCAACTCACACAAAAATTATGCCGATTAATATCAGTTTTTTAAAACGTAGAAAGGACGTTATCAATGTGACCAGGAAGCAGTAGTTATGACGTAATGACTCTTCATCATCATCATCAAGCATTGAGAAGAAATTCGATTCAATATTAATTTTACTCATTTCAACTCTACATGTTTAGTATATAGTGATTTTTTTTAATATTCACTAGGGTAAAAGACATTAATAAATAGTTACGAAAACTTAATTTTTAAATTAACTTAACAGTCAGATAAGATAGAATCTCTGGTATAGTCAAACTCTCGTGTAATTGAAACGATGTCGTAGCCCTTGCTGTATCAGTCGTTCCAAGTAGGTTTCCTGTTTAATTTAGTCGTCATTCCGTGTAATTGTGATTAGGCATACCTCCTCATTGGGTAATGTGGCCAGTGACGGCGGCACATCGATAACAGCCCCGTACAACACAGGAACCGCTCATTAACCAATTCAGCGGCCAGCCCGAGACTTTGGACCCGTTTGACATAACGCATCTCGAAAAACAAGAAAACTGGTTTCGGAGATCGCTGCTATTCTATGGTAAATACACGATTTCGTCAATGGAAAGACCTTAAATAAGGTACTTTTGACTTGCACAATCGATCAATGTTCTATTGTAAGTAGGTGAAGTAAGAATAAGTCGTTTGATCTGTTGCTGCGAGTGAAATGACGACTGAGTAGAGTTAAACTGAGAATGCATCATTACCAAGTTTGCTGAGGCGTTAGTGACCTAGGGACAGCAACCACTTGTTAAGGAATTAGAGCATTATACGGTGAGATCACGTACTTCATGATTGAATTGTCCCATATGAACCAAATTAAAAATACAATACAAATTACAGCAGCTCAAACATACATTTTTCACATAATATATAAAACAGGGAATTTTACAGAATAAGTTTAACAGTATCCATCATTAATTAAAAAAGGTCTACGTTTGTATGTTTTCCTGTCAAGAAAAAGCACCTCATCAAATACAATACCTACTTTATGAAAATTATATATAATTTAAAAATATTTAAAAAAAATATTCAAACAATGTGGGTCAGAATAAAATGAAATTTATATGCTTAAAATACTTATTCGTAAAATTATGAGTTATATGTATGAGTATAAGACAGACGAGTTATGATTCATAATTGAATTGATCCCTTACTAGTATTGAAAAACGCAAACAAGCGGTAAAAGTTCCACGTTAAAAACCACACGAAACACGCGGACAGCACAGGGTCAAATTAAACTCATCCTTGGACATTTCGTTTCCTAGCCAATTCTCAGTTGTTGACTTCGATGTTCGATATCATTTCGACAAGTTTCAAATTATATGCGTTGACATTTCATGGTCACGTGACTTTTATGTCAAGTAAAATGTCATTCCTTCATTTGAGCCTAAGCAAAACGATATTGAAGTATAACATTTGCCACTTGGCTCATCCCCCTAAAGTTCCACTACGGCAATTTTTTAACAAAGACAACTCTGACCCTTTTTCACAGACATCAGCAACGTTTTTAATACAGAAAGTTCATGCTTACTCACTGTTTAATCCTGTTTGATTGTATGGATTAAGAACAAGACAAAACTTAGATTTGGAAAACTGACACCGAAAGCTCATTCACAACATAAATACTTGCGTCATGAATTTTAGGAGAAACGCCTGAAGACCTATTTCTTGTGACGGTCTTCAATTTTTTGTGCATTCTCAACACATCATTAATTCTAATGTGCAAAAATCCCCCATGATCTTGAACATACAAAACTTGCTCCAAAAATTAATTGTTTTATTCTAAACTAGCTGTCCTGGCGAAATTCGTAACGCCCATTTTTTTTAATTTCTAACCTTTTAAACCTTCCCTGGACCTCCACAATTATTTCAAAACCAACATTAGCCAAATCGGTCTAGCCGTTGTCAAGTTTTAGCGAGACTAACGAACAGCAATTCATTTTTATATATAAGATTAACAATAATTGTGTCTGCGGGAGGTGTAGATGTCACAAAGGTCTAGAATCTGTGCGAATGGGAAGTACTAATCAAGGCAAACGCAAGTCTTGTTAACGCATTGTGTGCATATACATTCGTCCATGTTTTCATAAGCTTACTCACCGTTCACTAGCACAATGTGACACGCGTGATATCAATTTTTCTATTAAAGTAAATTTTATTATTATGACGAGATGCAGTGCAGTTTTTGACTCATCTCAATGTTTTTGTAGATAGATAGGTAGATATACTTTATTGCACAAAACTTTACAGAAATAGGTTTTACAGATTGATTATAATACAATTTAGGCGGTCTTATCGCTAGAAAGCGATCTCTTCCAGACAACCTTAAGGTAGAGGAAATAGTAGATGGAGAGAAATGGGTACGGCCGTGCAACATTAATAAAGTTTTATTTCTTTAATTATATTCATAGAATAGCATGATAAACATACATAAACTCAGAGGTATATAACATAATATATATATATACAAATAAACATGCTTATCAAATATAAAATTAAGTAAAGTATTTTGACTCAAAAAAAAAATATATAATAATAATAAGTTAAGTAATATGGAAAAGTGTAACCTGTAAGTTGTAACTATTTATCTACTTATAATTAAATAATATCGGTATATGTGTCATCTTTTATCGTAAATAATAGTACTTCGAACAGTAAAGATTATGCAGATTGACAAGAACCTACCAATGCAAATTTTGCAAAAGATTTTCCAAAATATTTTTACACAATATTTTATGTGGCATTAGGTCATTTGTAATTGCATTTAAACATACATACGCAAACAAGATTTAACATCATTTTTATAAATCGAGTTTTGAATTGAAATAATTTATGTTAGTCTTGCACAAAGGTAAAAGAAAACATATAAAATGTTTACATTTTGAAGCAACTCAATATGTACGGCAGTATTCTACAGATACAACAATCACGAAGAGTTAATGAAATAAGCTTTATTATATACCAGCGTTATTATCACGTCTGCGAACATGCAAGGAGTTTGCGCAAAGCGGACAATGCCGAAGTGTCATGGAGCAGCGCTGAATGCAAGGTTACGTACACGTTGCACACTGTGCATCATCTTCATGCAATTATTTATATCTACTGGTTATGTCGCACGCTAGTCGTTGACCCTACAGGCGCGAGACACTCTTGCGCAGCCCTAGCGTACCTCGACACAGGGTCGACTGACTCTCGCACTTATGGAAAAAAACTGATTATACTCTATTTAATTATCTCGTATCCAAAATCGTGTGGTTCATTACCACAACAGCAGTCTTTACTTGTTTTATTTTCAATTTATGCAAGTCATCTCATACATTTAAGACAAGACGATGAACATAAATTGTTAATCCCAATGCAATGGAGGTCACAAAATATGTAAACAAAATTGGTACGTCAAAAAACAATCATTCTCAATTGTGTCTGGAATACCGGTTCGTAAAGAGTTAAAATCCGGTAAAACAATAAAAACGGGGAGTATGAATTTGATACTGAAACCGATGCAGCTCTTACTAGCATTGTTTGTGAAAGATAAGTCAAGATAGGTATTCAGTTTTAAAACAGCTAAAACGTCATCGAGTGATTAAAAAACCTGCAAATAATAAAATTACTATAGCATTGGCATTAATAACATAATATTTCTTATGGTCATCGTCACATTATCTAACATCATAATGACCGTCGACAAACAATTAAACCGAGAGCGTTGGTAGGTAGGTACCTTCCTATTGTGTATTTAATTTTACCACAAATATTCTTAAGCACGTAATTATATAATTTATCGAAAACGTAACAGTCAGGTATTCCTTGAATGTCCAACACTAATGTCAGTTGGTAATGTTCGCTTCAAATTATATTTTTATACCATTGACGTCTGTCATACCAACTACCATAGCATTACAGTGGCGTAGGTACTTATCAAGCGTTTTTTAATCTAACTGGAAAGTATTTTTAATTGAAATTTCTCTACCATCTACTTAGATTATTATAGTTGTACATTATATTCTAGATAATGACAGAAAATATAGTACAAAGACTTCCGGATATACCGAAGGCGACGAAATAAGTGAAACGATTATATAGTTATTTTATGTGCCAGGTTGTTAATATCATGGATAACTCAATGTTAATTACACTTACCTCCTCATCTTTGAATCAGGATGCGTCTGAGAAGGAAAATGATATATTGTGAAAATGTTTAATTATGCCATTCAGTTAACGAATGAGTATTAGATACAAAACAAGGATGGTAAACCGCTATCGCAGCTGTAGATTACGCCAAATTTATATTTTTATGTGGTACATTGCAGAAATTCTTTATGCATAAATATTCATAAAAACAACATTTTAAAACCTGGTATCACGGAGTTTATGTTATCTGCTCTACAACTTTCGCAGCAAGTCTGTTATTTATGAGTTTAAAATAATGCACTAAAATGTGCACATCCCAAAATTAGGTATAGGTTGATTCTCGATGTATTGGCAATAGCAAACACTAACCCATATAAGTGATTAGACTAATAATCAAAATTTTATTTTCACGAATTATATCATCTTCTAAATATGCAAGATCAGTTTAGTGATTTACGATCATTGGCAATACCCTAGCATTGTGATTTTGCCGCAGGCTCTTTTTGATCATAATTCTATCTTTGTGATTACGAGGTCAAGGCTATTCAGAACCACCATTTAATCCTAAACATTGGCAACTTTGCACCGTTGTTCAACTGATAAAAATAAATTCATTAGTACTTAATAGTAAGGTATCACCTAAGTAATGTTCCACTGCAGTACAATATATTATAGGTCTATTATAAGTCTCCATCATCGAAATTCAGTCGTAGTATCACCAATCGGGGTTTGGTTTAATAACTGCGCAAGGCTTATACGGATTGGTGATCATAGAACCGAGCTATCAACAGATCCTATTGATCAACCTGGGATTAGCACCCGTGACCCCGTGATCATAACCTGGAAATTAACTCTTCATACACAGGAATTTCAGACGTAATAGAAAACCAATTGTTTCTTGACTTATCAATGAAGCATTGGAATTTGAAGGGTTAAACAACTAGACCATCGAAGCGTATGTGAAAAGATTAGACAGTAATTTTAGGTCAAAACCATTTGTATTTTTTGATGAATCTATTTTGCATTCTCACTTTAAAAAAAATGTATCGTTTAAATCAATTAAATTTTAATGAAGCTTTTTTTTAATGCCATTTTATCTCGGGTTGTATTTTACCTCATAGGCGGAGGAGAAGACTTATCATTAGTTGACCCACTTTCTTTGCCTTCCTCGAGTATATAATATTTTATTAATACTTTGATTTTAGTTATGAACAAATATGAGGAGTGTTGCAATGATGTGAACACTTTGTCGTGTATGTTAAGCTAACTATCTGTGTAATGGTGTAAGTAGCTACTCAATTGATGTCTTCAAGAACATTTGGGTTAAATTGAAACCAAACATTATTTTAAAAGTTTTATGGAACTAGCAATATACGAGGCGTATTATATTATGTAGGCTAAAAAGAGTAAATGTATCTAAAAGTTAATAATCAACTTAATAATTCAATTATAAACTTTAATGATATGTATTTTCCAAATAAAAAGTCCCCGAAACATTTTATCTTAAAGTAAAGTATATTTGTTTCAAGTCCCAATTTGTAGCACCTACTCATAAGTATGGAGTAAGCTTTTTTACGTGGAAATTCAAAAAATAAAACTTCTCGGTACTTTTTAATGTCTTTTTTGCACGACCTTAAGATAATAGTAGACACGTTTCCTAAAAGTGTTTAAAACCGTATGTGATCGATCCTGGAAATCTTCCGAGCTTGCAAATCTTAATGCAGGGTTTAATGCACCGAAGTTGCAGCAAGCTTACCACGTATTGAAAGTGACGGTCAACAGGCGTATAAAGGATGTGCGCAATCCGATTGGCCGGCAGGAGCCAGCTCCACTCGCAGCCTTCATCAGAACAAGTTCTTTTGTGTTCGCATCCTTTACTAAGCAGTAAATCCATTTTTAACATTCATTCGATGCATTCTATATCACATACTTACATCTGTACATCGCATTGAAATAAAATTAGCACGTTATGTTGATGGGTTGGTAGCAAATCGGCGAGTGTTATTTGATCATAAATATACGGAGGGCTGATTAGAAATATCTCCCATTCGGAAAGTCTTTGCTTTGTCCAATAGTTTACGTTAAAAAAGAGATACAACATAGTTTCTGAATTTGAATCCGATTCCGAAGTTTTGTGAATAGTGGGCAGGCATTTATTTTAATTACTAACAAAATACCTACAATTTAAGCAGCAACTGACAGTATTTTTTTACGATTTTGCAACTTAACGACTTGATGATCTATATCATCTTTTAAAAAAAACTTTGTATGACTTTTTGATTCCTCATTTGTATGACTTTGACTTCATGGAATATGTTCTACCTGTGCATTTGTTGACCTTGGAGACAAAACAATGTGATTTCAATGATATTTCTCCAAAACACATAATCGTGAAAGTATGTATGTTCCATTTTAAATATCAACGTAGCTACCTACTTGACAATTAATTCACTAAAATTTCAAAAGGGCCTTGGTAGGCTCCTTGACATTGGCAAACCCTTAAACAGCAATGGTTACTTTCCATCTAGGTTTCGTACGCATACCTTACTCCTTTTGTTTATTTTTTAAGACATACTTAAAGTAAATGTGTTTAGACCCTTGTCTGATAAATATACTTAACTCCGTTAGACATAATATAACATTTATAAGGCACGATCTAATTTTTATTGTTTTTACAATAGGTAGTAAGTAGGTATTATGTTTAATGGATGTAATATGCAGATAGTTTAAAATTCTAATAGGTATATCATTGTGTTATTTCCCAATATAGTTGTACAAGTGTAATTTTGTGGAAAACAATGGAAAATGTTTAACTTAAAATACGTCTAGTGACAGTGTTTTGTTAATCAAGAATTCGAATACCTATTCAAAAGTTAACAAACAATATTTATTTAACTTGTGTTTACATTTCAGTGTAATGTACAGGTACGACAGTAAAAGGTATATACTTACTTTACTATTGAAGGTAAATTATTGCGTTAATGAATATAGCTTTGTGCGTTAATAGATTCGATTAGGTTTGTACCTATAAATACAGACGAAGCCATGCTTTTGAAGTTAAAACAAAGGGAGAATACGATTAGTTTTCAATTTTTATTTTATATTTCAGACTGTCATAATAGTCAATCTAATCTGCATATACAAATAATTAAAAAGATATTTTATTTCATTAGGTCATTTGAAAATATTTCATTTTAATAACTGGGATTCGTACCTATGAATCTGCCTCACAAATGTGGCACTTTCATACAGTACTGAGTGGTTTGTATATAAATAAATAAAAGTCAAGTAACTTCAATCAAACATTTATTGATGTCCGGTCCAATTTCGGCCAATGTGAACTGCCTCACCGATAATTTGATTACTACTCGTACTAGGCAGGACTTAATTGTTAGTGCTCGGGATTATGCAATACCTAAGTAGTTACACTCTCTTTTTCATCACTCCATAATCCAATTATAATCCAATGTGACGACCTACATTACCGGAGAGATGAAAGCTGACTATTTTGCAATCTGTCTCATAAGAAAATGATCCATTGTGGATCATTTTTCAAATCATTGGCGCCTGAAAACCGAAAATGTTTTCCAAAGTAAAGTTACTTAAAAATTAACGAGAATTGACGAGAATGATAAAATACTTTTGTAGTCATTTGCAATTCGGGAAAAGTTCATCTTAGGGTATATTTACATTGTATCATATTCCGAAGGTTGTCACAGAAATAGAAGAAAAAGTGATAATCTTAAAACAATCCTAGATCATCAGTTAAAATTGTAGTAGAGCCAGTGTGTCAATGACACAACAACGTCATACAAACACGGAATACTTATATTTATAAACTCCTACGTACTTTCTCTTGCTATTTACATACCAACTCGTTTGTGCTGTTTGATTTGAGTTCAGTTAATTTTAATGTTAATCATAAGTACTTATTTATTTTTAGCCCATACCAAACTACACAGATTCAAACAATTTCTCCCACAAATAAAGTTAAGCAACTTGGATAACTAAAGTTCATTGAATAGTTTGAGAAGTTCACGTGAACAATAATTATATTTGTTATAATATAAATAAATACTACTATTATGAACCTGAGAAGTTTATTTCGGTGATTAAACGCGCTCATCTCAGGAACTATTGGTTCGAAATGAAAAAAAAATTACGTTGGATAGTCCATACATCGAAAAAGGTTTTATTTATATTACATTACGCTTGGATCAATCAGCGAAGAAATTGTGGAAAATGTGGGATAGTAGTTCCTCCTCTTCGTCCGCGAGCAGAGAGCCACCTGCTCTCCGCGGCCCAGCTCTGGATCCATCTTCACTTCACCGTGTGCAGTATCGCAAGCTGGATGGCAAGGCCACTCCCAACGTACCGGACCACAGGGTTACTGAGCCCCATCGCTACAAGGTGCGGAACCCAGCTGGGGGGGCCCTCTAGCCCTAGGCTAATTCGTCCAGTGATCGGCTCCAGGGACAGACAGAAGAATTACTGTAATTTACTGCATTGTGGCATATTTCCGGAACTAGCAACCATTGCCCTTACGAAGCTTGATTATGATCAACGATAATTTTATTATTATTAATTTACATCGCGATCTGGTTGGTGATTCATTAACCTGTAATGTAGGAACACGCTTATTATCAAGGCAGTGGCCGTAGTAAGGTACTCGTACATGTGTACATTACTTAATGATTAGGTCTACAATTTCCAACAATGTAAAATTATATTGGTTTTTTAACCTATTGCGCCCTCACTAAAGTTGTTATAAGGTAGATAAATTAAAGTAGCTCAAAAGAAGCTGCGTAGTTAATTTATGTACTTTGTCATATTTAAATTCATAAACTCTACAGTTAATTAAACACTCAAAATTAAATGCGTAAAAATATAACAACGATTAAGCAAGACACTTGTGAGGTTGATAATAACCATTTATAAATATCATTAATTACCTTCGTATTGTTGACTATACGAGATATTTTCAATGAAATGACGTTGTTACAAAATATAAAAGGTCGCCTTAGGCATTTGATTCAATTAAGTTTTATTTTTACTAGGTACATTTATTTTTTAATTATGTTGTATGTGTTTATAGATCAAGTACCTACCTTCATAGTAGTAGAATTTCACGTAACATTTTAAATGTTAGGTAAAATAGGTACAGTCCCGTTAATTTATCGGTAAATAAGTATCTACCGTGAGCGCCACAGAAACGACCACGTATTCATTAAATTTCAATTAATACGTGTTTTACAACGATAACTACTAGCCACAATATCCGGAAATGGCTATTTGCTCAAAACTTGAAATCCCATTCACATCGAAGTTTTTGTAAATTTTCACCGTGGCTAATACACCTTAAGAAATAAACAATTGAAAACTTTAACAGTAGACAATAGTGGAGACGGCTAATGTAAGTTTAGTCCGACCAACAATTTAAAGACATATTTTTTTTCATAACATATATGAAACAGAAATTGGTAAGGATGCATTGCGTTAAAATTTAGCGCGATAGTACTTCTTCATACAGTTGTTACACATTAGTGACTTAAACACACCACCCCACCGAAATGTATCGATACAAAAATTATATTTTAAAAATATAATTGACGGACTCATTAGAATATCGTTTTTTTACCGAGTGATCATCCCTATTGTATAATTTCGCTTTCCAATAGTTTGGACTACAAACGTCCCGATTAGTTGCAAAGACGCCATACATAAATAGGCAAAAACTTCTCTTGTTTTATTAGTTATTCAGTTTGCTATCCTTGTATCAATGCTAGTTTATACTTTTATTATAGTAAAGGAATAGATAATTAAAAGCTATTGTTTACTGTTCTTAAATGATTGTTACCTACTGTTAGTAGCCTTTTCTAATAAAAAATGTAATTGCCAATTGAAATATTAATAACCTAAAAATATAATGCAACAAGTTAATGTAACAAGATACATTAAACAGTTAGTCAGTAACGCGCACATTACAAGTTTAAGTTAGTTCTGGCACTTCTCACGAGTATGCGAGCCTGTTTTATAAACACTGTCACGTCACGGCGCCCATCGATCCATAAAGCCCTGTTTAAACTGGTTCTACTAGTTACTGGGTAATTGAAGTTTTGTTTAAAAATAATTTGATGTTAAGTGTAAAGGTAACTTATTGTATTTACTGCTACAAGCGTCATTTACTACGTATTTATTAAACTGTTATTGCTAGAGGATTGTGGTGAATCCCAATTGCAACTTTCGTCCATGCTTAATTTATTTGTACTCATGTCAACTGTAAATCAACACTTGTAATTCGATATTGGTTCATATCCCTACGCAATAAGGGTATTACAAACAAGAGTATTAAATTACAAGGTCTGTGGTACTTTTGAATGTATTTAAAATTAAAATGTGAGTAGCAGATTAAGAAAATCTGTTATATACCTACTTATATAATTATAAACCTCTGAATAATTAGGTACTTCTCAAGAATTGTACAGGTTTTAAAATATTATTCTTATGACTTTGACAACTAAATAAATATTTTTAATAAATTTCACTCAAACTATTGAAATGGAAGTTTTAACTATAATTATGCTAAGTATCTATAAGTTCAGTTAGGTAATGATTGTTTAGAAGAATTTAATCTTTGAATTTATCTCATATTTTATATTAACATTGATATTTGTATAGTATGACGTAATTATCACAGATGCCACATACATGAGACACGCATAGCATTTTAAGCTTATTGTTTTTCAAGCGAGTAAAGTAGGAAGCTATCGATTTCAATTTAAAAGTAAAAAACGGTGATATCATTGGAACCAACATCACTGTTTACATAGCATTATGAATGTAGGTAGTAGGTACAGCAATAAGGTCAAGAACTCGAGACGTTTGTTCACAGCACAAAAATGTCGGCGAAATAAAGTACTTGAACCTCATGGACACGGCGAGTTTCCATCTCAACTATGACAACAAGAATGATGGAATGTTCTCGATGGGATTTTAACTAACCACCTTGGAAAGTAATTTAAGAACTAACAAAATGCAAATTTTAAGACTTTCGCGTTCCATTTTAAACATTGAAAATAATTTAACGGGTCAAAACGCGACACCATTTTTATTTAGTAGTTAATACGAACTACTTACTGCCCGACGTTTAGAGTCAGCTCGTGACCACGGTTGGTGCAACCTAACCGAAACGTCGGGCAGTAAGTAGTTCGTATTAACTTCTAAATAAAAATGGTGTCGCGTTTTGACCCGTTAAATTATTTTAAATGTTTAACAAAATGCAGTACATCATAGATTTCCGGCTTGTACTTAAATATAAAGAATAAAGATGCAATAAAAAAATTGAGTATTGAGTAAATCTATTGATGAATTAATAAATGAATCAGCCCAATAAGTAAACGCAATTATTTACGACTTACAGGTAATTTGTTGGTACTACCACCAGTTCTTTTAAAGTAAATTTAGTTGTAATACTGATATCAGCTCTATAACCTACAATAGATAGGTTGATTAGAAAATAAGGCATGCAAACACCTTCAGAACGCCATCCTAAACATATATGTTTAGTAGTTTATGATTAATAATCCCACGCTTTTAAGAAGACGATGAAACCAAGTAGCACAAATCCGGGAATTGTGGAAGTTTTTAAGAGGGGAGAGTCTATATTCTGTTAGAAGAGGTAAGATGATGCCCCTTGACTGATGACAATGATGAAGATAAACTTAACCTATTTAGTATTTGTAGGATAAGTAAAAGGTGCAACGTCAATTGTGTATAATGGTCATTCAAATAACATAGTCTACTCTTCAAAATCTAGCCATTATCTAGTATGGTCACGCGGTATAAAGGTTAACGCTTACGGTATTCAATTGCCTAGTGTGTTTTTGCTCTTTTTCATTTAACATGTTAATTTATGCATGACTGAAAAGAAATAAAATGTCGAACATATGTATTTTATTTTTCTGTAATATTTTTAGTGAGTTGTTTTCTTTTAATGTTGATAGTTTAAATTAATTATGCGAAATCGACATCATCATATGACTGCCGCTACATAAGCGATGGCGCTTATTAGGGAGAGACCTATGAGAACCATCGCGTCCATCGCGTCCATCGCGTCCCTCAGTAGCAGACTAGTGCAGCCTGATGATGATTCTGAAACATTTTGCAATATCAATTTCGATAATTATTATTTACTTGTTCACAGAAAATGGCTAGAAGAAATAGCGCTAGCAAACAGAAAAGGTCGCAAGCCCTCTCTCCTCCGCGCCATGACCAAAGCGTTCTGGATGAGCTACGCGCCCTCCGGGATAATGTTCCTGATACAAGCGTTGCTGCTCAAGTGAGTAATCGTCCTATTGACAGTGCCATGACTAGACCACATTAACGCCTGTTTACGATTGCGACGCGTTTTAAATTCATCGGAGTTACGTAATATGGCCACTTAAGTGTTTTATTAAGCTCTAACGTAGGTACCTACTTATTGGATTAGAGGTTTTTTCCTTCATAAACGGAATTAGCTCCAGTATTTTATTCTCAAGATCACTATTCTCAGAATCAGTTTGCGTCTACGAGTTTGTATGTAGCAGTAGTGATACATAAATTGATTTTAAAATTACCTTACTGAATTATGTAGATATAAGGTACTTGCGAAGTTGCGACGGAACTGCTTTGCTAGGAAAGAAACTAAAAGTAAAATCATAAGACTTGACCAAAAACAATGAATTTAATATTATTATTTATATCTTGAATTTTGTGTTTACCTACAGTTATAGACGGGAGCAAGTTTATTTTCTATTCTCCTGAGTGACAAAAAAATTTTTTTTTTCAAAGACTAAAAAAATATTATTTTACAGGCTCCGTTAACTAATATTTTATAAATATTTTAGACCATTCCAACCCGTGGCATTGAGTATGATGCTGGCGTACTGGGAGCCAGGGTCGGACATGACGTACGAGCAGGCAGTGTATTGCGCGTGCGCCGTAATCCTCATGTCGCTCGTCATCGCATTCCTCAACCACCATGGAACCTACTCCACACAGCAGTTCGGCATGAAAGTGCGCATCGCAGCTTGCTCACTCATCTATAGAAAGGTATTTATTTTTAGGTCAGGGTTTGGTAGGTGGCACGTTGACACGGCAATGAAGTTTCATATTTTAAAGGTTTCTTCTAACGTAAATAATCCTGATTTCATACTGAATGACAGTGACAGCGGTCGAAAGAGAACACCAAACAGTATTTTTTTTATATAACAAAATACCTCGGTTACCCTCATAAACTAGAACGGGTACTAAAATATCATTGACCTTTTGTCATTCATTTGCAGTTTCATGTCGCGCCACTTCCATTATATGCTACATAAGCATTATATAAATTTTGTAAATAATAAAAGCATTTTTGCCGTCTTGGACAATTTGAACCTATAACCTACTTTTTAATAGTCTTTTTTGTCTGTATATACTTAATGTGGCATAATACTGAGGCAAATATCAACTGATGGTGACTAACTGAACGCTGAAACATGTAATTATTTAGATACTTCATTTTTGACAACGGCTTTTGCATATCATGCCACCTAAAAAGTGTTTTTGTTACCAAGAGTCTGAATTTTCTTCAATGACTTAAAAAACGTAAATAAAAATGACTTACGAGTCTTTCACCAATAAATTGGTTAAGTGTTAACTTATTACATTCATATTCAATATCGGTTTTTAAATTCTATTATATATTTTTTTATTATATGTAAAACACAGTTATCACTTGTCACACGTTGCGTAAAACGATTTACGATATGTGCAAAAGCTAATATGAAATATCAGGCGCTTTAAAAAGAGTCATCCGACAACTGTGATCGGACTCGTTCTCGTTAGAGTACTCTTTCGTAACCTAAGGACTTAATCAGTATATCTAAAGGGTACTTACATACTGGGACCTACGTACATAAGATTGCCTACATTGACAAACCCCGCAATATGATTTTTTATATATTTAATAATTTTTATTTATTAATTATTTATTATTTATGAATTTTTATTTTATAATATTAACTAGTTAAACTCATAAACATCAAATAAGTAGATATGGCTATCCTTGAAGTTCCTCAAAAATAAATTAAAACATTTTATATAACAGTACTACTTACCTAATTTATCTTTGCCCAGTGTGTTTGTTTCCAAATTCAAATTAACAAAATGGAAACATGTTAACTCATCGAAACACTTACCTAATCGAAGATCAATAACACGCAGTACAACAGAATTAGGATGTGACGTAACAATTAATACGACGCACTAATATGTATATCCCCATTAGCTTAACCTGTGCTCACGATCTCGTTTACTTATGGCAATTATCGCGAACTTGACAATTGAGTCATGTGCATATTAATGGTGGTCTTTTGTTTAATTCAATAGAGACTGTTTCCATTGGCAGGTCATGCGCATGAGCTCTGGCGCGCTGGCGCAGACGACGGCGGGGCAAGTCGTCAACCTGCTGTCAAACGACGTCAACCGCTTCGACTATGCTTTTATCTACACCCACTTTATATGGCTTCTGCCGCTGCAGGTCGTCCTAGTCTGCTACCTTATTTATATCAAGATCGGATACGCTGCGCTGGTCGGCGTCATTGGAATTGTTTTACAGACCATCCCAGTTCAATGTAAGTATGGTAGTATACTAAGTTTTGTTCGTATTTTACACATAATTGTAATGTAGTAGTGTGACCTGAGGCTCTATCCCCAAAAGAAACAAATCCAGACAAAAAAAGGAAAATAAGAACTCTTACATGAACCAACCTTTTACTAAGGTTGATACGAGTACTTCGACTATAATATCTAATAAGGCTAACTATGTCTTAAATGGTTTAACAATAGGCAGGTTTACAAAGCGTACCTACATAAGAAACATTTGGGTACGGAACTGTTCTGCAAATTAAGGTACCTATTTCCGTCTTGTATCGCTCTGCCCTGTCCGCATCCATCTATGATTCAGCAAAAATACCTAATTCTACCTGAGATATTTAGGTACATTCAATATTACTATTTAACGATGCATCGTTTATGTCGACCAAACAAATTGTACCTATTAGTCATTGAAGTTATTAATCTAATGTTAATTTGATACGCCTATTAAACTTTACCAATAATCTAAAACGTGACCGTTCTGATGAATCCAACGACAATAGCATCAATGTTCTAAAAACTAGAGGCCATTTAAGATAAAGAATATTTAATTGTCATTCTTACAGCGTATATGAGTAAATTAGCGGCGAGACTCCGGATGAAGACCGCGTGTAAAACCGATGAGCGCGTGCGCATCATGGACGAAATCATTTGTGGCATGCAGGTATGTTAACTACTATTTAATGATATTTAAATCTCCCGACAGTGATACATGGCTCGATAGATCAAACGAATTGTACCTATTTGATGACAACTAAATGAGTTCAGTTGTAAAATAATGAAGTTCGTAAGTATCTGTTAGTGTGAGTTTAATTATTGAACTTTAACCGCAACACTAACTTTAACAGTTTGTTAGAGGAAATACACTGAATGTTATTTTATTATCTTATAATGTTATATCATAAAGTGACTACTGCTTGGCACTATTAATTAAGCTCATTACAAGTTTTACTGTTGCTGCACTTAAATGTATTTCATGAAATAACTAGACTATAATATGCCTAATTCTTTTTGGTCCCTAAAACTATATTTTGCTTCAAATTATAATTAAAAACATGCAAGTTCAGTAGATTACTTAGTTTATTGTTATGTAACAGTGTTTACCATTTCTGACGCACCTGTGCCGATGTCTTATATGCGCATGGGGAACCTGTGTCGTAGAGGTTTATTATACAGAGCACTTGGAGTGTGTCTCTTCGAAATCATGAATAAAAAATGAGGTAAGTTCTCATAGACCACTAGGAATGGCGATAAGAAAATATTAATTAAAATGGCTTAACTGTTGTCGTTGATTTACTAATTATTTATTTGAACTTAGTTATTTTAGGAAATTAAGTAGCAATTTTTAATCTCGGTGATTGAAGAGTAGTAATTCAATCAGGATGTCTGGGCATCTACACTACTCTGGACTTGTCAAGACTTTGATGACTCCAGAAATCATAGATATGATATTCTGAAATAAAAAAAACTAGTGTGGATCTATTCGATCGCAAAGTCGGGGTTTTCCTACTACAGCGTGCCTCTTCTAAGTTTGTCCGGACACTTTTACGTAAATTAATTCATTCTCTCGCTACTGAAACCACAACGATTTAACTTTACATTTCTTGTGACTAATCAATAAATAATTGACTTTTCTGTAAACGTGCCTATCATATTGTAGGTAACTTCAAAGTACCTTATTCTTGACATTATATTTGAACAGAGTCATATATAAATATAACCTACCAAGTTCAACGTACGTGACGTTTTACGTAAATTTACGTAATTAAAAAACATTTATTTAGGTATGGATAGACGTCATAAAGGCATCTTACAAAATAAAATAAACTATTATAAAATTAATAGGTACTTCAGTTAATGTTCTAACATGGAGTCTAATTTAAAAGCACTCTATTTAAAAAATAAAATCTGGTGTCACAAACGCGTGTAAATGTACTTACCTATTGATTAAAATTCAAATGTAATGGTAGGTATCTAATAAACCATCAAAGTACTATTAATACCGAATTAAAGAAACTTCCATAAGACAGAACACGTGTTAATGGTAATTAGCGCGCGATGTTTTTCTAAGATAGCAAATAATTTTGTATGTCAAGTACATTGTGCACATCCAGTGAATGTTGACCTCGTTGAAAAAGTAGACAGGTAAGTTCGACTAAAAACACAGACATACTTTAAATAAATATGTACCTAGAATCGCTTGTAACAGAATATAATATTGTCAATGTAGTCTCACTCGCAAATTATTCATTATACCACAAAAATAGTATGTTCTACCAAAGTTACCTATAATTAGTAGAATAGTTATCATTGGGTAATATCTAATAATATTGTGCAATCCAATTAAACAAAGTCGGGTCCGTAGTCAACTATAATTTCCAATTTGAAACCTTATAAAGGTTTTAGGTGTAAATAATTATATGTATCTATATATTACAAATAAATAAAATCAATGAACAATCTGAAAGACTGCGTTCAACTCGTAACAAAATTAAAATGCTATACTAGGACAAAGTCATTGCCTATTTCATTTTACGAAAACTACTGGGTAATTATGACCAAATAACATTGAGTGGAAAGCAATGAATAAATTATATGCCCCTTTATTTTCCGCTGAAATCTGTGAAGTTGCCTAGTAGAGAATGCCACTAGGTTACATATTGTGTTTGCGTTGTATTAATTTTAAAATAATATTAACTCTTACTTTATTTTTCAGTTTTATTATAGTTATCTAAATCTTAATTGTTGGTTTGATCGGAACGCCTCCAAAATAAATGAAAACTCAACAGTTTTCTATTATTTAGTGAAAATATTCAGATTATAAATGTACTCTAACAGTTAGTATTATACCACAACATTTAACCGATGTGAACACGTTAAATTTCCATCGTCAAATTGGTTTTTACTAGTTGATACTAGTAGTCAGTCGCACTCTATCGATGGACATCGAATGATTGTATTCCGGCCTGTACTCACAAAGAGATCAATTTGTGTCTATTTACGAATTAGCTTAAGGTTAAATTAGTTCATATTTAGTTACCTGGCTTCCTGTTGTTTTGTGTACAATACAGTTTGATCGCCTTAGATTTGAATAAAATTAGAATTCAACATCTACACAATATACAAGGAAACTCTAACATAAAATACAAAGCTACTACGACTACTACGAGTATGTGATTTTTCATAGGATGGTTCAAATTGTCAGAAAAAGACGTATTAAGGGCTTCAAGAATACAATTATGGGACACGATGGTACTTACTACTTAGTTAATCTAAATTAAGTTGATTAGATCATACAAGACACCACCACCACCTCAGCAGCAGCACCACGTTCTTGTAATTAAGAAAATGTCAGAAATTCCTAAATGTGCTAAAATTATTTATCACACATATACAAAGGTACTTTTGTTATTTCACTTATTTTAACGGCAAAGCAAAAACGATTAATATGAATGTGAAAAATAAAGATGTCTTTTTAAAACAATTTCAATAAATTATCAATAAACAAGTACTCGTACCTACCTAAATAAAAGCGGTAGACGGCATACCAATCAACTAGTCTCAAACTAAGTCAATTAACAATAATAAACTGATTCAAATGTTTCTTCCGTTACCTTTACTAACCCTTTCATTACAAATGCGTAAAGGACAAGTAAAGACTTAGTAAATTTATTGTTAGGTTATCAAAATGTACGCATGGGAGAAACCGTTCGAGCAAGTGGTGGCGCTCGCGCGCAAAAACGAGATCAACTGCATCACCTCCGCCTCCTACCTGCGCGGCGTCTACCTCAGCTTTATGGTCTTCACGGAGCGCCTGTCCCTCTACATCACCCTGCTCACCTACTCGCTCTTCGGGTACCAAGTCACAGCTGACATCGTAAGTTGACTTGACTCTTTGAGTCCACATCACAAGACGGAGCTCAGAGTTTGAAGATTTTGTAAACGTTGCCATCACACGAACTAGTAGCTCGCCATCTGTAAGTTTAATCATCAAATTGGTTTTGTATCTAAACCTTGAAATACATGCAGTTACTTGCGGAAAGCAAATGACAGCAGTTCAAATTAACGATGCAGAAATTTGCAATATATTTTTTATGGCACAAACATTATCCTATAATTTCCAGGTGTTCCCCTTGGCGCAATTCTACAATACTCTACAAGGAACGCTGTCAATTATCATGTCGAACGCAGTGTCGTTCTTGGCCGAGGCGCTGATTTCGGTCCAGCGCCTCGAAGCCTTCATGCTTCTCGGTATGTGAAGCCGCATGCCTTTTCTGCAACCACTTTCTATCAAAAACTTTGCATGAGACCTTCTTTGCATTAAAACATAATTCGTAAATTTCCCTATGACTCTTTTACTCAAAGCATGTTACTTTTGGCGCATGTTATTTTAAGGAACCCACTTCTATGCATGATTCTTCTACTCCTAATGTCACGTATCGTAAATATTAAAACCTCTAAAAACGAGTCCTACTTTTCATAATCTCGCAATTTCTCTACTTTCAGCTATCAACGTTATACTTAATCTTTATTTTCTTTATGTTCTTTGGTAGGTTCTTAATCACCATGTAGTAATTAAAAAGAAAACTATTTTATCAGGATACTGCGAAAAGCTACGATTTACTTCAAAAATGCTTCAGAATATTGATATACAACCTCGAGCATGGTTTTTACAGATATTCATGGGAGCACAAACATTCAACACTCTTCAATGCAGTCTTGCAATTTTGCTGCCAGTGTCTTTTGCGCAAACTATGGAAGCATATGTAACAATTCAGCGGCTTGAGACTTTTCTCTCATCTGGTATGACATTACAAAATGGTTAAGCAGATTGAGTGATTTTACAAAAATGGTGTAGGTATTTACAGCGACTAGTCTTAGGATTTTTTGCTTCTTGTGTGAAACTTATTTTTTTTATTATTTAATTTAATAAATGACCTATGTCAGCCACCGAATTGCTACGTTCTAATACTTAAGGAACATATTTGACTAAATAGACATTAAAAACGTTATCTATTGATGAGTGTACCTACTTCTAAAATGCTGCAGTCGAACTCGTCTGCTAGTTCACTATCATGACTCTCGTTTTCACTACTTATTCTTGAATCCACATCATAAAAGCGATCCTATGAGTTTGTCATTATTTCCTAAAAAATAAGCTTAGTTGTATGTTTTTTATGAATGAAAATGTTTAATCTCTACAAGGAATAACAAAGTTCTCTAGCAAATTATGTACTGTAGTGCGAATTATATCATTATTTATTCACATACAAGCTCTTACCTACTCCTAGTTTCGAGAGGAGTGATCAAATAAAATACTTTATATGGGATAATAATGGTTACTTTTTGAGCACGACATAAATATTACAGTGGATTTAAATTCTTTCAAGTTTTTATTTTCTATATTTGTACTAACTTGCATGGTATGTGTGAAATCTTTGTGACTAATTAAACTAATCATGGTTCGGACAAATCACTTTTTAAAACAATATTGTATGGACGTTGCACAGTAATCTAAATTGAAATAATTTTACGCTTTCGACTAGTTTTTAGCTGTCTGATCTGATATCCATTCGTTTCATTTATTTTACATGAACTATTGCTTTGTCCAATAAAAATACCTATTACTACCGAATTTATGAACTGAATTTGAATCGACAAATGTTTAATTTGCCAAAATAAAATATTTAACCGGTACTTTAAATCAGTGCTCGTATAAATCTTGAATGCAGACGTTAATCGTCTGTCAATAGAAATCATGAATTATGCCAAAGCACGCGTCATGTCAGTCTCTTATGTACTTACTAATCACTTTATAGCGAGAGCAATTCGATGTTTTGATATTATTACATGAAGACAATGATTAATGGAGCTAATTTACATAGACGTGCGCATTGGTTCCAACAACCGCTGAATTATTTATGATGTTACAGATGAGCGTGAGGACCTGCGAAGCGTACCTGACGTCGACATCGCTAAATTAGTTCAGAGTGTGGAGAGAAAGAAACAGAAGAACCTAAGCGAAGAAGACCTCTGCCAGAACACGTTCAAGAAAATTGACGAAGACGGCATCTTCAACCCGGGTGAGTTTAAACTCATAAACCTTTGAGAGCAGCAACAAAATATAAGTTGCTTTGCACCTTAATAAGTTATTACAATTAAACTGTTTTTCCAAGTCTCGTTAAATTCCTTCTTGCAAAATAATTGAAATAGTACAGGTGTACTATACAAGACGACAATGTTGTCTACGTATTCGTATTTTCATCGAATATGTGCTAATACCAATAATAGCGGATATAGTATACTGCGGTCTGATTCCAAAGTAACTATCTGACGTACTTGTCTTGGTTTGTTTAAAGAACCAAACACATATAGCACAAACACAATATTAGACCCGGCTGAAAAATGGGTACCTATTCAGCGAAAACTTAATTGACCTGCTATGTATTTAATCAGGTTTCGACTGCAATGAGAAGGGTTTGCTCAAGAAGACCCTGAGTGCTATGGCTTTGGGCCACGACGTAGGTGTACTGCTACAGGATGTGAACGCTAGGTGGACGGAAGATGGACCCATCACCCTGCGGAACATCAATCTCGCCTTGCCGAAGGGCAAGCTCTGCGCTATTATTGGCTCTGTAGGGTCTGGCAAGGTAAAGATTTTTATCATTCTGTTCATATCTGCCCTTTCCTCCTAATATACGAGGTCTGAGACTACCAGTACTTCACACTTCACTTACCTCTGTAGTTTGGTCTGAAAGATGTAGTTTACTTTTGACGTCTTTCAGAACTGTTCCTTTTTATTTTGACTCATGGCAACGAAAACTTTTGGCTACTTAGCTAGAATTTCTTGCCGAGGAAGACACTTTTCATTAAAATGTATCGAAGTGTTGAACAAAACAATTTTAACTTGTTTATAATACCTAAGATTGGCAAATGATGATTCATCAATTAGACGTTTTAAAAAGCTGTAGATAATATTTCTGGTAGAAAATCATCTTCATTTTTTTTATGTTAAAAGATTTTACTTTGATGTTATTCTTAATTTTCTCGTCAATAACTTTTCTAAGTATTTGATGTTGATTTACTTAGTTGCGTTTAAATCACGACAATAAAATGTGTTTCCCAGAGTTCGATCCTGCACCTCTTGCTGAACGAGCTGCGGCCGTCGAGCGGTCGAGTGCACCTCTCAGGGCCTCTGTCGTACGCCAGCCAAGAGCCCTGGCTCTTCGTCGCCACCGTTCGTCAGAACATTCTCTTTGGCCTGCCATATAACTCTAAGAAATACAAAGAGGTTAGAACATACGAGCATACCTACAATACTTAGGAAAGATATACCTGTAGCACGATTTATTTTTAGCTTCTCTATTGACAGTGTTTTCATATTTTAAACGTGGTGTGTTCCATTAATTTTAATGTACGTACTTAAAACAACGATTGACAATGCATTAATTTGCTTCGATTGAGCTTATTTGATGAGTGCAATGTCCCCGCAGATTAGTTTTGTTTGAATGTACATAAATTGTTTTAAAAGGATATATCTATTTATAGTTTTTTTACGAGTTTCAAATAACAACTACCTATTTAAAAACCTTTCTAACTTTAGAGTCAATTATAAAACAATAAACTATTCTGTCATTCTTATTGCTCGTGTATTCTAAATTTAGATTGAAGAGATATTTACAAATCATTAAGCTCAAATAAACTTAATCGAAAGTTAAAACGTGTTACTTTCAAGTACATATTCTTATGAAACAGTTATTCGAAACCACTAATTGGCAATTGCATAAGTCAATAAATGACGAATGGCAACGACAAATTTTTCTAAATGATACAATTAAATTATCTGTTCAGGTCGTAAGAGTGTGCGCCCTGGAAAAGGACTTCAAGCAATTCCCTCATGGTGACCAGACACTTGTGGGGGAGAGGGGTGCTTCCCTTTCGGGAGGTCAAAGAGCGCGCATCAATCTTGCAAGAGCCGTATACCGCCAGGTGAACACTCAAACTCTATCTCCATTTGAGTTGTACCAACAATAAGTATACACACAAACTAAAACATAAAGGATGTTTTCACAATCACAAATCCCAAAAAGATGACCTAATAAGTAGGTACATGACTGCCTTGCCAACTAAACCATAAAGCTAGCTAGCATATAGCGTCTAAATTCGCAACTATAGCTAAAAAAACTGATAAAATTGAAAAGGCTGATTTAAAAAAATCTTACTTAAATATATCATACTTTAGAAAAAACTGCTTTAACATGGAATATGTACAGGCGGACATCTACCTTCTGGATGACCCCCTCTCAGCAGTGGACGCTCATGTGGGCCGCCAGCTGTTCGACGAGTGCCTCGGCGGATACCTGCGCCACACCACCCGCGTCCTGGTGACACATCAGCTGCACTACCTCAAGGCAGCTGACTACATCATCATTATGAACAATGTGAGTTCTTGTTCTTTCTTCTACAGTGTTTCTCAGTTTAGTTTAGTTTTAGGGTCATTATAGAGCCCGGGATCCGCTACGACTATGGCCCTAATTGGATGAGCCTAGTTACTAACATTAGGTACAGTAATTATCATGTGCCTTCCGCAACCCTTGCACGAAAAACCGAGGGACCTAGAAAAGTGGCAAATTTGAAATTTATGGGATTGGAAAAGTCAAGTGCTTTTTGTTAAACTTGTCAAACCTGGTAAACCTGTCGAATTTCGACTATGGTATGACCTTTTTAGTCATGATCAAGATTAACGACTTAGAGTGCCTTCCGAAACACGTAATCATTATCCTTAACTAACAAATATTGTTCCCTGCGGGATCGAATTATAGTTAAAGTAAAAATAGAATAGACATCAAGAAGAATTTCATAACATATGGAACAAAACTCTTTAGATGTTTGAAAACAACTATCTGAACGAGAATATTCCCTATTACCTACTCTTCATTGTTATTCTTCAGGGTTCAGTAGATGCTAAAGGAACATACGACGAACTGGTAGAATCAGGCAAGGACTTTGCCAAACTGCTGTCGTCGACACAAGACGACAATGATGATAAAAAAGATGTTGAAAAACCACCTCCAATGCCTAGAAGAACTTCATCAAGAGTAAGTATTGAAAAGCTTTACTTAGAATTTATTTTGAGCCATCTCCGCGCATTTTTTAGATCTATATAACTTTCCCTTTTATAAAATAGTAGGATTAGTGGTATTTATGTTTAATCTTCATTTTTGAATAAATAATCATGACCATCTAATACTATCATTGTCTTGCTTTTGGCTTAGGTATTCTAGTTTCAACAGAATATCCTACATATACTACTACAGCACAACGTTTCATTTCTAGCTTTCAACTACCCGACGTCCATCACTTACTGAATCGACTACAGGCTGCGAGATTCCCGCCCAAGAAATGGAAGAGGAGGAACGCGAGACAGGGGCCATGGGATGGCACGTTTACGGGGCCTACCTGCGCGCCGGAGGCCGCGGGCCCCGCCTGGTGTTCATGGTTCTGCTATTAATCATCGGACAACTCTCTGCGACCCTCTGCGACTACTGGGTGACGTTCTGGTGAGTAACATTCGTGGCCTGCACGACAGACAAAAGTCAGTTTTTGTCGGCAAAGGACAATGACCTCATTTATAGACGCAGCTTGCTGACATCTCGATATCAGTCAAAAAGCTTAGTAAGACTCCATTTGACTTCAAATGATGCAATAATAAGATGGTTACTTACCTTGCACACACGTCTCCACCAATACGTTGCCCCAAGTACCGAGGAAAGTACCCGTTCCCTCTCTTGCTATGAGGTCTGTACCTTACCCTACAGCGGAAAGTAGGTCTGTACTCGAACCAACTGCTGAATTTTTGTTCTTGTTTCTGCAACGTATAAAATAAAGTAATGTCTTCAAATGACTTAAACATCTGAACCTAAATGCAGTCTTATTAGTGGCCATTCGTTATTTACAACTGCTTTATAAGGTAGGTACATAACTTTTCGTTCACAATTCAATAATAAGTTGCGATAGGTACCGGTTTGACAACACACGCGGTAAAACTTTCAAGAACCCATCAAATTATGCAAATTGTACCTAAATTATACACTTACTAATGTAATGTTTTTATATAGAAATAGGTATGATTAGATAATAACTCTCATTGGAGCATTTCATTAGGTATTATACCTAAAACATTATGTTTTATATAGGTAAGTGTTGACTGGGTATTTTCAAAATTTACTTATTTTATAGATCAAGACTTCGTTGATAAAGTGCTTGTTCCGCACTGAGTAAATTAGGTATAGATGCAAGCAAAAAAGTTGTAGACGTGGAAGAGGACAAGTATGACAGTAATTGTGAACATTCTTTGACCAAAATGATGATGACGATAAACTCTTCATTAATAGAAAAGACACACCAAAAAATTTCATGCTTATATCACCTAATAAGTATTAGATTTTTTTTATTTTGTTTCGCATGAATATTGAAAGTGTATTTTGTAACACATCACATTTTCCGAATGAGATGAATGTTACTTGTACACTAGTCTTATGAATACATTTTTCATAGAATATTACGAATATGTAGCTAATCTTCTTATTATGTTTTCTGTTCTATTTAAAGGACTAATGAAGTGACTCGAATGAAAGAAAGAGAAGACAATGGTACGACAGTCAAGGAATACGATAGAGTTCTACCAAGGAGTGGCGCCTTCAACCTATCAAGCTATTTCTCCGGAGTAGAATTATCACCAAGTAAGTGCAAGTTCGCCTTAACACAATTTTCGGCACTGGATTATGATCTCGTGGTCTCTTTCCCGGGTCGGGTGGTCGCTCTTACGCATTTGGCAATTGTGATTAAGCCAGTACCCATTCCTGGAACGAGTACTTGTTTCAATAATATAATCATCTGCTGCAATCTAGGCTGGTTTTTTCCACTTATAAATTCTTAACAATATAAAATAGGTAGACATGAAAATTATATCTGTGAGGGAAACTTAGCATTTAACCTGATATTCCATAACCAGCAAACCAGAGAAAAAGATAATTTACGATATAAAGTTGAAAATGAAAAACCTACAAACGTCATGTAAATGCAATCATCCAATATTGACGTCGCGCTAACTTGACGTTCCGGTTTCGATTCGCGATACGGTCAATATGGAAAACGAACTTTTTAACATTGTCTCGAATTAGGTGTTGTGATACCGTCGTTGTAGCCTGATGATTGTGTAACACATGTGCTTTTGCTACTTAACACAGTATCAGAGCAATGTAGGTATGTGATGCTGCCCAATATCTATTTTAATTAAATTTATTATTTGCAGCGCTGGACATCCACGCGTACATCGGACCGCTGGACACCTCGCACTACCTGTACGTGTACTCGGCCCTGATCGTGTGCTGCATCTTCTTTATCACAGCGCGCGCCTTCATGTTCTTCAAGGTCTGCATGGCAGCCTCACGCAACCTCCATAACGATATGTTCCACTCCATGCTGCGCGGCGTCATGAGGTTCTTCGACACTAATTCTTCAGGTAAACTTATCATCTTCACTTTCTCTCTGGTTAAATTTTTTAGAAGTTATTTTTTCTTTACTTGCGTGCATTTTGGATTCAAGAGCACATCTTTGCGTTGAAAAATTAAATTTTCAGTTCATTATTCAAGTTAAAAACAACTTAAATATTTATGTTGATAAGTAAGTAAGGTATCTCCTTTGTACGTATGAGTACTTATCTAATTAATGACATGATAGCACAAATTTTAATAACGTTGCAAAAAACAACTTAGGTGTCACGAAAACTACCAGGTTGCTTAATCTACACATTTTAATCGTTAAAAAGATAGATATCTTGTATGTAAAAATTACATAATTACGCACAGATAAAAAAACTTCGCCAAAATATTTATTTATTTATTATGTCATTATATACTAAAATATAATTAAAATTATACGTCTCCTTTTTCAGGCCGAATTTTGAATAGATTTTCCAAGGATATTGGCGCCTTAGATGAACTACTTCCGCGATTCCTTCTGGAATGTATCCAGATTTATCTGGTGATGTTTAGTATCCTGGCTCTGAACGCTGCCGCTCTCATTTGGACCCTGCTACCAACCACGATTATTCTACTTCTGTTCTACACTATCTTGCAAATCTACCTTAAGTCAGCGCAGTCCATCAAGCGATTGGAAGGAACGAGTAAGTAATTTTCTCAAGTAACGTTTCAGTATTACTGTTCCCCGTTTATATTTAGTTATCACTGGAAAATTGTTAAAAAATTGTACAGTCAAAATATGTATAAATTAAGTAGAGTATCCGAGACTCTTCAAATAATTTTGATAATTACCTATATATAACTTGTCTAGAAAATATCAAGATCATTTCGTGTTCCTGGTCTCACTTTCACAAGCTTTTTGAACAGGACTCTGTCAATTGCTAATTGTTAAGCTAGGACCTCATTAGCACTTAACATCAGGTGGGATGAGGCCAAACTTGAAGTGTAATATAAAAAAAAAAAATTGCGATGGTATAGGTACCTCCTATATAATGAAAATTTTGACTAAGGAAATTTTAAACAAAACAAATATATAAAATGCTCTTACTTATTCCAGCTCGCAGTCCAGTATTCTCGCACATGTCGGCGACGTTGAATGGTATCAGCACCATACGCTCATCTGGTGCTCAACAAAGACTGATACAGGAATTCGATAGATTCCAGGTTCGTATTTTGATAAAATTCTAAATAAAAAAATATATGTACGCGGCGGTCATGATCTGCAATTCTCAAAACTGGTATCATCTAGTCAGATAATTACCTAAATATAACGACCGTAATCCAAGTTCTTTACAAATTGGATTGGATACTTTTATAAGTAAAATTAAACTAACGTGGTGGCCATTCCGACCGAATTGAGTGGCATTTATCACGAGCAAGTCCATGCTTCAGAAGGCACATGACATGGGATGTCAAGATATTAGTCGTAAGAAGGCATAAGATAAAGCGGCTTTAGAACTTCTGATAGTAAGGTTGATCACTTGCCTTACACACGCCCCTTAACCAATCCACACCGATCCCGCATGGTGAAGTTTGGTCCGTTTGAGCTCCCAGTGTGGTGAAGCCTATGATACCAACAACAACTTTTTTTGAAATGCATAATTGCAAATACTTGCTACTTACTAGGGCCAATATCATGCTAATATTTTTTTAAATCCGAACATAATTTAATTCAGGTAGGTTTTTTCCATCCCACACAATGTTTATTTTTGATTCCATCTTCACCACATGGTCTCCTGGAAAGTTAAATACAACTTTCTAACAGTTGATGGCATTCCAACACAGGACATCCACACGTCGACGTGGACCAGCTACCTGGCGAGCGGCGTGACTCTCGGCTTCTGGCTGGACTTCATCTGCGTGCTCTACCTCACAATCGTCATCGTCGCCTTCCTCGTTATTGATAGTAGTAAGTTCTTTATCAAATACCGTTTTAGCTATGTTAGAGTCAATAAAGTCGACCCGAAGATATTATTCCTCATTGATTAAATATTTCATAATAGCATAATAGTTCTTGTTAAGAATTTAATTGGAAGGAACATGCATTTTTAGTGAAGCTCGAACTGTTGTTTAAAAAATTATGAATAATCTACTGATCGCAAAATATGCAATGTTATAACTTATAACAATAATAATATAATAATTAGAATCTGGTCATGGAACCAGGAGATGGTGAATTAACAATAATCTTCTTAAGTTTGATTGGTTTGGTTCCGATGATTTGGTTTTAGTCGCAAAATTTGCATTGAGTTTTTTTTTTTATCTTTTCAGAGACAATATTCTCCGGGAACGTCGGCCTGGCTATATCGCAAACGCTTATCCTCACGGGCATGCTGCAGTTCGGCGTGCGGCAGACGGCTGAGGTGATCTCCCAGATGACCAGCGTCGAGCGCATCCTGCAGTACACGCACATCGAGCGCGAGAAGCAGTGGGACAAGGGTGGTAAGTCAATGAACAAGCGACAGACTTGTTTAAACACATTTTCTAGACAAAGCTAAGCGAAGGAGACTGGAAAGATTTCACATGGTTTAAGGATCTGTAATAGAAAACTTCCAATGCCTTTACCCTTCTCGTTCTTCTGTGAACATTCCTTTGAAGAAATCTAAACAATGAAATACAAAATATTATGCTGAATTAGATTCTACTATATTTTAATTATGGCATTGTAGCTAAACTAATATACCTTTCCAGAGCGAGAGACACCCCAGGGCTGGCCGTGGCGCGGGCGCATCGAGTTCCGCAACTGCTACATGAAATACACTCCAGAAGACTTGCCCGTGCTAAAGAACCTAAACCTGATACTCGAAAGTGGATGGAAGGTATGTCAAATTGACATTCTCGACTTGCGCATAATATTTTTGTTGTTGTTGTTGCTTTTCGGCCGTCGGATATACGAGACGTAGGTATAAAAAACATTATAAGTTTAGTACGAATATTAATCATTGTAATATATCGTTTATTGGACGAGGGACAATCGCTTATAATGTTCAACAAAACTTTAAAATTAACACACAATGAACACATGTACTATCTATGCTAACATTATAACAGAGGAAAAAATTGCATTTTTGACTTTTCACTCAGAAATTCGACGTAATTTCCATAAGTCACATTACAAATGCTGCATGACCTTTTAATAAAAAAACAGACGACTTTACCCACACATAGATATGTTTATTGTTAGTCCTTTGCATTTAATAAACATATTTGTTTTTTCTCCAATTCTCTTTCCTACTCTACCATTAGGTACCACTTATTTTACGTACCATTATTACGTTTCCATTGATTAGAATACCGATAAGCTGTCACATTATCCTGATCTAATTGTGCAGGTGGGAATCGTTGGACGCACTGGCGCAGGCAAGTCGTCTCTAATCTCCTCGCTGTTCCGACTCGCCATCGTGGAAGGCGAGGTACTCATCGATGACATCGACACCAGCTACCTCTCGTTACAAGTAAGCTTTCAACAGCTTTAGTTTTAGTGGTAGGTAGGTAATAACGGCAAGTAGTTGTCTTTACCAAGTCTGAGGCATGAGCGTGTATAAAATAATACATAATTGCGTGTCACAATTTAGTTTCGCAACCTGACTATTGGTATTGTTAATTTACGAATTCCTTTTTTAAATAAATATCAACATTTTTTTAGATATTTGAAAATCGTTATGACTTTCAATATCATCTACGTTCGGCAGCTAAATATAATCTATTTCGGTTCTTTTAATCTACCTGCACAATATTAGGTGTCACAATGGGACGAAATCATTTAAAAAAATTAGTAAAATTTGTACCTAAGTTATGATGCTTAAAACACGTGTTTGAACGCCAAAAAAATGTAAATTTATATCAATCCTCATGGAGTGACATAGTTTTTTTGTGGTAGGAGCTGCGTTCGAAGATCTCCATTATTCCTCAAGAGCCAGTGCTGTTCTCAGCGACTGTGCGCTACAACCTGGACCCGTTCGACAACTACGACGATGACCAGCTGTGGAAGGCTCTCGAAGCCGTAAGTTGCATTTAATGTACAACTATATGTTATGTTTATATTTTGAAAGATTTTTGTCAAAATCAGTAATAGAAAGCAATATTTGTTATACCATGTTATGATATAAATTACCTTCTTACTATAAAACTATACTACTATGTACTAGATACTATAAGTACAAACGTCCCGTGCCGTACGGTTCCTATGGCCGCGCAGCAGAATAAAAAGCTTGAAACTTCGTGAATTTTTCGATTTGAACAATGAAAAATTATAGAGGTATCAAACCTCTATAATTTTTCATTGTTTCTTTAACTGTTTTGAACCAGACATTTTCAGGTTCCACATAAAACCGAGTTGTGAAATGACTAAATAAATAATAATAATAATAAATATTAGACAACATCTCATACATTTGCTCTGATTCTGTGGTAAGTAGTATAAGCACTTGTGTTATAGAAATCAGAAACAACGACGGTACCACAACACCAAGACCCGAGACAATATAGAAAAGTTAGTTTCCCATATCGACCCAACCAGGAACGAACCCGGGACCTCGGCTAGGAGGTCATAATTCAATAAATGTTTAGGCATAGTAGGTACAATGTATCCACCAAAATTCTCTGCACATTAAAAAATCCTACGATTAAATTAATTACCAACTTCTTACAAATAATGACTTACATTTGCGTCTTTTGTTTTGGGTATTGTCAATAAAGTGTCTAAAAGTATTATCTTCATTATGTAAAACTCCCATAACGTTATCTAACTGATTACTTTGTTTTTTAGACACGCAATATACAGAATAACCTAGAAACATTGAAAGGCCACTCACATTCAAGAATTCCGTAGCTAGTGCATGATTTATAAATATGTTAATTTACTGTCTATTTAGAGCTAACATTTTTATTTAATATGAATACTTATCAATAACATTTCATTTTCAAATCTCGCCTCCAAGTCATGTCCTTGCGGAAAATTTACGAAAGACGAGAGATTTATTAAAATTGTATGATGCGCACGCCCCTGCGCGGCCAAGACTAAAACGCTCTCTAACTCACTAAATAACTCGGTTCATGAAAAAGACCCGAGGCGATGAAAACCTTAGAAGTTTTGAAATTAAAGATGGTAAAAAATGCCTAAAACGTAATTTTTATGTAAGCCCGCATCCTTCTTCCATTCGTCATTAAATTTTCTTTGTGCTCTCAAATTATAGGCCTCGAATAGACAAACATTTTGGTAGGTTTCCTACCTACCAAAATGTTTCCAAACGAATGTTGTCAAACGAATATAATCCAAAACATATTTTTAAACAAACTATACTTTATGACCACCAATAGATGTGTACACCAAATGGTTCCTTTATGACTACGATATCCTAAAAAGTGATAGTTGTTTTCAAGTTTCGTCGAACTTAAACATTAGGTATCGTATTTTTTCATGATTCATGCTCACGTAGATACCTACAGATTAATAGCTGGAATGTTTATCCAAATAGTAATTAAAACAGATAATAAAGATTTATCAGCAAACCTTAACGTAATCAAGAATACAGGAGGTATGAACCTTTGACGAAGAATTATTTATCAAGTTTATTAATCTGATTTCATGATCTTCAGATAAAATTTGTTTTAGGTACTTTATAAAATTATTTGTGCGCTTGTTACAGAAATAAAAATAATGCTCAACAGTAGGAATGTTTGTTTTTCATTAAGTAATGTAACGTTAAACCTTATTTGCACGCAATGTTTAAAAAAATACGTGTGTTATTTCAAATTATTTCAATCCAAATTAGAACTTATGGAAACTCTACTTACGCGGTAGGTATTGCACGCGGGTCGACGTTAAGACAATGAACTGTTTAAAAATAGTTTGCCTTTTAGTATTATTAAATATGTTAAAAAGTCCTCCCAAAGGTGTGTGAGAGAGAAATAAAGCTTTATCAGACTTTAAAAAAAACTTCCCTGGGTTCTACATTTTACCGAAAAATGAAATAAACACCTACAAGTATTTAACATACCTAGTCAAGTTTTAAAATAAATAATTCCATGCACATTCAATTCAACTTGGTTAGATAGATAGATAGATATACTTTATTGCACAAAATCTTTACAGAAATAGGTTTTACAGAAAAATTATAGTACAATTTAGGCGGTCTTATCGCTTAGAAGTCATAACATTGTGCAAGTCCTGATTATGTAATTAGCACCGTACAGTCTGCACCGATAAACCTATCCCAAGTTTCCCGACGCGAGTCTGAGACAAAACTTGCTTACCAAAGTTGGGTACCTACGAAGCGGTGACGCACGTGGCGTCGCTTCGCCTAATTTATTTACAAACTTCATAATGTTTTGAGTGGAGAAACTAGCATACAGTTACTTGCTGAATGTCAATTAAGTAGGTAAATACTGTCGGCAACAGAAGCGGCTAAGTAGATTTACTCATTTGGATTCTAGACAAGGCTAAATTTTATCGGTTTCTCTAAAATTGCTGACCTGACAGGAGGTGAATTATTTTATAAATTTATTATAATATTTTTTTTCATACTTACCACATTTTGATATTCAGTTTTTAATTTTTTTTCAGTTTTATTTTATATACTCGTAGTCAAATCTGTCTCACCTCAAGCTTTTATAATTATAATTGTTTTTATAGTTTCTCTATTGTCTATTCTCATTATATTAAGACTTTTTTTTTCTTTGTTATACTTTCAGTAGGTCTGAAATCAGCGAAATTAGCATTAAACGTTTGAAACTAGCAACGCAAAAAGAGAGCTGTTATGAGTTTCACATCGATGTCTTTGTGTCTGTCTGTCTGGATGTGTGTATCTGTCGGTGGCATCACAACTCTCGCGAATGAACCAATTCCGAAGCGGCTTTTTTTATTTGAAAGCCAATTTCCTTGCGGTTTTTGGTTTAATATCAGTCCGGCAGTGTAAGAGAATTAGCTCCTTTCCATAATGATGTGAAGCATTTTTGGCGTTTCATACGCCTATGATTGTTTGTTCATTAATCTTTGAGTAGCAACTTTGCGTAGGAGATTTTTAAAATTTTATTACGCTTCTTACTAATCGGATAAAAAGTAAACAGACAACAAAATATGTTCGCAGGTGGACCTGAAGTCAGCAGTGCCAGCGCTCGACTTCAAGGTGTCTGAAGGCGGGTCTAACTTCTCGCTGGGGCAGAGGCAGTTGGTGTGCCTGGCGCGCGCCATACTGCGCGGCAACCGCATCCTCGTCTTAGATGAGGCCACCGCCAATGTAGACCCCAAGTGAGTCATAATACTCGTACCTATAATTTACCAGACTTTTTCCTCGATTTCCTATCCCTTTTAAATTTCGATTTTCTCGATACGGTTTTTGAAAATGCTAGGCTTCATATTGGCAAAAATATAGTAAAATATCCTATTAAAAACTTTAGATTTTTTCCTTGATTCATTGTTTATTTTCGTTCGTTACACATCAATATATGACGGAAACAAAATAATAAATTACTACATAACTAAATATATTTTCTTTAAATAACGCATAAACCTCAGATCATAGAAAGAAATAGATATTAAACAGGCGCACGGTCTGTGTCGACGCGACATGTCCAAATGAAATATCACTGCGCGGATTTTGAAACCATTCGCCCACAATCGTTTGATCCATAAACGTTTGGCCAACATAATCATTGAACATTGAACTTTTCACCCAAAAGACATTTGTGTTGGCGGTGGTAGGAGAAAACTGGAGACCTAGCATTTGTTTGTAATGAAGCAGTATGGCACTTCTCCCTTGTTAAATGTTCTGTGGCAAAAACTACGGTTTATCTAAATAATATTAATATGGATCTTATCAGTTACCTTTTTCAAAGTAGTCTCAATAATTTAAAGATTGAGTAATGATTGCTTAACGTAAATTAATTTCAATTAACTTATGCTTTATGCAGTAATCTCTCAAGCATTGCTTTCCTTAATCAAAAAACTTAATAGGTAGGTAGTAATTTAATGGACACTAATGGTGTAAACATTTTAATCGCTTTGTAGCAGACTATTAAAAACACTTTATTTAAAGGCTTAACCAGAGGAAAGACAATCCCCGATCTACTTTTTTACCGTCATAATGCGTAATAATGGAACTTTTTACGATTCAATGATTTTTGTTTATCGGGCACAAGTCCCTCGTCTTCAATGGTAACGTTAAGTCAAGGTAACTAAAACACTATCGTACATCACTATCAGATTACAGGTGTTGTTTAAGCGACTCGGTCCGATGTAATCAAAATAAACTTAATGATCAAGTAAATTGTTTTGTAATCAGTTGAATATTACAAACGATAAGGTTGCTTTTCCACTCGAAATAACCTTGGCTATGCAGCTAAGAATGTTAAAGTTATTCACCAATAAATATCATGAGTTTTTTTGCATTAGGTAGGTACTTAAGTCACATATCATATCTCTATTGGAAAGACAACCTTGCACTGACCCTTTTGTGTATATTAATAGGGAAGGACAGCCATAAAAAAGACGGTGATGATTACTAGACACGACCAGTAGCAGCTCAATTCAGTCAGTAGACAGGGCCTCTGGCTTAGTAGGACTGCTAAACTAATCTCGGCTTCAATTGGGATCACCTCCTGAGCTAACTCTCTCAATGAAAACTGTTATCGGTACAAAACTTACGACAGTTTAATGCAATAATTTAATTCCAGAACGGACGAATTTATCCAGAAGACGATTAGAAAGCGGTTCGCTGACTGCACGGTGCTGACTGTGGCGCACAGACTGAACACCATCATGGACTCGGACCGCGTGATGGTGATGGACGCAGGCCGGCTCGTCGAGTTCGACCACCCCTACTGCTTGCTCAACAACCCCTCCTCGCACTTCACCAACATGGTGAAGGAGACCAGTGACAAGATGTCTGCGCAGCTGCACCAGATTGCAAAGGACACGTACATCAAAAACGGCGGCGTGATAGAATAGCACACTCAATCCAATTAAGTTTACACTAAGTAATTAATAAGCGATTGTATAGTTAGTTAAATGTGTTAATGAATGACTTGAATGGAGTATGTTAGGACACACCCGTATTCTATATTATACTAGCTGCTGCCCGCGACTTCGTTCGCGTTGTTCGGAATAAAAAGTATCCTTAATGTTGTTATGGTATTTAATATGTGGACCTAACTACCACACTTGATTATATTTTGAGCCCTTAGCACGAAAAAAAACGGTAATTGAATAATATTACCTACCTAATGACCGCTTAAGTTCGAGCTTGGAACAAAGTTTTTGTTGAAAGTCAAAATCAAAAAATCAAAATCAAAAAGCTTTTATTTCTCTAAATTATAAATACAAGTTTTGAGACGCCCTAAAAGTGCAACAAACATACAAAGTTTCACGTTTAAAAATTCCGATCAGTAAGTAGGTACCTATATTTGGTAGTATGTACAATTGTCATTTCCTGACTACAATTAAACAAAAAGGAGGGTTATTATTTTGAATGGTATGTATAAATTTCATCTCTTTCCTTAATATTTTGTAACTACATGGAGATGGGTGCTCCCGGCTGTCTTCTGCCGCTTTGGTGAAAACCAGCCTTATCATAAGGCGATAAGTACATCTCAAATATATAAGCAATGCTAGCATTCGCTCGCTAATTTGCTTGCATGCACCTGATAATGGGTATAAATAGCACTAATGACCACAAATAAAAAGCTGGTTTACGGTAAAAACAAGCAAAGTATAATGTCAATAATAAAATCAGTCAAAATAGAAAAAGTAAAACATAACGTAAAAAATAGTATAAACATGTAAAAAAGGTGCAATCTTGCACAGGGTAATAATATTAATTGCGCGATTTTCAGGACTCGGGTTTTACATTTAAACTTATATGTGTGCATTAAAGGAAATTACGATGTTGGTATACCTACCTACTCATACTACACATAAATGTATAACATAACGTGAATACGGGTGTTAGACACCCTTATGGGTAAGGGTATTCTTTTAGACGTGCCTACTATATTTAGTTTATAACTACCTACTATTAATGTTTATTTATTTTAGTAATGTATGAGTACTTGTTTAATGCCATACAACTATTGTATTACCTACTTGCATTTTGAGACAGTTACTCAAAACGTTGCGTATTTGAACTTAACTATGCTTGGAAATCGTGTAATGAACGTAAGTTAATGAAAATAGATAGTATACCTAGCTTCCTAGTTTAAACTTACATTTGTTCCATGGTTATCCTTAATATTAAGACGATACGTAGTAATTAATTGTTTTGATAGGACATACTTTATTATATGAAACGTATTATTAGAGTGAATTTTTCTAATTACCTACAACCTTACTATTATCTTTTTGTGGGATAAAAGTAATAATGGTACACTATGTTAATGTAGGTTATGATCTACCTACCTAAATGTTATCAAAACATGATCATCATAGTATAAAAATAAATACAAACATTTTTAAATTGACATGTCAGTCGCGGCGTCTTTTTGCAGCGGTGGTAAACGTTGGTGGGCTCTGGGTTTTTGTACATTTTATATAAATTTATTAACATGTTAAGCAATTAATTGACTAGACATAGAAATACATTTTGAGTCAATGTGACCAAACTTTTAACGTATAAAAACGCTTGGTTTTATAAAAATAAAAATTGTATACCATACCTACATTTTACAAGCCAACGCTCTAATTTTGAAACCGAGCTTCAATTTTTTGTCTCCATTTAGGTAATGTAGGTCAATGTTCGAAGAGAATGAGATACCTATCATTTTTAATGTAATTTCATAGCTTATTTTATCTGTTTAATTTTTCAGATAATATTTCATTCCTATTTCACGCGCTTGTGGGATAACTTTGAGACGATTTATCTCTTCCTCCTTAGGATCATACTCTCGTCATCCTGAAATGTAAATGAATCTAAAGCTATCGTCATATAGTATCTGATTATATGACGATAGTTTTATATCACGTTTATTTACATAAAAATATTTATGCCCTAGCCTACTACTACTACCTACTACTGGTTTATCGAAGTCACCATGAGTAGGTAGGTAACCTCACAAACAAAAATATGTTATTGACATGAATGTAGGTAGATCAGCCCAACCTGTATTATTAATTATTTTTTATTACCATGAATGTTTAATTGTTAATTAACATTTACCATTGTGAATGCCATAGAGGTTATCCTCGAAGAAATATACATTTTAAATTATTTCTAACTTTCATTTAGCCGTCGAGACCACAACAGAATGTAAGGAACTACCACAGACGTAAAACGGCAATCCGATTGCAATACCTACTCAATTTTATCACTTGTCTACTTACTTTGAACGCTTAAAAATAAATTTATCAAAAAAAATATTTACACCAACGAATGAAGCTATTGATATGTATGATGATGATGTATACGAAATAGGCCAAAAACGAAAAGAACAAATGAAAGGTTCTCTTTTTTGAAGATTAATCGAAAGTTTGGGAGTTTTTTTTTTTTTAGTGGTAATGAGGTCCTTAAGCTTAAGGGCGAAAAGTATAGCATAGTAAAACTGTTACTAGACTTGTCGCCCTTACCTTGAAGGCTTGACCCCTGCTACTAATGTAGCACCCCCCAAGAGCTCTAGAAACCTTACTCACACGCAGGAACACAACAACACCGGAGTGATGTTATTTGGCTGCGGTCTTCTGTAAGGTAGAGGTACTTCACCAGTCGGGCTGCTCCAGTTCGAGCGATAAATCGCTTTGCCCAGGCAGGGCGTGCGAGTGAACTCTTAAAACTTTAAAACCGTGATTTTTGATTTGAAAAAAAATATGTTATGTTTTATTAAATCTCCTTTAATCGCATTCGGAGTGTGTTGGGTACGATTATCAGGAATAAAAATTGCTATAGATACGTAATCGTATCCAACAATAATGACGTTTTTAGGAGTAGACCCCCTATTCTCCTCATTCGGTTAATTGTTTGGAACTTTAATTTAATAATAACTTAACATACAAAAATACCATTGAACGTGAATTTATAAAACAGTTACCTTCTGTATAAAATCTTCAGTTGGTACTTAGGTACATTAATTACAAATAGTTAGGTAAACCAACACCCTACCTAGGTCGGTGTACCTACCTACCAAGAAAAATATACCTTTAGTTCTGTTATTCACCGCTGAGGCGCTCCTTCGATTTCCTTACTATTATCTTACTACTTCTTTAGATTCCTTTTTGTAAGCTACCTTTATTACTCTTGGTAAGCGAGTATTCTTGTAACATTAGTTACGTATTAATTAGACTCCTAAATTGCTTACAAAATATCTACGGTTTCCATTTAAAATTGTTCTGTTTGTTTCGCTGAATATTGTTGTAACTACAGAACTAAAATGAATCTATAACCTACATTCACGATAGAAAATAGTTTACATTATACGTGCTACTTATCCATGACTGTTTTGATCTTTAGAACTTTAAATTGTAATACAAGTCTGTGTCTAGATATTTTAGAAAGCGGATGTAAATTATTTGTTTTGGGACACAATACTTTTTTGACTTGTAAATAATTCTTAGAAATCACTTCTTCAGAGAATTTAAAAAGTTAGCAGTATGTTTATATATAAATATGTATTAGATTTTAGAAAACATAGGAAGTCTTCACCAGGTATTTTGCAGGAAATAAATAAAACTGTTCATAATTCAAATAAAATTTTATTCAGTTTCAGTGTTTGAATACTCGACATGTTTATCAGTTTTCTTATTTCAAATGCAAGTAAAGTTTTTTCGGTACTCGATCATTTCAGATTAGGAAGACCTATCCTACTACTGCGGTATTATTTTGTAAATCAAGTGTACACAAATACATACATGCTTTATTAGTATCAGGATTTCAATTTTTCTACACCTGCTGTTAGGTAAGTGACATTAGGCTGTTGGAGAATGAGTTCCACCTATTGGTACTCCAGTGGTTGCTCGTTGATCGACGTTATATATGTCGAGTATTGGGTCAAGTCGCTGTTGGGAGGCTATCAGTAAGACTCGAGCCTCTGGACGATTTCTCGGACGTTGGAATTGATAAGGGCGATGGCCTCCTGGACTCCGGCACGGACGTTAGTCTCAACGACGCGGATGATGGTGGTGTCGAAGATGCGAGTGAACACGCTGATCACGGGGTTCAGCAGCCAGTCGTATAGGATGTTACCAGTTAACCTCACGCGGAGACGCCTGAAAATTAAAAACGATTATAGCATCTAGTATTATAAATATAAAATCTAATACTAAGGTACAAGACCGAGATGGACTGTATACTGCAATGTTACTAGTAATAATAAGTATATTTATCAGATGTCATTTTACATTAACCTAATCTCAAAGTAGCAGCTTATGCGCTTTTAATATTGAACCGATAGACAACAGTAAACACATTTTATAAACACCCAGATACAGAACAAACACAAATGTTAAATACATTAATGTTTGTCTTGGGTGGAGATCAAATTCACGACCCTTGGTTAACAATCACAAATGCAAGCAAACTAGTGGGTACGGGCAGTTGACTTCAAGCCCGCAATTTTAGTTTGCAGTCTATTCTGGACCTTGTAAGTTTAGGTTTCATATAAATATATATATTGGTTGGAATTTTTTGCCAATTCGGTGTGGTAGACGTGTTTTTTGTATGATTACCTAAGCAGCGATTAAACTCTGTCTTCTTTAATGTAGTTTTAAAAAAAATTGGTTGTGAGGCGGAGTAGTTACGGGCCAGTTTGTAATTATATTATTATCAGTAATACCTACATAGCTTTTTCACACTTTTCTAGAAAGTATCCAAATTAAACTTAATCGGAAACAGTAGGTACGTCATTATATCGGTTGGACCGAATTTAGCGAATAAGCAATAAATAGCACATGCAAAAAAATTAATGGTAAAAAAATGAGTCAAAAAAGGATTTTCTTCTATTATCCTATTACGCAATACCTATTATGTGCCAAAATCGATTCTTTCTTTAAACAACGAAATACAAATATTCAAAATATATGTTCGTTTGACTCAAATTCAAAATAGTTCAAAACAAAGGAAGATTAAAGCCACCTTCGTTTCAAATACGAATACGAGTAGTAAGTAGGTAATATAAAAAATATGTAGCTTAAATGTGGTATTCTTGCATAATTTATATTATCTCTTGGTTAAAAAACACGAAAGATTTTTTTGTGAGTCGCACTCAAAACAAAATACAAATATTTCACTTGACAAAGGTATATATAAGATTTCATTTTTACCGAAAGATTAACTTTGCTAAAAAAAATACATGCAAGGTTTACCGCCAGCTTCAACTAATCTTAAACAGGTAAAATTAAACATTCAATTACTTAACTAAGATCAATTTTGGCCACACTTATCTGGAATAAGTAGGTAGGTACATTTTATTAAAGTTACATTGACGATGGTAAAGATTTACAAGATTTTGTTTAGTTTCACCTATTCCTGTTTTGTCTCTGTACGTAGCTAATAAAAATTATATATTTTTTTTTCAAAAGTCTCCAAATGAGCTGAAATTTGCATACACGTGCGCGATAATTATAAAAATATAAAGTGACATAGGTAGCTACTAGCTTCACAGCCTTCACTTTCGTAGCGCAGTACCTACTGAAGCTAAAAAAAAAGTTTTTTTTTTTTCTTGTTGAAAAGTGATAATTAAACCAATAGCGATACTAAGTACGACAAAGATGCCGAGAGAATTCAATTTCGACTACACTAATGTGGGAATAACAACGAAATCTTTTGACAAATGAAATACTGAAACAAAAGTTCTACTACATGGCAAAAGTGGTTCATGAACACAAAACGTCACTTTTGCTGTATGTATTTAACTACTTCGGTGGATGTGCATATTATAGCAAATTAACGTTAACTCTTCGAGGGAAATTTTGCTGAAAATACTGGTGTCACTTTATGACTGGCACATTTGGCGCCACCATGGTGTCGGCCATTTTCGTCTTATGGATACGTTGATAACATCGATAACTCACCCAATGTCAGTCAAGGAGAACTCCTGGAGATGAATTTCGTCGTTGTTGAAGTCGATTAACAGATCAACGACAACCACGAAGTTGTTAAGGGAACCGTAAATGCGACCCGTGGGGCCGATGTTCATCACCTTTACCAGGTACCTATAAACGAACTGAGAAAAAAATATCGCTAAGTATAAATCCAGCTTGCATTGTCCTATGCTAGGTAGCTTAAAACAAGTAATAATAACATTTCAAAACGAGAAAACATATATTTTTCTATATGCGAAGAAATATTATCAAGTAGGTACCTAACCTACGTAAGTATACCTACTAAGGTGTTTTTTTGTATTAGATTCAAACAGTTTGAAGACAAACTCCGCGGATATCTAAATGGATCCGACAGACAAATGGTCCGGCTTTTTATTTTCTTTTCAATGAATTATATAAGTTTTCTTTGACTTTTAATAATTTCTGTTTTATCGGTTTTGTAGACGACCAGTCTACCTTTGTAACAAGCCAAAATAACGAAAATTATGAAATGTAAAAAGACAAAACCATGTTCCACACATTTCGCCAGTTTATAGGTAGGTATGTAGTGCATTTTAGTATTGTATTTTAGTGTTAGATCTATGTAGTCATAAATACCTCATAGAATCTCTATGGACCGTTTCTTTTATACTAATTGTACGGTCAAAAGAGTATCATGGACATTTTAAACAAAAATGATCATTAAACTGCCAATTGTTACGCTGTGTCCTGTAGCTTAGAAACGATAAATATTGAATATGGCCTTTCTAAGGAGTTAGTGGAAGTTCCGATGAAACCCAAATTCTTGAAAAGCTACAAAACAACTAAACCTGATTTCTATACGCATCTTACTACTAGCGAAGGGGTAAAAACGTCTAATTGCGATTCATAAAATACAGGTACCTCCAAATCAGTGAACTGGAACTGCAGCCGCAAACGCAACATGTTGGCGAAGTAGTGGACGCGCTGGTCGCCGGACCGCTCTATGTTCACCAGGCCCGTCATGTGCCCGTCGTGGATCTTCAGCCACGCGCTGTACGTTATCCACACAGGTTTCTGCAATAAATATTTTGACAGAAAACAGAAAAATAATAGGTACCTAAGTAGGTATCTGATGCTTGTTAGGTTCATTAAACAAAACTGACTTGCTCACTGTTCGTACACCATTTCACTATTAAGTACTATTTTTATTTTTCAAATAGCATCATTTATTTATTTCAACAAACCATATATTCATGCTTTATTTCTACCCACCTAATAAAATAATCCTTGCCAAACTGATTCTTACTATGTTAAAAATTAATGACTTTTTAAACTTATTTTAAGTGGGATTAATTCCACCCCCGCCGAGTTCCGCATCTTGCAGCAATGAGGGGGGATGTGGTCCAATGCGTTGAGGCTGGCTTTACCACCCATCCAACACAGGGTGAAGCTAAGACGGATCCCGAGCTAGGCCGCGGAGAGCAGGTGGCTTTCTGCGGCAATGGCAGAGGTAGATCGGGGAGGAGGAGGAGGACCTCGGTGTTTCGTTGCCGGACTCCCTGTTCTCCGAGACCCGGCAGTGGACCGCTGCCGCGTGAAGCGCAAATCGCGTCGTGGTGGAGCCGAAAGGAAGAGGAGTATGCGGTATTGCGTTTGCCGTATCTGGCTCTCGGAGGGAAAGCTGGAGTGCGTGTCTCGGGGGTCTGCAGTGGCGGTAGGCAGCGGAGCCGTACAACAGGTCCGCTGCCGGGACCGGAGACGCCAGGCGTGGGGTAAGCCTGACGACCGTTACCTCGGCCCTAGGGGGTGGGGCGTGTCAGGCGGCCTGATACGCTCCAGCTGCGTTTTGCGCAGCGATATCAACCGTTTGGCGGTAGGCGCTGTGGGGGAGCCTGTGTAGAATCCGCATGGGATCCCGACTCCCCCACAACTGCGCAGCATTGGCCACCGAGGGGGTTTTAGTCTGTGTGACACACCAGTCTCTGTTCTCCGTAGAATGTACGGTACGGTAGGCATTACCCCGTCGACAAAACAAAAAAAAAAGGGTGGGAATAATTGGTGTTTTAAGGCGTCGATTAGGTTAACAACCTTTTTTATAGTTCGTTCGTTCGTAGCGTCCCTCAAACTTGTTGACCACACATAGTAGGTACCTACTTTTAAATGTTTTTTTTTCTTGTGTTATTTTAGTCTTTTACTTTTAATTTTTAACTGTATGTTGTAAAGAAATGTCTTTTCCTTTTTTTCTTTATTTCAACTGGCTCAAAAAAGCCTTAGTATCTACCTAAGCCTCGGTTGGATTGGCATAAAAAATTCAACAGATTTAGGTTAGTAGGCTTATTGTGAATTTGCGAAATATACGTACGACTTCGAATCCTTCAACAATCTCAGGCAGTTCCATGGGGTCTAGTCCATGTTCCTGGATGAACGGGATAACCTTCTCGATGGTCTTGTCAATGTATTCATTGACATCCGCCTGTAATCCCAGGCCCTCCCAATTCTGCCTGTAACCAAGAAAAATATAGTAGGTAGAGATTCTTGTGAAACCGCTTTTAAGATAAACCTGATAGACATCTGAAATGGGTTATACTGCAAGTTGTAGGTATTTAAGCAACAGTTAAGTATGACTTTATTTCGGTCCCTATTTTGTAGAAAACTTAAGTAAAGGTAGATGCAAAACCGCATTTCCAGATTGTTATCTTATGATGGTTTTAGGTCCTCAATTTCAAAGAGCGGAGTAGATCTGACCAGGTGATGGTTTCCGGATTTCATAAACATGCATAATTCAAAAAATAGCTATTTGGAAAATTATAACCCGAAACGCCATTCGACTAAGTATGTTCTGGATATCCGGCTTGTCAGCTTTGGCTAAACATATACAAACCGTGTCTATATTTTTTACATAACTTCCTACATGTTGTGTTGGTACTTCGTAAAAGTAAAAAAATATTAGATATTAAGTATGTGCCTACCTACCTACCTATTTTAAAACGTCATCGTCGCTAAAATCCACAACACAGCAGTATTATTATGTCTAAAACGAATAGATTACTGCCGACCCCGGAAAAGATCAAATTTGTGCCTGTCGGTTAGGTATTATGATAGGCAACATAGGTATTTTTACTGAACAACGTACGACGTAGTTCGTCGTATACCTCCATCGAATTTCATGGTAAAGAAGGGCGCACGTTGCCCACCCATGGAAAAATCATTCACTTCTCTTATAAAACCTGATACTGCATGAAGTACCTATTCTTAGAGACCGCCTCAAGGATATATGATGTATACTTACTGGTTTGCAATCAATGTCGAGCCCAGCGACTGCCCTAGGGAGCTGGCATGGGCAGATGCCGCCAGCACCACGATAATCAGCGCCGTATATTTGCTATTCATCTTGCCGTCAAACACACAACTACACCAGTAAGGTCAATCAGAATAATTATATACGATATCCTATTAAAAGATAATGATAATTTTATTTGTTTTAACATCCTTATCATAAAATCAAAAGATATGTCCCATGATTAAAATCTTAAATGGGTACTTAGGCAAGAAAATCAAATTATATCTTACTTACACCGGCTCTTAACATCTAAAGATTAAGATTAAAATTGATATTTTATACTGAAAAACAAAATCCATCCTGTAAATTAGGTATCTACTTAATGGAACAATTACGTACCTTATGCGCCATGCAATAAGTTCAGGCATCACATCATTCGATAATATTTTTTATTACTACTTTTCTAACTTCTGAGCTCCAGACACGCCTTATTTCTTTAAACACTGGTGAACAATCCGATTATTTTTCTTATAGGTACCCAATGAATTTTTTGACGGCCACCGTATCCGAGAGGCGAGTGGGCCGGAGTCGCTCTCGCTCTCTTGTGGTTCTCGGTTCGATACCCGGTCGGGTTAATATGGAGAAACGACCTTTTCTTTATTGTCTTGGCGTTGTTGTACCGTCGTTGTGTCCGATTTCTGTAATGCAAGTGCGCTGCATACCACAGGACCAGAGTAATGGATGTATGTGATCTTGTCCAATATTTTATTAGGTACGTAATAAGTTTTATCAAATGATTTTTTAAAAAGCTCTTGATTTTCAATAATTCCAAGACAACATTTTTGCAAAGGCCTAAAAACGTAATTATCCCTACTCCCTACTATAATATTATAAATGCGAAAGTAACTCTGTCCGTCTGTCTGTTACGCTTTCCCGCTTAAACCTCTCAACCGATTTTGATGAAATTTGGCATAGGTATACGTTGAACCTCAAGAACGGTCATAGGCCTTACCCCTTAGGGGGGGTAATGCCACCTTTGAAAGTTTATATGGGAAAATGTTTATTTTTTAAGTTTGAGATATGAAAGTTGGCACAAATATAGACTACTTTTTGTTTCGAATATTAGGGGAGATAGGGGTAAAACCGACCATGAAAGGATCTAGTCCACGCGAACGAAGTCGCGGGCACAGCTAGTTAGATTATAATTCCGAAAATAATTATGTAAGTCCTTGTAGGGTGTTCTAATGAATGTTAAATTATAAATTATGATTTTCTTCACTTTTCAGTACCGTTTGAATTATGTCTCAATCATCTTTCGTTGCCACTTTATGCTTTACTGTACTTAACGATAAGAAAAAGTTTTCATTGAAATTTCTGAGAAAAAAAAACATAAATATTAAAATAATTTTAAATGGATACAACAGTGAGACATAAGAAAGCCAAGACCCTAAATTCACTACCCAGTATATACTTAAAAAAATTTAAATTTTGATTTATTTAATCAAATAGGTTTCGTATACATAACATTTATGAATTGTCATTTAATATAATGCAAAGTGACTCTACTAGAGGTTATCTCTAACGAGAAGATACCGGTAACAAACTCTGTAGATATTTTACAGTATCAGTGTCTGCCTTGTGTAGATTATATGCTTGGTCCAAAGTGAGCTACACATAGCAATAAGTTAGATACTGATACTGTAAATGATCTACTGACTTTCTTCCCGGTGTCTTCTCGGTAGATATAGGTTCCGAACCGGAAGTAGAATCACTTTGCATTGTATTCAATGACGATTCAAAAGTGTTAAATGTAACCTACTTCAATAAAGAAATATTTGAGTTTGATTACTTTGGGTCAAGGCATATGCTGTTTTCTTGAGTGAATAAACAATTAAGTAGGTAAATACCTAAGTATTTCCATTTGAGGGATAAGCTGGAGTAGACGAGCATGAAGGTGGCACCTGTTCCGAAGCATGACATAACGATTTCACTGAACTAAATGTAATGAAATAAAAAATATTGTCGATGAATCAGGTAATAAAACAAAATTACAAATTAACATGTTAAAATAAATATTTTACTGTAAGGGGAAGCTGACTGAATCCAAAATACCGCACCGCAAGCTAGATAATTTTTTTATGTTTCTTTAAAATACTTATTTAAAGTTCGCCAGTGCAGCGTAAAGCACTATAAAAAAATATTACACACTTTTTTCATTTGCTACATTAATAAATAATACTTCGATCAAACGAGGCGAAGTTGCGAAGTGGGGGCTCATTACATCACTGGTGGGTAAAATATGTACCCACGGGCTGATAACATCAGTAACAATTTTAATTTTACTTTGATTAGGTGAATGTGCAAAAATACCTGTCGCTATTTTTGTCTATTCGCTAGTTTTTTCGTCCAAAATCTGAGAATTCAGATCTCTGTGTCTTCTTTGTTTCCGTGATTCAAATTTTAATGTTTAGGACGGTATGGAATAAAACTGTGCAAGTGTGAAAAATAACGATTTATTTAGCGTTTTCATTGCCCATATCCCAAACTTTAAAATAAATAAGGTTCTTAAAACTAATTCCTACCCATTATTATTAAGCACGTAAGCAATCAAATCTACTAATATTATAGGTATTTTATTGTCCAAAAAGCATTCAAAACAGAATTTGTACACCCTACAATTGTGTATTTTATAGTTATTTGAGCCTCTGTATTTTACATAAATTAAATAAGGTAAAATTACATTTTACTTTTAAATTAAATATAAATGATTTCCTCGTACGTCAAAATGTTTAAAAACAAGAATATTTTATGCATATAAATATGTATGTGCTGTATACATAGAATCGGCTAGTTTCTATATAATAGATATAATTGACATAAATCCACTCGAAAATCAACAAAACTCCACATGTTTCTTTCTTCACCATAAAAATTTGCATTTGTCAAAAACAGCATTTAATGCAGACTTAGAACTTTTTGTTCTAACATCAAAACACAGTGTCAGAAAGTTAACTCAAAATCACCAAGGCGCAGAATTTGCTTCGCCGTGAAAATAGTATGTAAGTATGTAATTAAATTTATATTTTATCTAACAACCAAACGTGATCTAAAACTAAAAGCGTACATTCAGTAATGATAAAAATAATCAATTTAACCAATTCATTTAGGCAGTAAATCATTTTGAGAACGCGTCCTATTGTACGATCTTCATTAAAAATTACATGATATCGACAAAAAATTAACTACACGTAGATAATAGTCTGCATAAATTGCTAAGCAACCACTTCTTTAAACGGTCTTTTTGTTCTCGAAATGTCTTTTTGTTCTTGGTGGTTCTGAGCTCTCTACATTTTTGTCACTCACTATATTTTGTTCATCACTATAGTAAAGATATTATTTTACGGATGTTGACTATACATTTTTTGGTAACGGAAAAACCAGCACCATGCTGTATGCTCATTGTAGTTGTAACAATCGATAAACACCTCAGGCTAAAATAAAATAATTATATTGAACAAAATTAAAATATAAATTTAAACTTTAACTTTTGTCAACATCCATAAGTATCTTTACACAATTTTTATCTTAAAAAGCGACGAAAGCTATTATTGGGGTAGGTATTAAACCAATTTAATAATTACGCCAAGAATGTACGTAAAAACTAGCGACGAGACATGTGTTGACATAATGTAATAGATTAAAGGTACTCATACTCCTACTTTGAAAAGTAAATTTTTTGCTGCCCTGACTACTTCACATATATATACTTTGCTTCGCTTTGTAAGAACTTTATACTCTGAGCGTTTTAGCAATGAAATAAATATGCTTAAAACGTGTAGGTATGTTGCCGCAGCTGCCATATCTTTAGAGATCAGCGATAGTATACATCTGTACCGTGTTTAAGCGGTAGTGCATCAAGGTCATAATGCTGCATCCCATTTGTATGACTGCAATTGCACAACAATAGGTCCGACTGTGTAAAGGACTTTTAAATATCGTGAATCAATACAAATAAATACGAGTATTTAAAATTCTTAGTTAATACTATTGAAAGCAGAGTATTACAATTTCTTATTTGTAGGTTTTAAGTTTTGGTATAGGCATCTGTCATTGTCACTTCAAAAATTTTTAATTCAATAATGGCATTTGGAAGAAATCTCGTCTCAACCCAATGCTCCAAGAACGGTGATATAATAAAATCAGGTAAGTTATTTAATTGTATTTACTGAAACTACTGAAAGCTACCAAAAAGAAGCCCAAAGACAAACTAATTAGGTAGTTACTTATATTTATTCTGAACGGAACGTCCGCTTTTTTTAATTTGTACCTTTTGGATTATGACAGATCATAAACAGATCAATTAGGTTTATTTAAAATGTAATACAGGATATCAAACAGCAGATCGTAGTCATCATAATCCATAAAAAACAGAAGGTTGTAAACTTTAGTTCCACGTAGTTAAAAAATTTAAATTAATTCCATACATTTAACTTTTATTTTAATAAAAAAGATGAACTGAGATTTTTTAAATTTAAATTCTGTCAAAGTCATAATTATCTATTATGCCACAACCTGCAGGGATAAGTATAGTGAGTATGAAAATGAGTTACCATACCAACTCATTGTCGTGCATACACTTTATGGAATGTCGTTTTGGGTTTCAAAATAATATCAGATCAAATCAAGTTTACGGAATAATTAGATTTATATAATTAACAACTTTTTTACATTTTACCCTTTGTGTCCATTAAAAAAATAATTAAAAATAATATTTGACACGCCAGCTGTATTTTAAATCAAAACTATATTCATGCAAGTTCGTTGTTTGACCATAATTTGAACTTGATCGATAGTTCCGTGCCCTGATGACGTACAATATTTATTACTTTACTTTCTTTTTGTCATCTCCCAAAACTTTCCTCCTTTGCTTCATCATATGATTGAAAAGTACCGGGAATAACGGCAAATATCCAAACATATAAACCATTAAAATGTAATAGAAATTAAATACGAAATTCCAGCTGTTCGGTAATGTCACCGTATACGTTTTCTTTTCAGCAATTTCATCTAACGCATGGTACATACAAAGAAGCTCTCCAGTAACGCCCAAGGGATATAATAATATAAAGGTCGAATATCTGAAACAAAATAAAAAAACCATCAGCAAAAAAAGATACACACATCACATTGAGAAAAAATTTAAACATTTATTAGTTACTTCGAAATTGATTATGTCCAAATGAAATTCCATAAAATAATCAGTAATATAAAGGATTCTCCTGGCTTAATTTTTAGGATATTTTATTTAAAAAATTTATAGGGAGTTTCATACAACATTTATGGTATAAAAATTCTGGGTAAGTACCTATGTAACAATCACGAAATGTCTCGAATTTAAAAGATCTATTTATTACTCATGCCCACTTTTAAGAGTTACGTTTGATTAAAAAAGACGTAATGCGATGACCTTTAGGCCTTGCATGTGTTATACGTCAAATTTGTCGTTTAAGACGACATATAAGTTTCTATACCGTCAGTATAATCAGCAGTTGACGATTGATTGATTTTGACATTTATTAAGAGCGCGATAAAATCTATTCGTGGCGCATGCTAGGCCTGCCCGTCCGGTGGAGAGACTACTATTTTAGATCCGTGACATCATTGGCCACGTGACCCACAGCCTGCGGCTACGCGCTTTCTAGGGGCCTCGCGCTTCATCACGTCAAATACGCGTAACTCTGACAACGATACTATTAACACTAGTTATAAAGTTAAAATTGCCGTCAATAACTTAAGCCTGCAGTTCCTTCCGGCTGCAAAAATTCAATTTTCTAAGTAGGTAAACGAAATACACAGAAGAACCAAATACATGAATTATGAAAATTACCACGAAAGAAACTGTTACAACGCAAGAAAAGAAATCACGTCTGAAATTGGCTATCACAAACAAATTGTACGGAACCAGCAGTGCACAAATCAGACGCGCACTAAACCGTATTTTTTCATTAACCACGCTTCTTGCGAATTTTGATCTTGATCCGAAACCGCAAGGCATAAACATTAGGTATGAAAAGTAAAACAGATATTGAGTAATGGATTTTAGATGAATGACTTTTTTGAGCGGGGGGCGGATGCTTATATGTTTTTATTTCACTATTTCTGATTGAAGTGTCCGAGAACTCATAACATTTTATCCGATTTGCCACCCTAATGAAACGCTACTTGTCTCAGTCAAGTCGTACCTATGGATGTTCAAGGCGTACTATTGATATACATATTTGGACAGTCCCAGTGGGACAATGGTTGGTTGGCTGTTGAACCAAGAGTCGCCAATTCGATCCCCGTCCAGGACAAACATTCGTGTGATGAACATTTACGTTTATTCTGTGTCTGGGTGTTGTATAAATTTTAGTAATCGGTATTCAAGAACAAGAAATGAAATAAAATGCTTGACAAATAATTATATTAATTTACATAATTCGTATCATGTAATATTGCATAATATAAAAATTTTCGTATGCTACTTATTACTAAACCGTAATGTAAAACAAATTATTACTATTATAGTAATGTCAAAGGTTTGCGTAAGCAACTAATTACTTTGATCATAATTAGTAGGTTATGCAACTATCATTTGAACTGAACTGGACTACCTACTTTCAATTTTTGGTAATAAGAATATCATTAAACCAGAAGTGAAAACATTTACGTTAAATAAAACCAGTAAGTACTGCTACGTGGGTAGGTAATTATGCCTTCCTTACGGCATCTTTACAAACAATTTACAATTTATATAAAAAAGGTCAAAGGTCATAAACGCTCAATAACGCTCAATGTCATCGGAATAAACCGGTTTCTTGTTAATATTTTATACCTTATAGTAGGGCTTTACCAAGAGCAAAGTATGCTGGCTTATTGGCGTTTGTACGCTAATAAAGTTGTTTAAATAAAGACAGCTATGCCTGGCAACCAGATAGCAACAACAAATCTGTTGTAGTGTACCTACTTACTTCTTTATGCTATACCTAGCTAAAGTTAACTAAAATACGACGCACATACGTTTTTGATCGTCAAGGTATATTGATTTAGTTTATAATATATTATAATTCGATTAAATCAAAGTAAGTATTCCAAATTGAATTAAACATGTTACATAATAGAACCTACATTTTAAAAACCTATATATAATTTGAACCTACCGATTGTGCCCTACTTACTACTACTAGTGCTTAGATTTCCTTATAATAAATTTCAACTTTACCTAGAATCAGGTATTCCGATACCTGTTTACACCAAAAATCCCCGTATTAACTTATATGTTTAATGAAATTGCTTGTATGTTTTTTACTTCAACAAATTTTACTTCGTATTACATTTTAAATGCAGAAACAGAAGACCAGTCTAATAAAAAACGTCGATTTGTTCCTGATGTTATTTATAAAAATAGCTACTTTGACGATACTACAATAATTTTGAGAATAATGTAGTGTCCGCAGTAAGACGGCTTAAACCGCACTGATGAAGTTTTTGTCGACTCAGCGTTTTTGATGTATGAGCTTTTAACTGTATCCTTTCGTTGAAATATATTTATCACCATATTTTTATTTTCTAAAATTAGCCTGTGCGTCATTGTTGTTTCGGCTTTCTAAAGAACTGTTCTTGAAGAGATTGTGTGTCAATGTGTTTGTGGTAAAAGTAGCTCAGGTAGAATTAACAAATTGCTTCGTTCCGCCACGATTTAGTGGTATCAAACGACAATATTATTATGATTATCGCTTACTTATTTCACACATATTTTACCATAGTTGTTTTTTTAACATTTATTTATTTTTATTTAACATTTTAATTTATAATTCGTAAATAATTTCAAGCAGTGGCGTAACTATATGATGGCTCTCTATTTACATAGATTTTATGGGGAGTGTTCTTGGTGAGTGGGAAGGATGATATCATTTTGGATCTCAACTTAAAGGAGTCAGTTTTAAATGTCCAAAGCGTCCAACAGGCTAAAGGCACCGTATGGTGGCTGAATACGATATGTACATATTGTAAACAAATCAGAAAGTCAATGAGTGATAATATGCATATTTTTAATAGGTTTGGAGGACTCACCTTAAAAATGTAAGGTTCCGTGGCACAGCATTGATAAGATTAAGTCCATAGTATGCGTATCTGATGATTTCAGTGATACACCAAGCCAGTATACATAGCGGTAGTCCCGGACTAGCAGCCGCAGCCTCCGTAGTCATAAGCACCATGAACACGAGGAAAACGCGCGAGTACACCTGCATTAGCACCACCACGAAGCTGGAAGAGACCAGCCCGAAAAGCGCGTGCAAAACCTGAAAGAAAAACAATACCACTGGAATGGAATGTGAGCGCGGAATTTACACCATATCCTTATTAATATATAACACATCTCTCTAATGACGAGTGGTAGCATAATTTCATCCTTGTTATTGATACTGAATTGGGTTATACAAAGCGTTTCGATCCATCTTTAAACGCTCACGAATTGTTAAAAAATTAACCATACTCCTACATATAACTTAGGGTACCTTTGAGATTTGCTGGAATAGGCTGCTACTAGTTCACAGCAGTCCATTGTCGCGCTCATCGTCATTAGGTCAAACATGTTGCAGTTTTAGTGAAAAATGTGAGTAACGCACCATAGGTATCTAGATTATGGGTCAATGGACACCATCCTAACATATGTAGGTATAATAATGGGACTATCTTGAACTGATAAATTCTCCATGTTCTATTTCAAGTAATTTACTGTCAAATCAATGCATTATTCACAACTTATTGACTAACTTATTTTTAAAAGAACAGGTACACACATTGTTGGAAAAATGTTTTAAATATTTAGTAAAGACAAGTCAAAAGGTGAAATTGTAGTCATCATTAACATACATTTCCATTAACATTGACATTATGACTTGACACTTGATAAATTCAAGTTAAATATATTTAACAGCTTTATTTAAATTGTACTTATCAAATTCTGTTAGGCATTGTATTAGTACCTTTTTTATTACTTTCTTTAAAACCAATTTAGCCATGATGTAAACAATAAATAAATAACATAATTATTTCATACAAGATGTGAAAACACTTCATCAGCATGAAATAATGACTATGGGTAATATTTCCATTTGTTTAGACTGAATATAAAAATATGATACATACATAACACAGTACATATACATACACTAACAGGCTTTTTGTAGTATTTTGTTACAATCAGCTTATTAAAATATTACGGTAGTGAAGTAAAAGGTATAAAGGGTTGCTGTGCCACGCCACCCTCCTTCCTCTTGTATAATTTCGTTATATCTTATTTATTTTTGTCTATTTTAAAAATCAATAAATATAATGTGACTTATTATTCCCACAATATCTCATTTAAATACAATGATTGAGTAGTTTTGTACTTCACAGAAATTAATATTATTCATATTCATTTACTCCTGCATTGAGTATCTACAATAATACCTCAACTTACGCCGACCCAACTTGAGTGACCACACATTTAAGAGATCATTAAATATTGTCAATTCACTTGTAAAAGAGACACTTTCAATTAACAATATTGACTTCATACATCTTTTTCTTCCATCACAGACACGCAACAAATATTTTGCTAGTATTAATACAAAATTATACTAACAACCCACATATTACAATTACAATATTACCTCAAGAACAGCTGCCCCTTGAAATATCAGTACTGACCACTTGATTTCTTTCCAAAAAGCATCTAAAGTGCCCCTGTCCAGAAAATATATCATTGACTGCCACAGCAAATATGCCCATCTGTAATGTATGAAAACACTTTAGAATTTGAAGATGGGGATATCCATATTATTTCCAGAATTCATATTTATTATTATATGTTTTAAGTAAAGTAAAATAAATAATAAATCACATTCAAAGATCACACTCATTACTCTGATTCTATGGTAAGTAGCTAAAGCACTTTTGTTACAGAAATCAGAAACAACAATGGTACACAGACCTGAGACAATATATCGAATCCAGGTCCTTAGAGATGGTGATTGTCTGTCAGCTGTAGATGTAGTTTTAACTCCTAACTAAACTACAGAGTGTGGACAAAATATTTTAGATATTTTCCATAATTCTATAGATCATTAATCCACATATAAAAATAATAGGTCTTATAGGTTACCATTTAAGCCGTCACATTGTGCCATGAATAGAAAGTACCTAGCTGTAACTGTACCTACAACATTTAAAGAATTTGCTTGACAATATTAAATTGAACGATAATCGTAATTAAATGGCAATTATTTAAATAAGGATAGGTAATCTAGTTTATATTACAAAATAAGTCGTACATAAAAATACTTACCCTAAAGTCTGAACACCATTGTACACTAGAAGATATAATTTTCCAATAGCTGAAGGACCAGAACTTTTAGATTTCTTCAATGAAATGTCGGTCATATTGCTACAATTCCTATGAAATTAAATAAATAATAAAAATACTTCTTAGAACTGAAAGCTACTTATAAGGCTATGTACCTATGTTTTTCTTATGGACTTAACATTTAGAAAGTTCTAGCTCCAACTTAATTTAAACTTAAACTTAACCAGCGCACGAAATAAACAAGTTTTTAAAGTGAAATAAAGTATAGTGTACAGTCATCGAATAAGAAGTTAATAGTATTCGAGACGATCGAGTAGGTCGGTATGCTAACAACTCGACCTTGATTTCATCTACGTTGCGTACTACGTCAGCTTCTGTCAATGTCAAATGTCGTCATTGACAGTTTCAGGATCGAAAAAAATACTTCTTTTCTCATTGAAAAAAACACAGAATAAAAGAGGAGGTAGGGTAGGGCATGGACTTAGTATAATAAATTATTATATTAAGTCCATGGGCATCCATAGGGTAGGGTCATAATACTACTACCATGGACTTATTATAATAAACTATATTATTAGGTCCATGACTACTACATAGATGTCTCTGGTTAGTAGCACGTAAACATCCAAGTACCATAATTAGCACGCTATCGTAATAGCGCCGATCGCATTTTAAATGAGTGGACGTGATTCTGCGTAAACAAATATCGCACACGACCGTTATATATGTATAATATATAGCGTAAATCTAAAACAATGGATTTACAATTTATATCGATGTCAAAATAACTTTTGTATCAATTAATGAAAGTCCTATGCCAAAAAAGTATAAAGGAAAGTTAATTTGTGTATTTGAATTATGTACTTTATTTAAGCCGAAATACGTCATATTATCAAATAATATAGGTAAAGGAAGGTATATTGGTGATATAGGTAACTTGATGATAACGTTTTAAACTGATTGCCACACAATGTTAAATTTAAATTTTATTTAAAATTTAAATAAAACACAATTGCTTACACTCGTAGCAACCTCCTTAGCGCTGTCTCATGAATGTGCTCGCATAGGGAATTTTGTGGCAATCAGTTTAAAAAGTTATCATCAAGTTACCTATATCACCAATATACCTTCCTTTACCCTAATTATTTTGCTCATGCAGGCCTATCATGCGCAACGCGAGTAAATTTTATCGCGCTCTTAAGAAATGTCAAAATCGATGCGTCAACTGCTGATTGGCCGAAATTACAAGTACGGTGTACTATCACCCAATCAACGGTATATAAACTTTTGTCGTCTCATGCGATAAATTTGCCGTATTGCGCATGCTAAGCCTGATGGTCTGTCCAAGGAACCACATAAATCATGCAATGCGCTTGGTCATTTAGTGCGTGCTGGTGGTGTTGTGGTTGGTTAGGTTGATCCGATTTCCCACAGCACCACCACTTAGGCGATGAGGTCCAACCGGGGTGTTTTAGTGGGTGGTCCTGCCGTTGTAAGGGCAGGGAGTCCCACACACGCCGTCACCTCCCTCAGGTGACGGTACGGTGCATCAAAGCATTTCCCCTCGTCAGAAAAAAAAGGTCATTTAGTGCGTTGCATGCATTTGCATGTTTTAGTTTTAGCACGTCTGTTAACCCCCCACATGCTACAATAATAATAAACCCCTCTGAAAACGTATGGCTGGTGAAAGGGAATAATGGAAAAACATCGGCCTAATATTCGGTCCAATGAAATACCATGCCATATATTACACTATAAATAGTAAATCAAACTTTCGGCGAGAATTAATAATTAATTCTCGCCGAAACGAAACCAAACTCATAAAACCATGGTCATAAATAACGGAATGGAAACGAAATAAACGGCAAAAGTAAAAACGGATACGTAACCACTAACGGAACTTGACTATCACTTGTAAACGCTACTTTTACGTACCTAGTTATTATTTATATTATAAGCATCAGAGTTTTCAATGGCTGACTGACATCTTGGATATTAGCGGTCGTTTAGCAGAGTGCTCAACTCAAGGAATTAGCACTTAAATTTAGGCGTAGGATGTGCTTAGGTTATTTAAAGTTTTTTTTGGTACCAAATTTGAGCAATTTGCTTATATTGTCATTGGGCTGCCCTGATTGGGGGTTTTCTCAGTAATTTCAGTTTCTACCTAAAATCATCAATGTGATTAGATCGGGGTCGGTAATTTAGGTTCCTAGTCAGTAATACGGTCGATGGTTGTTGCAGATTCTCAATAGACAGGTATCCAAGCCATGGACCTTCAAAAAAATATATATGTCTCTGACACGCTCTGACAGATCAGATCACAGATGGTGACATACATTTTACCTTACTGCCAAATCTGCCAATATTTGGGATTGGCCCGTTCTATTTCTATTCCTTCCCTTCATTATAGTGTTTTAGTTAAGATTTCATTTCTGTAATTATTTCGTTAAGTACATAAGCAATAGTGTGTGATCTTATGTTTAAAAATTTAAACCTGCTACACACGAAGTAACAAAATAATTAACTTCTGATGAACCTGCAAATTTTGTGAAAATGTTCAAAAAACTAAAGGATAAGTTAGCAGAAGAAGTGAAATCATCACCTCAAAGAATTCAACAGTTTGCACAAGCTGCTCAGGTACAATTGAATTGAATTGTTATTTTCTACAAAACTTAATGTTGTATGTAAAACATTTTGATTGTTATCTGTTTTAAAGATACTCAAGCATATTGCTGTTCCATTGGAATTAATAGTGGGTTTGAGATTGTGAAATAATTACAACCTCTTTTTTTAGAACATAATTTAAGATGAAAACATATAGTGCTCAGTTTGTTTTTTACCTAAGATTTAATGTATTAATTAATAGATGTTTGTCAACAGGCAGCAGTTACCTCAGCATCCAGTAGTATATCAGATATTACCAACAGTGACTTGTTCTCCATTGGTGATAATAATGGTAAGAATCATAACATTTTAAGTCAGAATATTTAAAATAATACATTTTAATAAATGCTTTATACATTAACATACTTATCCCATTATAACCTACCTTTAGATGAAATGGTAATTTTTTAACATTAGCATAAATGTTTAACAAGACATTATTTCAACCATAATATTCACACATAATTGATAAGGATTTAATGACAACCTCTGTAGCTGAGAAGGGAGCGGGCCAGACTTTAGAAGGGAGACAAACTTTTCTATATTGTCTTGGGTCTGGGTGTTGTGGTACCATTGCTGTTTTCCGAATGCTTTAACACAAGTGCTGAAGTTACTTACTATAGAATCAGAGTAATGTGTGTGATGGTGTCCAATATTTATTTTTTTTTAACATTTTCTTATATGGCAAATTCTTGATCTTAATTTACTTACTATTTTTTTTTCAGAGAGCCAATCAAGCCTGCCTTCCAAGCCCTTGGCATCAACCTCAAATAACACGCTCACATTCCAAGAAGTATCCCTCTTACAAGCAGATGGTGCCCAAACTGGAACAAATTCCATGGACTTCTTATCTAACCATGAGATAATGGTGAATTAAAAAACAATCAATTGAGTTTTATAATATGTAATTATGTATGTAATTTTTTTTATTTATTCTACAGGAAAATCCAAGACAAAGAAGATTGTCAAACAGCTCTTTTGCAAGTGATATATCATTCAGACTACCTAGTTATGAGAGCCCATCAATGTACCATTTACAGGTATATTAAAATCATATAATTTTAAAATAAATGTGCAACAAACCATTAATAATAAACAACATATCCTTATAGACCACAAACTAGGAAATCCTGATAGGTTGTTTCGAGGACTGTCAAGAAGTAGACTTTGTGGTTCAGAAATTTTGAAATCTGCCCCAGCTTCCCACAGGATAATGTAGACACAAATATTGCGCAGAGTGAAGTGATTTACAAATTATGATTGATATATGCTTTATGATACCTTTATATGTGTCACCGTAAGATTATAAACATTGTTAGATTACAATCTATCTCGTGAGATTGTAAACTGTTGATAGACAGACTAGACTAGACTGTCGAAACCGTAGTTTATAATAATAATAATCATTTACACCATAGTCTTAAGTTACTTGACCTACCTGAAACCTCTTATATCACTATGCAAAAAGCCGCAATACTTAATACCTGCCGAATAGTAAGACGTTTTCTACAGGATGAACCATTTAACACAAACTCAGATATTCTTAACCCACATACCGCAAACTCTTAGTTCAGTTGCTTGGTAATATGCCCGTAACTGGACTTTATAAAACCAGTCTAAAGACTGAGAAAAAATAAACAGAAATAATAATAAAAAATAAACAGAAATAATAATAATAATAATAAAGGCGTAGGGAAGTGACGAGCCCATCGCCCGCTGGTGAGAGTTGGTGATCTTCGCACCATGAAGAGCGACAACTCTCTATCAGTGCAGTCAGTCTCCCCAGGGCAGCTTGTGGCGAGCTGAATGGGATTGACACCCCTTGGGACCCGTGCCCCTGAGAGTCGACCAGGCCCCTTCCTCCGCTTGCCTTAGTTGGCCGGTGGGAGTGGACCCCACAGGGGCCGCAGGACTCTCACCTCTGGCTTGCCTTAGCCGGCCGTCCAGAGTGGGGCGTCAGAGCTATATGCTCGCAGGGTGGAAGTGAAAGATGCCTAAGTCGCGAGTTGGCACAGTGGCGTAAGCCACTGGGTAGAAAGCGGTGCACACCTCTCCACACCCTGAGCCGCTCACACAATGTTGCCCCCCGTCGCTCCTGCTTCGTGCCTTGAGTGGGCGACCAATGGGGGGCCCATGACAGTGAGATGGCGAGTCACCACCTGCCCATTTTAATCGTGTTTTTAAACATAGATCGGGCAGGTGCCATAGTCCTTCCCATAGTCCCGGTTACCCAGTCCATTAGCATCTCAACCCAATAGCCCAGATTCCTTGTTCTTCCACTCCATTCCATAGTCCTGCACTGACCGGGGGTTGTCCTTGGCTGCATTTTATAGTGTATACAGGGATAATCTTCGGTCGGTGTCGCATTACATTTAGATTATACTTGTTTTTTTAAAGGGCCTCTACGTGTTGGCTTCGGCCCCATGCACGCCTCCCAAAAGTCCGGGACTCTGTAGTCCCGAGATATTGGAAAAAACAAACATAATAATAATAATAAGGTTTATTTGGCACACAAATAAAAACATACAGAAGAAATCAATTACAGTTACAATTAAGAGAAATTTTGCGCGGAATTTACACCATATCCTTATTAATATATAACACATCTCTCTAATGACGAGTGGTAGCATAATTTCATCCTTGTTATTGATACTGAATTGGGTTATACAAAGCGTTTCGATCCATCTTTAAACGCTCACGAATTGTTAAAAAATTAACCATACTCCTACATATAACTTAGGGTACCTTTGAGATTTGCTGGAATAGGCTGCTACTAGTTCACAGCAGTCCATTGTCGCGCTCATCGTCATTAGGTCAAACATGTTGCAGTTTTAGTGAAAAATGTGAGTAACGCACCATAGGTATCTAGATTATGGGTCAATGGACACCATCCTAACATATGTAGGTATAATAATGGGACTATCTTGAACTGATAAATTCTCCATGTTCTATTTCAAGTAATTTACTGTCAAATCAATGCATTATTCACAACTTATTGACTAACTTATTTTTAAAAGAACAGGTACACACATTGTTGGAAAAATGTTTTAAATATTTAGTAAAGACAAGTCAAAAGGTGAAATTGTAGTCATCATTAACATACATTTCCATTAACATTGACATTATGACTTGACACTTGATAAATTCAAGTTAAATATATTTAACAGCTTTATTTAAATTGTACTTATCAAATTCTGTTAGGCATTGTATTAGTACCTTTTTTATTACTTTCTTTAAAACCAATTTAGCCATGATGTAAACAATAAATAAATAACATAATTATTTCATACAAGATGTGAAAACACTTCATCAGCATGAAATAATGACTATGGGTAATATTTCCATTTGTTTAGACTGAATATAAAAATATGATACATACATAACACAGTACATATACATACACTAACAGGCTTTTTGTAGTATTTTGTTACAATCAGCTTATTAAAATATTACGGTAGTGAAGTAAAAGGTATAAAGGGTTGCTGTGCCACGCCACCCTCCTTCCTCTTGTATAATTTCGTTATATCTTATTTATTTTTGTCTATTTTAAAAATCAATAAATATAATGTGACTTATTATTCCCACAATATCTCATTTAAATACAATGATTGAGTAGTTTTGTACTTCACAGAAATTAATATTATTCATATTCATTTACTCCTGCATTGAGTATCTACAATAATACCTCAACTTACGCCGACCCAACTTGAGTGACCACACATTTAAGAGATCATTAAATATTGTCAATTCACTTGTAAAAGAGACACTTTCAATTAACAATATTGACTTCATACATCTTTTTCTTCCATCACAGACACGCAACAAATATTTTGCTAGTATTAATACAAAATTATACTAACAACCCACATATTACAATTACAATATTACCTCAAGAACAGCTGCCCCTTGAAATATCAGTACTGACCACTTGATTTCTTTCCAAAAAGCATCTAAAGTGCCCCTGTCCAGAAAATATATCATTGACTGCCACAGCAAATATGCCCATCTGTAATGTATGAAAACACTTTAGAATTTGAAGATGGGGATATCCATATTATTTCCAGAATTCATATTTATTATTATATGTTTTAAGTAAAGTAAAATAAATAATAAATCACATTCAAAGATCACACTCATTACTCTGATTCTATGGTAAGTAGCTAAAGCACTTTTGTTACAGAAATCAGAAACAACAATGGTACACAGACCTGAGACAATATATCGAATCCAGGTCCTTAGAGATGGTGATTGTCTGTCAGCTGTAGATGTAGTTTTAACTCCTAACTAAACTACAGAGTGTGGACAAAATATTTTAGATATTTTCCATAATTCTATAGATCATTAATCCACATATAAAAATAATAGGTCTTATAGGTTACCATTTAAGCCGTCACATTGTGCCATGAATAGAAAGTACCTAGCTGTAACTGTACCTACAACATTTAAAGAATTTGCTTGACAATATTAAATTGAACGATAATCGTAATTAAATGGCAATTATTTAAATAAGGATAGGTAATCTAGTTTATATTACAAAATAAGTCGTACATAAAAATACTTACCCTAAAGTCTGAACACCATTGTACACTAGAAGATATAATTTTCCAATAGCTGAAGGACCAGAACTTTTAGATTTCTTCAATGAAATGTCGGTCATATTGCTACAATTCCTATGAAATTAAATAAATAATAAAAATACTTCTTAGAACTGAAAGCTACTTATAAGGCTATGTACCTATGTTTTTCTTATGGACTTAACATTTAGAAAGTTCTAGCTCCAACTTAATTTAAACTTAAACTTAACCAGCGCACGAAATAAACAAGTTTTTAAAGTGAAATAAAGTATAGTGTACAGTCATCGAATAAGAAGTTAATAGTATTCGAGACGATCGAGTAGGTCGGTATGCTAACAACTCGACCTTGATTTCATCTACGTTGCGTACTACGTCAGCTTCTGTCAATGTCAAATGTCGTCATTGACAGTTTCAGGATCGAAAAAAATACTTCTTTTCTCATTGAAAAAAACACAGAATAAAAGAGGAGGTAGGGTAGGGCATGGACTTAGTATAATAAATTATTATATTAAGTCCATGGGCATCCATAGGGTAGGGTCATAATACTACTACCATGGACTTATTATAATAAACTATATTATTAGGTCCATGACTACTACATAGATGTCTCTGGTTAGTAGCACGTAAACATCCAAGTACCATAATTAGCACGCTATCGTAATAGCGCCGATCGCATTTTAAATGAGTGGACGTGATTCTGCGTAAACAAATATCGCACACGACCGTTATATATGTATAATATATAGCGTAAATCTAAAACAATGGATTTACAATTTATATCGATGTCAAAATAACTTTTGTATCAATTAATGAAAGTCCTATGCCAAAAAAGTATAAAGGAAAGTTAATTTGTGTATTTGAATTATGTACTTTATTTAAGCCGAAATACGTCATATTATCAAATAATATAGGTAAAGGAAGGTATATTGGTGATATAGGTAACTTGATGATAACGTTTTAAACTGATTGCCACACAATGTTAAATTTAAATTTTATTTAAAATTTAAATAAAACACAATTGCTTACACTCGTAGCAACCTCCTTAGCGCTGTCTCATGAATGTGCTCGCATAGGGAATTTTGTGGCAATCAGTTTAAAAAGTTATCATCAAGTTACCTATATCACCAATATACCTTCCTTTACCCTAATTATTTTGCTCATGCAGGCCTATCATGCGCAACGCGAGTAAATTTTATCGCGCTCTTAAGAAATGTCAAAATCGATGCGTCAACTGCTGATTGGCCGAAATTACAAGTACGGTGTACTATCACCCAATCAACGGTATATAAACTTTTGTCGTCTCATGCGATAAATTTGCCGTATTGCGCATGCTAAGCCTGATGGTCTGTCCAAGGAACCACATAAATCATGCAATGCGCTTGGTCATTTAGTGCGTGCTGGTGGTGTTGTGGTTGGTTAGGTTGATCCGATTTCCCACAGCACCACCACTTAGGCGATGAGGTCCAACCGGGGTGTTTTAGTGGGTGGTCCTGCCGTTGTAAGGGCAGGGAGTCCCACACACGCCGTCACCTCCCTCAGGTGACGGTACGGTGCATCAAAGCATTTCCCCTCGTCAGAAAAAAAAGGTCATTTAGTGCGTTGCATGCATTTGCATGTTTTAGTTTTAGCACGTCTGTTAACCCCCCACATGCTACAATAATAATAAACCCCTCTGAAAACGTATGGCTGGTGAAAGGGAATAATGGAAAAACATCGGCCTAATATTCGGTCCAATGAAATACCATGCCATATATTACACTATAAATAGTAAATCAAACTTTCGGCGAGAATTAATAATTAATTCTCGCCGAAACGAAACCAAACTCATAAAACCATGGTCATAAATAACGGAATGGAAACGAAATAAACGGCAAAAGTAAAAACGGATACGTAACCACTAACGGAACTTGACTATCACTTGTAAACGCTACTTTTACGTACCTAGTTATTATTTATATTATAAGCATCAGAGTTTTCAATGGCTGACTGACATCTTGGATATTAGCGGTCGTTTAGCAGAGTGCTCAACTCAAGGAATTAGCACTTAAATTTAGGCGTAGGATGTGCTTAGGTTATTTAAAGTTTTTTTTGGTACCAAATTTGAGCAATTTGCTTATATTGTCATTGGGCTGCCCTGATTGGGGGTTTTCTCAGTAATTTCAGTTTCTACCTAAAATCATCAATGTGATTAGATCGGGGTCGGTAATTTAGGTTCCTAGTCAGTAATACGGTCGATGGTTGTTGCAGATTCTCAATAGACAGGTATCCAAGCCATGGACCTTCAAAAAAATATATATGTCTCTGACACGCTCTGACAGATCAGATCACAGATGGTGACATACATTTTACCTTACTGCCAAATCTGCCAATATTTGGGATTGGCCCGTTCTATTTCTATTCCTTCCCTTCATTATAGTGTTTTAGTTAAGATTTCATTTCTGTAATTATTTCGTTAAGTACATAAGCAATAGTGTGTGATCTTATGTTTAAAAATTTAAACCTGCTACACACGAAGTAACAAAATAATTAACTTCTGATGAACCTGCAAATTTTGTGAAAATGTTCAAAAAACTAAAGGATAAGTTAGCAGAAGAAGTGAAATCATCACCTCAAAGAATTCAACAGTTTGCACAAGCTGCTCAGGTACAATTGAATTGAATTGTTATTTTCTACAAAACTTAATGTTGTATGTAAAACATTTTGATTGTTATCTGTTTTAAAGATACTCAAGCATATTGCTGTTCCATTGGAATTAATAGTGGGTTTGAGATTGTGAAATAATTACAACCTCTTTTTTTAGAACATAATTTAAGATGAAAACATATAGTGCTCAGTTTGTTTTTTACCTAAGATTTAATGTATTAATTAATAGATGTTTGTCAACAGGCAGCAGTTACCTCAGCATCCAGTAGTATATCAGATATTACCAACAGTGACTTGTTCTCCATTGGTGATAATAATGGTAAGAATCATAACATTTTAAGTCAGAATATTTAAAATAATACATTTTAATAAATGCTTTATACATTAACATACTTATCCCATTATAACCTACCTTTAGATGAAATGGTAATTTTTTAACATTAGCATAAATGTTTAACAAGACATTATTTCAACCATAATATTCACACATAATTGATAAGGATTTAATGACAACCTCTGTAGCTGAGAAGGGAGCGGGCCAGACTTTAGAAGGGAGACAAACTTTTCTATATTGTCTTGGGTCTGGGTGTTGTGGTACCATTGCTGTTTTCCGAATGCTTTAACACAAGTGCTGAAGTTACTTACTATAGAATCAGAGTAATGTGTGTGATGGTGTCCAATATTTATTTTTTTTTAACATTTTCTTATATGGCAAATTCTTGATCTTAATTTACTTACTATTTTTTTTTCAGAGAGCCAATCAAGCCTGCCTTCCAAGCCCTTGGCATCAACCTCAAATAACACGCTCACATTCCAAGAAGTATCCCTCTTACAAGCAGATGGTGCCCAAACTGGAACAAATTCCATGGACTTCTTATCTAACCATGAGATAATGGTGAATTAAAAAACAATCAATTGAGTTTTATAATATGTAATTATGTATGTAATTTTTTTTATTTATTCTACAGGAAAATCCAAGACAAAGAAGATTGTCAAACAGCTCTTTTGCAAGTGATATATCATTCAGACTACCTAGTTATGAGAGCCCATCAATGTACCATTTACAGGTATATTAAAATCATATAATTTTAAAATAAATGTGCAACAAACCATTAATAATAAACAACATATCCTTATAGACCACAAACTAGGAAATCCTGATAGGTTGTTTCGAGGACTGTCAAGAAGTAGACTTTGTGGTTCAGAAATTTTGAAATCTGCCCCAGCTTCCCACAGGATAATGTAGACACAAATATTGCGCAGAGTGAAGTGATTTACAAATTATGATTGATATATGCTTTATGATACCTTTATATGTGTCACCGTAAGATTATAAACATTGTTAGATTACAATCTATCTCGTGAGATTGTAAACTGTTGATAGACAGACTAGACTAGACTGTCGAAACCGTAGTTTATAATAATAATAATCATTTACACCATAGTCTTAAGTTACTTGACCTACCTGAAACCTCTTATATCACTATGCAAAAAGCCGCAATACTTAATACCTGCCGAATAGTAAGACGTTTTCTACAGGATGAACCATTTAACACAAACTCAGATATTCTTAACCCACATACCGCAAACTCTTAGTTCAGTTGCTTGGTAATATGCCCGTAACTGGACTTTATAAAACCAGTCTAAAGACTGAGAAAAAATAAACAGAAATAATAATAAAAAATAAACAGAAATAATAATAATAATAATAAAGGCGTAGGGAAGTGACGAGCCCATCGCCCGCTGGTGAGAGTTGGTGATCTTCGCACCATGAAGAGCGACAACTCTCTATCAGTGCAGTCAGTCTCCCCAGGGCAGCTTGTGGCGAGCTGAATGGGATTGACACCCCTTGGGACCCGTGCCCCTGAGAGTCGACCAGGCCCCTTCCTCCGCTTGCCTTAGTTGGCCGGTGGGAGTGGACCCCACAGGGGCCGCAGGACTCTCACCTCTGGCTTGCCTTAGCCGGCCGTCCAGAGTGGGGCGTCAGAGCTATATGCTCGCAGGGTGGAAGTGAAAGATGCCTAAGTCGCGAGTTGGCACAGTGGCGTAAGCCACTGGGTAGAAAGCGGTGCACACCTCTCCACACCCTGAGCCGCTCACACAATGTTGCCCCCCGTCGCTCCTGCTTCGTGCCTTGAGTGGGCGACCAATGGGGGGCCCATGACAGTGAGATGGCGAGTCACCACCTGCCCATTTTAATCGTGTTTTTAAACATAGATCGGGCAGGTGCCATAGTCCTTCCCATAGTCCCGGTTACCCAGTCCATTAGCATCTCAACCCAATAGCCCAGATTCCTTGTTCTTCCACTCCATTCCATAGTCCTGCACTGACCGGGGGTTGTCCTTGGCTGCATTTTATAGTGTATACAGGGATAATCTTCGGTCGGTGTCGCATTACATTTAGATTATACTTGTTTTTTTAAAGGGCCTCTACGTGTTGGCTTCGGCCCCATGCACGCCTCCCAAAAGTCCGGGACTCTGTAGTCCCGAGATATTGGAAAAAACAAACATAATAATAATAATAAGGTTTATTTGGCACACAAATAAAAACATACAGAAGAAATCAATTACAGTTACAATTAAGAGAAATTTTGTTTCAAATTAAATTAAATTAATTAAAATTACAAATGTGCAAAGGCAGAATGCGAAATTATTATGCAATTTACAAGGGCTCCCAAACTAGGCAGTGCCTGTATTTTGGGCAACCTATTTTTGCGTTAGACATTAAGAATTTGGATTATTGAATAAAACAGGAGAATTATATTAATTTATAAGAGTGTAAAAAATAAAGGAACTTAAAAACATCGACTGACAAGTGCCTCAGTTTCATCATATGAGATATCCAGCAACCACTGAGTTAAAAGATTCTTTGCGTCTAAGACTGAACATTTTCTAACATCACAAGCCCTAGTAGCAGCGTTGTAAACACGAGCTCTAACCGAGTCTCCAAATCTAGAAGCAAAGTGTGAGTTTACTATCGGAATAGGGATTTTAAAAGTACGTTTGTTTAGAAGCGTCTTGTAGATATCCGAAGTTATAAGTCGTTTGTGCGCTATTAGACAGATTTTTAATATGAATAATTGACGAATCGTGAGAACTTGAGCTTCATTATAAAGATCTGTAGTTGGGTATCTATAAGGTTTTTTTAACATAATTTTGAGGAGAGACCTGTTTGCGCGTTCAGCTTGCAATAATGTTGTCTTGGCAGCCCCACCCCATATTGAGACACAGTATCCAGTGACAGACTGACAAAGGACTTTGTAAATCATAATAAGCAGCTTTTTGTCAGCGGACTCACTCAGTTTCCTAAAAATGCCAGAGATTTTCCTAACTCGTTTAGAGAGACACTGGATGTGACTTTTAAAAGAAAGGCGCTCGTCTATCATAACACCCAAATATTTGTTAACACCAGTGCGATAAATGGAGTTACATCTACAGTTCAAAGGAGAAGCCAAATCGCATGAGTGGATCTTAATACTGCCCTCAACAATTGGTCCGGAAACAGATGTTTTGTGAAAACATACAAAATTTGTTTTTGAAGAGTTTAGTGTAAGGAGGTTCTTCCTAAGCCATGAACTAACAGAAGACAGTCCAGCCTCAGCTGTGTGAAATGTATTAGTCCAGTTGGTACCTTTAAAAAGGATTGCAGTATCATCAGCATAACATATCAAATCAGCATTTTTCAGTTGCAAATCATGGATGTCGTTCATGTAAACTATGAAGAGAGTTGGGCCTAGAATGCTTCCTTGAGGCACGCCAAAATTAACTGGCAGCTGGTCACTTCTCTCTGACCCGACTTTAACGACCTGATGTCTATTAGAGAGATAACTTTTGAACCAATCCAGAGCAATCCCCCTCACACCCAGACACTCTAACTTGCGACAAAGTATTTTAGAAGATACAGTATCGAAGGCTTTTGCGAGGTCCAAGAAGACCCCAATACATTTCTGATCCCGGTCTAGATGACCTGAGACAAGCTCCGTAAGGAGCGTCACCGCATCTTCCGTTGACTTATGGCGTCTGAAACCAAATTGTCTGGGAGACAGGGTACCATTCGCCTCAAGAAACCTGATAAGCCGATTGTTCACAATCTTTTCCAGAATTTTAGAAAAAACACTAAGGAGTGAAATCGGTCTGTAATTTCCCGGTTCCTCCCTAGGTCCATCTTTATGAACTGGAGTTACAAAGGCAATTTTCCATAATTTGGGGAAGCAACCGGAACCGAGACTCAGGTTAAACAACTGAACTAGAGGGTCACAGAGGATGAGTCTCGCATATTTTACAAAAGCAGTGCTTACACCGTCAAGACCAGGCGCACAATCACTTTTAAGATTGCTTATAATGCTGAGAACCTCTTCGCGATCAGTAGGCTCCATGAAAAAAGAGTTAGAAGGAGAGTCTTTTAGAACAACTTTGGAGGCTAAATCGTCTTCAGATTCATTTAATTGATCTATTATATTGTTAGCCAAAGTTTTACCCACCGCTGAAAAAAACGCATTACATTTATTAAGAGAAACCTTAGGACTGCTAGATGTTGATAAGAGCTCAGTGGGTTGGTCATGTTTTAATTTCGCGTTACAAATTGTCTTTACAGTCTTCCAGAGTTGTTTTGTATCCTTACTATATCTTTGTAGTTTTTCTTTTTCGTAAGCTACTCTCACCTTTCTTAACAACTCAATGTAGAAATTTCTATATCTTCTATATGAAACCTGCAATATTTCATCGTTAGGGTTCTGTTTTAGTTTAGCATGAAGCCTATCTTTATGACGAGCGCATCTCAGCAGACCAGGCGTCATCCACGGCCTGATAACATATTTTGACCTACTGATTCTTACTGATTTGGAGTGAGACTTTATTGCTTTGTTAATAATATCCATAAAAGACTCAACAGCATTATCGACAGAAGACGAGGATGTAACCATGTTCCAGTCCACAGACTCCAGTTCGCTGCAAACACCCTTATAGTCTACGGTAATTTTACTTTTAATACGATTCTCAACTTGACGCCTCTTGTTAGTTGATAGACCTACCATTGCTACACAGTGGTCGGTAATTTCATTATCGCATACCACTCCAATGACTGGATTCTTTGTTTTAATGAAAATGTGGTCCAAACAAGCATTTAATCGAGTGGGTTTGGTGATGGCTGGCACGAGATCGTGCTCAGCACACAAACAAAGATACTCTGACGCCCCAGGGTCCAAAATATCTATATTTATATCCCCAGCTATAAAAATGCACTGCTTTCCCTCAAGTGATTGAAGATTTTCATCTAGTGAAATAAGAAAGTTATCTAAGTTCCTGAAAGATGGAGATCGGTAAACACCCAGTATAGATACGTGATCAGTAATATCAAGTCTCAAGCAGCAAGCTTCGCTGAAACTAGGCTCAGATGCCACTACTTGACACGAGGATTTTATATAAGCGACAACACCTCCATTTTGATTTATATTTTGCTTAGTTGAGCATAGATTGTAACCGGGAATATTTTCTATAATAACTGAATCGTTAAGTCTACACTCCGTCAGGATAAGGATATCAAAATTTATGTTCAGTCTGTGCAGATATACAAGAAGAGCATCAAGATTTTTACTGATACTCCTTATGTTTATAGTTAAAATTTTAAAATCGTAAAATGTCGTAAGAAAAGTTTTACACGTGTCAAGATCGTCTGTTTTATAACAAGCTATATCACACATTGTATCTATTTCGGTGATTAGATCTAAATTACCCATAATAATAATTTAAAATTAGCAAAAAAATAAGAATTAAAAACGCGATGTTAAATATGCAAAGCCGGGAAAAACACGTGTATCTATGTCTATCAACAAACTTCAAAATGTAGGCGCAATAAGTTTCTGAATACTTGCCCTGTCGATATTTCACACTTTTACAATTCAAATACGCATACAAACAAAGAAAGTGCTGATTAATTAATGAATTACCAATCGAAGCAGAAGCAAGGACTAACCTGTTATGTGCCATTGAAATATAGTCTAAAATATTGGAGAGAAGTAAATAGCTATTAAAAAGGTACTTTGCAGACTCGAGTCGTTCCCCATAACAAATTGCAATCATATGTTACAGTTCACAATCTTTCAACAATTTACAATCTCACGAGATAGATTGTAATCTTACAAGGTGTATAATCTTACGGTGACATATAAAATATTGAGCTCTGCCTGGCTTCACACAGGTAGATAGTTTTTAATAATACCTTGAGTACATTATTGGAGTTTTAGTTGGGATGCTAGCTTTTTTTAAAATGTAAAAGACCCTTTGTCACCCAAAGATTGTGTGTCCCAATAGTGAAAAAAATCTAATTGCTTTAGTTTCGGAGGCTCAATGCAAACAACTAAAACATCTTCGTTTTATGTTGAAGTTCTCATATTCTTGCTGTAAAAAAAGTTATTTTCTTAATTTGATCATAATAATATCTATGTTTATTTTTTTCTATCTGTTCGCTGATGACTTTGTAGTTCATAAATAAATAAATATATACATACCATCACATACATTGCTCTGATTCTGTGGTAAGTAGCTAAAGCACTTGTATTACAGAAATCAGAAACAATGACGGTACCACAACACCCAGACCCGAGACAATATAGAAAAGTTCGTTTACCATATTGACCCGACTGGAGATCGAACCCGGGACCTCAGAGATGGCGCGGCGCCAAAGTCCGGCCCGCTTGCCTCTCGGCTACGGAGGTCGTCATCGTTCATGAACCGATTGACCGATGATTTTGTTTTATTTTTGAGTTGGAATGGAGATGAGAACCATAATTTGATGAATGGTTCGCCAGAGAAAATGAGACAAAATTGGCTTTTTTACTAGAAATATTAATATAATTTGTTTGTTGACAGTCTGACATGGAAGTATCTGCAAGTGAAGCTGAAGAAAGAGGATTCTCTTCAGGCGCACTTAGTCTGGATAGAGTGACAAAAGAGCAGCTATATGCTGCTTATAGACGTACTCAAGAGAGATATACTAAATATAGGACACAGTATGCTGACCTTGCACGTCATTATAAGCTACTAGAGAGGGAGAATGCTAAAGCAAGAGTAAGTTATTATCTAGTATCGGAAGATATACACTTAGTTTTTACTTGTTTGATAGTTAGTAGCAATAGGTACTTTACTCTTACGCTCTGTTAGTCATTTATTTGCAATGTACAAGTAAACAAATTAAACAGTAATAAGATCCCATTTTAAAATATTTCTGCAAAGTGGCTTTCTAAACGCAACATACCTAATGTGTTGAAATTTTCCATGATTCTTTCTTGGAAAAATCTATATGAATTTGATTATTTTGTATGGCATAAGACTATCGTAATTTATGATATGGTTCAATAAAAAATCAAATTAATGTGAGGTTGGTATCTATCTAACTTTAGGACATATTCGAAAACATAGCGTGATTCAATTTGTATACACCGTGACTTTTTAGTGGTTGTTTTCCCGCAGTGAAATGATTATATCTCAGTAGTACAATAGATTTGTGCAGGTTTTTTTATGCAGATCAAAAAATTGCAGTTTTATGATAAACAAAACTCGAAAGCAACCTCGAACCAATAGTAGGAGCCGCGCCGCAGCTGCTCGCCGGCCAGCCGGGTCATTGCCTCTCGCGCTTATCAATTCGCTGAAAACTCACTATTTACTAACAAGTGATTTCCATTTTCCCTTCATACTTTAACGGGCTTAGGACCGTAAATACTTTTATCCACACTTAACTACACACGACATAATTTTTAATGAATAACAACATGACATGTAATCAAGATTATTGTCTGAAAATAATAATTTATTACTGAATTAGGCAATAAAGTATTTAAGGCGTATTTAAAAAATAGAAATCAACCTATTTACAATAATTTTAATTACCTAACCTAATATCCCTATTTGCAAATGTACAAACAAATACTTACACTTCCCGGTAACGGAGTAATTGTTCAAAGTGTAAACCACTCCGTTCTACACACAATCGTGCACGTTTTTGATTTAGGTACTTTCAATTTCAATTTATTCGTCAAGCTCCAAAGAATGAATGGCCGGGTGACCTCTGCCTTGAGCATGGAACTGCCCGGCTGGCGTCTGGAACTGCCCGTGATCGAGTAGGTATCCGCTGGGTTAAAATATTACTATTTAAAAAAAAAACTTGCACTATTCGATAGTGCTACTAAAGGTTAATCGTTCTGTTGCGGGAAAACAACCACTAAAATGTCACGGTGTATAAGCCAACATGGGAGGTAACAGATTTTTAATCTTAAAATGCTAGGTATATTGACAACTTGCTAAATTGACGCTTTGAATAACCTACATTGTAGCAATTAATCAACATTTTTTCAATTCTTAAAATGCTAGGTATATTGACAACTTGCTAAATTGACGCTTTGAATAACCTACATTGGAGCAATTAATCAACATTTTTTTTTAATTTTTAGAGTGTATTAGTAGAAACACAAGATAAGGCTTTACGTAGAATATCTGAACTAAGAGAGCAATGCACATTAGAACAAAGTGCCAAGGTAAGGTTAACAAAATTATGATACCATTAGTTCATTATGGGCTCACTTTATATTATGTATTTTTAATAAAAAAGATGTTTACTGCATTTCTAGGCACATTTAGAAAAGGCTTTACGTGTGGAAATAGAAGAAAGAAACATGAAAATTGAGACTTTAAACACCAAAATATCTTTTCTTCAAAATGATTGTGATAATCATTCAAAAAATGAAGAAGAAAGTATTCAATCGAAATCTTTGATACATTCACAAAAAGATACAGATGTTCAACTAATAAATCTTTCAGTCGATAATGAAGAAATTAAACAAAACAAAACAGAAGGGTCTTTGAACGATACTGCAAATTTGAATAGTAAAATCGAAAAAATGGAGCAATTACTGAACAAATATAAAGAGTCACTTAAAACAAGCAAAGAAAAGAATTCTCAACTGACGGTAGAGTTACAAAAAATTTCAAGTGAGCTAGAAAACAAAGTTAAGGAAATTGAAAGCCTAAAACTAACAGAACAGCATTTTGATAAAGCTAAGCAAAAAATTGAAGAACTTAATTCACTTAATGAAGAACTTCAAAACAAAGTGAATACCTATGACTTCAACAAGACAAAAGAAATGTCCACACTTGAAATGGATTTGAGAAAATCACAAGAAGAGATTACACAATTACGCAGTAAGATAGACGTATTCAGCAAAAGAGAAGAAGAATATGCCATATCTTTAGCCGAAAATAAACTCAGTATTCACAAAGAACTAGAAAGTAAAGAAGCAGAAATAAAATCTCTAAAAGATAATTTGTCAAGCACGAAAAAAGAACTACAGTCGCTTAATATTGTCCTTGATGACTATAAATTAAATGTAACAGCACTCGAAGAAGAACGTTCCAAGTTAAATAACGAAATAAATGAATTGAACGCCAAAAAAACTCAAATTTCTGAACTTGATTTACAAATTAATATTTTAACTCAAAAATGTCAAACAGCGGAACAACTAAAAAGTATAACTGATGAAGAAATGCAATGTCTCCAACTACAGATGAAACAAGAGACTGCAGAAAAATTAGCTATGATTGACCGAAATCTTTATTTAGAAAACAGAAACACACAACTAATTGAAGAAAACACAAAGAAAAGTTCTCAAATCACTCAATTACAAAACGAAATAGGCTCATTAAACCGAGATAATGTTTCTACATTGGACGAATCAACACAAAAACAATTGCTAGATGAAATTGAATTTTGGAAAGGAAAGTTTAATAAACTAGAAACTGAAATACAAGACGAAAGAGTAGAATTGGTTAAATTACAATCAGAAATTGAAAAGCTTTTATCAAATCATGAACAAATTCAAAGACAAAATTCAGAGTTGCATGATATCGTAACTAAAATGGAATCTGAGAATACATTACTACAAGAAAAACAATTTAAAACCCAACAGAATAAATCCATCTACGAAAAAATAGCCATCGACGTGAAAGCTTTACAAAAATCTATCAGCTTAATATCACAAGATACCAAAGCCTTTAAACAAGAAATAAATGATGCAATGTTTAATGACCTAAAGAAAAATATTGAAGTTCTGAGTAACATTAACAGTTCTTATGAAATTATGAAAGATAAATATGAAAAACTTGAAGTAGATTACAAAACCATACAAAATGAGGAAAAATCTATAAAAGACCAGCTCCACCGTACTTCTGAAGAGTTAAACATTTTAAAGGATAAAAGTCAGATTTCTATCGCTCAAACTCAAATGCAAACCTCTGCAAATCTGTTGTTACAAGAAGAAGTGAAAAACCTTTTAAATAAGTATAATATTGCTACAGAAGAAATAAATGTTGTAAAAAATGAAAAACAAATCTTAATTACGAAAATGGAAGAACTTGAAAACAAATACCAACACCTTCAGACTGAAATAGATCACGAAAATAATCAATACTTGGTAGCTCTCGATCAATTAAAGCTCTTGCAAGACGAAAAACAATCGTTGATGAAGAAAATTTCAAAAATTGAAAAAGAAAATGATTTGATCAATAACGAAGTAGAAAAATTAAAAATTAAACACAAAGAGGACATTTCGCAAATTAACGCTTTGAATTCAGAGAAACAGCAATTATTGGTACAGGTACAAGAAAAAGAACATCACATACAAAAACTGAATCAACCATTGAAAACACTATCAGAAGAAAATTCGTCATTGAAAAATCAGTGTGAAAGTATAGCAAATAGTGTAAAATTATTGGAATCCGAAATCAATGAAGTAAGAAAATCGCATTCTGATATAGAAATTGAAAAAGATCGTTTAAGCTCTATAATAGAGACATTAGAAAAAAAAGAATTCGACAGGAAACTGACTTCTATAGACAAAGATATTCAAACAGACAAACCGACAGAAATCAATGAATCAACTATTTCTAATGAAGACACTAAAGATGATGCTAACGACAATGACCAAATTGTTTTACTGCTAAATGAAATCGACCTGTTAAATGTCAAGAATTCCAAATATGAAGATGAAATCAAATCTTTAAAAGATACCCAAGTACAGTTATCAAACAAAATGACGAAACTAAATGAAGATACAGTCAAAAATATTAATGAGAATACGGATAAGTATCAGTCATTACAAAATGATAACGATTTATTAAAAGAAGAAAATCGGAGGCTTCATTCTGATATTGAGGGTCTTCAAACGTATTTGGCGAAGATATCTAAAGAGAATGGAGTTTTAAATGACAAATTAAGAGAACTGATTGCCTCCAGTGAAAATACAAACAGGAGCGATTATCAGTCAAATGAATTATTGGATTTACAAAATGAGGTTGTAGCAGACAAAGAAAAGATTGAAGATTTAACAAGAGAAAACAATCTCTTATTAGAAGAAAATCTCGAGTTAAAAGATCAATTACAGTTACAAAATTATGCTGAAACTAAAAAGTCAACAAATAATAATGAAAGTGATGCTATTACAACAGATAAATATACTAATTTACTAGGAACTAAAAATAAACTTGAAGAAAAATTAATGAGTCTAGAACAAATGAATAAATCAATAAGCGGGAACATGCAGCAGATGCAGGGTAATAATGAAAAACTGAGATTAACTAATGAAAAACTGGAAAGAAGACTTGATGAAGCTCTCGTCAGCTTACGGCATTTGCATTCATTACAAGAAAATACAGAATTAGAATATTTGAGAAACATTCTTTATGAATATTTAACGGGATCAGGGACACATTCCATTACTTTGGCTAAGGTTCTAGCAGCAGTAGTTAAATTTGATGATAAGCAGACGCAGCAAGTACTTCTAAAAGAAAAAGAACGTCAAGGACTTGTAAGTATCTACATATGTCTACATTATCTTTATTGTTTAGCCAGGTAGTCTGTAATTTAAAGTTAATCATAAACTTTGTCACTTTTCCCACTAGCTCAAGAAACAATTGGAACATTGAGGGTTTTCTCTGGATGATTTTGACTTGTTCATCGTTATCAGTCACGACGTAACTATACATTTAGATTTTGGGGCTTTGTAATTCCAGTGAACTGTGATCGCTGCGATTGTAAGGTCTTAATTTCATGTGAGCCAGTAGTTAAATGAATGAATAACAAAAAATAATAAATACCACTTTTGAGTAGTAGGTACTTTTTTCCCTGCCCTCGCCCCAATATCTGCTCGAAGACGATTTTTCAAAAACCTGATTGGCTTCTGAATTTATTCTTGTGGAATACCTTCCCACTCCTCAATCAAGGCCGATTTCACCTCATTCAAACATGAAGGAGGAAGAGTTCTAGGACAAACTATTCTCTTCAGTTCATCGTGGGGGTAATGCCACCTTTGAAAGTTTATATGGGAAAATGTTTACTTTTTAAGTTCGAAATATGAAAGTTGGCACAAATATAGCTCTATTAAAATATAGACTACTTTTTGTTCCGAATATTAGGGGAGATAAGGGTAAAACCAACCATGAAAGGATGTAGTCTACGCGAACGAAGTCGCGGGCACAGCTAGTATTTAATAGAATGAAATATACCTACATACAAGGTTCATACAGTTGATAATTACGATATTTTTTCACCATTATATTCATTAAATACTACCTTTTCGAATAATTACAGGTGCTATGAAAACTAGCCCTCGAAATGCTCTGCAGGTAGAATGTCTTGATCCTCCCCTCAAACTCCGACGTCAATATCTTTGTGATAGATATTTATTCCGTGTATTCCAATTCTCTCAGCACCCTCTTTATGAAAAATTAAAGATTTTATCAGAGTTCACTTACTTTATCCCCTGTTATTCATTATGATTTAGATATCCCCAAAGATGACATCTCATCTCAAAAATTCTTGGGAGGAGATGTGGGAATCCAGTAGCCAAACTAAAGGTAGATTTTTTAAATACATTCAACCCTCTATTCCATCAAAACCCTGGTTTGCTAAAATATATTTGTCTAAATCTGTAACTTCCATTATAATTAGAATGAGGCTTGGTCACGTATGTACTCCTGCCCACCTGGCTAGAATGCACATGGTGACCAGCGACTTATGCGAATGTGGTATCGACGTGGGAGACCTCAACCATATTTTGTTTGCGTGCTCCTTATATGACCGTTCTGATTTCTTGTTTCATCTCCTTTCCCTAAAAAATCCTCTTCCTACATGTATTAGTACTCTATTACATTCTAATGATATAAATATTTATAGAATTCTATGTATGTATATTTCATATAATAATATTAAAATATACATTACCTACCTGATCCTTTTCCCAAAATTCCGTATAATCCGTATTTAAGTTACCGTTTCCTTACTTTGTCGCAAAATTTATATCATAAACCTTGTCCGTGGCTAAAGCACAGATAGTGCAGAGCCAATAACATAAAAAAAAAATACTACCTTCTTTTTTGTTTTCTTGAGGGGCAAACGCCTACCTCACTCTCTGCGGGAACAGAGTGGTGTATCAAGCTCGCACAAACTAAAACCCCCTCGATGGCCAACGCTGTGCAGTTGTGGGGGAGTCGGGATCTCTTGCGGATTCTCCACGACGACTATTTAATTTGAATTGGTTTTCACCCACGACGACATATTTTCTAATTTTCTTTACCTGAACCTTCTGACAATAACAAACATAAACAAAAAAAAGTGAAATTGGTCCAGCTGCTCACGCGTGATGGCATGACCAAGGAAAATTAGGGATTCAATTTTACATATTAAGATGGAATTTTGTTGATGTACAGTCAAAAGCTTGTCGGATTAAACACTTTGACTGCGCCCTTATGCCGCGGGCATAAGAACTAATATCGAACTTCAAGTGTGTTTTTTATTGCAGTTACGACAGCTTGGTCTGATATGATATCAAGTACCCTGGGAAAATTAGATCAACGTATACCAAAACAAGGCTACTGAAGTGGACAAATAAAACTATTAATGACGAGTATCAAAATTATCTATTTACAATGGAACAAAATGACAAAGGAAGCAAAGGGAATTGGATGCGCAATTAATACCACCTATTTAATTGTTAAATAATAATAGCTAAGGAAATGTTTTAATAGATTTAAAATTGTAAGCTCGACACTTACTGCACCACAAATAGAATATGATAAATTAGCCTAAGTATAATTAATTTATAGACACATAAAATAATTGGTAAAGTTTATATAGATCAATTTATTTGTATAAAATAACTGTGGCATTGTTTCGATATTATGCATAAATATTTCTGCGTGGGCAGAGACTTCACGCTCCTTGAGAAAACAACTTTGCTCGTCACATCTAGGGCTGGCTTAGGTTTAAAAACAAATCATAAGATTTGTCACATTAATAATAATTATGTAGTAAAAATAATTAATGTAATTTTTGTATTTAACTTTTCAAAAACATGGCATTTTTTAAGATACCTTCTAAAACTTGTGGCATTACTACACAACAAATACAAATGTTGAGACCTTTCAGGTATTACCTAAGAAAAATCATTTAAACTGCTATTGATTAATTTCTGGTAAATGCCTATGTTAAGGAGGATATTTCTATCTTCTATACTTATGTAACGTTCTGAAGATACAATTTTTATTTAAATAATATAAATATTAAGGGAATAAGCCTAATTTATCTATGAAAGTTAAGCCCATTAACCTTCTGCTAAAAAAATTTATAACAGAGCAACATGTTTTTTTTCTGTCTACAGCTTGTCACAGAAATGGGTGTATCCCAGTTGTCCCCTCTGGCGTTGTCCCCTTGAGGGACAACTGGGATTTTTTTATAAATGTCTCCCAGTTGTCCCCTCTACCCTGCGACAAGGGGGACAACTGGGACTTTAATTTTTAGACGTCCCAATCTCCCTCACTTGAGATGTCGCCGTATAATTTTGCTAGAAGTGACAAATAATATAGCACTTTTTAGATTTCATATACCACTGGCTCCGATTATGACGAAGAGTGTCTAATGAGGAACAGGAATAGTTAATTAAGGGAAAAATCATGATGTTAGGTATAGTTTATTATTTTATGTAAAATATAACGAGTACAACAATGTTTTCATTTAACTATACTCGGGTAAAATAAACTTTTAAGTATAGGTAAAATTAACAACTATCTTACCTTTAAACTGGGCTCTTTATATTAAAGAACTATATTTTACACCCCCGACTTCACTCAGAAGTTAAAAACAAATATTTCGGTAAATAAAATAGAAACATAAAGTAGCTTAGTTCAAGATGACGCCTCCCGCCATTATAAAAGTACTGTTTCTATCCCTTTCGCACATGTAAACTTAAAAGTAAACAACTCAGTTTGTCGGTGCAACGTGATTTTACCACGATCGCTCATAATGCCATGGAACGTAAATGTCATTTTTCCATGGCGGATTTCTTGAGGGAATTTCTGGAGGGGGTGTTTTTGCTTGGAATAGTACATGCAAAAATGAACTTTATTTGTATATAGCTAGGTACTATGATTGATCGGCACGGTCGTTGCACGACAGCAAAGCATTAAGGAATTTTCCATTTCTTATCAGTGTATTCCTAACAATGTCAATAGCAAGTGCTTCATGTAGTTCGGGTTCAGATTCATTAGTGTTTATCAAAAGGCAACATGGAACTGTTTTACTTCGAGCAGGTCACCAATACTCAAGGGGACAAACGCCAGAGGGGACAACTGGGATACACCCGATATTTAAAAAATCAAGTCCCAATTGTCCCCTCCATCAGTGAGACGGGGGACAACTGGGAGATCTTTATAAAAAAATCCCAGTTGTCCCTCAAGGGGACAAACGCCAGAGGGGACAACTGGGATACACCCACAGAATACACATGTATTTCAGATTTATTTTTCATGTTTGTGTATTTTACTTCTACAGAATTGCACATTTTAATATAATAATAAATCCATCCATACACTTTCCGATAGTAGACTACTGTTTCGAAACTAAAAGTTATGGAGTAATTAATTGTATAAATAATATGAAGTTAAGACTATTTATAAAATGTATATTTGAAAAATAAACTGATTGTTCTAGATACATTATTTTTTATTTTTCTTCATTATCACTGTTTTCTTCAGAACTTTCATCACTCGGAAAATCTTCCTCCAAAGTAGCTTTGCCCATTTCACTTATCATACTTTCTAAATTAGCCATGTTAATTTTTTGTTGACTATTTTCCTGTTTGCTGATATACCTGAAATTAAAAACAAGTATTATTAGCTTTCAGAGCCCTTAGAAAAGTATTTTATTCATCACCTTAGGTATTCCCAAACAAGTGATTTTTTGTTAGCATAAAACAATTGAATTCTAGACTAAGCCATAACATACCGTTACTAAATACATTATACTAACCTTACTCATGAAGTGATTCATACTTAATATTAATACTACCTGTTGCCCACAACTTTGAAAACATTATTTTGGGATAAAAAGTATCCTCTTTGTTAACTTAGTACCTTATTTATCTTTCTACTAAAATTTAAGTTGCATCCAATCAGTACTTTTTGCATGAAAGAGTTAATCATCCATTATCCAAATATCCATACATTCTTATGTACTTTGGTGTTTATTATATTTGTAGGTGGTTGGATGTTCTAATTAATTAAAGAGATATCAAGCAGTAAAGATTGTAATAGAAGGGTGATCTTTCACACCTGAGAATAGTGCGTCGTTTCCTTTCTGGCATGCCCTTAAGTAATGCCTCAACATCGTGAGTCATTCTCTCCTCTTGCTGTTCCTCATTACTTTGATCCTGAAAAATTGTAATTTAATATGGTGGTTTATGTTCTTAAAACATACTGAGAATACAGGAATTAAATAATTATTCTTAATTTATTGCCTGCATGCCTGCATTGTACATTCATGCAATATTATGCAGGACTATACAAGGTTATACCTAACGTGACCATTATTTTTTTTTGTCACATTTGCGGAATTATGTAATAAAAAAAAATTTTAGTGTTTTACAAGTTTCTTATTATAGAAGATAGAATAACTCAAAATAATCAAATTAAATCAGTTGTGGCATGAATTGTAGATTCTATTTTATATATATTGACTGATCAAATTTGTTTTGAAATATCAGTTCAGTATTTAGATAAGTAGAGAAAAAATAGATTTTTTAATTATTGTTTGGTCTGTTTGCAAAAGCGGGACAATTTTGAAAGCAAGACTGTCCTAACCATTACATATGAGAATTAGCTTGATATAATTTGTGTCTCCAGGCAGAGTCTTCATTGTGCCAATTTCCTTTATGAAGTACATTTAGAAACAAAAAATTTTTGGTACTCACATCATTAGACTTACAGCATTTAGCACACACTTGTTTCTCTGATGCACACTTGCCACATAACATATGATAAGCATATTTGATGGATTTCTGTTCACAGCCAACACATTTTCTTGGTGCTGAAAGCGGCTTATATTTTTTGTACTTAATTTTCCATTCAATTATATCTTTACATCTTTTACATACACCGCTCACTTCCAATGAATTTATAATTTTGGTTTTCTGACTTGTATCATGCAGGTCATTTTTGAAAGCAGTTCTATTCTGATATTTCTGTGGCCTTTTTCTTGAAGTACTACCTCTTGTTGTGCTCATTTTTAAGCCTGATTCCTAAAAAAATTACATGATTTACATAGGTCGGGGTGGCGAAAAGGGGTTCCAATATATGTTTTCAAAAACGTCATTTTATATAGGAATCAAGAAGACTTAGCAAAAAAAAAAAATTTTTTTATAAAAATTACTTACTAAATTGATTTTATTATTTTTATAGTACTATACGCCGTACTAGCGAACTTTAAATATTAGAAACAGAAAAAATTTTTTCCCGCACCGCAAGGGGAGATAAATTTTTTCTGTTTCTAATACTTACTAAATTTTCGGGTCAATTTTGTATGAAAACGGGACTTGAAAATTTATCGGGCTGATTTTATTAAAAGTGCGAAATTATCAATTATTTGTTAGTAATGTATAAATAGGCTAAATTTGATCACTTTTTATTCTTATAATTTTTTTTCTAGGATGTATAGTTTTCCAGAAAAAGTAGCTCGAATTATTGCAGGCATGGACTTTGAAAATTTTAAACGAAAATCTTGAAAGTGAATAAAATGCCAATATTCGATTTTTATGGGCTTCTCTGTCCATAATTAAACACTTTACTCTTGTGCTTGAATATTGCTTGTTTTAAGAAAAACTCATTACATTTTCTCCAGTCTCCCCCTCCCAGAGCAATATGCATACCTTGGATTGGAGAAGAAAAGAGAAAAGGGAAATAGAGGAATGAAAAAATGGTATGCACGGCGTTAGGGACTTTTGAATTTTTTTTACGACAAATATTAAACTTTGTTTAAAGACAACATGCTAACTAACCTCAACACTTGTTTTTACTAAATGTAGAATAAATTATAGGAAAAATAGACTGGTCTCTTCAATATATGTACTCACAATAAATTTTACATCAATAAAATCGTTTTTTTATAAGATGTTAGTAAGTATAACTGCAAAATCTTTAAAACACATGGAAAATAACAAAACACCGTAACTACATGAATATTCACAGTTTTCACTTCTTCAGACAGCCAGCACAGAAAATTAATGGATGTGTGTAACGTTACCATGGACTTAGTATAATAAACAGGACCGAGCACTCGCAGCCAAAAAACGAGCCGAGCGAGATAGCTACCACAGAGGCGCGTGTCCCTTTCTTATAGGGTGACAACAAGATTTATTTTGACAACGGACATTTGATTAAAAAATTAAAATTTAGCCCGTTGTCCCCACTTCATCTAGTAAAATAAATATTGGACAACATCACATACATTGCTCAGATTCTGTGGTAAGTAGCTAAAGCACTTGTGTTACATAAATCAGAAACAACGACGGTACCACAACATCCAGACCCGAGACAATACAGAAAAGATCATTTCCCTTATTGACCCGACCAGGTTCGAACCCGGGACCTCAGAGATGGTGCAACAACAAAGTCCGGCCCGTTCGCATCTGGCCACGGAGGTCGTCATGTTCCAAAGTTATCGTCTGGACAGATTTGACTGTTTAAAACAACCGGGACAGCATTACTTTATGTTTATATGTTTAATTACAATAGAATATAAATTACAAATTGAATTATTACAATAGAATTTATGTATAATTATACTCCCTTTTACTCCAAAGGGGACAATGGCAATAAATTTGAATCATTTATTGATTTTTCCACTATCCCCACTGCTGGGGACGCGCCTGGTAGGGACAACGAGCAGAACTCTAAAATTTTGAAATAAATGATACAAATTGTCAAAGGTATCTATTTATTTAGCCATTTACATGCTTTGGTTGATAAAGATGACAAGAAAATATAGTTGAAACAATGCTTAAAATAATTGCTAGTAAGTACAATTACAGCCGCTTTGGCTACATGTTTAATGAATGGCTTTTGTAATAATTGTACGCTAGTCTATGTCTACGATTTTTTACCTAACTTCTGATCACTGTGGGCAACAGATTGTTTTCAGTGCCAATATTAATATTAGAATAGAATAGAATAGAATAGAATAGAATAGAAATTGTCTTTATTCATGTAAACTTTTACAAAAGCATTTATGAATCGTCAAGTCAAGTAAACTACCACCGTGTTCGGAATGTTGATTCTATCGAGAAGAACCGGCAAGAAACTCGATAGTTACTCTTTTCAAAAACTGATACATATGGTAGGTTTAAATAATGCAAAAAAAAAATGTATTAACAATATAGCTTATGTCTAATGTACATATTTAATGCTATCAAGTCCAAACAAAAAACATCCAATCCAATCCAGTATTAACCAAAAAACATCGTTTGAACAATTTGATCAATTAAACGACTGAGAAACTACTTTTTAAACATCTTTAAGAGGTGGCAGGATGTAGGATTTCTTCGTCAGAGTCTGGTAGTGGTCGGTGGCTCAATGTATTACTGAGAACTTATTTTTTTTAGTCTGTAAAATAAACATTACAGTTAACTTAGTGTAACATATTACATCCAGTTTATGACCTACAAAATAATACTCATGTAAAGAATTAAGTAAAAATATACCAGGCCAAGTACCTACAAGTCGTAAAGGTTTTACTATATTTGACTGTAAAACGAATCCTTCTTAAATATTTATTTTATTTCAATTTAATAATTAATCTTTAAATAAAGTGTATTCCGTCAATATTTCAAGGGTATATTGAATAAAATCACGTATGTTGTATGGGAGCCCTTTACATACGTATATTATCTTGTTTTTTAGTATTAAGTATTTGATGTTGTTATAACGGCATCAAAAAATTAAAATTATAACTAACTATCACTGTTCACAAGATACAGCCTGATGGCAGTTAGACGGAAAGCGAAGTCTTAGTAATAGGATTCCGTTTTACCCATTGGGTATGGAACCTAAAAGACTATGTATAGTGTATATGCAAATAGTGTTTTTTAAAATACTTGATTAGGTGTTTAGAATAAGTTTACTAAAATTAAATCTTGTTGTGTGTTGTTGCGTTGAAGCATGATAAACACTTACTAATGATACTTACCACAGGAGAAATCGTAGGTATAGCAAGTCCCGGCTGCATACGACAGAATTTATAGTGATTATTTGCTTTACGTGTATAGCTGAGCCATTTTTGTCGCATTACTTCATTTTTAAGGCAGGTAACTGTAAATAAATGTCCAACAGTGAGGAACTAACTCGAGCATACAATTGAAATATTACGAGAATTATGGGTACCCTAGTGGTAAGATTTACAGTAAGATTATTTTAAGCTTACCTGTGGAACGATATATGGCAATCACTATATGATTCACTTGAACAAGTATAAACGCAACATTTTTTCACCATTTTATCTTATGAGGTGCCTTAGAATTGGCTACTTGACAGTTTTTGAAAAAGTATTGTAAAATGTGCGCCCGTTCATTTTATATCCCAAGCAATTCGATTTATCTGGAAATAATCTAAATAACCAGAGAAAAATAAGATTTTGTGTAACACATTTAAAAAGCGCGCGAAAACGCCTAGTCGCGTCGCTGTTGCAATTATGACGTCAACGTCGCTGACAACGAACCGATACGCATAGGAACGACTTAATTAAGATAAACGGAAAATGTTTCAATAAATTCTTTATACGATTAGAGACACAATAATTCAATTTAATCGGTAAAATAATCATTGTTTCGCCACATTAAAATAAATAATTTTCGCCGACAGCTGTCATTTCCGAATTGCAATGGTGCTTTGCGTTTCGGTTTTTTTGTTCTACAGATAAAAAAAGTAAAATTTATGTTGCAAAAATAAAATACTAACTATGCTTTTAATAAAAAAATAAAAATGTAAAATTATTACTTTACTAATCTAATAAGCTAACATATCTACACTTTTCATATTTTATTGTTTACACTGTCAAGTAGCCATCGACAAGACTGTACCTGCGCGTCGCGTCACTCGGAGCTAACTTCCGAGCCGCCCATTAAGTTTGAATCGTACTGTAGTATTGTCTAATATATCGACCTAAAATAAACATCGATAAATCGATCTAATCGAAAACTTGATAATGGACTTAATATAATAAATACTAAGCCCATGATTTGACCACATTTGACTACGCATTATAATCGATTATATCTAATAAAGATAGGTATCGATATATCGATTGTTAGATTATGTGGGCCCCTTTTGCATAATCGATATACAATCGAATCGACGGCAACACTACTATAGGTGCGTATGACTTCCACCAATGATGACCGACTTCTTTATGATTGCGATGTTCATTATTGGTCTGTGATTGCGATTGTGATTGCGATTTTTTTGAGAAATAGGTTAGAACGCTAGTTAACTTTATTTTTAACTGTTTAATTAAAATAAATCAAGGTTTATAATTTGGTTGGTGCTTTATTTACTTCACTCTATTGATTTGGTGTCATTCCATAATTTTCCCAGTTGAAAGACTGGTAGGACATTTATTTGTTAATTAAAAATTAATACTACAAAAGTTTATTGTTTGGTGCACTGCTAGCGGTTGCTTTGATGAACAATTAACTTAAAATTTAAGTTCGACCTTTAATCCCAAATTCTTGAAGCAACTATGACGGTATCAACACAGAGGCTACTTCAAATAGCTGCTTTGGGTGGTTTAATAGTGAGTTCTACTGGTTTCTACTTGCAAACTATGATGGTGGACAGAGTCAGAGGATATGACTACTACAAAGATGCCTTAAAGAAACTGAGAACTCATCCTGGTGCAGTACATTATCTTGGGGAACCAATTAAGGATAAAAGATTTAAGTTGTCTGATTCAGAAAATAACTTTAGTGATGGGAAAATAGCTAGGTTCCAAGTTCCAGTTACTGGTTCAAAGGACAGAGGTACATTTTACTTTTGGGCGGAACGGAAAGATGATACCTGGAGTATCACACAAGCAGAGTTAGAAATTAAATCCAAGCCTGATTCTAGATTGGTAGTAGTTAAACAAAGTTAGAAGACAATACATAATTAAACTTTAAATTATTATTTCAGGATTATGTTTTCCCAGAATATGTTTATTGGTTCATCCAAAGAAAAATTTTTGTACCATAATACATTATTATGTTTAGTAAAAGCTTTGCAAGGCCAAAAAATTACTGTAGATCTTAGAAATGATTCCTTCATATGTGGTCTTTTGACTACAGTAGATGGGTAAGCATTTGTGAAAGTATGTAGTAAATTGTTGTGTACAATATGTAGAAATATGTTTGTTGTCAAAATATAAAATTGTTTTTGATCAATGGAATGTTTTATTTGCAGTTTTATGAATATTTCACTATCCAATGCAGTTTATTGTGATCCACAAGGAAATGAATATGCTTTTGAGAATTTATTTGTCCAAGCTCGCAATATTAGATATGTCCATGTTCCAGAGACGGTGAGTTTTAGCAACAGTTTCATATTGTGTAGGTATATTTTGTGTTGAATGCCTACTTCATTTGGATAACTTTGTTTGTTTAGATGCCAATAATGTCAACTATTCACAATGAGCTGGTTAGAATTAAAGTAAGAGATCCTGCTAAGCCTGTGGAGAAATCAAGAAAAGCACAAAAAGCTCTAAAGCAGCACATGCAAACTGTTGCTTTATTAGGAAGTGAGGATTCACCGGGACCTAGTTAACTATTTTATAAAAGCATAGTTGCACCGGAAAAATGGGGGTGTTTTTATTTATTGTATTGTATACTAGTGGGTCCTAGGCTTGGCATGCCTCAAATCAATTTTTTTTTGGTAATTTTTCAATATTTTTATAAACCCTATTTGACAATTTTATTACAAACCTAACAAAACAATTATTATCCAATTAGGACCAGTATTTCTGATGTTGTGTATGTACATCTATTTTGGTGATTCATTTTTATAGATTATCCCTCAATGTGTATCATACTTTTTGAATTTGCTTTGTTATACCTACCTAATGATTGTAGAATAATTTTTACAATAAATTCTGGCATCATTAGTAAAAAAATTGAAATTTTTTGTTATATGTATTAAAAGTATTCTCAGACAAATTAAAGTTGTGTAAACTTTCGAAATATACGCATTAGGTAATGATAAATACTTTTTTATTTTCAGATAGACACATATTAACACAAATTTTGCTAATAACATATGATATTTAATTATAAATCACTTTATAAATGATCAATCACTGTTGATATACAATAATAACAATCTAATCAGCATAATTTAATGTTAGCCAATTGAGACCTTATTCAAATTCAGTACCTAACAAATAATTTAAAACTTTAATTTGTTTATAATCAATACTATTAAATATGTAAAAACTTGCTGTTACATGCTACATTTCGTTTTATTTCAGGACAATATGTATCTTTAATGTTTATCTAGTATCCCATTTATCCTTTTGCAAATTTCATTCAAATCCATAGTACTTTTTGTGTGAAAGAGTAGGAAACATATTCAGATATCCAAACATTTTAAATTTAAATTATTAGTTGGATGACAATCTTTAAATTTATTTGAAACTAAACAACATGCCAAAATGTTAACAAAACAAACTTATGTCTGTGGTTCTTTTAATTAATGTAAACTTTATATTTTTATTAAAATGGTAGTAAATTGCAACAATTCAGTGCAATTACATGAACTAAAATTAAAAAATTACTATAGGTATCACAAAATTTGCTAGAATTAATACATTCATTTGGGAAGTGTTTTAAGTGCTCTTAGGCAAAAAAATTGATGTAATCCATTTTAATCCCGTAGTTTTTGAACCTACTAAATATAGCATATAAAAATACTACTATTTTCTCAATATTACAATATCTTTTATAGTATAGGGTGTTTGGGATGTGCAACATCAACAACATGCTTTATTTTTAATTGTTACTACCCACATTGTATATTAACTAGACAAAAAAACTCTTGTCGAAAACGATTAATTTATACAAGCGAAATCAAAATTCAAAGTCCGACTGCAATTTTGATTTTCAGCCGTTATTATGCCAACATTTATTTAATATCAGCACATAGAACTACTGTTGCCGTTGAATTAAAAAGTTTTTGTTGTTGTTAATTTCATATGTTATAACTAGAGATGCAACTGATAGTTGTTTAGCCGGACACCGGGTATCCGTTGCATCTCTAGTTATAACCTTATTTGAAAATCCCTTGATATTGAATTAATACTAAAGTACTGCTACTTGACAACATCGAAAAGTGTAAATAAAGGTGGACATCAGGATGACCAGAGAAATTTAAAAACAGTTATGATATAAAAGCAATGCACTTGCAATTTGAAGAATCCCTGATGTTCACAAAGTTATAATATATTCCAAACTCATCATTTTATATACATTCATCCTCAATGACTAATCAACATTCTTATATTATAATAAAGTAGATCACCTAAATCTTATCTTGATTCTTAGGCGTCGATTCATAGCCCCCGAGTTTCGAAGCTTTATTTTCAACACAATCTTGAAAAGGAGCATCTGTGCTCATGCTGTTATCCGATTTTTCTTTGTTCTGCTCCATTTTAGAGTCTTTACTGAATTCATTTTGAGGTGCGGTACTATGCGACCGATCGGTCTGTATAATTCCATTGTTGTCGTTATAAGATAAATAAAATTTCGGTTTTATAAAATCAAAGTTGCTATCTTTGCTTTCTTGCTGGTAGGTCTCACCTTTTTGCTGATTCTGGTACTCTGGATTATTGGAGAAAGCCTGCATGTAATTATTGATAGCTAAATTTTTGAAGTTGTAGTTTTCTTGTTTGGTTTGGTCCTGGGCAACGTCGACGTCTCGGGCGGGTTTGAAGGGGCCCGTGAGCGGGGCCCCCGCGGCAAAGTCGGGCGGCGGCGCTATGCGGTCCCGGGAGGTCTGCACGATGATGACTTGCCGGAACTGCGGCTGCTTGCCGTCCCGCCGCGGCACGTTGTTGCCCGGGTGTTGGAATACGTCCTCGTCTTTGAAACTTTGCGGAGTACTCGCTGGTTGGGGATCCGGTGTCTGACTGCATAAGTAATTTGATTGGTTTATATTCGTTATTATAGAATTAGGACTAGGCGACGACTGCATTACGTTCGGCCTTTGTAGAGTGTGTGGATTCAGTATTGCTGTAAAGATGAAAAAAATACTTGTCAGTGAAAATGCCAAATATTTAGTGAAATCTTCTACCTACATGTACTAAGAGAATCATACATATACATATACAAGTATAGTCTGGATAAGTTTATAAACGGACGTTTGTTTATAACAGATGGTTCTCAACGGTTAAATAGCATTGTAGCAGTTATTATCAAATATTGAAAAACTAGATTTGGCCCATGACGACATTCGTGTTATTCGAGAGTATGAAGTATTTTATGCTAATGAAATATATCATCTATGTATTTATTGAATTCAGTTTTCCTAAAAATAGTTTACTTATTTAAATTTTGACATAGGTACTGAACATGCCGCGTGGTACGAAAATCAACATTTTATTTACCTTGCGGTTTATATTTAGCTAGTTGTGCATAGACTTGTTTGATGCGCTCGATATTGATCTGCGAGGTCTTAGAGTGGTCCACCATGGGCATGGGGTAGTCGCGGCCTACGATGCAGCGCGCCGACTGCTGGACCGAATCTGGCGCCACCCACGGCTCGTGAATGTATCTGGTGGGCATGTTTTTGAGGGCAGGAATGTACCTCCTGTAAAAAACAAACTGCTATACTCAAACGCTCTAGGACATCACCAGCAGCTCTTATAGCAGGACGTTATCGATTAAAGAAGTGTTTCATTTCCCTATGTTCGAATCATCAAATATGTTCGAATTAGATCCCTTTCTAGGGATAAGACTGCTTTAGTTGTACTATAATTTATTAGTAAAATAATTTCTGTAAATTACTTATTCGATAAAGCTGTCTATCTAAAATTGTTTTGCTGAAGATAGATTAAATAAATTACCTAATAAAATCGCCATTAGGATCAGTCTTTCTGCCGAAACGGACGGGGCAGTAGCAATGGAAAAACTGTTGGAAGAACGACGAGCAAGAGAGCCACATCCACATGCCCGCGTTCACCGACCAGTCTGCGTCTAGCAGGAGCTCGTCAAACACCTGTAAACACATACAAATTCGGTTACTTTTTTCAAAACCACTGATTTAAGTTTCCAGTATAAAAAATATAGTAGTTTGACAGAGAAGAAGAAAAGATATGATACCACCTTGCTCCAAAACAAAGGTTTAAAATGCAGACAAGGAATCCTCAAGAAGGAATGGTTTTTATTTACGTAATTTCCTTCAAAATGATAAATTTAGTTTAGTTTTATTTTTAATAAGTAGGACTTACTAAAAATAAAACTAGCAATAATAATTTAAATGAGCTTAATATGGAAGATTACACATATGGATATTGTTATATATTAAATTATAGTTACAGAATGTATGAGTGTTATAAATAAATTTATATCAATTTATGTAACATAATATCTTATATGTATATATTATACATATTTGGTTCTAATATATAATTTTAATAGTAGGCATAATATAATAATAATAAAATATGATTCGATTAAGATTAATAGTAATAATTTTCCTTAGCTTAAGAAATAACCCTAAGTAGGTTTTCTGTAGAGTCATAGGACAGGGTTTGAAACTCTTAGATTATCAATAATAAGTGTATCTTGCCTTCATGCCTTCCTCCCATGATATCCATAGGTCTCCTCTGGTAAGGAAACAAGCCACGGCATGCCGAGCTAAGTGGTGTATCCAACCTTCCTCTCTCAGCTGTATCATGATTGCGTCAATCCAAGGGAATCCCGTCTGGCCCTGGCGTAAAATATTAAATAAGTACAGTCAGACAAAACTATGACATCTCGACGTTACTCCATTTAGCAATCACCTCACTGATAAATCAATTATTATGTTAGTAAAACAATTCAATCAATTTTTAATCCATCAATAGTGGTATTTCGAACTTTAATATGGAGTCAAAAATGTTGATCAACTTTTTCTACCATAAAGTAGGTACCTATTTTTTATCGTTTTCAAGGATATCAACGGAAACACATTTATGGATGTCTTCTTAAACTAGCTCTTTAATAAACAACATGCAAAAGGAGTGAATAATGTACATACGTTGGCCCATTTCGCGAGAGCTTCTTGGTTTTTCTCCCACGGTATTTGTACGCATATGGGGTTACCCTCCATACGATCGAAGTTAGGGTTACGCGTCGCGGCGCAGTAGAAAAACTCTCGCCACAGAATCTGTCCGTGCAGCGACAGCGGTGGGCGCACTCTCTTTATCCTTTTGTATAATTCAGTCAATTGAAAGTAGAATAGTCTTGTTGATAAACAGCCGAACCTAAAATATTTTAGATCTTCAATACTACTGATGCTTATTATGGTATCTTCACTAATTCTTCATTTATCTATTAATACCGGCCCGCTTCAAAGGAGTAGGTACAATCCCGGTAAATTTAAAGTTTTGTTTACAAACTTTATTCTAACAATTACAGAGATAACAAAATAATAATGCAATATGGGCCATAAATTATAAAGTTCTATATAAATTAAGCCAGTTCATTTTTATTTATATGGATTATATAATCCATATAAGGTAACACATATGTGTTACCTTTTCAAAATTATACTGTTGTATCGATATTTAACAAACTTTAGGGAACGCTTTTCTTTTAGACACAATAATATAGGTAAGATCCAGATGGAATAAATAGTACTAAGGACGTTGGTTACAGACCATCATTTAAACGAAACTAAAAACAATTATCTAGTTAGAAGAGTGCGCATTTTATACCTTAAGTATGGAGATAATCCAGTTTGGCTTGCGAGCAGGGATTGCGGCGTCATTTTAGGTCGTCCAAACGATGCTACCCACGCTTTCCTTTCCAGGTGCCTTTCTAGCCTGGCCAATGCCTCACTTTCGCCGCCAATCCATACTGGGGGCCGCAAGCCATCAGTCTCGAAACCTGTAATAATAAAATGTAAATTTTGTTTCCATCGTTTAATTATAAAAACAATGTACTATCGCTAAAAGGTAGGTAGATACTTAAGATTTAGTTTAAATCTTACCAGTGATGAGAAAAAATCGTAATGAAAACTTCTGGCCGTAAAATTACCAACACCGTATGCTCTGTCGTACCTGGATCCTGGATGTGACAATGATGGTAAAGAACGATGATTGGAGTCCTTTTTGACACGTGGTTATGGTCCAGTATGAGCGGATGCTTATGTAGACATGTAATACTCACCAAGCTCTTCAAGAGTCGGAACGCCGAAGCGATCGTCATGGTCGTCTGAGACTGGCGTAGTAGCGCCGTTCAGCGTCTGCGCCGAGATGGCGGGCTCAGCCGGGGGCGGTGGCGGCATACTAGCTATCAGCGCTTGAAACTGATGATATGTCAGTGGTGCTTTACCTCCATTGCTCTCTATAATTCTAGAATTAAAATACGTACCATGAAAAGTACCAGAAATTGACACGCTTCTTTAATGATTGACCCTCTGTTTTACACTTACTAGACATCTCTCCATATTTTGCCTAGATGGGCAATTATGGTATTTTATCGAAATCACAGGAGGTAACAGAATAATCCTTTCCAATCGGCGACAAGCTTGAAAAGCTGCTCGTATTGTTGTAGTCTGAACATTATACGAGACCACTCCATTACAGAATGGCTATGGCAACTGACTGACTAGCGCCACTGTCTCTTATTCCTGATAAAAGAAAAATAGCTGACGCCGAAGTGAAGATCTGATGCAGAAAATATATAAGCTGAATTTAAAAGCAAAGGACTAATACTTCACCCATTTTAATAAGAGGTTGAAGTCTGGAAGGGCGTGGCATACCCAAGCAGACTTTTGCAGCGGAAGCGAATGAGATTAGGTGGAGAGGCGTTAAGCACGACGCTCAACACCAATTACGGACTTGCTATATCTTTTTTCCCAGTGATGGATAAATTAGAAAAAGAAGGACTTGCAGGAATAAGCTTTTGTACAGCATAAAGTTTACAAAATAAATACAAATACTAGTTTATATTAAACCGACCCGTTCGAAGTTTAGCTTATGTGCTGCATTGCGTCTGCACGCTGAGCCTCTTTAGAACAAGCTTTACTTACTTGTCTAATTTGTAGAGCGTGTGTGATACACGAGATATGACGGTAATGCCGACCTCGCGACATTTGGACATAATGTTGTGATCCCGAACGCGTCCATAGGGTTCTGGGTCTTCCTCGAAGGTGAGTTCGGTAGTGCCCCACTCTTTGAATAGCTTCGGCAGGGCATCCGCGGGTTGCCCGCGCACTACGAACAGGCGTGAGTTCAATTTTCTCAAACTGCTGTCCAAATCCTCCAGACATTGTAACAGGAATCTGAAAAGTCATTTAATCATTTAAAACACACTAATATTAAATTTCATACAATCATGAATATTTGGCAAGACAGTATTTTGCAGCAGGAACCATCAGCTAATAAAATATTAAGCATTTCCCACGTTAGCCAAGTTGCACCACAAAACCACACTGCAGTTATAAATAAAACTATTCGGATTCCAAGAGAAGAATAGGCGTTATCAAAACTCACCTCCATTTGTTGATTCCAACGTTAGAAGAACTAGCAAACCAGGGATCTATTATGAATACGCAGCGAAATGTGATTGCGTCATTGAGCCCTTCCCTTAAGGCAGGATTGTCGTGCAGACGGAGCCCTTTGCGGAACCAGTGCACAATGTGCTTGCCCTTATGACAGCGCGCAGGCGGCGCGGGGGCGGGGGCCGGGGAGGCCTGTGTTCGCGCGCTCGACGCCGCTGGCAGCGTCTTCGCAGCACCTGACATATCTAGGTCGCCACCCACATGACACCAACTATGAACAACAAAACACATTTGAAATTACATATATGCTGGTATGGGATTAGTATGTAATTCAATGCCCACACATTCTTTGTATAATTGGAATTGGACACCAGACAAATGGTAGCAAAAGGATTTTTAATGTGCAACATGTTATACTTGCAAATTTTAGAGACCAGAAAAGTTGAAAACTTCTTCAACCAGTGTGAGATTCCGTCATCATATACAATGGATGTAGGTCCAAATTACACACTTGGTGAGAACACATCATTTTTTTTATCATTTAATAAAAATAAATAAAAAATAAATGCACCAGACAAATACACCAATCACTTGGTCTCAAACTAAGGCTTTCCCTTGTACTATGAGCACCAGACGACGGATACTAACTGGGGGCGTCATCCTAGCACACCCATTAACATTATAAACATTAACTTTTTATAAAATTTACTTTTTTTACAATGTTTGTCCCAGCCTTTTGAATGACAAAAATATTTCTGTGTAACGGTTTAAAATGTTAAAAAACTGTGAGATATAATTTAAAGACTTGATCCCAAAGTAAATAGATTAAGAACAGTGGTACATCAAAACATACTCAAATATTCAACACACAAATGTTTGTTTGTGATTGAACTATAATCTTTGGTTCAATAGCCAAATGAAACAGCCAACAATTGAAACTAAATTTGCATCTAGATAGATATAATATTTCTTTTACACTTTTAATGGCAATATCTTTTAATCATAATATATATCGAGCAGCGAGCTCCGCGCGAGGCAGACGTGTACACAATTTTTGTTAAAAAATACAAATTCAGTGTTATTAGATAATAAACCGTATTTCCGCAGCAGTTTAAATCTAAACTTACTTAACGCTCGTGAGTGACTTACAACTGCCTGGAACGCAAACCGTCAATCTCGTTGACGCATCATACCTCCCGCCATCGAACGTTGTGTGCTGCGCCAAGGATCTACGATGAGTATACTACGCTCACCAAATGGATGCGGCATCGGCGGATCACAGCCAAATTTAACGAATTTGGATTTGGACAGTGTCAGTGACCGGGTCGCATCACAAATAACTATACGTAACAAACGTAAACAGCCCGATGACGACAGCGACATCAAAAACGACATTTCGGAAATGAAGCAACAAATGAAGGACATGATGGCTCTTTTAACATCCACCACCAAGTTACATACGGAAAGTATCAACAAACTAAACGAACTATCCCTGGATGTTTCTACTGTAAAGGACGAGGTACGTAACATAAGTAATACAATAGAAAATATTATTTTAGAACAAAACTGTTTAAAAACCCAATTGGAGGACTTAAAGATAACGTCAGATAATACTTTAAAGAATTTAAAAGCAGTAGAATCTGACGTTAACGTCAAAAATACATCCCAAGAGTCCACTTCAAAGGCAGCGACACTAAGCTGTGAAGACCTACTCACTGAAGTACAGGAGCGAAGTGCAAGGGCTAAGAACGTGGTTATAGTAGGAATCCCAGAGTCAAAATCAGAAATACCCGCAGAAAGGTATGAACATGATCTAAAGGAAATATCAAAAGTCACAAAAGCTATAAATATTACCTGTCCTGACCCCGACAAAATAGTTCGTTTGGGGATATTGAAAGCTGATGTAAGCCGTCCAATTAAAGTATGCTATAAGTCTGAACAAGTAGCCAAATCTCTACTTCGCAATAAAAACAAATCAACTAGAAATATAAAAATCTACTCAGATCAAACAGTAACTCAACGAAAATACTTACAAGAACTTAAAGAAGAACTACAAGCTCGGACTGCAAAAGGAGAACCTAATCTTCGTATTAAATATAAGAAAGGAATTCCCATCATCATAAATTCTTCGAAAAACGACTCTCCTATTTTTTTAACTCAGCCAAAAAATCTCTAAAAGAACAAATAACTTACCAAGTTGCTGAAACCTACTCGGATATTAAAAAGACCAAGAAATCTCTTAAACGTTTTTATGCTAATGTTCGGAGTATTGTCAAGAAAGGAAAACTGGATGAACTAAAATGTGTTTTAAAATCTCTTAACGAAACCATACATATCATAGTTTTGTCGGAAACATGGATCAGGAATAAAGATAAAGCGAAAATGTTACAAATTCCTTGCTACACCCATTACTATAACCTTCGACGAAACAACAGAGGAGGTGGTGTCTCAATTTTTGTCCACAACAACTTGAAACATAGCCTCGTTGAAGAAAAATGCGATGATGACAATCATTTCCTTTGGGTCAATGTAAGCAAATTCTCATTAAATATCGGTGCTGTGTATAAACCAGAGAGAAAACAAATCTAAATAATTTTCTAGATACCTACTCGGCTCAACTGCAGAGGATGAAGAGATTGGTCATCTTTGGGGATTTCAACGTAGATTTGTTAAAATCTGATCATTCTATCAACCAGTATAAAAATATATATAGGGTAAATAAATACAAAATTATGAACAAAATTAATCATCAATACTGCACTCGTGAAACAGCAACGACCAAGACAATCTTAGATCATGTCTGTTCTAACCTACAAGACCATAATTTCCACTTGGCTATTGTTGAATCAGCTATGTCTGACCACAAACACGTATACTTTGAGATACAGACCTACCAATCTCCACCGCTTAAGAAAATGAATTACATAACAAAAGATTATGGTAAGCTATACAAAAACTTTGAAAATATGCAACAGACTCGAAATGAGATTTCATATGAAGGATTGAAGGAAAAGCTAAGTTCATCTCTATTAGACAGCCAACTAAAGAAAAGAAAAACGTTGAATGCTCCTAGAAAAGACTGCATAAATAAAGACATCATAGAAGGGCTAGAGGAAAGAAATAAATTATGGCGAGAGTACAAAAAATATACTTCAAAGAAGGTCATTGAACAAAACTATAGAAAGCAAAAGAGTAAGATAATGGAACTAATACAGATAACAAAGAACACCTACTACCGTAAACGTTTTGAGGATACTGCAAGGAGGCCCCGTAAAATGTGGGAATTAATAAATGACCTATCTAAAAATAAAATAAAATAATCTTCTGGCCCAGACAAACTTGTAACTGACACAAGAACAATTACAGATGGAAAAGAGATTTGTGAAGAATTTAACTCTTACTTTTCAACAATAGGTACGACACTAGCAAATGATATCCCAAGCAAATATCATAACCATCGACCACTAATGGTTAAACCAAATTCTACTCAAGGTAGCGAACTCCATCAGATTACACCGGCAACTACTGAGGAAATTTCTAGAATAATTAAAAACTTAGATCCCAACACCGCAAGTGGCATTGATGGTATTAGCACAAAGGCTGTAAAATGCGTAAAGAGATTGATTGTCAGTGAACTCACCGAGTGCATAAATGACTGCCTTGAGAAAGAAACCTTCCCTGATATCCTTAAAGTCGCTAAAGTAAGCCCAATCTATAATTCTGGCACAAGATCTGATCCCTGCAATTATCGACCAATATCAGTTCTCTCAATAATGTCAAAAATATTTGAAAAAGTACTACACTAAGTACTAAATTTTTCTGTTTCTAATATTTAAAGTTCGCTAGTACGGCGTTTAGTACTATAAAAATACTACACTCTCGTTTGGAAACATTCCTAAATTCTATAAATTTCTTTCACAAAAATCAGTATGGCTTTCGCCGAAAATCAAACACACTGGCGGCAACCATTGACCTTGTTACAAAAATCAAAAATAAATTAGACCAAAAACAAATAGCTCTTGGTGTGTTCATTGATCTAAAAAAAGCATTTGATACAGTTAGTCACCAAATACTTATGGAAAAACTATTTGCTATTGGCATTAAGGGAAAAGCATTTAGTATACTAAATTCCTACTTACAAAATCGGCAACAGGTAGTTAAAATCGGTGAAAATCAAAGTTGCTCTGAATTCATTACATGTGGAGTTCCACAAGGCTCGATCTTAGGACCACTCTTATTTTTAATGTATATTAACGATATGTACCAGATCGGGCTCCTAGGTGACATCAAACTGTACGCTGATGACACTAGTGTCTTTTATTTTGGTCATTCAGTAGATGTCATTTTACCTCAAGTTCAATGTGATTTAAATAGGTTGGGGGAGTGGTTTAAATACAATTTATTGACACTAAATACAAATAAAACTAATTTCGTAATTTTCCATACTAAAAACAAAAAACTTAAAGATAATATACAACTTACAATCAATGACCAGAAAATTGAAAAGAAATTTAAAAGAAACATACCTTGGAATAATTTTAGACAATCAACTTAACTGGAAACCTCATATAGAAAAAATACAATCAAAACTTATATCATTGACTGGGGCACATCATGGCATTGCCAAATGCTTCCCTAAACAAGTACGATACCTAATCTACAACTGTTTAATCAAACCACATATAGACTATTTGATTGAGGTTTGGGGTACCGCATCTAAAAGTAACTTGAAACTTATACAAACCGGACAAAACAAATTAATCAAAATTTTAATCAACTACCACTATCGTACATCTACTGAAAAAATATATAAAGAAATAGGTATAATGAATATAAGACAAACATACGTATATAATACATGCTTACTTATATATAAAATATTAAAAAATGATATAAATTATTACATATATTATATTTGCTTTTTCTATTTGTATTAATATTTGTATTAATTTTACGAGAAAAAGCAAAATACAAAAAATCCCTCTGCGTAATGCTAATAATTTAGTTACCCGACAACCCAGAACTAATTACGGAATGAAAAACATCGAATTTGAAGGCGTAAAGTTTTACAATAAATTACCAAATAATTTAAAATCATGCGAATGTATTGGCAGCTTTAAACGGCAACTAAAATCCTTCATTGTAAGTCAAGTGAATATTTAAATTACTATATCAACTTATAAGCACATGCCCAAGCTACTCGTAAATAATAAATGAGCATTAAAATACTCAACCATAAACGTTCCTATAAAAAATATTACACAAAATATTAAAAAAACAAAAAAAAATATTTATGCATACAAAATATAATTACGTTATAAAAATACTTGGATGAGTATATCGGAATAAACTACATAAACCTATTCTAATTAACACAAACGCTAAAAAAATTATTTGAATATATATCTCTAAAGTAAAAAAGACTAATCAACAGATTATTTTAAAATAAACTAAACATAATAAAACTTTTGAAAAAACCTTCGCCATAACAATATCAACAATGCCACATCTACTCTTGGTCGTTTATTATGCATCCATGTTCAAGTTGTTTACTTCAAATTGCTTCAAATGTTCGCAGTCACTAAATACAGTCGCGTTGCGACTGTATTTAGGATTTTGGAATACCGACTTTTTGTTAATAATTTTAGTGGAGTCTATGTCGCTCATACAATTTATGTTAAACTGTATTTTTAAGTTTCTCAGTAAGTGAATTGTATTCTTATGAGAAATAAAGTATCTTTAACCATATATTATGGTCCAATGCCCACAGATATTTAGCTACAAAAAATTACTTTACACACACAAACCACACATTATTTTATTATTCCTTGTTCTAAAGCCATTTGTTTATATTTATATTTTTAAAATTACAGCTAATGCATATTAGGTTATCTGTAAGTAATACTTTGGTTTTATTTTTAACATCCTGCACTCAGTTTATTGGGTGCCCACAATACAGAACTTCTTCAAGTGTGGGATGGAGGCAACTTTATGACATGGGAAATAAAGCTTTCATAATATTATTTTGACAAAAGGAAATATGTTACTTCTGTTAATTGTTGATAAATAAATAAACTCAATTAATAAATTCTCCTTTAAATACTTTACTAATAAAACATAGAATCATCTGCTGATTAGTTAGAGACATCCATTGTCTACAGTAAAATTGCATATTTACAATTTACCAAGAACACAATAATTAATATTTGTCAATTGCAAGAATTTTTGTTTGAAAGGTTTCAGTTTCCCCATTTACTCTTTCCCAATTTCAAGCATTGTATAGAATTGTGAAAGAGAAAGAAGCATTGGTCTTGAATAGCACCATCTCTTTCTACAGTTAGGCTTAATCAATTTCTACTTAAAAATTAAATAAGTAAATAATTTCAACAATATTATATACTTATTAAATCATATTAAGTAATAACATCACAATATGAGATCAATATAATTTAAGAAAGTAAACACTTTATAGTTACATACCTACACACCTATTAGAAATCCAATTTCAACTTTGAGACACAAACTTTATTCAAATCTGAGCAAGGAAGTAAACACAACACACTGATATTATATTTCTAAGTCCACAAATCACACACTAATCGAATGAATATCAATCCATAATCCATGCTGAATTTAAGTTCTTTGCCAGAAATTAAGCTATCAGTTGGCCCAAAATAAAATTATATTCTTTGATAAATAATTTTACACACACTAAAATAAACAACTATAATAGTTTGAATTTGCACTTTCTAGAAGAAGTTGTATTACGTCGATAAATTATGGAAGAAGCAAACACACTCGAGCGTATCGTGCAAAACCACAAAGTTGTCAGACAGAAGAGAATCGTCCACGCCGCTTGCAACGTGACTACAACGTGACTTTAAGCCGCCGCCACACTGCTACATCATATTTCTGATTAATTAAAATTGATTGATTTGTTATGTACTTAATTTTGTGTATAAATATTAATAAAATTAGACCTCAGAAATTAGTAAAAATGTCAAATTGTCAACTGAATGTCAAAATTCATGACTGTTTGACTGTTGACATTTTTTGACTTTTCACGGAATAGATAAGTTACATACAATATTAGATTATTCAAAATTATTGCATTGAAATCGATACTTAGTAAACGATTGCAAATATATTTTTTATGTATATGTAGCGTTGGCCGTGTGACATTTGTTTCATTATTACAAAGTAGGCTATAGTACGCGTAATACGTGGTTTATTTTGCATAAGATGACAAAAATATGTACGGTTGATAGGCCTTTTTTTGATAATACCAGCGAGTATGAAAAATGCGGGCAAGCTCAGAAGTCGATAGGTAGCTGGTTGCCGTCTCAGTTGTCCCTGGCGGAAAAGTACTTGCACCAGAAACAAAAAATAGAGCAAGATATTTTATTACAAGTTCACATAATATATTAAAATCGAAATGACTTCTGCAATCTAAGGTTTGTTATTTCATGAAAGTTTTTCACATTTATCACCAGTGTGAACGTAGCATTTAAGTAATGTAGTCGCGTTGCACAAGTACATAACCCGTTGTCAAATTTTATTTTGTTCAACATCTGTGGTCCATTAAAATGACATTTCAACAGGCTACCCTAGGCCATGGACTTAGTCTAATAAACAGGACCGAGCACTCGCAGCCAAAAAACGAGCCGAGCGAGATAGCTACCACAGAGGCGCGTGTCCCTTTCTAATAGGGTGACAACAAGATTTATTTTGATAACGGACATTTGATTAAATAATTAAAATTTAGCCCATTGTCCCCACTACATGTAGTAAAATAAATAAATAAATATTGGACAACATCACATACATTGCTCAGATTCTGTGGTAAGTAGCTAAAGCACTTGTGTTACATAAATCATAAACAACGACGGTACCACAACATCCAGACCCGAGACAATAGAGAAAAGATCATTTCCCTTATTGACCCGACCGGGTTCGAACCCGGGACCTCAGAGATGGTACAAAGTCCGGCCCGTTCGCATCTGGCCACGGAGGTCGTCATGTTCCAAAGTTACCGTCTGGACAGAGTTGACTGTTGAAAACAACCGGGACAGCATTACTTTTATGTTTATAGGTTTGAAAAAATTATCTTGAATTATTTCAATAGAATTTATGTATAATTATACTCCCTTTTACTCCAATGGGGACAATGGCAATAAATTTGAATCATTTATTGAATTTTCCACTGTCCCTACTGCTGGACACGCGCCTGGTAGGGACAACGAGAATAACCCTAAATTTATTTATTATTATTATTATATTTAGCCATTTACATGCTTTGGTTGATACAGATGACAAGAAAATATAGTTGAAACAATGCTTAAAATAATTGCTAGTAAGTACAATTGGCTACTTGACAGTGTTAACAATAAAATATGAAAAGTGTTAGATATGTTAGCTTATTAGTAAAGTAATAATTTTACATTTTTATTTTATAATTAAAAGCATAGTTAGTATTTTAATTTTGCAAAATAAATTTTACTTTTTTTATCTGTGGAACAAAAGAACCGAAACGGAAACCACCATTGCAATTCGGAAATGACAGCTGTCGGCGAAAATAATTTATTATAATGTGGCGAAACAATGATTATTTTACCGATTAAATTGAATTATTGTGTCTTTAATCGTATTAAGAATTTATTGAAACATTTTCCGTTTATCTAAATGAAGTCGTTCCTATGCGTATCTGTTCGTTGTCTACAACGTTGACGTCATAATTTCAACAGTGACATGACTTGGCGTTTATGCGCGCTTTTTAAATGTGTTACACAAAATCTTATTTTTCTCTGGTTATTTACATTTTTTCCAGATAAATCGAATTGCTTGGGATATAAAATGAACGGGCGCACATTTTGCAATACTTTTTCAAAAACTGTCAAGTAGCCAATTACAGCCGCTTTGGGTAGCCAAAGCGGCTGTAATTGGCAATACAAACAATTATTACAAAAGCCATTCATTAAACATGTAGATGTTTAATGAATGGCTTTTGTAATAATTGTACGCCAGTCTATGTCTACGATTTTTTACCTAACTTCTGATCACGGTGGGCAACAGATTGTTTTCAGTGCCAATATTAATATTAACCAAAAAACATCGATTGAACATTTTGATCGATTAAACGACTGAGAAACTACTTTTTAAACATGATAACATCTTTAAGAGTTGGCAGGATGTAGGATTTCTTCGTCAGAGTCTGGTAGTAGTCGGTGGCTCAATGTATTACTGAGAACTTATTTTTTTTGGTCTGTAAAATAAACATTACAGTTAACTTAGTGCAACATATTACATCCAGTTTATGACTTACAAAATAATACTCATGTAAAGAATTAAGTAAAAATAAACCGGACCAAGTACATAAGTCGTAAAGGTTTTACTATATTTGACTGTAAAACAAATCCTTCTTAAATATTTATTTTATTTCAATTTAATTATTTGTCTTTAAATAAAGTGTATTCCGTCAATATTTTAAGTGTCTAACTGTAATAGCTATCAATATCCGGCAAGCTATAAAATCACGTATGTTGTATGGGAGCCCTTTACATACGTATATTATCTTGTTTTTTAGTATTAAGTATTTGATGTTGTTATAAAGGCATAAAAAAAATAAAATTATAACTAACTATCACTGTTCACAAGATACAGCCTGATGGCAGTTAGACGGAAAGCGAAGTCTTAGTAATAGGGTTCCGTTTTACCCCTTGGGTATGGAACCTAAAAGACTATGTATAGTGTATATACAAATAGTGTTTTTTAAAATACTTGATTAAGTGTTTAGACTAAGACAACACACATTAACCAAACATTCCTAAAATTAAATCTTGTTGTGTGTTGTTGCGTTGATGCATGCTTCAACAACACACTTAGTAACTTAGTAATTGTTTATCATGATAAACAATTACTAATGATACTTACCACAGGAGAAATCGTAAGTATAGCAAGTCCCGGCTGCATACGACAGAATTTTTAGTGATTTTTTGCTTTACGTGTATTGCTGAGCCATTTTTATCGCATTGCTTCATTTTTAAGGTAGGTAACTGTAAATAAATGTACAACAGTGAAGAACTAACTCGAGCACACAATTGAAATATTACGAGAATTATGGTTACCCTAGTGGTTAGATTTACAGTAAGATTATTTTAAGCTTACCTGTGGGACGATATATGGCAATCACTATATGATTCACTTGAACAAGTATAAACGCAACATTTTTACACCATTTTATCTTAAAAGGTGCCTAAGAATTGTTTATTTTGATAAACTCAATCAATGACAGTTTGACTTACTGACATAATGACAGTTCATGATGATGCTTTAGAGGGTTACCACTAGGAAATTAGAAATAAGCAAATACTATATACTATTTTACGTATTCTTTATAGTTTATGTATAAAATCAAAGAAATAAATTAAAATAGAATTTATTATTTTACAATTGTTGAAATAACAATTAAATACAAATGCATAAACTGAGTTTTTGATCAGGCAAAATTTAGATCAGAAATATTATTTTATGCTGGCAAGATCTAAGAAAGATCAAAGAACGAGACACACGCATCCGTCCTGGCTATCTCTGTCGGCTCGGATTTGCATCTGTGTAAAGCGCACAGGAATTAATACTTTATTGCATTGCAATAGTGTTCATTTTTCATAATGAAAATTTTCAGAGTTATCAGTCCTGTTTATTATATTAGGTCCATGCCCTAAGCCATGGACTTATATATAGTATAAAAAACAAACAAAATATATTTTATGTGTTAACAATTTAGACACTATACTATTAATAGAGTTAATGCAATTTTTTAAACAATTTGTGGAATTTGCACAACTACATAATACCTTCCGTTGATACTCGATTGTGAATAAATCGAATCGTAACGAGGCGTTCGACTTACATGTATTTTCCCCCAAATTTACGGGGAAAACAGTGAGTTAGGGTTTTATGTGTTTTTTGGAGTTTTTATAGCTTATAAAGTAAATTATTTGTTACGTGAGATTTTCATGTAGTTAGGATTAAAAAATATAAAAGATTTTGTTGAATATATTTATATTTTTTAATTATTACTTTATAATTCATCAAAATAGAGGGAAATCCTAGTAACAGAAGAGCGGACTGGGTCAAAAATATCAGATTGTTATAGTACGTTAAATTTATAAAAAATACTTACATAAAACGAGCCAAGTTGCGGGATAGGGGCTCGTTACGTCACTGATAAGTAATAAATGTACCCACTGATAACGTCATGCGACAAATTTGATTCAATGTACTGCCGTTATTTTTTGACTAGATGGAAAATTAAAAAACATGCCTCTTATTGTTGGATGATTTGACAGACAGACTTAAAAACCAGTCTGCTTCCCTATTGTATGGATTTGAGAGGTTTTAAGAGATTATGATTAGCGGTTTGGGGAGATACAGTTTTGTGAGCTAGGAACACTGCGTTTGACTTGACATTCTTGACAACTAAACTAAGGAAAATTGCACATCACTAGTTCTTTCAAAAGTGGCCCTCTTTTGGCATGTACGTAGCTAAATGTTAATCTTAACGAATCTAATGTTTCTTGTATTTAATTGTCCTATAATCTTTAAAATAAGATAGTTGCGTGTATTTATTTTATAGTGCAATTAAGATTTCTTTAAAAGTTCTACATATAATTTCAGTGAGGGGACATAACCATGGGTCGTGTGATACGTGCTCAGCGTAAAGGTGCCGGTTCCGTCTTCGTTTCTCATACTAAGAAAAGGAAAGGAGCTCCAAAACTCCGATCCCTAGACTATGCTGAGCGTCATGGGTACATCAAGGGTGTGGTAAAGGTATGTAAACAAATTTAACCTATAATTTTTAGACTACATATTTAGTTTAGATTTTTATGAACACTAATAGAAAATGTGTTGTCCATGCTTTCAGTTATAAAATTAATTATATTTTTATCGTAACTTACTAAATTGCTAAGTGGTAAAGCCATTCTTTCGTTTCAACTCAGCGTTATTGCATAGGACATCATCCATGATCCCGGTCGAGGCGCGCCCCTGGCGGTGGTTCACTTCCGTGATCCGTACAAGTTCAAGACTCGCAAGGAGCTTTTTATCGCGCCTGAGGGTCTCTACACTGGACAGTTTGTTTATTGCGGAAAGAAAGCTACACTCGAAGTTGGTAAGTGAATGGTTTTTTGTGTACTCATACTAGGCATGTAATGTGTTTATGAAATTATTCTGCTTAAGGAGAGATCGAGAATTAAGTTCTATTATTTAAACTGATTGTATAAAATGAAAGAATAATGTGGATAACAGGTATGATTTAACTCCTCTAAAATTATAAAAATTAGATGATGATTTATTTTAAGTGAAATTTATTTGTGTAAAAGACATAGGTATTAAAGGTCAGTATTTCTAAAGATTACCAAAACTACAATCAAAACTTTAACTTTACAATTACTATGACATTATGCACTAACTCCAGTATGTTGCAGTTTAGCAGGTTACATTCTCTTACATCGCACAATAATATACTGTTAAATATAGTATGTGCGCTGTGCACCACACAAAAAAGTTTCATATTATTGCACTACCTAAATTAATTTTATCATTATCTTTATTTACAGGCAATGTAATGCCCGTGGGTGCTATGCCTGAAGGTACCATTGTGTGCAACTTGGAAGAAAAGATGGGAGACAGAGGCCGGCTAGCCCGTGCTTCTGGCAATTTTGCTACAGTTATCGGACACAACCCTGATGCTAAGCGCACAAGGGTAAAGCTTCCATCAGGAGCCAAGAAAGTGCTGCCATCCAGCAACAGAGGAATGGTTGGTGAGTAATTTATTTCGAATAAAAAGGCTTTGAATGAAAAATACACTAAAGCACTTCAACCATTTAAAAAAAACATTGAAAAAAAAATTTTTTATTGTGCTACAAACATGCTTTTATATTCAATTTTATTGTTAAGTATGCACAGTATTAATAGACTTATGGTCTTAAAAATTGTTTACAGTTCCTAAATTAAATCTTAAAATTAAAAAAAAGCATGGTTGAAGCTGACTGGCTTTAGATTCTGTTATGATGACTTTCACTTACCTACTCTGAAGATCAATGATTACACAGAGGCTCTTTCTGATGCAATGACATTAAAAATTTGTGTTATTATTTTTATTTTGCACATATTGACATCATCATGTTATTACAGGCATCGTAGCTGGTGGTGGTCGTATTGACAAGCCTATCCTGAAGGCTGGACGTGCATACCACAAGTATAAGGTGAAGCGTAACTGCTGGCCATATGTACGAGGTGTTACCATGAACCCTGTAGAGCATCCTCACGGTGGTGGTAACCACCAGCATATTGGTGAGTAACTTGTTTGGTTGGTTTTTAATAATGATTTATATAGAATAAGTATGTAAGAATATTTAATGCTTATTTTGATATTCAAATACAATCTGAGGCATCTTGTTTTAGTGTATGACTTTTTCATCAGTGAATTTTATGTAATTCCAAATGTGTCTCAACCTATTCTTAGCATCTTTTCTGTGGCCTCAATTCTATTACATAGTGAAAGTTCCTATTCTTATTAGATTTGGTGTATGAAATCAAAATCTCTTTAAAGGTAAGGCATCGACTGTCAAGAGAGGAACATCAGCTGGTCGCAAGGTCGGTCTTATCGCCGCCCGCAGGACCGGAAGAATTCGTGGTGGAAAGACAGACACCAAGAAAGAGGCGTAAATGTAATCCATTTCAAAATAAAAAAAAATACCAAATTTTTGTGTTTTTATAAGTTTCCGTAGACGAACTCTCAACTACCACTTGATAACTCGCGTTTACGGTTATATTTTTTGTAAAAACTTGTAGAGCTAGGTTTACTCTTTTTTTAAGACAAGTCATTGAACCCTTATTAGACATTTACAGATAATTCCTTGTGCTCACTCCTCACGCTAATTTGACCCCCAATATTCTACGAACTAAAAACAGAAGCGCATTCAATCATATCCCTTGTTCTTGTTAACTCTCAAACTGATTTCGTAAAACATAAAATGATGCAATATTACGGTGCATTTTCTAGTAAAGTTCTGTTATGCTGGGGCCACTAACGAGAAATGCCATTAATTATCGCGATAATGGACATTCACCATACGTGTAGCCATAACTTAACGGAATAATTTGCCAAGGGCATGAACGATGCCATTTGGCGTTGGCGTTAGGCTATAGCTCCAGTGTCGGTACATCAAAGAGATTAACACGATAATTGATGCGATGGAGCGGCCACACTACGTATTGTCAGTGTGCATCGAGAGCGCAACGGTAGCGGACGTAATTGTTTTTTTTACGACGGATTTTCCATAAAATCGCACGTTTTAGTCTCGAAATACGTACTATGGCGACGGAGTGGAGTAACGAAAAAGTTATTAGTTTTCTTGAGATTCTGTTCAATAAAGTCAAATAATATAAATTTACACTCATGAAATATACAGCACTGTTGACATCCATCTTGCTTGAATTAAAGTAAATTGAATGCCATTTTTATCGCCAATAATGAGCATTCATGTTGACCGTTGAAGTGTAGCCACCCATTTTAATGCGTTAAAAATTAACGCAATAATTATCGGAATAATGGGCATTGACGTTAAATGCTAGTGTGGCCCCAGTATTATAGCATTAAAAAGTAGCCTATGTATGTAATTTCCATGGACCTAATATAATAAACTAAGTCCATGGTAATTTCTTAAATCCTAGACTAACTGTGTAAATCGGTTTTGTAGGTTTGGCGAAAGAGCCGATCTGACAAATAGACAGGAGTTACATATAAATAAATAACAGGTTGAGTAAGTAAGGATGCGGTAGCGATCCGCCGCGGCGTCACACACGTGCTATCCCCGCTTTTTCCATATTTTCAACTGATTCTTCGTTCCTATTTGGTCACAGGTCACAGCGCAAATCAACATATCGGCATATTCCTCGTTCGTGTAAGTCGTCATATCGACAGTTCCAAATCACAAGCACCGCTATCTGAGCTGCTACTTGGGAGCTTTTTTCTACGAACTTAAATAAATTCCTAGATTGTTATACCTTGTTGGATAGCTGACAAAACGTAGATGTTTTTAGGCACATCTGCCAAACGACAGCGATAAAAAAAAATTAAAATCTGCATCAAAGAAATGTAAATTGTAATTTTTTTACTAACTTTTTGAACTTTCAATCGTCCAGAACCACGTCTTTAGTTAACATACGTAGGATTTTGGTTATTAAATTCATAGTGCATCTTAATCCGCATGTAAAAAGTCAATAATAATAATAATAAGATGCACTAATTTCAAAATATCATAATGTATGACAAAAAATCGGCAATTTTTATAAAAAATTTCAATGTCGATTTTCTTGAAAACGTTTAGGTTTTGGGTAGGGTGTTTCATAGTGAAATATGTCAGAAAAGATGGGTACTACACGCCCTTAACGGATCTAGGTCGACTGAACCTGTGACCCTGTATAAGATAGAATAAATAAATATTGGACAATATCACATGCCTGCCTACATTCCTCTGATTTTGTGGCAAGCAGCCTAAGGCACTTACAGAAATAAGTAACAACGACGGTACCACCCACTATTAAAGATATGGTCTTAAGTCAATTTGTCTAAAAACGCGACTTACTGCACTCTTCGTTAGTACGGCAGAATATAGAAAAGTTATTTTACCATATTGACCTGACCAGGGATCGCTCCCGAGACCTCAGAGATACCGCGACGGCAAATTCCGGCCCACCTGCCTCTCGGCTACGGAGGTCGTCAGAAGATAAATAAAACATTCGAATTCATTGTAGGTAATATTAATATTAAACAAATAACGTTAGTTAGTCTACTATAATATTGTTAAAATGTAATGCAAGATGTGAATAAAAAATAAATAATGATTCCTAACAAATCCCTACTATCCCTACTAATATTATAAATGCGAAAGTAACTCTGTCTGTCTGTTACGCTTTCCCGCTTAAACCTCTCAACCGATTTTGATGAAATTTGGCATAGGTATACGTTGAACCTCAAGAACGGACATAGGCTACATTTTGTTAGAAAGTAAGGGGGGGGGGGGGGCGGTAATGCCACCTTTGAAAGTTTATATGGGAAAATGTTTATTTTTTAAGTTAGAGATATGAAAGTTGGCACAAATATTGCTCTATTAAAATACAGACTAGGTACTTTTTGTTTCGAATATTAGGGGAGATAGGGGTAAAAACTTAAAAAAAACGAATTAGGTAAATACGTAGGTACTTATAAGTAACAATCTAAAGAAACAAAAAAAGATTTCCCATGCAGAGTGTGTTTTTTACGAATTCTTTTAAATATTTCAAGTTCGCTAGTGTGGTGTATTAATTCAAATATGTAATTATATTTGCGACGATCATACCTGTTTATCGCACATCTAGATTTGCAGTCATTTGCCTGAAGCCTTATCCATTACCTACCGAATGACTGTTTTGTTGCAGTTTGATGTAAGGAAATCTTAACATTAAATAATAATAAAAATTGGACAAATCCCATACATTGCTCTGATTCTGTGATAAGTATCTTCAGAACTTTTGTTATAAAAATGAGAAACGACGACGGTGCCACAACACCCAGACCCGAAACAATTTAGAAAAGTCCGTTTCCCTTATTGCCCCGACCGGATCGAACCCGGGACCTTAGAGATGGCACGGACGCTAAAGTCGCCGCTCGCATCTCGTCTACGGACTTCGTCAAAAACATTAGGAACATTGTCTTTTTATATTTTATTACATTACTAGCTGTGCCTGCGACTTCGTTCGCGTGGACTACATGATATTGAATTTATTTTTTCTAAAATAAAAGAAGTTAGCTCAAGTTATTTCTTATTACATCAGCTACCTGCCTGCCAATAAAAGTTCGGTCAATATCGGTCCAGCCATTTTAGAAAGCCGGAACAAACAGATATAACATACATACATACAGACAAAAATTGTAATAAAATATATTTTGGTATATGTACCGTACTCATATATGTACATATATACATGTAGTACCTATATACGTCATTAGGTACTAAAAGGCACGCCAATTTTATATAAATGGCCTGTTAACTTTTTTTGATTAGGGATGAGTAAGAGTAGCAGCCATACCGCCGGTGATGTTGTGGTGGTTTTTAAAAAAAATTCCCACAGCATTACCATTAAGGCGATGAGGTCCCCCGGGGGGTTTAAGTGGGTAGGCCTGTCCTTTTGAGGGCAGGAGAGTCCCACACACGCCGTCACATCCCTCGGGTGACGGTACGGTGCGCCAAGCATTTCCCCCCGCAAAAAAAAAGGGATGAGTAAGAGTGTTATAAACTTAAGACTGGACAAATGTTATCAGAAAGCTCCGAAATGCTAAGCTACCGGAGTTACAAGTGTTATTGTGAGTAAACCACAAAAAATAGATGCTCTCGTGGGATATTTTTTATACAATTTTAAGGAAATTATTTCCGTCATACGTGATTTCTGTGTAGCTTTAACCATTAAGGTTGAACACGCGACGAAAGTTTAAAAGATAAAGTAACTTCTTCCGTGTTCCCAACATTTCACTTCACTGCTCTGCTATTGATCGTAGCGCGATGAAAAATGTAGGTAATAGGTACTTATAATCTGCCTAGGAGTATAACGAATAATGGTACAAAGTTTCGTTAAAATCCGTCGAGTAGTTTTTTTCTACAACAAACATACATAGGTACAGATGGACAGACAGACAAAATTGTTACTGATTGCATTTTTGGCATCAGTATCGATCACTAATCACCCCCTGATAGCTATTTTGGAAATATATTTCATGTAAAGTACCTCTCCACTAATTTATTATTAGTTAGTAGGTATATAATATTTGTATTACAGGATTCATCAGTCTTCCGCGATTTAACGATGTGGCATCCGTTAGTAAGTAGATTATATCGTTATTGCGCGTATTATCGTATTCCACATTCTAACGGTCAAATTTTCGTTCAGTTGCTTTGAGTTTACAAGATACCTATCGATGGAAGACCAATTTTTATGTATATAAAAATATATATAAAAAGGATGCAGGCAGAGGATGATGCCACGTTACTAGGTACCGGTCTGTCGCGGATTGACAATGCCACGCAGAAGTGTTGCTGCTCAGTAGGCCTAGGTACTACCAAAAGGAACAAAGGAAAAGTTTATTTTTTTTAATACTTAATAAAAAAATTGGGAGTTAGAACGTGGTACTTGATTTGCACTTTGCTCGCGTTTGAAGTGAATTGGTTTCGTTTATAAGAATTATAAATTGCTACCCATCATCGGACCCGACCAAATTCGTTTTTGGTAGTAGGCCTCCAGAATGTAATCTACGATAAATTCATACCTACAGAAATCATTGTAGGTTGGTACCTACCAGTAATGAAGTGGAAGCTCCTGCTGCATTATTGCAGCGTTCAGTCATCATGAGCGAATCATACGAAAAGATATTGATTAAAAAAGAAATTTCCCATGACTAAATTATATTGAGTGGCTCAGGATGGCTGGAGAAATCTTCAAAATAACTCACATTTAACTAACTAGGTCACTTTATGCGACGGATGACTAAACACCCTAATTTCAGAATTCGTTTCAAAGAGCAAAATTATTTTATTTGTGTAAATTACATCAGCACTATTTATAAAATGCCTACCAATGATATTTTAAAACAATAGATATGTTACCCATGCGCGCAATATGAAGACGCTAAAACGTCCTAATTGGGACGTCTTACCAGTATATTATAATACTCTTTGTCTTACCCCCTGTCTGCGAAAAGCGATACAACAAATGTGACGTCTCTGTCATGTGCCTAACAGAGAGTTACTACTTATCTCTTTTGTTCTTACTGTTTAAATCAAGCCATCCCTTTCACATCATCTAAGAATGTGGTTAATAACAATTGCGCATGTGTGCAGTCGCACTCGACCAGCACAGATTTTTCGTTAGTTTTATGAACGTATAACATATCTATGGTTTTAAATATCATTGATGTCTACCTATATAAGTAATGACGCTACCTCCGGTTCGGAACGTTTTACTTTTTAAGAGATCCCGGCAAGAAACTCTGTGGCTGGCATTACAAATAAAGCTAAACTTATAACTAGTTTTGCACTATGATATAAAGTGTGTTGTATAAATTAATTAATTGTAAACATTATTTAATTAATTCAAAAGAATAATAAAAATTTGTAGGTCCTGTGCGCAATGTGCAAAACAACAATTTTGCCAACTTACGAGTATTTGGCCGAATTTATACAAACAAAAATAAGTAAAACTTTAATATGAAGGCGACTTGTCGTTAATATAGTCTTGCACTCTGTAGTATCAATTATTTTCAAAAGACAGCTTTTAACTAGTTTGAATTTACGTATGAAACTTCTGAACATAAAGTTGTAGGTACGTCAGTTCAGTACATTTAAGTTGGTATCACTAATAAACCCTTTTGTGAATGAATTTCAACCTGACGTTAAATATAATTTTTTTTTATAAAGCACTCCAAGATTGACCTCATCCCACCTGATGTTAAGTGGTAATGAGTTCCTAGCTTAAGGGCGAAAAGTATAGCATAGTAAAACTGTGACTAGACTTGTCGCCATTACCTTGAAGGCTTGACCCCTGCTACTAATGTAGCACACCCAAGAGCTCTGGAAACCTTACTCACATGCAGGAACACAACAACACCGGAGTGATTGTTATTTGGCTGCGGTCTTCTGTAAGGTGGAGGTATTTCACCAGTCGGGCTGCTCCAATTCGAGCGATAAATCGCTTTGCTCTGCCTCTCTTCTTTGCCCTGCCTCTCTTAAATTGAGTTTCATATCAGTTATAATATTTTGGATAGGTCAATGCAATTGGCTACTTGACAGTTTTTGAAAAAGTAATGTAAAATGTGCGCCCGTTCATTATATATCCCAAGCAATTCGATTTATCTGGAAAAAATGTAAATAACCAGAGAAAAATAAGATTTTGTGTAACACATTTAAAAAGCGCGTGAAAACGCCAAGTCTCGTCACTGTTGCAACTATGACGTCAACGTCCTAGACAACGAACCGATACGCATAGGAACGACTTAATTTAGATAAACGGAAAATGTTTCAATAAATTCTTAATACGATTAGAGACACAATAATTCAATTTAATCGGTAAAATAATCATTGTTTCGCCACATTAAAATAAATAATTTTCGCCGACAGCTATCATTTCCGAATTGCAATGGTGGTTTCCGTTTCGGTTCTTTTGTTCCACAGATAAAAAAAGTAAAATTTATTTTGCATAAATAAAATACTAACTATTCTTTTAATTAAAAAATAAAAATGTAAAATTATTACTTATCTAATTAATAAGCTAACGTATCTAACATTTTTAATATTTTATTGTTACACTGTCAAGTAGCCAATTCTGTTGAAAGTACATGTTATCATAAGCACATAATATTAAACTACTCGTAGGTATCTACAATGAATCTGTCTAGTTAAGTAGTTAATTGCTATAAAATCAAACAACTTCAGCGCCTATCATCGTGACTTGAAGAATATCATACTGCTTCTGGAATCACACAATGACATGTCATCCATAAATTACGTCATTCGTCAAGGGACATCATTAATTATAACTACCAGTAGCCATAACCGTATTCACCATAAGGGCACACGGCGCCCCTATTCTCTGGGGGCCCCAAAGGACCGACCATTTCTCTAACCAAAGAACCAGCAGCATACTAAATTGTTTGATATAGGTAATATTATTATATGAAACACTTTAGTTATTATTAGCTTTTGGGCCTCAAATTCTTTTGAGCACAGGGGGCCCCAAATTCTTTTGAGCACGGGGACCCCAAATTCTTGTGAGCACAGGGGCCCCAAATTCTTGTGTGCCCAAGGGCCCCAGGCTGGTTTAAGACGGCATGGGCTATCTCTTATGGAAAGTGGTAGCAATAACAGGCCTCGAAATGTCAGTTGGTCTGTACGTCTCAGCGAACGGAGAGGTAGACATTCGATTAAGATTTTAAGAACACCTGACAAATAGGGAATTTGTACGTACACATAAGTGGCAGTTGTACGTGTTCTTAATTTTATTTATTACAGTTTAATTTTCATAAAATTTGTGTTTTGACCAATTATGATTTTAGAACCTATGTAATAATAGGTATATCCGTATATCTAATGTAGTTGGTGCATCTCACGCTAAATTTTTAAATAGGTATGTGACGTCAAGGTATGGAGGGGGAGAGTCACACATGTGTCCAGGTCATGAAGAGGTTCGGAACAAAAATAATGAAATGCGTGACATACAGAATAAAGCATGCTATTGTTATAAATAACCCACCACTAATCCAGTATGTAGATATTCGGTAGGTATCGGTAAGAAATCACGCACTTTTTTTCTCATGGGTCTTAAATATTGCTATAAGCAGTTTTTTCCAGACAACCTTTCGTTACTATTATGTAGAGGCAAGTATGAACCAGTGGTAACTATTTAATGTAAGTACCTATAGTAAATTATACAATTTACTGTTCTAGTTACATACTTAAATAGGCCTACTAAAACCTAAGCTTTAAATAAACTCCCAGTTTTTTTGCACTATGACTCGTATTATTATGTATTCACTGAAAAAGCAGCAAGTTTTAATGATGAGAGTAATGTGCTTGCTTGCTTAGATAGTCCGCGGCCGACAAACCAGCTGCCTGCCAATCGTTAGTCAGTTGATCGGCGGAGCCCGACCAAGCCGCCTGGTGATAACGGAAACTCTGCCAGTCTCTTAATAAATATCTGTGATAACATATTCAGTTTTAGGTTAAACTTAACGTTGCGAGAAAAGTGAGGGTGCGTGGAGATTAGTGATAAATTTTATAACCAAATAAAAATTTCTAGTGTTCTGATTTATGTTGGAATATATAAACTGCGTATCCAAGAACTTAACCTTCTATTGAACTGTTCATATGGTGTTTTATAATAGCTCCGCTTAGATAAATCTTTGTTGAACGCAAATTCCAAGATTAATTCATATTTTACCTACCCAGTGAACTGTTTACGTTTACGTGTGCTGCGAACTGATTCCGAGAATCGGAATTCGAGCGTTCATTCACTGAGTGGAGGACGGGGACTTGAGTCTCGAGTGTTTATTTTTAATAGATGTGTGTGACCAATGAGCAAAAATGGATTCAAAAGTAATACTAAGTGAAAAAAATCCTAACGACAAAGCTAACTTTCTTTCCAAAACTTTTTTAACGTAAGTATAGAATTATTTAGGAAGTATCTGAATTAAGTATATTATATCTTTTATTTAGTATGTTCAACCAAATATTAACAAATTTACATATTTAACTCTGCTTGTAACATCTTACAAATAGTTAAGTAACTACCTAGTTACGTATCATTTTATTTAAACTTCTCATTAGAAATGAAAATGATAAGCTTTAGTTAAAGAATTTGAATGTTTTTTTGTATTTTTTTCTATTTTAGTAAAATTTTAATTTTACCAAATTTAATGTTACCTTAAGTGGCGCATAGGTAGCTCGTGTATACTATTTTTGTGAATTAGCATAGAATTGGCTACTTGACAGTTTTTGAAAAAGTATTGTAAAATGTGCGCCCGTTCATTTTATATCCCAAGCAATTCGATTTATCTGGAAATAATCTAAATAACCAGAGAAAAATAAGATTTTGTGTAACACATTTAAAAAGCGCGCGAAAACGCCTAGTCGCGTCACTGTTGCAATTATGACGTCAACGTCCTAAACAACGAACCGATACGCATAGGAACGACTTAATTTAGATAAACGGAAAATGTTTCAATAAATTCTTTATACGATTAGAGACACAATAATTCAATTAAATCGGTAAAATAATCATTGTTTCGCCACATTAAAATAAATAATTTTCGCCGACAGCTGTCATTTCCGAATTGCAATGGTGGTTTCCGTTTCGGTTCTTTTGTTCCACAGATAAAAAACTAAAATTTATTTTGCAATAATAAAATACTAACTATGCTTTTAATTAAAAAGTAAAAATTTAAAATGATTACTTAACTAATAAGCTAACATATCTAACACTTTTCATATTTTATTGTTAACACTGTCAAGTAGCCAATTAAAAAATGTCGCCCTATATTCAAGAGCGTTTGTAGGTAGGTACTTACCTGCCCTAGAAAAACAAAAAACATTTGAACATGCCACAGATCCACATTTTTCGCATGGATTGTTTTTCATTGAACATAACGCTGCGCTAGCGAATTTTCAATACTTTAAAGACACAGAAAAAATATATCATTCATTACGGGATTTGAACCCACGACCTTTACGTATCGCTCGTGATGCTCTTCCAACTGAGCTGACCCCAAGTTATTGTAGGTGACAACTTTTACTGTTTGTGTAAAACATATTATGTTTCTTAAATTGGTTTCGTATGATTAACCATCAGATATACACCCTGTAGTTAGAGGTAGGTACCTAATTTCTCTGAGAGAGTGAACTTTACACTTACTCTCGTATCCTACTTTGATATCATCGGAAAACACAAGTGCGGTCAGAAGACGATATAGGCCTCTTTAAAACAACAAAAATAAAGCTTTTTTTGTTTAAATAAAGAGTCTTATTGCAGCTCGTACATAAAAAATACCAGTAGGTACATAATATCGTTGTTTTTTCTTCTTGACTAATAATAGGTATTATTCTGTCGATGGATGGAATTGTCTTTTTTAAGAACAGTAGTTCGGCAATAAATAGTCATGGAAAAAGTCAGTAAGTTAAAAATAACGATATTGCAGTGTATCTGTTGCTCGAAAGAAAATTGGTGCTGCTGACTACAGTAAAGTTCAAACACATATGTACTTAGGTTTTTTTTTATCAGATCTGATAATTGAGATTTGGAGACCTAAGCTCATAACAGAAAAATACGTGTACCTAAGCTCTTAATTCAAACTCATTCTCCTTGTCATCCTACTAGTGACTCGTTGATAATATTTTGCTTAATAGGTGTCGTATTTTCTCTCAATGGCCAGTGTTTTCTTACCCAATGTTCGTTGTTTTCGCCAAATGGTTGGTATCTCCAGTTTGAACTTCAATACAACAACAAAAACACAATACCAAAATAAAATGTTCCAATATTAAAATTATTTATTTTATGTAGATCTGATTAAAAGCCACCATTCACCCATTAGTAGGTACAAACCTAATTTCGCATTAAAAAGTAGCATAATATGTTCTTTCTAAGGTTTAAGATTAAATTTGACGACCTCCGTAGCCGAGAGGCGAGCGTGCCGGACTTTGGCGACGAACTTTTCTGTACCTATTGTCTCGGGTCTCGGTGTTGTGGTGCCGTCGTTGTTTTTGATTTCTGTAACACAATGTGCTTTAGCTACTTACCACAGAATCAGAGCAATGTATGTGATGTTGTCCAATATTTATTTATTTATTTATTTTAAGATTAACTATGTACGGTCCATAGCGCCACGCATCGTCGTCAACCCATTTTCCAAAATCCCTGACATATTATTTGGACCACGTAAATCTTTGTGAGAAAGTATTATTAATCCGTTTGTGACAATATTATGCTTCTACAAAATAGCACAAAAAACTCTGTACCTGCATACCTGGACACTAAAGCCGTCATTTGAAATAGTTCCTCTTTGTTTCAGATGGAGCTTCAGTTTGTTCAAACGAGGCTATTCCAAGCCCATCCAGGTAGAAGATCTATGGCAGGCTCGCGAAGGCGACCGCTCCGGTGGGCTTGGTGACCGTCTCGAGGAGGCGTGGAACTTTGAGCTAGAAAAAGCCCGACGAAAGGGTGAAAAGCCCTCTCTCTCCAAGGCCATCATCAGTTCTTTTTGGCTGGAGTACATGATTTGCGGTGTGTTCGTAGGAATATTGTTTATTGTGCTTTGGTAAGTATTAAGAGCTTGAACAGTGCACACAGATTTTTAAATATTTAATTATTCAGTCCCTTTTTAATATTTAAAGAATTCGTGCTAATGTCAGGTGAAAAATGATTTTTGACACTTTCACGATAAGTGGTGCTGCTCTACGAATATAAAGATTTGATTTGAATATCTGTAAAAAGAACAAACAATTAAACTGATAAATAACAAATTATTGAGCTTATAAATAACAAAATAATTAAATCGTAAACGTTAAAGAGAATTAATGAAGTACATGGTGCAATCCACATTTAATTTCTGAGCTTTATTGCATTGACTTCATCGAAAGTTTGACGGTTGTGAAATTGAATGTATTTTTTAAAGCTGCTTATCGTGGTAAACTTAGTTTGTGCCACTGACACTTAGCACCTACTCGTAATTACGTAATTAATTATCTAAAAAGTGACTTAAACAATTATGTTTTATCTTTATTTTTTTTCAGGCCTTTACTACCGTATACGCTAGCTTTATTCATAGCCTATTTTTCTGGAGAGAAAAACGCACAGACTTACCAAAATGCACATATTTATAATTTTTCAATGAATTTACTTAGCATATTAACAGGCATAATGATGAATCATACGACTCTATCTCAATCCTGTGTCGGCATGAGAGTGAGAATTGCTTGCTGCTCACTCGTCTATAGAAAGGCAAGTAAAGTCATACTACCTTTTTTTTTTATCGAGGGGATAAAGCCTACCGCACCTTCACTCCCTGCGAAGAACAGAGAGTGATGTGTGTGCTGCCTACGACGACGATAGGGGGAGGCCGGCAAACTAAATACCGCATCCTCCTCTTCCTCCGTGGCCCCACCTTAACGCGATTCGCGCGCTGAAAGGCTGCGTGCCACTGCCGGGTCGCGGTGACCCTATCCACCGCGACCAGGCAACGACGCACCGTGGTCCTCCTCTTCTTCCGCGATCCACCTCGGCCCTCACGGGCTTATCGCATATAGCCACTTGCTCTTTTAAATGTAAAAAATTATAACTTTATATCAAATATTATTATATGAGTGAGGTATGTTATCACATCAGGCAATTAGTTGTATTGACATTCTAATCATCTCTTTTAGAAATCTGACGTATTGCGCAAGAGGCCACTCAGTGTTTATAAATTTATAGAAGTGTAAATTCACAATGTCCCTGAAATGGTTGTCTATGAAACATTTTTCTTCACGTAACAACATCATTTTCTTTTAGATTTTGAAACTGGACCGGACAGGACTGAACAAAACAGAGGCTGGTCAAGTCATAAACCTCATGTCGAACGACGTAAACAGGTTCGATTTGGTCACACTGTTCCTAAACTACCTGTGGGTGATGCCGATCATGGTGCCAGTCGTCACTTATCTGGTGTGGGAGCATGTCAAATGGGCGGTAGTTGCTGCCTTACTTGTTATATTCTTGCAGACTGTACTAGTGCAAGGTAGGTAAAATACATTTATAATGGCAAAAAGATCGAATGAAAAAAAAACATATATGTAACTTAACGATCGATTTGAGCGAATAATTGTAGATATACGTATAACATGAAGTACTTACTACTTCAGCGATTAAGAATGTCAATGTAAGATAACACACGAGAAGTTACAGTGTAAATAAAGTATAATCCGTAATTTTTTTGACAATAAAATGTCTACTTATTTGTACGTTATGACTTCTGTTAAGCTAGACAGATAAATTTATGTTTTAGTTAGTTATGTCATTTTATGATTTGGGTTTGTTTGATTACTAACTAGACAAGTCTAGTTTTTTCCAGTACCTACCTACCTAAGTACATGGGAAAGATTAGTAGTACTGTGGCCATTACTACCTACTGTAACTTCTTGTAGGTACTTAGAACTCGTAAGTTTATATACCTAAGCTGGGACATATGCGTGCGTACCTGCTAAAGAGTTATATCACGCTAAGTCCGTTTTGAAATGAATGTAAGTATATAGGTATGCATTGTTTTAGTGGCATAGTCTCGGGTGCGCTCAGTTTCTAAAGCCGTTAATCTACAGCCGCAGACACTTTTCATTTATGAATTAAAAGTGTGATTTATATTCCTTAACAATTTCAAAATACGACCGATTAGCATATACATAGATCGAACAGCTGCTTTACGAACCCTTTTTTAACTCGCGCGTACTAGCGCGCTTATCAGTAGGTACTCGTCACTTACACCTACTTACAACCTCAACTAAAAAACTTCGTAAGATAGTATATTTAGTACCTACGTCCTGTCAAGATGATTTATTATAAGTCTACTGATCTAAACCAAGATCAATTGTTTGAGTGCGTCAGCGTATGATAGTAGGTATCGTATATCTGACTGATCGTATCACACTATTGTAAGTATATAGCTTGCCTACATGGTATACCTTTGTCACCATCACCAAAGATAATATTATTTCATACAATAAGAATCATGTACTTAATGAATAGTCTTGGCTTGGCTTAGAGGATGAATATAAAAAAAAATAAAATGATAATTTACTCTACAGCGTACCTCAGCAATCGGCAAGGCGTATTGAGAGGCAAGATAGCGAAACGGACAGACGAAAGAGTGAGGGTAATGACCGAGTTGGTGAGCGGCGTGCAGGTCATCAAGATGTACGCCTGGGAAAAGCCCTTCCAGAAACTAGTTGACACTTTGAGGAAGTAAGTTACCAGGTCAATTGGTTATCATCGCGAAAACAGTACCTATCCGATAAGATTGTCACGTCTAAAACACCTCTTCACATTGTTGTTCTATGAGTAGACTTACATATATTTTTATTTTAACTGGCATCTAAACTTTTCAAACGAAGTAAATCTCTGCCAAAGTCGCATGAAATTTTATTTAATTATACGATAAAACACGAGCATTTCATGCAAGCGTGAATGACAATGCACTAAAGCAAATATTGGTGAGTCCTGATAAGTCACTACATGAAAAACAAGAAGATATTTTTAAAAATGAAAGAGTTCGCAGAGGAAAATAAGCTTTGGTATCTTACAGAAAATAAAATACTTAGAAGGGTTCCATCTAGTCCCACTAAGGAGAGGTGACTAAAACTGATAATGACATAATAGTTCAGATGAGAGGTTGGGCTGGTGACGCGGTGATTATTCTTTTCTAAGTAACTGTTGGTGTAATGCGCAGGCCGCACACCACCGCCACATGCTACACGTATCGAACATTTACGTCGCCACAATCGTTGCGCTAAAAATGTATTGTATTATGTATTGATTCTATGATTGTATAATATAGGGGTTTTTTCGACCTCTGCAATAAATTCAAAGTTAAATTCAATGTTGTCTTTAATTTTTTCAAACCAACGCAACACAAAAAACGAACAGGTTTGATCTTAAATTATTGTAGCGCGGATGACGTCTCGCCACAAAGTGCGCCCGCTACAAATGTTTCCTCGGTATGCGTGCTCACGTAGGTATATATGAGGGCGTTAAATGTGTCGCATTTCAAATGTGGCGCTACAATTGAATGCCTGGTGTGCGGCTTGGCTTAGCCTAACTAAGGGAATGAGGGACAGATCGTTCGGGTCGACCAGTTCGAATACGAGTAAGAAGTTTTTATCGTTTGAGGTGACTAAAACTTATACAAATATAAAGCAGAAAATATACTCCTATTGAATTTCAGTGGCACACTTAAAAATTTAATGGTTTCGATTAATGCTTATCCGGACATTGTAGGGCATTAACCTATACTTTCAGTCGGAATATAACTCATCTCTATGTAGACGACATTTTTGTCCGATCGTAGGTGCTTATCACAAATGCTGCCTAAATTAAACCTATCTTCAACCTATCTACCATGTTGTTATGGTACCTACCATTGCCGTCTTTCCTTTAGTGAATACTATATTAGTTAATCTATTCACAGGCTTGAAATCAAATTCATAAGACGAACCTCAATGATCAAGGGATTCTCAATCGCCCTGACCGTGTTCACCGAGCGGTTCATCCTGTTTGCGACGATCGTCACTTTCGTCGTGATGGGGGGCAATATCCGCTCTGAAATCACCTTCTCATTGGTTCAATACTTCAACCTATTGCAATTGGCCTGCAACATCTTCTTTCCATACGCATTGTCTTTCCTCGCGGAAACAAAAGTTTCGATTAGACGTTTAGAGGTAAGATGACCGTGGATTTTGCTGCATGAGTTCAGTTTGTGTGTGTGTAGGTATTCTTGAAGACCTCAATAAAAATACCTCATTAATTTGTTCTTTATAAAGAAGAAACATTCGCTTTATCGAAGGGTTTTAAATTAATTCTAAATTTTGTTTGTTTTGTGTTCGTATTTGGAAATACACCTACTTTGGAGTATTTTTTATAATGTATTTTCTTTACAAGTATCTGCCTACTCTGTGATCTCTTTATCTATCTATGTCCCGCTCCGAAACATTACTATTTACGTATCTTTAAAGTAAAATAATTAATATGCTTCTGATAAACAGGAATTCCTATCATTGGAAGAAATATCATCAGCTAAGGAGAAAGAGGCGAAATTGCACCTGGATAGTGTTAACGGACTAGACGGAAAATTAGCGAAAGAAAGGGAGAGCAAGCTAAAACCTACCGCATTGGTTCTCTCGGGCGTGAGTGCCAGTTGGCAGGCTGACTCCATCGTCAATACTTTGCGGAACATCAGTCTTACTGTCCAGCCTGGAGAGTTTATTGGAATAGCTGGACTTGTTGGATCTGGAAAGGTAATCTTAATTATTTAAGCTCTTTATTTTTCACAAACACTCGTAGGCTGGAGTTGAGCCACACGTTTAAGTTTGTTCGAGATCTTTTCAAACGTCAATATCGACTAAATTCAGTTTGATAGACTGCTGATTGGCTGAAAATAAAGGCTTGGAATGTTATTCAAGAATATCGACGTACCTATTTGTCATTTCGTGTGAGAAATTAGTCGGATAGCGCATGCTCTCTTGAGGTGCTGGCACGCGGCAATTTCTGTAACGTTCGTGCTTTTTGATTTGGCATTGCAGATGCAGAAGTAAGACTTACATTTTATATGTAAACGTTTATGCGTTTTAAAAAACAACAAAATCATCAGTTTGATTAAACACGTGGTCTACACGTTCAAGAACGCGTTGTTGTGTCTACGCAAATGATCGTTAACACGATAATACGCCTGATTAAAATTTTCAATCAAACGTAAACATTATGATTGCTGAATTAAAAACTTTGGAAAAGTGCAGACGGTCAAAAATGGTCTATAACTTATGAATTACATTTAACATTTTCAAAATAACTTGAATTATTTTCTTTTGCATTAAGTATCTTACGTGATAGATAACGCAGGTGAGTTAAGATATACATTTATCAAGATAACAATCTGGCAATATTGTTTACTTACTTAGTGATAAATTACCAACACGAAAGTTTTGATTTTCCCGATAAGCCACTTCTATGTCGACGGCACCTACCTATAAGTAACCAAAGTTTGGCATGCAAGTTCAAGTTACTAATAAACTTTCTCTGCAACAGTCGTCTCTGCTGCAACTGCTTTTGGGCGAGCTTCCGCCCACAGAAGGCATTGTATCTTTGGGTGGATCACGAATCTCTTACGCCAGTCAGGAGCCTTGGCTCTTTGTCGCTACTGTCAGGCAGAATATCCTCTTCGGGTTACCTTACGATCCAGCCCGCTACAAGAAGGTAAGAGTTTAAAAACCAACAAGATATTAATAGAATAGATGCGTAAGTATGTCTCCTTAGACGGGGTCAATGAATCATAAGTCATTTAACGGGCAAACTCTTGTTATTGATCCACCTCACCTTTGCAAAATAAGAACTTAAAGAATGTAATTATCAATTTACCTACCACCATTTGAGTAGGTATGCCAGATCAGATTAGAATAGACACTGTTATTAAATACCTTTGTCCTGTACCTATTACTGTAACTAGACGTAATGTACTCGTACATACGATGACGTTATTAAAGGCTGTTTCATTGTGTCTAAAATTCTTGTTTTTTTAAAACGTTAACATCGTAATTTGTAACTAACCGTAGCCTTATCTTTATATTGTTCACGACGATACTTAATTTTTTATTGTATTATTCGTTAAATCGTAACGATAGGTGGTGACTGCCTGTGCCCTCCTGCGCGACTTCGAGCAGTTGGCCAATGGCGACGCGACATTGGTAGGTGAACGAGGCGCCAGTCTCAGCGGAGGGCAGCGGGCGCGCGTGGGCCTTGCCAGAGCGTGCTACCGAGAGGTAAGGATCTACAAATGGACTATTGTCACTTTTAATTGTAGGTATCTCCTAAAATTTGTATGACTCACAATGCCAGTAGTATCTTGGATCAATAGCGGATCTAATTAAGGAAATAAGCTATCTCGTACTTAGGAATTGGGAGACTAAGATTTTAACTTTCTCAAACTCCTCTCCTCGAGATAACCGTAGGTATGTCACATTTTGCTCTTACTTAATTTTTATCCTGATATAATGCGAGGTAAAGTCGCGGGCAACAGTTACAGTTATCCATACACTTACTGTAGGTACTATCTACCTACAAACTTTTTCGGTAACTTGTGTTTTTTTTGTGTCGTCTAGTCTAAAAAGCTACTCTAATTATGTCGATATTCTTATCTATTTATCATATATAATACGAGCAGGTAAGTAAATAGCGCATTTTTTTGCAGGATCACTCAACGTAGGCACGTTTTAGCTTCCTGTGTTAAATGCCGTGATAACATTTTACAAGCATTCTTATACCTATTTATCTTTAAAATGTAACGAAGAACATCTGCTAAGTCTCTGTCAATGTAATTATCACATATAATAATGTAGACAAGTAGATTCTTATCACCAGAATAATAGCATGCGGGATTTAAATTTACATTCTTAGTAAGGTAGTCGAGTAAGTAGTGACATTACATTACTTAGTAGGTAGGTAGGTGCGACAAATTATTGCAACGTATTTATTCTACTAGGTACATAATATTACATATATTGGTATCTAGTGTGCTTATTTATTTGTTTAACGCTGAACAGATTACGCCATAATATAAAAAACCCTAAAATCCAAATGGTCACCCTGAAAGGAGACCCTTGTAAATAAACTGCATGTAAAATGGGTGAGTGGGGTGGGGTTTGGGCGGAAAGTACCTACGTCTCGAAGCATAGATGCACATGGTGTTTTGCCAGTTTATCAGACTATAATTACGGTGCCATCAACGGTAGACTCAGACAACAATTCAGATGAGTGACTAAATCCGTGCAAAGGAAATTATATCTTCTAAGCTGTGTGCGGAAGGTCTCTTTCTCCACATAAAATCTACAACGTTAATCAGGTACTCTCTTTCAGGTAAACGTTAATCTTCGACTGGCCTATAAGACTTGTAATTTAATGTTGAAAAAACTTTAATGTAATGTAGGTTACTTACGCGTTTTGTTGTGTTTACAATATAATAAAAGACGTAGGTACGGAGTTTAAATATGTGTATCTTTGAAGTCATTTACCCATGTATACCCGCATAATGGGTAGATATACCTACGTTTTTGTAGGAATCATCTCGTCAAAAATCCTTCAATTTGCATACCATTTAATACTTACGATCCGCAGTCATAGTATCGATTCATTTAATTAGAGTAGATAGGAGTAGATAGACCTCCTTATTTTTACAATGAGGTTGCTGACTACATCACTATCTATTCAACTATGTACTTAAAAACATTAAACTAAAAATATAAGTAGATACTCGACATTTAACTACTACGTTCTAAATCACAGTATACATAATTAAAAAGTATTAAAAATATTTAAGCAATGGTGTGCCCACAAAATTAGGTGCACATAATTAAATAGTCACCTGAATAATAGGTATGACGAATTTCATTGGTTAACTACCAATAAAATTCGTGATTTTGGATACATATACATAGCACGGGTATTACGTCTCAATCACATTTGAATAGTTATAAATAAAATTAAATTTGTATTGATAATGAAGTAGGTAGTTATGAGATGAAACTATCTACTTTTCTGGGCTATAACAGCCTTATGAAGAAAAGAAAAAACATGCCTCTAATAACTTGTTTGTGTAGGTAAGGTTTAATGCAAATCAAGATTAAGAAGAAGATAAACACTTTCAGTTCAATATTAGCTCTTATTTATAGCATGATACACCTATGGGTGGTAGGAACTAACAAAAGCACGTCAGACTTTACACTTCGGACTTTGCACCGCAATTTGTACTACAAAGAAAGAAAACCAAAGAATATCTGACGTGGTTTTGACTGTATGTACGTACTACCTACATACCTACGTTTGCAAAATTATTTTAACGGTGCCTTTTAAAGATCATCTCTAAAGAAGGAGCACTATAACCCCTCAACTATTATTTGTAGGCAGACATCTACCTGCTGGACGACCCGTTGTCAGCTGTGGACACACACGTGGGCAAGGAACTGGTGGCCAATTGCATGATGGGCCTGCTGCGGCATTCCACCCGCATCCTCGTCACACATCAGCTCCATCACTTGAAGGGTACCGACAGAGTCGTCATATTGCGTAATGTAAGGACACTTTAGAATTAATGACTTGTTTCGTCAACAAGATCTAACATTAGGGCTGTCGACGTTGATTTACGTACGTATGTTAAGTTGGTGCTGGATAAAATATATTTTTGAACATCGTAACGCCTAACATGATTTTAAAACAACATTATGTAACATTAAAAGCATTTAGTCACTAAAAAATACAAATTTGCACAAACTTCATAACTAACACTTCACAAAATGATAATGAGACAACTGAAACAAAGAAACATACTAAAAAAGGAAAAAATAAATGCTTTTTTATTTAATTAACCGGATTATTAACTAGACCAGTTTAAGAAAGTAAAGCAAAGGTACCAGTAGATTATAGTTCCTTATTGGACCGTCGCCTTACGCAGTTTGCTTGTTCACTGACACAGGTAGGTACACAACAGGGATTACACACCACACCTAGGGGTTACGAAGTCACTCGTCTGGCACGTTTTTTAAAAAACTGAGATCATGAATTTGTACTTATACAACCTGTAACGGAAAGGGGGTAACAATGTAAAGTAGGTGGATACTATACCTTGTATAGATTCTATATACGAAATCCCGAGTTAAAATAAACACTTTATTGTTTTTATGAAATAAAAAATGATTAACTATAATGACTGACTAAAACGTAAACAAACGCATTACAACACTATTGAGGTCAGCGACCCCAAATCACGTTATCACTTCACGACAATCACTGCGATCCTGAATTTCTCCACCTCCTTCCTTGACATGCGCGCCTAGTACTTTCTTAGAAGATGCGCGAACATTATGCAACATTTGTGGTGTCACTGTACAGAACGCGGCCTTGATGCTTTCTATCATCTCTTCCCTTGACGAGCATGCTACAGCGTACACCTTCCTTTTAAATTAGTCCCACAAGAAGAAGTCCAACGGAGTGAGGTCTGGTGACCGAGCTGGCCATGTGATACGACCTCCTCGCCCAATCCACAGATGGAAACGAGCGTTTTGATGGTTTCGTAAATCTCTTTCTCTAGCTTTCGGTCGGCCATCCCGCTGCCGTCGGTTGCTCCGACACAGAGAATCATCTCGAATATTCTTGATTGCTCAAAGACATCACGAAATATCACTAGGCTATCCGTAGTAAGTAGGTAATCCAGAAAGGCAAAAACACAAGATGTTGTCACGGCGACGACAACTCAATGACTTAACTGAATTGTCAAAATGAGAAACGCTAAACCAACAAATTTCAGATGTGATTCAGTAAACACTAAAAGATGAACCACCATTGTGATATTTAAATTAATAGCATAATAGGTAGGTACATCCAAGTCTTCCACGATTCCAACAATACTGTGATAGTGTTGTGCAAGCGTGACTTAGTCAAAATTTTTACTTGTATTTGACTGATATTTCAAAAAAAATTATTGAATCAATAAATGCGTGTACACAGCTACAAATGGTCCCATACAGTTTGTAACCGTTAACTGCTTTGGTTTTTTTGATATTGTTATACCCTTTCCGTTACACGTTGTATATGTAGTTTTGTATGAGAAAAAATAAACTGATGCTTTCATGAGCAACATAGTGATGAAAACCTAAAGATTTTAATCTACCTATATAAGAAAAGAGTTATGTTAATGTAAGGTAAGTTTTCGTGCCTATTCATTAAGACAGAGCCATCCTTGTTATCTATCAGTTCAATTTAGCGTATGGATCTCGCCCGACGCCCGCTACTGATGTATGTAATAAAGTCCAATTACCAGCTTGGACTGAGACGTAATGTTGACTGTTTAAAATGAATCCAATGCTGTTTATCAAACAGAAATGAATATTTCATACATAGGAAAACAATTTTGTAAATCCATACTAATATTATAAATGCGAAAGTAACTCTGTCTGTCTGTCTGTCTGTCTGTCCGTCTGTTACTCTTTCACGCCTAAACGGCTAAACGGATTTTGATGAAATTTGGTATAGGTATACGTTGAATCTCAAGAACGGACATAGGCTACTTTTTATTAGAAAATAAGGGGGGGGGGATTGGGGTAATACCACCTTTGAAAGTTTATATGGAAAAATGTTTATTTTTGAAGTTAGGGATATGAAATTTGGCACAAATATAGCTCGAAACTTGGATTAAAATATAGACTACTTTTTGTTTCGAATATTAGTGGAGAAAGGGGTAAAACCGACCATGAAAGGATGTAGTCCACGCGAACGAAGTCGCGGGCACAGCTAGTATATTATACGTATTATTAGATATATGCATATTCGTTTATTTTCCTTTTTTATGTCGTGGGGAAAGTGCCTACCGCACCGTCACTGTCTGCGGGGAACAGAGCGTGGTGTGCCTAAAACCCCCTCGGTGGCCAACGCTGCGCAATAGTGGGGAAGTCGGGATCCCTTGCGGACTTTACACAGGCTGCCCCACCGCGCATACTAATTACCTAGATGAAGTCAGATAAACAAAGATAACCTAATGTTGTACCGAAATGCAAATCTACTTCTGATGATAATTAGTGTTATTTATTTTAAAGCAGGAACGAATTTCGTTAGTCGTGTAGTGTTTAAGTGACATTCACATCCATTGTGATAAAAACATCACAATACTGTTTGTCATTCGACGAGGGCTCTATTCAGAGAACAAACAAAGCGATAATTGGTGGCGATTTTTTTGGCACAAAATATATTTATAATAATATACCTACTCTCGCTCTTATCGCCGTTGTATGTTCCATACGGAGCTCGGAATACGCAATAACTTTTTATTCGCCTTTTTGTTTAATAAGTACTATATTCTCAACAAATAAAATGATATCTATCTAATTATATTAAATTAATAAAATATTAAAGTCTCCTTTATTAAGAACTAGCTGTGCCCGCGACTTCGTTCGCGTGGACTACATCCTTTAATGGTCGGTTTTACCCCTTTCTCCCCTAATATTCGAAACAAAAAGTAGTCTATATTTTAATCAAAGTTTCGAGCTATATTTGTGCCAAATTTCATATCTCTAACTTCAAAAATAAACATTTTTCCATATAAACTTTCAAAGGTGGTATTACCCCCTTCCCCCCCTTATTTTCTAATAAAAAGTAGCCTATGTCCATTCTTGAGGTTCAACGTAGGTATACCTATACCAAATTTCATCTAAATCGGTTGAGAGGTTTAAGCAGGAAAGCGTAACAGACAGACAGACAGACAGACATACAGACAGACAGACAGACATAGTTACTTTCGCATTTATAATAATAGTAGGGATAATGCACAACATAATTATTTACTAGAAGTTAACGTGCTAAAAAAGATAACGTGCTCTCCTTGCACGTTTTATCTATGTTTTGTCTCTTTTTTAATATAACCGATAGACAGAGACAAAGTATAGACTTTTTGAATCGGGATCATTTCTGACGTTGGAGAGTCTGCCAAATAAAGAATTCATTTTATGGCTATATTATGTACATAATATACAATGATTTTTGTTGATGTTTAAAAAATGCAAATATTTTTGTCACAGGGCGAAATAGAAGCTGAGGGGACCTTCGAGGAAGTGTCAAGTTCAACCCTGTTTGATGAACTTCTGGAGGAAGAAGAGCCGGAGGAAACTGGCCGACCTTCGGTGCAACGCCAACGAACTATGTCTGTACAGGTAAATAGTTTTATGTACTATTATTTTAGCACATTTCATTGGTATATTTCGTAGTGTTTTATTACAAACAAAAACGTTCCAGTTTTATTTTTAATGTTCAGAGAAGATACCCAACCAACAGGCATAGCTGGGCACCGTTAATCAAACGGTTAACTTCGTTAATCGTTAATCCGTTACTAAAAAAGTTAGCTTCGTTAAACGTTAAAGCGTTACATTTCTGAAAAATTAACGCAAGTTAACGTTAATCCGTTAAAATATAATCAAAATGGATGGATGAATGGTCATGGATTCTCACCAGGACCTGGAATCCGATTCTATGTCGTCCATGATAGGGTTTTGATTACTGCACTGCACAGTACACTGTTTCAATTTATCTAATATTACCTACACACTTCCTTATCTACACGCAAATAATCACTGACAGTAATTTAGGGAGCGTTCAAATATTACGTAACGCAAATGGGGGAGGGGGGAGGCTATCTAAAACGTTACGATGCATTCCAATAAAAAATTAAGATATGAAACTCCCATTTGTAAACCCTTTTAGTTTTCCTCAATTGTATTAGTGTGTTTATTTTTTTAAGGAAAGAGGGAGGGGAAGTACAGGGAAACGTTGCGGTGCATTACGTAGAGGGAGGGGAGTAAAAATTTTCACAAATTGCGTTACGTAATACTTGAACGCTTCCTTCTTTAAAACAAACACAGCACTCGTCATTCTAACTATACACCGGCTCTAAGTAATCAATGACATGTTGAATCAAATGAACTTTAAACATTTCGAAAGAAACCCACGATGGTAAAAAAAATATCGAAAAATAATAAAAAACACAAAACCCGACTTAACTCAATTATTATGTAACGAAATATTGTAATGGACGTAAAAATACTTCCTAAAATTTGTTGGTATCTCGAGAAATCGGTAATAGATATACCTACTTAAGTAACTAAACAATGAATATGTTTGCAGATTTTTCCTAACGTGTCTGTTTCTCGAAGATATACTTAAATGCAGCGATAATAATTTTACCATAATACATAACCGAGCAATATCCGTCTAGGGGCTGGCTTTCCTAAATTTTCAGCAAAAATTTAATCATACTCATAAGTGTATTTTATTTCATCGTTAAACATCTACAATTCTTCAATAATTGTATTCACGGGACTAGAAAAACTTTATCTGGGTTAAATGGTTAAACATGCATGCATTTAAGCTACCATGTACACATTTCTGAAAACAGAATTGTAATCGGACCTTTCGTTTTGATTATATTGCAACATTGTTTTGCACTAATATTGTGGCGCCCCTTGGTGAGTTACAGCAATGACATCTGTCTAAGAACATGAACTTATCAAACACAAACCCGTTATTGAAAACCACATCAAAATCGGACCATTCGTTATAAGAAAGGTGGAGGAAACATTACTTTGTACAAACATCTCTCACCCTAAACGCATATATCTGCTCCGTTCCGGCGTGGTTAAAAATGAATCTATTCGCAGCTTTCTTACTCGCACTGGCATGGCACTCGCAGTGACATGCGGTGAATAGTAGGCATTGGATTAACGATTAACGGACTTCAGGATTATTAACGGAAGTTAATGAGTCCGTTAACAGTTTTTAAAGTTTACTTAAAAGTTAATCCGTTACTCAAAATGTTAACTTCGTTAATTAACGATTAACGGATTAACGAGTTAATGCCCAGCTATGCCAACAGGTATTTTTAAGTCGCTAAAGCACATGAACTCAAGAGACGTTTAAATTTTAAAATAGTTTACCGTGCCATACATTTAAAAGATAAAATAATGTTTCCTTTGAATTCTCGTATCTCATCCTGACGAAACATGTAGTATTTAAGTACCTACATAACAAGCCTTAGAACGAACTCTTAAGTAAATAAATTATTACTAAAAAGATTTTTAACACAGACATATTTCATTGTCAAGTTCACTGTTGTTAAATTCTGATTATTTCTATGAGAGATTATCAAGATAAGTAATTAAGTAGGTAGGTAGACACTAGTATACACCTACTATTTCTGCTTTATCATGCAACTTATAACGTTATCTACTGCGGTGAAATATAACATGGTCCAATATTAGTTTGTTTAAATTTATTCAGGGTACATTATTACTTTTAAAATAATATATCTCGGCACTACAGACGCTGTACATATGTGACACATGCATCAACTCGTATCTAATACGATATAGGTACTTATAAGTGTAGGTAGGTACTTCTGGTGCGTACACGCCCGTTCAAACGATCTGATTCAATGATTGATCGTTATTATTAAAGATACCGTACGCGTCTTAATTTTATTTTGACACCAATCATTCTAATCTAAAGAATCGGTAAAATCTTTATTTTGCGAATTGGTTATTAAAGCTTGATCGTATAACGGTTCTCGTGCACATTCGAAGTAGGTACTAGGTAGGTACCTAAAGTGAATACGCGTGTTTTTTTTTAAATTTAATACGAAAAATTTTTCACAGCACTGATTAACGAATGTGAAGAACTTTTTAAACGCATACAACTTCCATAGAATAATTTGTTTTCTTGAGCAACACGGAGATATAGCTTTAAAATGGGTTTAACTCGTTAAGTATTTGATGAATATACTTTTTTATAATCTGTTAAATGATCAAAATATATTTCGTGCATTTTCCCCATTACATGTATTTTTTTAATCTATCCAATAATTACAATTACTAAGTAGGTACCTTCTGACCCTTGTCTGGGAAATTTTAAGGTAATATGGTTCACCGAATAGCATTAATTTTATCAGTAACTTTTTAGGTATCCATTTGTATTATTTAAATTCAACTGTATTTACCCGGAGATAATTTGGTTACGTTCGGTCCTAATTTTTTATTTTAATTGTAATTGGATTCAACAGGTAGTGAGTACGAAGCGCGTAGTTACCAAATGATCATTAATTAGGTACTTACGCATGCATAGTAAATCAATTGTGGTTAAATAGGCACCTATTTAGGTACATACATATATAACCAATAGCTACCCAAATGTTAATACACATTTAGGCTTTTAGGTAGATAGTGTCTTTAATTTCATGAACATTCGTCACATTCAGGAAGTCGCAGGTTCAAATTCTGTTTACGTAATCGCAGTTTTAATTTTAATATATTTTTTCATTTAGGTATTCTCTTGAAATCAAGCCTTTAAATAGAATTTACGAAGAAGAACAGTATCTTCGATCAGTACAACATAAGATACTTTTCTTCTTTCTAATTATCGTTTTTGTGTTCTTTGCTCTAAAGATGTGTGTAGACTAGGGATCTTACAAGAGCATTCCAATCTAAAACGTTCTTACTAATGTTACAATACAAGCAAATGCTCAGTTTACAAAAACATTTCCATGTTTCGTTTTAATCGACGCTTTGTCCCACTTAATGTTTACGATGGTAATGTATTTATCTTTAGTATTTCCTTGTACAGTCAAAAGCACGTTAGACTACATACTTTGAACTTTGCACCGCCCTTATTTCGTAGGCATAAGCACTTATATCGAACTGAAAGTCTTTGATGACCTATCGTCCGTCCCGTACCTACCTTGAGTTTGCTTTGCTGAAATGTAGAACCAACCCCGATCATGCTTTTGCTTGCTAAAATGTCACTCTCATGTATTAATTATTGATTTTTATAATAAATTAAAAAAAAAACAGCGAATTCTAGATGCACTGTTACAAGCGAATGCTCAAATTTATCAGCACTTTTAGTTTACGATGCGGATCGGACGTTAGACGTAAGTGTAGACGTGCGTTAAATTAATAAGTTATTAAACTGATATGAGATGTACGTCTGTCACTGGGGATTGCGTCGACATGCAACGTTTCGTAGATATTTTAATTTATTTGTATCATTCAAAGGTTCTTAAGTAACCTTAGGCGTAGGCATAGACTAGGGTATCTGGGTGGCCCCCCCGCTGGGTTCCGCATCTTGTCGCAATGGAGGGGGGCTCAGTAACCCTGTGGACGTTGAGGCTGGCCTTGTCACCCATCCTCCAATACCGCACAGGGTGAAGCCAAGACGGACCCCGAGCTGGGCCGCGGAGAGCAGGTGACTCTCTGCGGCAAGCCCGCAAGGTCAGAGGCGAATGGCGGAGGAAGAGGAGGATATCGGTGTTTTGTTGCCAGCCTCCCTATTCCCTATCCTCCGCGGTCGGTGGGTCTCGGGACTCCATCTGGCTCTCGGAGGGAGAGCTGGAATGAGAGTCTCGGGTGTTCGCAGAGGCGGTAGGCAGCGGAGTCGAACAGCAGATCAGCTGCTGGGACCGGAGATGCCAGGCGTGGGGTAAGCCTGGCGTCCGCTATCTTAGTCCCGAGGGGGTGGGGCGTGTCAGGTGGCCTGACACTCCAGCTGCGTATTTGCGAGGTGAGGTGGGCCGCTTGGCGGTCTAGGTAACAAGTATGCGCTGTGGGGGAGCCTGTGTAGAATCCGCAAGGAATCCTGACTCCCCCACAACTGCGCAGCGTTGGCCACCGAGGGGGTTTTAGTCGGTGCGAGCCCGACACACCACTCTTTGTTCTCCGGTGAGAGTGACGGTGCGGTAGGCATTTCCCTCTCGACAAAAAAAGGTATCTGGGTGGCGTGGTGCCTATCCAAGAGAAGGGATAGCCCCATTCCCCCGTCACTTCGTCACAAGTTATCAGAATAAAGTTGTCAGATGCGATATGAAATGTAACGAAAATTATTTTAATCAAATATTTAGGTACCTACCTACTAATAGAAAGTAGAACGAATATGACTAAGCAATGAAAATGTTGGCCCATATAGAATTGCTAGTCATGGCACTCATGGCAGGTAAGTAGGTATATATGTAGGTACGTGCGCAAATATATAAACTTTAAAACTGCGTAGGTAGGTAATAGGTATTTTCTTTCACTGATCTGATCACAGATTACCTAAATCTGATACCTCGCTATCACTTGCACAGTAAGCATCTTCTGGTATGAACCAGTGTAATGTAATGATTCGGATTAAAATACTAAATCTAATCTAAATACCATATAAACCTATAGGTAGGTACTTATTTATCTACCTATGTGTATTACACATCAACCACTGGTAACTTACCTACTATCTGATCTGTGACGTCAACTGACTAACCTGTTACAGGGAGGTGCTAAATATCGGTAAAACAAATTATTACCAGTGCCTGTCACGCCTATAAAAAACGGCCTTGTACGAGAGACACAGACTTCGTAAAAGCCATATTTAAACAATGTGATCCGCCCAGGCTTCGGTCGAGTGTACTTAATGTAGATGATATTTATTTTTTTGGCTGTATTCTGTATGTATATAAATATTAGCTATGCATATAACTAAACCGAAACCTTAAATCACTGTATCACTTTATCTATTAAAATAAACGCATTAAAATCCCTTGCGTAGTTTTAAGATCTAAACATACTTATCTACTTAGGTATACGTGAAGACAGCGTGAAGCTACTTTAAATGAATGAGTAGGAAGGTTTCCGTAGAATAATGTTGTACAGCTTACTATGTAAATGAGTAGTCAAATACTGAAGAAGTTATATTTTAGCCAACTTTATGCGCTGTATGCTTTTGGCCACACTTTAAAAAGAACCAAATGAAACCAATTTATTTCCCATCCTTTAAACAATAAACGACACAAAATTTACGAAATATTAAAGTTTTCACATTTGGATATTAGTTCTTGTGCCCACAACATAGGGATGATGACAAGTCCTAAGTGTATAGACTGACGTGATTTTTTCTGTACCTTGTTTTGATTTATTAAATTGTGATTTAATACTCCGAAATAAATATCTTTGTGTTTTTTTTTCAGTCACATGCAAGTGTAGTTAGTACTATACCTGAGTTAGAATTAGGAACTGAAGAAGAACAAAAGGAAGACGACGAATTATCAGGAACAGGTAAATTAAACTAAGAATGATCTCGGATAGCATTTCGAATGTCTTAGGTAGGTACACTTGGAGGTGGCCATTTAACCGTAATTATTTCTTCTGCCAACAACCCTCTCAAAAATCAATTCTTTCAAAATATGCAAAGGTCATTAAGTTAGCTTAGGATTTTAGGAATTTAGCATTTTTTTTTCAGATTAAATACATTTCTGTAAGAATCTGTCATGGAATCACGAGTTATTTATCACACATTTTCTGATAACAATATATGTTAACGTACAATGATCATTTGCAATAATCAAAGACGGTTACAATAATTCTCATGGAGCTGAAAATTGGTAGAAATTATAGTATATCAAATATAAAAGTTATTACAAGGTACACCTTTACCTTTTGTACAAAATATATGTCAGTTATACTTATGGGGTGTTACCTATCCTACGTTATCGTTGAAACATATTATTTTGCATGTTAAAACTTTCACGGGAAAATTCAACAAATAGTATTTTCAGAAAATGGCTGTGACTAGATATTATTTTTACAAATTTTCCTTGTACCGATGAAGATATTAGGTACTTTATTTGGAACAATTTTTGAAGTAGTAGGTATATTTGAGATCTGAATCTAATTTTTCAGTTCTATGTTTATTATTGTAAGTTCGCCAGTATTTTTTGTCGATTCTTTCTAACTGATGTACTCATACTTATATAATAGACAAATATGAAGTTGTATTTAATAAATAAATAAAACTACTAACCCCACTTTTAAATCAACACTGTTTTTACTGCATAAATAAATAGCGATGAAACCAAGTCTAAAAAACTGCTATCATACTTTTATCACAATTGCTTTGTTTGATACTTGTAAGTGCACACTTAGGTACAATAACGTGCAAGAGAATAAAGCAGGAAAACTAATATTAGTTTTTATGATACATGTTTTGTCCAAGAGATTAGACCTATGGTATCGCCATTATCATAAAGCTAGGTCAACTGCGAGAGCAATCAGGAATTAATCGAAGACAATGAATGTGTCCAAAACTTGAAATATAAGCTGCAGCAGGTATACAGTGTATACTGTGTGTAGTGGTAGGTAACCGAGTGTAGGCATAGTATACACTCGGTTACCGACATGAATAAAATAAATCAGTATTCTCACAAATCATGGCCAACGTACACGGAAACGTACCTACTGGAACATCCGACAGGAGACAAATTTGTTTTTAATGCTCATGCGAGGTTCATTTCGTGTCAGTTGCACCAACTAAATTTTAATTGTTACTGGACTGTTAGTTTCATTTTATTTTTAAATTAAGTTTCTGTTTATTAAACGACTTACTAAAAAAATCAAGCATGCGTGAAGGTCGTGGGTCACCTCAAGGGGAGATGAAATTGATCTGTTTTTTTAAATACCTATACCTATAAAAAATGTAGTTAAATAGATATGTATGTAGGTATAAATTATTTTAAATATTCAACAGGTCGCGTGCCGGGCCAAGTTTATTTAAAATACTACCGTTCCGGCGGAAGCTGGTTCATTCTAATCCTGTGTGTGATATCAATAATATTTGCGCAAGTGATCACCTCGGCCGCCGATCTCTGGCTTACACATTGGTATGTATCACTTAAATGTAAACTTACAAAACCATTACTCGTGCTCTCATTCAAAAACGATCGTGCTAGTCTAGGTCGGGTTGTTCGCCACTGACTAGGTACAAATTATTTTTTTAGGATGAACGAAGTCGAGTTGCTCTACCAGCCACAAGAAAGCAGAGACTTTTTAGACAATTCAACAAATGTAAATAGTACCGATAGTTTTGACGAACTAATTCCCAAAAATGAATCGGAGGTTTCATCAACCCAGTCTACGGTAATAGGAACTTTCTTGAAGACCACCATTACCATGCAGAACATCGCTGGACCGGGAACAGACTACCACTCGTATTACGTTTACATTTGGACTGTGGGAATTATCGGATGCATACTATTTACTACGGGCAGGTAAGTGGAACAAGAGATCATTATTATCTACTTAGCATTATTAGAACATAACAAAATACATGTCGTTTTAAGGATTTTTGAAGAATTTTTGAAGTTATCAGAAATAAAAAGACATTTAGAACACAACTTTCACGAAATCATTCTTGTAAGTTTTGTATAAAATATATGTATAACCTAAGATACGAGTGGGTACAGTAAGAGTTAAATTTGTCTTTTTACTTTGAATTATTTTATGAATAGGTGGCTATGTAGGTACCTAGTGGCCCTACTCTTCGTTTATTTATTGAAATACACTCGGTATTGCCCAGTGCTTGGCACCAAATCATATTACTTACCTACCTACATTATTCATTCCTCTTAGGCATTTCAATAAAACGTATTGAATAATGCACTCCATTGAGTGTAGTGAATATAGGTAAGTCATTGAATCACCCGAGAAACCGGTGGGATTTATCATTTGATCTGGCAAAAGATAGAGTGAATTATACACGATATACCTAAGGTAACTTTTGTTATGTTTTAGATCACTACTCTTCCTGTGGGTGTGCATGAAAAGTTCTATCAAATTACATAACCAGATGTTCGGGAACATTGTTGGGGCTACTATGCGGTTTTTCGACACGAATCCTTCAGGCCGTATCTTGAACCGGTTCTCTAAGGATATGGGAATTGTGGATGAAATATTACCAAGAATGTATTTGGAATGTATTCAGGTAAGGTTTAGTTTTTACGTAATAAATAAATGTTTGATATCTTATTATAAATAAGCCAATCTTCGAAATGACTTTTGTAACCAAATAAGTTTGTCTTTGTCTCATTGCTGCTCCACATTTGCCCGTCTATCAGCAGTCTGAAGTGAACCATCTTATTTAATAAAAGTACATAGATACATACCTAAATAAGTTTACAGGACAAAGAAATCAGTAAATCATGATAAATTTTTTTTGCCGTTAAATTTCCTGTAGATGTGTACGACTCACTCACCCAGCTCCCGGACCGCAGTAATCCGACAGTCGACTTCTAAGCAATTTGAAAGGGCATCTAACAACCATGTCGTTGGCCCGTAATGTTAGTGTTTATCAAAATAAATACGTCTTGACAAATATTTTGCTATTTTTGCGTGCTCCTAACACAACTTCTGGATATATTTTTTGAATCTCATGAGTAATTAACCGGTTTGCCCGCGCGCCTACTAGGGAATGAAAAAAATGACATTTGACATCTAGTTTGAAAAAGTCGAATAACCATATCAGCCCGCCATTGACCGCCATCCACCCTATCTTATTTACGTATTCTACACTGTTTTTTCACAGGTATTCATGGTGATGATAGGAATTTTAGTCATGGTGGCTATAGTCAACCCATACATGTTGCTGACGACTGTGGTATGCGGTATCTTTATGTACCTTTGGACCATAGTCTACCTCAGTACAGCACAAGCTGTTAAAAGGTAAAATAAAATGTTATATATGTAGGTATCTACCTACTCTCGTACCTATGTATCTAGTATCTACCTTATTTCAGTTCTCTGACTTATTTATCTGAGTCATGGCATTCTCTGTTTTACATTTGCATTCGAAAAATAACAGCAGAAAACCTAGATCAACAGGAGCTCTTGCGACTGGTTTATAATCATATGGAATATCCCTATCGGGCTTTGTCGATCTTATTGCTGGCAAATCCCATGGAATTGCAATGTCTCAATGCTTCAAATGCGGTACTATAGGCCCGCAAATAATATTCAACCGTATAATAGTGTTTTTGGCAGACCGTACCTGTAATATAGTTGTTTTTGTTTTGTGAAGAGTTGAAGGCGTAACACGTAGTCCGGTGTTTTCGCACGTGACAGCCAGTATGTCGGGGCTGGCGACGGTGCGCGCTTGCGGCGCACAGGCCTTGCTGCTGAAACAGTTCGACGACAAACAAGACGTCCACACTGCAGCTTGGTAAGTCACAAAAGCGCTATCCCTTTGTAAGTACGATGGATACCCCCTACATATAACGCTGAGGTCCACTATGGGTTTCACGGATATAATAAGTACACGCCTTTTTACAAGGTGTAACCGGAGCTATAGGTACTTTGTTATTTTGTTAAGTTAGGATTTTCGATAATAAACAATGAATACTTAAATCTCTTTTACAGGTATTTAACACTCGTGACAAACACGACTTTCTCTATCTGGTTATCGCTTGTATCCTGCCTGTACATCATCGTAGTTTCTTACACCTTCTTACTAATGGATGACGGTATGTACCGCTCTTGACACATTTTTGTTAGGTAGGTATATAAAAGCTCTTTGTAATCCAATGTAAAGAATAGATTAACTGCGGAGTTTCAGTTTATTTTCGGTAAGATTACGATCCGAACCATAGGCAACATCAAATTTCGGTTAATTCATTTACCTATAGGTAGGTACAAAATATACGTTCTACCTGGAGTAGGTAGGTAATCTACACAAATAAATGGATTAATTTTAAAGATATGACAAATTACGCAAATGTTTTTATTCATTTTCTTTTAATTTTATTGACAAGTTGTATAAAGCTGTTTTTAAATTTGCTTTTACTCAGTTTTGATAGATCAATTGAACCATTTGGAATAGAAAGTCTTATTTTTAAGAATTGTAAGTTTCATTGTGAAGAAAAAATCTTATTTTATTATAATGTCTTAGATTACGTTATTTTCCTTAGTTAGGTATCAAAATTAAACTACATTACAGGAACAACTAGATCCGGAAATGTAGGACTGGCGCTAAGCCAAGGTCTGATTCTCGTCAACATGGTGTCCTATGGCGTGAAACAAGCTACGGATGTGGTATCGCAAATGACTAGTGTGGAGCGCATAATACAGTACACGTCGCTGCCCCAGGAGAAGACTGAAGGCCCTTCACCACCGAAGGACTGGCCACAGCGGGCCAGGCTGGTCTTCAAGGACATGTACCTCCGTTACGATGAGGCGTCAGATCCTGTGCTCAAGAATCTTAACATTGTCATTGAGAGCGGTTGGAAGGTATGTCAAATTATACTGTACTTACCTAGCTATATACCTACTTCAAATCCCATAACATTATTGTATTTTCTACGCAGGTGGGAGTAGTGGGCCGCACAGGAGCCGGCAAGTCCTCTTTGATATCAGCGCTATTCCGGCTTGCGCCAATCGAAGGAAACGTGTACATTGATGATGTGGAGACTGGCGAAATTGCTTTAAAGGTAGGATTGTAAAAATCTAGTCTACTTAGTATCTTTATATACTCTCTGGGACTATTTCAGACCTCAAGTGAACTGAATAGAGATTAATTAACTTTATGTTTTCTTTTTAGGAACTAAGATCTAAAATCTCCATCATCCCTCAAGAGCCAGTTTTGTTCTCTGCTAGTCTACGCTACAATCTGGATCCGTTCGAAAAGTATACCGACGCTGATATATGGAAGGCATTGGAACAAGTAAGCTACTTTTAAGTTTCCATTCATTTTTGCATTTCAAGTAGAGTCTTAAAATGTTTTCACTCGATAACTTATTGTTTACTTAGGTATTCGTGAGTTTTATAAATGGGTGTTGTCAGAATAGGTAACATAATTATTAGGTAATCTCTTCGTCGACCTGACTTTATTATTTGCTGCCAGAAGACGACACTTTCTGGTTTTGATTATTACCTATTTACATAGCTGGGCACCGTTAATCAAACAGTTAACTTCATTAACCGTTAATCCGTTACTAAAAAAGTTAGCTTCGTTAAACGTTAAAGCGTTACATTTATGAAGAATTAACGCAAGTTAACGTTATTCGTTAATCCGTTAAAATATAATCAAAATGGTTGGATGCATGGTCATGGATTCTCAACAGGACCTGGATTCCGATTTCATGTCTTCCAGTCTTCCATGATATGGTTTTGATTACTGCACTGCACAGTAAACTTTTTCAATTCACCTAATTTTACCTACACACTTCCTTATCCACACGCAAATGATCACTGACAGTAATTCAGGGAGCGTTCAAGGGGGGGGGGGGGGCTATGTAGAACGTTATGATGCGTTCCAATGATAAATTAAGATATGAAACTCCCATTTGGAAACCCTTTTGGTTTCCCTACGGTTTCCGGAGAATCCCTCGATTGTATTTCTTTAAAAAAGAGGGAAGGGGACTACAGAATAACGTTGCGGTACATTACATGGGGGGGGGGGGGGAGTTGTCCAAAATCTTCAAAAATCGCGTTACGTAAGGGTTACCTACGCCGTATCGGATACTAAATGATCGAAAATTATAATATCGAACTCTATTAGGTAATCGAACGGTCCGAAAAATCGAACGTTCAAAATATCCAATATACAGATAATCGAACGCTCAAAATATCGAATATTCTTCAAAAACCTAAGAAAACCTAAGAAGGTTTTTGTCAATTTAGATGTTTTTGTGGATGATGTAAAAAAAATCATTTTGGATACTTTAATCATTCGATGTATTGAGAGTTCGATATTTTGATTTTCGATCATTTGGTATCCGATATGGCGTAGGTAGTCCGTTACTACGTAATACTTGAACGCTCCCTTCTTTAAACAAACACAGCACTCAGCGGCGTAGCGTGTTTGTCGGCCGCCCGGGGCGGAAGACAATTTTGCCGCCCTCTTATTTAGATATTTCAATTTAATGTATACTATACATTACATATCATACATTTAAATAAAAAAGTTTATCTAAGTTTTACAATCATCTTTATTATACATTGATACATTTTTATAACAGGTACACTCAAGTACGCGTCAACCTATACACTTTGGACTTTGCACCATTCTTATTAAAAAAACGCATAAGATCGAAACTTGAACTGCGAGTGTATAGCTTGATGTGAGCTCGACTGTACAATACCTATCACCGCAGATTAGGTACAGCAGTCGATCGTCAGATTGACAAAATTAAATAATTGGAGAATTGAATATAAAACGCAAATAAATATTTAATAAAAACTCGCACTTGGCTGGTTTTTTATTATAATAAATTACAGCTTGAACAACATATCAGACAGTCGAACATACAATTACATAAATAAAATACCTTTTTAATACTCACACAGTTGAGGTACACGTAGCGGACAAATTCAATTTTTCACAAAATCTAATTATTTCACGACCACTACACGTATCTATTTGCACAAAAATCACAGTTTTAAAGCGTAACGTTAATTACGATACGAGACATCAATAAAACTTTGTTTGAATCGTCAGTCATTCTCGCTGTTGTTTTGTTAGCCATAAACAATCCAAGCATTAAATAAAATACGGGGAATCCTCGCAAGTCGTAGACAGTGTTGCCAGCAGTGGCTAGAAAATATCATTCAAAGAAAGGGGATTCCCCGAATCCGTTACAGAATAAGTAATGAAAAATTCCATGCTCTTTTCAATCGGTCCTTTGTAGTTGCGTTAAAAATATGAAATGGTTCAAATATTTTTATTATTTATTGTGAAATTTTGCCGCCCCCTAAAATGCGCCGCCCGGGGCGGGCCGCCCCTGCCGCCCCCACTACGCTACGCCACTGACAGCACTCTTCATTCTAATTAAACACCGGATCTAAGTAATTAAAGACATGTTGTAATCGGTGCCAATGGCATTGGATTAACGATTAACGGACTTCTGGATTATTAACGGAAGTTAATAATTCGGTTAACAGTCTTTAAAGTTAACTTAAAGTTAATCCGTTACTCAAAATGTTAACTTCGTTAATTAACGATTAACGGATTAACGAGTTAATGCCCAGCTATGCCTATTTATTGCTTGACTTTTGATCATATTTCAGTTTAATCAGGTACCTATTAAACAGGATTACAATATTGCAGGTTGAGCTGAAGAAACAAGTACAATCCCTGTCAGCGCCGGTGACGGCAGGCGGCACCAACTTCAGCGCAGGCCAGAGGCAGCTGCTGTGCCTGGCACGCGCCGCGCTCGCTCGCAACAAACTGCTTGTGCTCGACGAAGCCACAGCCAATGTCGACCCCAAGTACGTATGAATAATATCTCCCAAGTACCTCCGTAGGAAGCATTTAAGAGGAGCTGTAGATCTGTTGGGCGCCCGTGAAGGAGGTTCCAATTTAATTGCAGGGTAGCAGCTTGAAAAGGATTTTTTAGCACGAGTTTGTTTATAATAATCTGCCCGTTTTCAACAAAGCACATAAAGTTCCTGTTGGGAATGTTCGGTGGTACCAACTTGTTCACTGGCATTGTTTGGATTTGCTGCCTAATGTGAGCGTAGGATGTACCTACAAATGGTTTTATCGGTAAACCTTGCTCCTTACGGATTTGATCATTAAGCAGAGGTTCTACCCATTGACTTTCCTACCAGCCATTTATGTAATATCAGGTAGATGTGTAGGTACTAAAATGTGTCAGATTGATTGGATAAATTATAGTTAGTATGTTGGCCTATATGTCTTGAAAAACTTTGTGGATGTTCACTTATTGAGGTAGGTATGTAGCTGGATCAGCGAGAAGTCATGTACCTAGGTACATAACTATGTATGAAGAATGCGGGTAATACTGCCATCAAAATGTTTACTTCACTGCCAATCTATCATGCATAGGTTGCAGTTATTACATTTTCCAGTAGATAGGTAGTTACGTAGGTACCTACCTATCTACGCGTTCATTCGATAAACTATTTTATCATTTCAATCGTCATTTCTCACGCGTCAAAGGTCAGTCATGATAAACTATGTTAATTTCTATGACATTAATAACGATACTTATATTCTAATAATGCAATAGATAGGTATTACGGTATCAATGATAATTTGAAGTATGTAGCCTTTTAATTATTCCTACTTTTCGTTTCTTTTTTTCAGTACGGATACGCTGATTCAAAAGTCTATTCGTAATTACTTTTCGGACTGCACAGTAGTTACCGTCGCGCATCGCCTACACACCATTGCCGATGCTGATAGAGTTGTTGTAAGTATTCTCTACCATACATTTTATCAATAAATCTTCACAATCTACCTATAAAACTGACAGTTTGACAACAGTATCAATCGAAAAAAATATTGCTTTATTAAGCGCCCTGTTTCATTACGCTTTGTCTCCAATCGGTCACGAAACCTAGAAAATAAAGGTAGGTATTGGACCGGAGTGGATCAAAAATGCCAAATTATTATTAGTTCGTTAAATTGGCAGTGAAAAAATATTAGACACCTATTTTTTCATTAACTAAATTAATACAAGAAATCTAAATGATGCTAAGTTGCGGGATGGTAGTTCCTTACGTCACTGGTGGGTATTAAATGTAGGTATCAACTGATGACGTCATGTGACAATTTAATTGAATGTATCGCCGTTATTTTTTGACTATGGAAAATGCAATTTTTGCATATGTTGGGATAATTTAACAGACAAACTAAAACCGGGAATCGCCGACTGGTGGAGCAAGCTTGTTTACCTACTACCTAACTCCATTTCGATTCCCGACACTCTGTGGCCATTATGAAACTTATGAAACAATAGTTTGACATACCTACGTGATACGTGCAGGTGATGGAAGCAGGCCGCATAGTGGAGTGTGGACATCCTCATGAGCTGCTCCAGAACGCCGGGGGTCACTTCAGCAGCATGGTGAGCCAGCTCAGCCCGGCCGCGGAGCAGAGCCTCCGCGAGCTCTCCGCTGCTGCGCATGCGCAACACATCAAGTACATAGACGCAGGGGACAGCGCGCAGCCAGTCGCTTAAAGTTCAACATGTCGTGGACCTAAATACCAGATGCAACGTAAAATCAAGTGTCTGGGCCCAGATTTTCATACATCACTACCTAAAAAGTGTTACCAATCATAGAGTTCATCGATTAGTGAGATTATGTCCAACCATGAAACTAAAAGTAGATGCTTGTAAGGCCTAATTTTAGTGACACATGGGTCATATACATAGATTACAAGGCGTAATTAAGAAAAATTCAATTCATATCCGTAATTTAGATTTCATTGTCTATAAAATACTTAGTTTTAAATAACAGGGAAATGGCTTTATTATTATTTACAAATATTTCTTCATAAGTAGCAGGTAAAATTAAGATACTTACTAGATCCTATCCTAACCATCACAATTGAAAAATTTTAGTAACTACTTACGTAATTTATTATCATGTAATTTGTCAATGGTAAACTATTTCTAGACCAAAGGATGGCTGTGGTCAAGTCAATGTTGCATATGTTATAAATATGTATATGTATCTAACTGTTGTTTACGAACAATTTTCAATTTACTACTGTTGTAATACAGGCTCAGTTGGACCAATTTAATTTTAACAATACTGACGCTTGGGCCTCCTTTCAATCTCATGCGACAAGTATTTTTGTACTTCAGTTAGAATGTTGACACCATTCACATATAATTATAAGGTATAGATGCCGTATGATGTAATTGTGTTTTGATACGTGTTTCAGTATCTCAGTATGCGTATTATCAATACGTATGTAGGTACTAACCGACTTATAATATATCATCAAGGAGTGTTGATAAATGAGGTCCTTTTGCCGAAATTGTTTTAATTGTCTATTGTTGGTTCATCTATTAATTTATTTTATATTTTAAAGTATTTTGTCATGTCATTTGCACAAAATTTTATTACACCTCGAATATTATTTTTTTGGTCACATTTTAGTGTATACAAACATGTTGGTTAGATAATAATTCTAAATAATTTAGCTACTTAGATGAAATGCATTTACAGCAAATTTAAATTTAATCATCCCAGTAGGTATAAACAATAGTTACTTAATCTGAAAAGGCCTTTAAGTTAAGATTTACTAGGTACTGTTGCCTACGTTCGTTTTAATAAAAAAAATCGTACTTATATGGAAATGTTTTAAATGTGATACATTGTTAAGCAAAAATATGCTGTATAGTTTTAAGTATCCATGTAAGTTGATGGTGCTTGATTTGATTCTGTATGGCCTTATTACTTACGCAACCCAGTGTGTACTTTTATATCAAGTGCAAATGTTATATTTAGTCCTGTTTCACAAAAGACCAAGTACTTATATATATACTATTTACTTATACCAATTCAATGTACCTATATTGATAGTATTTTAAATAATTGAGATTTATCTAATTAAAAGTTATAAATACTTACTCGTTTGAATAAAATGTATGTCTTGCTTGTTAAATAAAACTATTTTTATCAAGAAATGTAACTGTATTATTTAACCTAATAACCGCCAACTACTTCTATAGAAGTTCAGGATTTTCGTGCCGTCAACGCCACTACTTCTATAGAAGTTACTCATTGTACCTACTTTAATTAAATACCTTTACGGTGCATTAAACATTTGTTTCTCTTGTAATTTTGTAAGATGGACAGGATTGAAGCCCATTTTTGTTATTTCGTCAGAAGATACAGGCTTTATAGTGTTTTAAAACAGATAAAAACAAAAACGCCTGAAATATTTTGATGTCCCATACGCCAACGACTTCATATCAAGTAGGCTAGTGATGGACGCGATAGTTGTATTCATTACAATCCTACATGTTTACTTTGTTTTGTTCCATACAAATATTCATATATTTTATGATTGACAATTAATTCCGGTCTGAAAATAACGTATTACATAATAAATATTAAAATTAATTTATTTCACGAAGATCCTTACTAATATTATAAATCGGAAAGTGAGTTTGTTTATTTGTTCCGCTTTCACGACATAACTACTGAACCGATTGCTTTTAAATTTTGCAGACGTATAGTTAGAAGTCCGGATTAAATAATAGGTTACTTTTTATCCCGAAAAAAAACTGATATTCCCGAGGGAAAACAAAAATATAGTTTGCTTGATGGATGGATTGGAGATGGCGCTGTGTGGCGTTTTAATCAAGGTAAAATATTGTAAACGAATATAAACATGTCAATTTAGAAGCTAAATGATACGATAATGAATCCCCGAAAATGAGGAATTCCCGAGGGATGACGTACAATTTATTTTATCGTCTAAACTGATTTTTACATCTACTTAGGTATATAATATAGTGTACTATTCAGTTTTTGTTTAACAACTAATCGTATCCAGCGTTTTTCCGTGGAAATGAGAAGTTTTCTTATAGTTGTGCTTTATACTGCAATATAACCAAATTCCAAGCGGGCGAAGCCGCGGGCGGAAAGCTAGTTAATTTATAATTTATTTAGGATCTTCGATATTGCAACACCCATCCCTACGCAATGACAAGATTTCAGTGCTACGAGCGCCACCAACTTCAATGCAAGTAAACCTGTGACGTCGTAAGCGTACAGGTGTCAAGGTCATTGTGTCATAGTGCCGGCCGTTACAAGCGTGCGCTCGTCTGTTTTTTCTTTCGTACAATAAACATTAAATATAATTATCGAAAATATAAAAAGTAAAATATCGAAAGGTCAACTTACACAAACTATAAAAAGTTAAAAAATATACGAATAATAACTGACCATTCATTCTTTTGTCTTACTTTTCACCGTAACATACTTGTTATGATTTATTACTACCGTACAAGAGCCGTCTTTTCTTAATCAAATCGTCTAGAGAGATAGAGAGAGATTCACTCAAGGTGAAGAAAGAAAATCATAGACAACACTTCTATTTGAGATATTTATCTTGCCACGAGCGCCAACGACTTGATATGAAGTCAACGGACTACGTTATAAAATGAATAGTGAAGTGCCTTTTATAATAAATGTGTTGCAAGATTATGCATGTATTTTTGTCTATGATAATAGATACTCGTTTTTCTTACTAAAAATGTTCATAAAATAAAACAAATTACTATTATAATGTATTAGGGTTTATTTATATTTGCAAAATTTAAAAATAAATCTTGATTTAGACATCTTTTTTTTTTTTTTTTTTTTTTCCTACCTGACTTTCGATGATGGCTGCGAAGCCTTATCATCTTTACCGAGCTGTCGGGGGAGCGCTGATGGCTCTCACCCCTTTAATTTAAGTAACGACCGGAGGGCGCCCCCTAGCGGGGCTCGAACCTCGGCTCGGGCTGTTACTGGGACTTTGTACCCTAATGTACGTTTGGGGAGAAAAACGACCCGGCACGTGCCGGTAGCGTGAGAAGGACCCTACTGCTAAGGGAGGGCGCGGCGCTGGCCCCCGCCGGCGGGGGCGGAAAAGCGGACGGCGTGTTGTGTTGGATTGTGACGCGAGTTGTTCGGCCGTTGTCATGGCGACAGTGATTGGGTCGTCGGGGTCTAGGGGTACATGCCTAGGTCGACGTTTCCTACGGGGGACTACGAAAGGGAAATTTTTTTTTATCGATATGACGTTATGCCACATCCTTGCTTTTGTACTATAGATACTGTTATACATTTATACGTTGGCGTACAGCGGGCCACTACGTTTAAGATAGCTGGGCTGGGTAAAGGTTAATACCTACCTAAATTTGTCTAGTTGACTTTCTGTTTTATAATCAACTCTTGGCTTTAACAATAATTGTTTTCTAAATTATTATTACTTATTCCTCTTTCTTAAATTCATTCAATCATTCATATGAAAACCAGTATGGATGTTGATAATCCTACTAATTTATAAAGTTTTCTAAAAATAAAATAATAAATAATAAATAAATAAATAAATGCGCCAGACAATCACACCAATCACCTGGTCTCAAACTAAGGTTTTCCCTTGTACTATGAGTACCAGACGACGGATACTAACTGGGGGCGTCATCCCAGTACACCCAGACCCAAGTCAATTGAGAAAAGTTCGTTTTCCAAATTGACCTGACCGGGAATCGAACCCGGGACCTTACGCGCTTTGGGCGCCTACCTTAGCCACTGCGCCACCGAGGTCGTCAAAAAAAAAATGTACAGATGCAGGAGGTATATTTGATACTTTTTATAGAATACAATGTATTTGGACGACATTGGTAGAAAATTTTGATGAAATACACACTACATTTACAAATAGAACAAATTTTATGCTGAAATAACGCAAATGAATCAGCTAGTTATATTAAAAGAATCTAAAATTAAATGAACTTACTGAGTATATGAATAGAAGCTTAACAATAGAATATGCCACAAGTGTAAAAGTTACAATACTTTGTCCAATGGATTTAAATCTATCTTACAAAATACTTTTGTCTTTGAATTCACATCGAGATTAGAGCCTTGACTGTTGAAATGGGAAATCAATAACACTGTGTTGTTAATTATACACATATTTATCTTCTGTTGAGTGGTCTTTTTAGGCAGAAACTATAATGTAGTTGCAGAATACCTTGCCGCATTCCCTCTCACGCACTGTAAAGCGTATGTCCAAGCGATAAAGTTCACTGTCCAATTGCACCCATTAGCGCTGTAGGTACTAATTTGCGTAGTGCCAGCGATGTCGTCCGAGGGATTGAGGCAGGTCAATAATAGAAATGAAGCACCAGTCTAATGAAATGTACCCTCTTTTTGTGTATAAATATGTGTCTTAGCATAAATATTTAAAGTTTGTATTCAAATTGTATTTCTTGAATTTACAAATAAAAAGTATTATTATATTATTAATGGTTCAAGTGATGATCAGACCAAGACAGACCGAAATACTTCCTTATATTTCACTCCACAAAGTTGGCATTTACTTGTGGGTGGTATTCTTGTGCAATTCCCTCTAAACATTCTACCAGGGATATAATACATAGAAGATATTGCACGTAGAATTTATGGATATTAATATTATATACAAATAAATAATAGAAGAGTAGAAAACCACCTTCTTAACCCTTAAAACGGGCAGTGGGAAAAAAGTTACCACCTCAAATTGAACCTTATGACCTTAACATACCAGCAAAAAGTAATAAAAAATTTCTATACTCTGGCATGGTTAAGGGTTAACACTAGATAGCTATCCCTTCCAGAGCACAGACACATAGAGTAATTAGTTTTATATGAAAAAGAGGTACATATGACCTTGTTTTCACAGTCACCAAAACTTCAGGAAGCACAGAACCGCTAATGCTGTTAGGGGAATATGGAATATTAGCAGTAAGTAAATTAAAAAAAAATTTTGTTTCTACATGTGGGTATGTTCTGCATAGCTGCTAAATTAAAATGCCAAGTTCATTGAAACATGTAAGAGATCATAAAAACTTTTTACTTACAAGAGTAAGTAAAAAGTTTTTATTTTTTATATAGACTTTTACACTAACTGAACTTTGCCATTCTTAACTAAATCTGCCACTGGCTTGTATTGTAGGATATGTTGAGAGCCCTCTGAAACAACACATTAATTAAAAATATATGTTACGAAAAAATCAACAGTATCTTTCTAAGGTAATGGTAAATGGCAAAGTAATTAAAACCTTTTGAGTTAGAGATTAGCATGAACAGTTTACAAGGTAAAAAATAAAGTTGCAATTTAGTGGTCAATCTATTGTCTCTTAAGACAGGGCGAAGGGTGCTTTTGTGGGTGCTAATATTTTAATGAACATAATAAAATATATTAAAATGAAGCTTTTTACCTTCCAAATCAATTTCTTCATCTTGATCTCCTACAAGACCCTCTAAGACAACACCACTTACAGTTTCATTGGCTTTCAGAAAAATATGACTTTGTAAATTTGGGTATATAGCCATTTTACTCATCTCAAGGGTTTGCATGTTCCCAGGCATTTTATCTAAAACTACTTTTTTTAAATGACTATCCATGTTAAGCAAATATTCTTGAGCATACTTGTATTCTGATGGTGTTAAATAATTTGAACCACTTTCCATCCGGTTTTTCTCTTCGTTAATGATTTGAATACAATATTTTTCGATTTTGTTAAGTCTAGTTCTTAGATAATTACAAATAATGAACTTTATTCTGCTAAGCTCCATTTTATGAATAGATGCCCGCAAATCCGTTTTGGGAAGCTTGTTAATGTTTCTCTCCATGTGTTGAATCTGACCCAGCATACATTCGACCATATCGTTGTGATGCGGTAATATTTCGGGTGCTAAACGTTCATTTTGCCATGCATTTTGAAGGGTTTTTAAAACGGTATCTGCAGTAATTTCTTCTTCTTCCTCACTTGAATCTATCTGATCAATCAAATCCATTTTCTGTAATATTTAAAGGCCTTAAAAAAATCTCACATAAAAACTTTTTTGAAAGATTTGCCTTACTCATTAAATTGAGAATCAGTAGTTGTACATGTTAAGTAAGTATTTTTACTAACTAAAATTCTACAAAAAGCGAAATGTCGCGAAATCGCAGTACAAAGCGGCAATTTCATTTTTGTCGTTTTTGACGTAAGCACTGCTGCTGATTTTTGACTTTTGTTTGACAGTGACAATTTTTTTCTACAGCAACTAGACTTTTTCTGATCATGTTTTGCGTTGCTTAAATAATTTCTACTTGTAAAAATTTTAATATTTTTAAAACCTATAATTTGAATACGAAATTACCAGTAATGCCTCTTTTACTCGTGTTAAATTAATTGTTCTTTCCTATATATTATTGCGTTCTATCTAAATTATTTTAATATTATGTGTTTGATAAGGTCGAGGTCCCTTCAATGAAACTTTGTAGACGATGGCTTCTCGATGTCTTCACCCTTCACGCTGAGTATTTGTAAGACCATTTTGAGGTCTAGCGTTAAGAAGTAGAATATGTTTTCTCGGCTGAGTGGATGGATAAACTCTTAAACGCATAGGACGAGGTATCGGTTGGGCTTGGTGCTCGCATTTAGACTATAATAATCCCGGCAGCAGTGAAGACCATGGACATTTACTAGATCGACGTTTTTTAGGAGGTCTAGTCCTAAAAAACGGGCATGACGCTTTCAAACTCCATTTTTACTTTTTCTTAGCGATGCAAAGATGTGAGACGGGAGTGGCAGTACCTACCTAAACTCGTTCTATTATTATGTGAAAAACGGTTAGTTTAGAACCAAGAAAATAAAATTAATTTATTTCAGATTGAAAGAAGCAACGTTTATCGCACCATTCAAATAGATACATCCATCCATACCTAACTTTCAGAAGATCTTGTAATATCTTTATCGAAATGGTTCTTGCAATTACCTACCTATGGGATGTGTTTAAAATTCATAATAACTATCATCATTAGGTAATACAGATTAAACTTAGAGATTAAATATATATTTATATTATATTATGTAGGAACAGCGAAACCCCACTCATTGATAATTATTCACCAAATCTCAGACACTATAAACTAGGTACAACCACAAACTTGAAATTTGGCAGGTAGTGCCCACCTTCCATGATCGGATTTGACATCCGCTAAGAATGGATTACAAGAAACTCCACCCAGATGGGTAAAACGGGGTTTGAAGTTTATTTAAAAGTACTTTGTTCTTGAAGTAAGATTATCATTGCTTTGCATTTTAAAACCTAAATTTTACTAGCACGTATAATTTAATATCTACATGTTTTTATTAGATAAAGTTTGGGTTCCTATAGACCAAACGTGAAGAAGTTGCAGCAATATTTAGTCGGCAACATAATTAAACAAATAAATATGTAGAAAATTACCATAAAACACAAACTTACCTAACGAGCTACTAGAATATGTGTGTAGTTACAGTATAACTACCTACCTACTTGCCCTCTTGTTCTCTAATCTTGTTAGCTTAGGTATATACCCTTCCACTTCTTAGCAGCCTCATAATAATATTAACTGCGTAAGACTTGATCTACCAGGGGCGGCGTCAAACTTGACTATGTCAATAAATTATAATAAGAAGAAAATCAAGTTTTGTGTGAAAAGTTCACACATCCAACTGATTATTTTCTTCAAGGATTTACTGAGAGTAATGGTTTTATACGTGTTATAGTTTGATAAATAATTTAACTGATCAAATTTATCATCACAGTGCATATTCATTAGTAAAAAAAATATTTATCTTTACTCTTTTTGGACAAAACGCTCCACGCTTTCTTTCTTAAATGTCTGAATTATTTTGTAATTTTTAGTGCGAGCTAAAAGCGTGTTTTTTAGTTTTTTAAACTATTATTTTTATTTTCTACTTTTTAGTTTTCTCATGTATCAATAATTATATAATTCTTTTTCGTATCCCATTCAGCAAACCCTTTCATTTAATACCCATATCATAGGGGTGCATTTCAAATAGCCTGTCCGTTATCTTGGACGCCCGCCATATTGGATTTGAATCACGTGACTATTTTTTTCGTATTCCTGACAGCAACCCCTTTCTTTTGATACCCATATCATGGAAGTGCATTTCAAACAGTCAGTTCGCCATCTTGGGGAGGCCGCCATATTGGATTTGTAATGACGTTTCTTAGCTAGTCATGTATTGTCATCAGAACTCAGAGCGTGTGCAAAATTTCATCTTAATCAAAGACCGGGAAGTGGGTCAAATTAAGATTCAAAGATTCCGTTACATAGATACATACAACCCGAACTAATAAAAGCGTGTTAAAAACTATTGGATTTTACTATAAAACACTACAAAACTAAGCGAGTCAACTATTGGATGCCACAATTTATACTCAACTAGCTGTGCCCGCGACTTCGTTCGCGTGGACTACATCCCTTCATGGTCGGTATTACCCCTATCTCCCCTAATATTCGAAACAAAAAGTAGTATATATTTTAATAGAGCTATATTTGTGCCAACTTTCATATCTCTAACTTAAAAAATAAACATTTTCCCATATAAACTTTCAAAGGTGGCATTACCCTCCCCCCCCCCATTACTTTCTAACAAAAAGTAGCCTATGTCCGTTCTTGAGGTTCAACGTATACCTATGCCAAATTTAATCAAAATCGGTTGTGAGGTTTAAGCGGGAAAGCGTAACAGACAGACAGACAGACAGACAGACTTTCGCATTTATAATATTATAATAAGTAGGGGTACCTACGTAATTTATTGTATAACCTTTTTACGTTTATGGAATAGATTGATACCTACTACAGAAAATGGGGAAGGTGTATTTGAGCAGGTTTTTTTTTCAAAAATCCCTGTCGTAAATATGACGAATGAAATATTGCTGACCTATTGATTAGTTTAGCTAGAAAGTCTTGTGTCGTAGTATCCTGCTGACAAGTCCAATCAAATACCTTTCAATTATAGGTAACTAGCTGTGCCCGCGACTTCGTTCGCGTGGACTACATCCTTTCATGGTCGGTTTTACCCCTTTCTCCCCTAATATTCGAAACAAAAAGTAGTCTAATGTTTCGAGCTATATTTGTGCCAAATTTCATATCTCTAACTTCAAAAATAAACATTTTTCCATATAAACTTTCAAAGGTGGTATTACACCCCTCCCCCCCCTTATTTTCTAATAAAAAGTAACCTATGTCCGTTCTTGAGATTCAACGTATACCTATACCAAATTTCATCAAAATCGGGTGAGATGTTTAAGCAGGAAAGCGTAACAGACAGGCAGACAGACAGAGTTACTTTCGCATTTATAATATCAGTAGGGATATGTAGGTATATTTGTTATATCACAATACAAACCCTTATCTACATACTATGTTTTACTAATATACATTACAATAATATTTCCTAAGCAACCCAGCCCTGTAAAAAAGCGTCAGAGGGAAGTAGGTAACATATTCACCTTCTTAAGATGCCTATATCTTATTATGAATATCGATCCCTGTGACGTCGTCTCTAATCCCCTTGAGTGTATATAAGAGGTTCGCTGGGTGGTACGAGACGAGTAGCCTCCGCAGCCTTGGCAACCCCGCAAGACACGAGATTGGTTCACCAAAGACTGGAGTAGTTCGTGCAGCGATTTTCTTCAGTATTTTTGGCAACAACCATCTCGGGGTGTCCACCCCTCTCCTGGAACTTTAAGTAAGTATATATCTAAGTAAATTTTTCTTCGGTTATGTAGATATGATTTTCGAAAATACATTCATCAATTGAGAGAAAGTTATTTTAATTGTTTTATTTAGTGATGCAGTTAGTTATACCTATTTGTGTAGGTACCGTCAAAATTTGGATGGTCCGTGTTTTAGTCATAAACAGTATTTTAAACATTTAAAATAATATAACGGGTCACCAACCGTGTCAGCTCGTGACCACAGTTGGTGCTACCTAACCGAAACGTCGGGCAGTAAGTAGTTCGTATTAACTACTAAATAAAAATGGTGTCGCGTTTTGACCCGTTATATTATTTTAAATGTTTAAAATGGAACGCGAAAGTCTTAAAATTTATAAACAGTATTTTGTTATTTTTACGGTTGTAAGAGTAGATAATATTTTTTTCCATCATCTTTTGCATTGTAAATACTTACCTACCTTGTGCTAATGAGTCACACACACTAACAGATATCATAAACGCATAAGTTTGTATGGATAGACTTTCACGCAATAACGACTTAATGGATTTGTATGTTAACCAAATAGAAAAATGGGATTGGGTTGGAGAGACTGTGGCATATTATACAATTAGTCTATAGACTATATACATTATAGCGAAAACCACTCACTGACTGTTTAATTACCTACTGATTTATTACGAAATCTCAGAAATTTTAACATCTACAAAGTCGAAATTTGGCTAGTAAGTACGATTTTACGGAAATCGACCACTAAGGGAATGTAATGGTTGGAAGTTTCTATAGAACATGTTTGTGAAGATACAATGATCTGTATGTGTAGGTGCACTAATACTGCATCTTTAGTAATCAACCCCCTTTTGGGGTTAAAGCAGTTGATGTTAGTTTCCATGCAAAAAAAGTCGCGGTCGGCCGCATGTTACCGGATAGGACATACCTAGGTTAAACCGAAATATTGCGAACAAACGCAATGCAACAAAATATTATCCCTACTATTCCCTACTAATATTATAAATGCGAAACTAACTCTGTCTGTCCGTCTGTTTGTCTGTCTGTTACACTTTCCTGCTTAAACCTCTCAACCGATTTTGATGAAATTTGGTATAGGTATACGTTGAATCTCAAGAACGGACATAGGCTACTTTTTATTAGAAAATAAGAGGGGGAGGGGGGTAATACCACCTTTGAATGTTTATATGGAAAAATATTTATTTTTGAAGTTAGCGATATGAAATTTGGCACAAATATAGCTCGAAACTTGGATTAAAATATAGATTACTTTTTGTTTCGAATATTAGGGGAGGAAGGGGTAAAACCGACCATGAAAGAATGTAGTCCACGCGAACGAAGTCGCAGGCACAGCTAGTACTTAATAAAAAAAAATCTTAATCAGCTCACAAACCACGGAGTTATGCCCGAAACAAAAATATATATATATATATATATATATACGGTCGAATTGAGAACCTCCCCCTTTTTTTGAAGTCGGTTAACAAGAAAGTATGTCTATATCTGGTATGAAGGTAAGGTTGTATACCTTTAACAAGTTAACTTGAATTTAACGCAGAATTGGAGACTATGGAGGTGAAAACATGAGTGGACTCCAATTTTTTTTTTCATAGGTTAGTGAAACACATCACTCGTCAAGATGACGATTGCCAGTTTGGATCCAGGCCCAGGCGTTTCCGCCCTGCAGGCCTGGGGCGGTCAGGTCGCGGCCTATGGCGCCTCTAATCAAACCGTCGTCGACAAAGTGCCACCCGATATGCTGCATATGATCGATCCACATTGGTATGTAACTACATAATAAGTATTGATAATAAATTCATTTATTAATGTACTTCAAAAATAACCTTCGTAGATACATCATCAAGTAAAAAGAAAAACAAGAAAACACAACTAGATATACTACACAACCTATAGCCTGAAATATTATTATACCTACTAGCAAAAACACAGGAACCTTTTTATAACGAAAGATTTTTACAAATTAACAAAAGGAAGTTATTGGGGAGAAGTTATTTTCTTACTGCAGGACGCATAAATTGTATGGTTAACAGCACATTACGTTAAACACATGTAATTCAAAATTTTGTTACACTTAGGCGTGCTTTATGACTCGACTTTAACCTGCACATGTCTGAAATAGTTCGCAGCGATTAAGAATATCTTAAGAGAATCGTAGTTAAGTAGGTACAACACATCAGACTACACACATCGACTTTGCACGGGCTTTATATCATGCGCATAAGAATTCTTATTAACTGTTTACCTTGCCGTGCTGTTGACCGTACTTCTACATTTATTGAATTATTTGGGGAATGAAAACGAATAAAAATGTAACATCGTTTGTTTTAAGGTATCAGTTCCCACCTATGAATCCACTGTGGCACGGTCTTTTGGGTTTCACGATCGGCGTCCTCGGCTTCATTTCAATCACTGGTAACGGCATGGTCATCTACATTTTCACGTGCACCAAGGTAGGTACAATATTTAACATACGTAGGTAAATGTATTAATTCAATGAATCTACCTATTCACTATATTAAGCATGAGTGAGGAAGAGGTTCAGTGATGGCCATACAACATCTTTATCGCTTTTTTAACACCCAGCAAGGATGTTGAACAGTTACAATCTTATTTTTGTATAGTTGAATAGGAATGTCGACTGGCTAGTCAACTTAGATAGGTACCTACTTTAAAAACTTGTCAAAAAATATGATTACACATAAAGATTTTTCAAAAAAAAAATTTTACAGAGTAAATGGAAAGAATATAAAGGAGAAGGCACTCATAATTGGAAATAAAATTACACTTAAAATATGAATACAAAGTTATACACATAGCGATAGATCCCGATCACGGCACCATCGTCGAGATATCCTTTTCAAAAATGTGTCGTCATCATAATCAGACCATAAACGACGAAGAAGCGAACACATATAAAAAAAATATAAAAATATAAAACAATTTGAGTGAAGGAAAGCGGTTTCAGAACCAGTAAAATAATCTTACGTACCTACTCCTATCAAGGAGTCCGTAACAAAGACACTGAGTATTAAATTGTTTCGCGGCATTTTAAAATCACATTTTAAAGATAATTGGTATAACAACGTTTTAATCTTCTAAAATCGTTTCGTTATTTGCAGAGTCTTAAAACGCCCTCCAATCTTCTGGTTGTCAATCTCGCTTTCTCCGACTTTCTGATGATGTGCTGCATGTCTCCGGCTATGGTTGTTAACTGTTATAACGAAACTTGGGTATGGGGTGAGTGCAACACGTTCATTGAACCCGATGTAGTAAAGTATTCAGTTATAAAGTAGTTTAGTTTACGAGATTAAAGTACCTGCACCACGAAAAGTAAGGCACGGTGGGCGTGGCTTAAAAAAGTAAGCTAGCGCCGGAACGAATACCGTTTCCGCGGACGCCGCGAGTCATAGGCGCGGACCAATCACTGCACATGTTCCATCCTATTCAATGAGATGATGTAACTAACGACCCCTTTAACGAACATCTTTTGTCGACCTAAATGCATTAGCCTTAAAGTTATTTTTCAAGTGTCGATACTTTGTTGGTTTATCTATTGCTTGTGTGCTTTACATTTGTGTGTGTTTTGGTGCCAATATTTGATTAAAGTTAGTATGAAGGGAATTCTTCCATGTTTTTTTCGTACATTGTCCCATTGCACTTAGTCTCACATAAGTTTGCAATGTTGCAGGTGCCTTCGCATGTGAACTGTACGCTTGTGCGGGCTCACTGTTCGGCTGTGCTTCCATCTGGACGATGACGATGATCGCATTCGACCGGTACAACGTCATCGTGAAGGGCATCGCCGCCAAGCCCATGACCAACAATGGAGCTCTGCTGCGCATCCTCGGCATCTGGCTGTTCTCACTTGCATGGACTCTTGCTCCGTTCTTCGGCTGGAACAGGTGCGATTGATAATGACACATTGCGTTTTTAAAGCCACTGCTAGTACCTAAGTGCCAATAACAATAGATGATGCGATTTGGTAACCATGTCTACTTTTTGTTAGCGCGTTAACTTTTTGTTAGTGCATGATGCATACTTCAATTCAGATTTACATAAAAAAATAAAGCTTTAAAAATATAATTAAGTTTTTCTGCTTTAACTTTACAGTTCCGCGTCAATCATGTACCCACATCTTTAATCAAACTGCAAACATTAAAACACATTTCGTGGAATAAATATTTTGTACCTTATATTTTACTTTTGTCAACTTTTTCTTGCTACAGAAAAAAATTAAGTACCTACATATGTAGTACTAAATTAAATTTAGTTCTATTCAAATATATGTTTAACTACAAGATTTGTATTACATAGTAAATTTTATTGACAGCGATTTATTTTTCTGCTCTGATATTGTTACAGATATGTGCCGGAAGGCAACATGACTGCTTGCGGAACCGATTACTTGAGCAAGGACTGGTTGAGCCGAAGCTACATTCTGATCTACTCGGTCTTCGTGTATTTCATGCCTCTTTTACTTATTATCTATTCTTACTTCTTCATTGTTCAGGTAATAATCCATGATTTCTCTCTTTTCTTCCGGTGATTAAGCATTGTGAAAATTTAGTCCCGGATTTATCAATAGGCGTTACAGGAAGCGGGATTGCAAAGCCTTAATGGGGCTGCAGCCAATATTGTACCTACTAAATAAAAATAACCTAAATGTACAATTATTCGAAGTCTTATGCCGTAGAAAAAATATCCGCTGCTGCAGGAGTTGGTTTTGTTTTATTATCAATAACATATTCCATAAAGCAGTTACCTTTAATTGTAGGCTGTAGCTGCCCACGAAAAAGCCATGCGAGAACAGGCCAAGAAAATGAACGTGGCTTCCCTGAGGTCTTCTGAAGCGGCTAACACTAGTGCGGAATGCAAACTAGCAAAGGTAATAAATATTGGAACCTCAAAAATTATCTAGTATGGAAAATTGTGCATCAAGTTATAATTAAGATAGGTACTGTACAAAAGTCGATCGCATAACCTAATCATACTCTAAATTTATTTTATAGGTAGCATTGATGACCATCTCTCTTTGGTTCATGGCCTGGACTCCGTACCTGGTAATCAACTACACGGGAGTTTTCGAAAGTGCTCCAATTAGCCCTCTGGCCACCATCTGGGGCTCACTGTTTGCGAAGGCCAACGCCGTATACAATCCTATCGTCTATGGCATCAGGTATGTATTTATTCCTTTCCGTTGGCCATCAAAAGAATATTTAGGGTGAAAGACCCTTCGTGTGTCACTTAAAGGCCCTGTTGCATCGTACCCAGAACCGTGACTACGCTCCGTCACCTGCTATTTTTGACCTATGTTTTTTTACAGTCACCCGAAATACCGCGCGGAGCTTTACAAGAAGTTCCCTTCGTTGTCGTGCCAAGCGTCACCAGATGAGAGCGGTTCTGTGGCTTCCGGCGCCACCGCCACTTCCGAAGAGAAGCCCGCCGCATAAAAACCACCCACGACAACAAGACTCTGCCACCGCTCATCGGACTTATGATCTCTGCCAAAGCGATGTTATTTATTTTTATACGTAAACATTTACATTTGTACAAAGTTATAAACTTGTGCACAGAGCGTGTGCTGAGCAAAATACTCAGCCGGTCACAAACTTTTTTTAATTCCAAAACTGCGTATTTTGAGTTCACGTTTTGTGTAACGAGTTGAACGTTGCACACTTTTCTTATACCTTACATTTGCTTGAAAAGGCCGACGGCATATAAAAAATACAAAAAAATGACGATTCAACAATTGTCGCTAGGCCGCCCCTTCCATGAGACTGCTCCTTTAGATATAGGTTCTGCGATAGATCTTTACGATGAAACAAGCTCTGTATCTTGGACCAATAAAGTAAATGACAAGCAAAGTGGTCATTACCACAAAATGATTTTTATTTAAACCCCTTAAGTAAGGGATCTCATGTACATACATGCATACCACAGCTTTAATGTAAGTAGATATTAAATGCGTAGATGTCTTTGAAACACTCGAAATATAAACACACTCGAAGATATCTCCACTTAGAAATACGTACACAAATACAAAATTAACAAAACCACTTACCTATAAAATTACAGATAAAAAATGCAGTCAACTGAAAACTTATTTAAATAGAATAGTGTAAACAAAAACTAACGGGTACCTACTATTACCTACCTATGCACATTTACTTCAAAAATAAATAACCGTATCTAATGTTGACTAGATAATGGAACGGAACCATTGTTGTGCGCGAGCCCGACTCGCACTTGGCCGGGTTTTTAATTTTACAAAATATGGCTGCATTGGAAAATGTTCTTTAATGCCACATATTGTACGTTTGAAGACTATGAAAAAAATTATATTTTCGTAGTGTTTACGAGTAGATATAACGTATTTAGTATTTACTGGTTATAAAAGATGTATCTATATTATAAGAAATAGGAAAAAACATCCGTTACAAGTTATTTTTAGGGTTCCGTACCTCAAAAAGAAAAAACGGAACCCTTATAGGATCACTTTGTTGTCCGTCTGTCCGTCCGTCTGTCAAGACCCTTTTTCTCAGGAACGCGTCGAGGTATGAAGCGGAAATTTATATCAATTACTCAGGTCTACTGTCCCTTGAAGCTGTGAAAAAATCAAACTTCTAAGCCAACGCAATCAAAAGATACAGCCGTTTATGCCGCAAATTTTCGACACTGGCAAGGGAATCAAAACCTACAGGGTGCTTCCCGTGAACTCAGAATCTTGAAATTTGGTACGAAGCAACGTCTTATAGCATAGATAAAGGAAAAATTACGAAAACCATACATTTTTAGTTACATCACATAATATATATTTTTTTAATAATTTTAAACTTACTACCCATTTCCTCATAAACGCGTAAAGGTATTAAATTGAAATGCATACCAAATACTCAGGTCTATAATACCTTTAAGCTGTAACAAAACCAAACTTCTATGTCAACGCAATCAAAAGAAACAGCAATTTAAGCTGCATATTTTGAAACTCGCAAGTACTCGCAAGGGAATCAAAACCTAAAGGGTACTTCCAGTCGACCTAGAATCTTGAAATTTGGCATGAAGCAACGTTTTATAGCACACATAAAGGAAAAATTCCGAAAACCTTAAATTTTTAGTTACATTACAAAATATTTATGCTCCTCCATCTTTCCCCATTGTAATGTTATGAATTTCATTTTGCAATAAAAATACCATAGTTATGACTCGATTGTCGTAATGAACGAACTTTGTAAACCTTGCAGGTTTGTACGGAACCCTCGGTGCGCGAGTCCGACTCGCACTTGGCCGGTTTTTTATTTGATAGTTTCACTAAATACGCGGGCGCGTTCGCTGGACTCCACGCGTCGGCAGTATGTCCTGTCTAGGTCCTAAACTACTTTCAATCCCATGATAAAACTTTGCAAGCATGTTCTACACAATATTAACTATTTTTAGAAATCAAAATAAAAGAAATAAAAATGGTCGAACTTAGTGAAATTCAAGGTAAAAAAATTCAATCGCATTTTAAACTAAAAAAAAAAAAGCAAAATATATTTCCAAAAATACAATTTTAAAGCTCATTAAATAAAGTTCCAAATTCAGAGGTTTCTTTTTTTTATTCCATAATTTTATGACTCGGTAAATGGCCTTGAATTACTGCATACCCGCCTGTTGGTCAAAATTTCAAAGTCCCATAAATCCTGAACCAGTTATTAAATTACAAAAATATTTAGTACACATATCAGGGACATGTATAGGTAGAACATACTCAAATTTTACTAAAATCGGAAACATCGACTTTTTTTACTTGTCCGCTTCGCGTGAAATGCCCCATATAAAATAAGACAATTTTTTTACGATACCTGTAAGAAAGACCCCATCCCACCCTGTAACGCATCGTAACGTTTTACGAGTAATGAAGTAAATGCTTAAAACCCATTCCCGATATAACTTCACCCAAACCTATAAATATTAATTTGTTAAAATTATATTGTCAAAAGCAGACTATTCCTACTAACATTGGACTTTGTATCACCCTCTTATCGTTTGCATAGGAACGAATATCGAACTGCAAGTGTTCATTAACAGTGACTTGCTGACCGGACATACTGTACTTAATTGCGCACAAGTTATTTCTATCCTTTCAACGTGCCTTTTGGTAATTTAAAGATGATAGAACCTTTTTGGGAGACACTACAATGCGTCACTGAACTTCGTTGCTAAGCAACCAACAATCTATGTAAACATAATCACGTCAAAACATGCCAAGTTTGTTCTTCCTTTAAAGTTTTTATTCTTCCTTATTTCAATAATATAAGTTGTATTTATGTGTATTATCTAAGAATAAATAGATAAATACGATGGCGTGTAAAACATCGTATGAAATGCATCACAACTTTCCAAAGATTGCGGATGAAGCGGGGTTCACATTCAACACTCATCGCCCACGAATCCGGATTGATTGGAATAAAATAAGTAAGTTGGAACTAAGAAAATGCCTACATATTAAAAATCTAGCTATAGATACTAAAAAATGTTGAAGTAGGTACACTATATATTTACAATTAATAAGTACTTACGTTCTTGTTACATTGTGTCTTAAGTAGTTACAAGATTTCACTGCGGCGTTATCTGTCTCGTATCGCCCCTCAGTTCGAAGTGTAGTAGGACATGCAATCTTGTTCCCTATTTTGTTCAACTATTTATCGACATCTAAATTAGGTACATAATGTAATTTCTTTGAGACAAGTAGGTATAGATTCGTAACATCTACCTTTGTTAAGAAATAGTGGAAAATGCAATGCAACAGTTATCTACTTCTTCAGTACAAGAGAAGTGAATAATGAGGAAGTTCTAAATCTCCATAATGATTATTTTTTAGTGATTTTACAGATGTATGTATGATATATTATGCTAAATATCACTCAAGCCGAATTATGTTTTTTATTAACGTTTTTGTTGGTTGGTAAAATAACTAAATGAGACAGTTAGTTAGATCGACTCGTGTAATTCATTTACACTTCCATGTAGGTATGTAATGCTAGGCAATATCTCAAAACGATATAAACGCATTTCCACTATTGAATTTATTGCAGGATTGATCGACTTAGAAAACTTGATACGCGAAAGAAAATTCGGCTTAATCGAGCAACACGTCAATGATGTAAGTGTAAAAAAATTAATTAAAAGTAATTAATTAATAATTGTAAAAGTGATTTTAAAAGTGTAATAATAATAAATAAATAAATATTAGACAACATCACATACATTGCTCTGATTCTGTGGTAAGTAGCTTAAGCACTTGTGTTACAGAAATCAGAAACAACGACGGTACCACAACACGCAGACCCGAGACAATATGGAAAAGTTCGTTTCCCATATTGACCCGACCGGGGATCGAACCCGGAACCTCAGAGATGGCGCTCAAGTCGCCAAAGTCAGGCCCGCTCGCCTCTTGGCTACGGAGGTCGTCAATGAAAATAAATGATGTGTTACGATTCTATGTTCATAAGACAATGTTATCCAAAATTTAAATATAGATATGTATTAGATATATCTATCTAATTAATGTAATTTCATGTTTAGTTTGTATGTAAATATTTTTGTTGCTTTGTCACGCATTTAAATTTTTTGAACAAATAAATTTTCAATGCAAGGCTTGCTTGCTTTTTGCAAAGAAAATGTTTTTGTGAGACACAATATGGAAACTCGATACAAGATTAAAGTTAAGCATAAACTATTGGGGATTGTCCCTACATGTCATAGCTATTATGTCATGCTTTTGCAAGTGCATCTACACTTAAGTAGGTAAATAGCGAATAATTGTTATTTTAATTGTACGTAGATATTGGACTGCGTATTGGAGTCTGAGTTTGACGTGCGCATACTTGATGAAGGCGTCATGAAAATGTTCAGGCTAGCACAGTTGGCTGTGGAGTATCAGCAGTTCTGCCGTCACTACCTCGACCGGAGTGTTCATGTCTTGCGAGAGGAAATAACTTCGCTTGCACAGGTTTAAAACAAGATCATTATTAATGTATTTTTTTCTATTATGCTGAGTACTTACATATTAGCATTTTTAGGAACTCGACGTCACAAAAAAAGAACTTCGTGAAAGAGATGAAGAAATCAGAAAATTTAAAAGAAAATCAAAGCACACATACAGACACACACCTCTTCCGTATGGAAACGACAACATCGCAAGTATGATTTTAAAGACATTATCTCAAAAAAATGAAATGTTCTCATGTTCGACAGGAGATGCGCTTCAATATAATAAGTGCAGTTATTGTGAGAAAGTATTTATGAACCAACTTTACCTCAAAAGTCATATTTCTAGACGTCATCCCAATGTCTTAGAAATCCCGCAAAGGGATAGTGAAGAAAACATACAGAACAACGATGGGAATACGGAAAACACAAAATTAAGAGACGAAATCTTAGAACTAAAGTTGAAATTAAAAGAAATGGAAACAACAATTAAAAACACTACTGAACAGGTCAATTCAAATCAAAATAAGATTGAAAATAACGTAGATCAAACTAAACCAGAACTTGTTGAAAAACGTATGAAAGACGCCGAAATTACCACAAACCATGAAGACTATTTATTAGATAGAATCGAAGAATGGAAAAGAGAAGAGCAAGAAAAATATCATAGAGAAATAAATATTCTACGAACACAAATTATGGATAGTATTAAGACATTCAAAGAAAAGGAAGCTCCATCTTCCAACCCAGAACTTAAGATAATTGATCAGTTAAACACAACTATAAGTAAACAAGGTACCGAAATCATAACTTTAAAACAGGAATTGAAAGATTCTGTAAGTACAACAAAATGACATAATATTATTACAGTAACTAGGTATTTCAGTTTTAACAAGTTGTGAATCCAATAAAAATATGTATTTTTTTTACCAAGTAAGTAGTCTTAGGTTCTTGGTTATTTTATAATGTGAAAATAACATTAACTTTTAGGGTGTAAAACCACATTTTTGACCGACTATTACCTAATCCGAATATGATTTAACATATCATTTAAAAACAACGTTAATTTTACAGAAATTAAAAATAGAACAAGAAGATGCTGAAAGGCGGAAAGAAACTGAAGCTCAGATGATGCTTTGGTCGAATCGAGCTGAAACACATGCAAAGCAATATGAATCGCTACTTCAAAAATTGAACGAGGTGGCAAGACAAGCTCAAGAATCTCGTGCTCAAGCCGAGGCGGAGAGAAAAAAAGTCGAACAATTGGAGAATATGCTGCAACAGAATTTAAAGATTATGCAGGATAGCTCAGAAAAAAATTATCCACATCCTACGACCCCAAAACAGGTACATACTAGTCAACTCATGATTTATACTGGATGTAATGTTTGTAATGAATCATTTATGTTTCAGAATTATAATGAAAAGACTGATGAAAACGATGACCAACAACTTCAAGGCAAGACAAAGAAAAAACCACTTCCAAAGACGGTTCCTGCTGCCGATCGACAAACTCTTGAAAAACTTCACCAAAAAGCTCAGGCATTATTGAATATGGGGTCGTTAAGTTCTAGCTCTACTGACTTGAGCGAGGAAATTGTAAGGTCCCCTCAATCGAAGTCAAGTCTCAAAAATACTAAAAACACAAAAATACAAAACCATGCCGAAAATAACAAAATAAGAATGGACACTAATCACGTCGAAACAAAAATACAAAATGTAAATCACGACTCTCACATCAGTAAAAAGATTGACAAAAAAATTAATGGGAAAAAACGTAAACCCAAAGTACATTCCATCTCGAACTCGATTAAAGTTGAAAGGAATGGACCGATTCATTCGCCAGGAAGGTAAGTTGTTTTACAAAATGTCGATTGCGATAAATAGATTAACTAATTGAGTCCTAATTTGACTGTATGTGTATCAAAAAACCATGGTAGGATAATGTGGGAAAAACGGGGATGGTAGGTACGCGTGCGAAGCCTCGGCGGGACCCTAGTTGCATATAAAATGAAATATTTTTCAGCTTTTGAACTATTTGACGGTCCTTAGCTCGTAATATAGGAGGTAAAATCTGAAATCAACTCATTGTAAGCGATTTGGCCGACGTGCGACAAAAATTGGTGTATTCCTACTCCTACTGACTTCTGCAAAACCAAATTAAGAAAAAAAGATTATTTTTACATGGGAGTCTATTTCATTTAAAATATTATAAACATCATATTAATTTATAACAATTTCAGCCCTATGAAAATTTTAAGAGCTAAAATTACGGAAGAAGTCAACAACCGTCTTATTTCCGCTGGAGTAGATCCTCTTAAAAGTACACTTCCAAAGTTTGATTTTAAAAAACAAAAGATGCAACTACAACAACAGTTAGAAATAAAAGCGAAGGTAAAGGTTGTTAACGATTATGTAATTAATTATTTTTAAGGTAGATAATTTCAAATTAATATTATTTTTATATTTTAGAAAAACCCATCACATGAAAAAGCACGGCATTCCATTTTATCATTTTTGGATTCAAGTGTACCAAAAAAAGTAACAACCATTCCACCGCAAGATTATGTTTCACCTAATAAAATATCTAAGGCGTTTAGTCTGACTTCTGTAATTTCGAATGTGAAAAGTAAAGCTTTGTCTTTAGTGAAATCAAATGAAAATAATGCCAAGGAAAAAAGAAAATCATTGGATGCAGAAGTAGCTAAAAGAGTAATGTCGATGCTAAATACGCCACCTGACTCGATACCTACAAGTCCAGCCAATAAATATAACTACATTGCGACAGAGCCTAAATCAGAATCTTTAACATTACATATAAAGCCTGATGTTGGAGACAAAAACAAGAATAGAGTCACCAACTCTACACCACACATACCTGACAACATTGACTCTGATGATGAGTCTAACTTGAGCGAACACAAATATTATAAGACAGACCCGCCACAGTCAACAAAGTCAATAGAAAACTTAATAAAATCACCGGCACGTAGGCCTGTGTCTGCAAATTCTGATTACAACTCAAATGTAAAAAAATACACAATATCTGATGATAATCTACTTCGTTCACAATCTGTAACGAATATTTCTAATCCAAATACTAATAAAAGTATTGAAAACAAACAATTGCATAAAGATGACAACACCGACATAGAATCTTCAGAGAGTAATGTAGATGAAGAACTTATTCCTAAAGACATTGTTACACAAAACACAAAGCAAACAAAAGGAGTTTTGAAAAATGCATCCTCAACATCTTCTTTGAACAAGAAGAAAGTTTTGTTCGATATGGATGCTATACAAATGAAATCCCTCAGTGCATCTCCTTCTCAGAGTCTTACTGAGAAAAGTGATGGAAATGAGAAATATGAACTTGGTCTTATGAATCTAGACGGTGAAGAATGGGACATATCCAGGTTCGATTTTTTTTTACTTTTAATGCGTAAACATCTAATCAAAAATCGCGTAATTCCGTGGTACTTATGTTTAGATTGAAAACCCTTGGCGTTTTTCAACGAAAATTCATGACTACATTTTTGAGTAAACATAAAAAGTTTAAGCAATTATAACGTAATCTGCCTTAAGTACAGTCGCCGTCAGATATATTGGAGCAGACAGAGGTACCACATACTTCTGAACAGTTAAAAATGTCAATAAGTTCCATACACTAAAAGTTACCATTAATATCTGAAAATTCATTACTTCAGTAATATCTGAGCAGATGCTAGTCAATAACTTATATACACACAAGTAACCAATAATATTTGAACACTCTTTAAAGGTACACACGTAGCTAAAAGAGACACATGACGTGCGTGACACATATTGACGTTATGAGTGTTCAGTTATTATTGGTTTGTTGTGTGTATAGAAAAGTTATTGACTAGTATCTGCTCAGATATTACTGAAATAATGAATGTTCAGATATTAATGGTAACTTTTAGTGTACGGAACTTATTCACATTTTCAACTGTTCAGAAGTACTCTATGTGGTCACTCTGTCTGCTCCAATATATCTGACGGCGACTGAACATACATACATATGATATTAAAGTATTAGGGTCTTTAAGTTTATATTTTATTCTGACCAGGGTAAAAGTTTGAAAAAAAAAATTAACAAAATTATGGTCAGAATTTCCATGTTCAATATAATTTTTTTTTAATCGTTGAATTCGTGTATTTGCTTACGTAGTTTTTAACAATAACATTTGCTATTGACAGTATTGAAAACGAGCCATTAAAGAATGACACTAAGCTACAAATCAACACTCGGACTAGTCCGAAAATTGCAGAGCTGAAGCAAACCATCGAATCACAATTAGCAAGACGAAGCGGCACGCAGTCTACGGCTCTCGTGGGCGGCATTGATGTCCTAGCGCCATCGCCCATGTTGAGAGCCTCCAGTGTAGCCGGCAGCAATACCAGTCTTGGTAGCTCCATCTTAGATGATTCAGAAAGCTTACCACCGGTGGTAAACAACAAAGCATTTGTAAAACCTAAAACCTTTACACATAAAGATGACAGTGAAATAGACTTATCAGAATTCAGCACCGATGGAATATTTGGAAATAAGCATGAACATGATGCTTTTTGAACTTGTTAAAATAAAATATCAGTTTCACAAATTTTATTTATTTCCTTAAGAATATAATTATTATTATGTACTTAGTATAAAATATTATTTACTTAAGAATTCCTACAAAAAATCCTAATATTGTAATAAAAATTACTCGATAACATCTTCACAAGACTTTAATTTTAATTTTTATGTTATCTTCCAGTATGTAAATAAAGTTCAAATTATGTTTTACTAGCTGTGCCCGCGACTTCGTTCGCGTGGACTACATCCTTTCATGGTCGGTTTTACCCCTATCTCCCCTAATATTCAAAACAAAAAGTAGTCTATATTTTAATAGAGCTATATTTGTGCCAACTTTCATATCTCTAACTTAAAAAATAAACATTTTCCCATATAAACTTTCAAGGTGGCATTACCCCCCCCCCCCTTACTTTCTAACAAAAAGTAGCCTATGTCCGTTCTTGAGGTTCAACATATACCTACTTATGCCAAATTTCATCAAAATCGGTTGAGAGGTTTAAGCGGGAAAGCGTAACAGACAGAGAGACAGACAGACAGGCAGAGTTACTTTCGCATTTATAATATTAGTAGGGATTGTAAAAGGCATAAGTAACAAAGGCAAATTTGTTAAACGTAAACAGTGACTTGAACACCTATTTGTAAACTTTTCTGCAAAATAAAATTGCTTAAAAATACTATTCACTTCAAATTATTAATGGCATCTAGCAATTCAATACACCTACCTTTAATCTCAAACTCAAACTCAAACTCAAATATTTCTTTATTCAAGTAGGTTACATATAACACTTTTGAATCGTCATTGAATACAATGCAAAGTGATTCTACTTCCGGTTCAGAACCTATATCTACCGAGAAGACACCGGTAAGAAACTCAGCAGATCATTTACAGTATCAGTATCTAACTTATTGCTATGTGTAGCTCACTTTGGACCAAGTCATATAGTTTTGGTTTTGATGAGTGATGAAACAAATAAGTACTCAAGTAAGTTTTTACTTTCGAGAGGTAAGCTGGAGCAGACCAGTCCCCAAAGGTGGCACCTGTTCACAAGCATGACGTATGTGCCAGCCATCGCTTCACTCAACCATATTGTAGGGAATGTAACGACCCGCCACATAGCGCCACCACCCCAGTGACATTTTAGTGAGCATGACTATTCCATCTCCCCATAATTTTTAAGTATTTATTATCTAAATTAAATTCATCAAACAACTATAGGACCTGGTGCACGAAGTAGTAACCTACATTTTGATTTAGATTTAAAAAAAAAAAGAAATAAATCTATTATACCTAGTTCATAATTATACATAATTCACAAATATACATTTTATGTCCATAATAGATATTTTTAACAATATCAATGTCATTATGTAGAATAAAAGATTGCATTATCATGATGTCAACGAAATTAAATTTTAAGAAAAGAAAAATAAATACATATTTAATAACATGTGCAGGCAAGTTAAATAGTGTTAGGCCATATATCTTTATCGTTAAGGAAATCATCTACTTTATAATAGCCCTTCTTTATAAGTAATTTTTTTATCTGTAACTTAAACTTGTGTATAGGTAAGTCAACAAGAATTTGCGGCAATTTATTAAACAATTTTATGCTTAATCCAATAAATGAATTACCAATCTGAATGTGATTAGTGTCGAATTACGGAAATAATTACGGTCTTGAAAGAGAATCATTGAAAAATAATTATCAGAAGTTATCAAATGATGAATAACAATAAATATAACATTTTTTAAATTCTTCTGCAAACTGTGTTCTATCACATTGTGATCATTGTAAGTCCTTGGAATGTAATTGTAGATACTTACCTTTAGTTATGACGAAATACTTCTAGTCTTCATTCTTGATGCCAGTCTTTCATAGCCATGGAACATTTGATTTTTTAATTTATCTGGCTGTCCATATTTCTAAGACATTCTCTCCAATACAAAACCAAATTATGTAAATTGTAAACTTATATGGATGTGTAGGTTTATACTCTTGTTAATTCTTTATCTAAATCCTTAATAGAGTACACACATATATGCAATATTCGGAATAAAAAAATAATAGAAATAGGAAGGTTCATACTATAAAGCTCGTTGTACTTTACGCACATGTTGACTCTTTGATTCTTTCAAAGCTTGGTCTAATTTATTAGTCATGTGCAATAAGTTTGGCAAGTCACACTGAACTAAAACATGATTAATGACGTTTTGGCATTGGCTAGCAGCTTTGGCTTCTTGAATAGGCAAGCTTACATGAATCGGTGAAATATTTTTAATACTCGAGTCTGTTTTTTTTGGACTGCTATCTTCAGATTGAACAAACACCTTAGGTGTCATTAGCACAAAATCCATTGCTATTGAGGGCTTGACTTCTTCGTTGCAGCTTCGACTGGCCACCTATTGAATTAAATAATTGTTAAGTTCTTAGATAAGATAGTCCCAAACAGGTCTCTTTCTAGAGTATTTCATAAAGATTTAATTTTTTAATAATATTTTTTATTTATTCCACTACAAAGATCAAATAGCATGCATTTTTTTTCAGAGATTGTAAAAGATAAAAACAGCATGAATAGAAGTTTAAATATTTAGTTGGGGAAAGTCTTTTCACATATACTGTGTATGAACTGATGTTGGTATGATTACCAAAACCAGTACATAGAAACAGTTCAGTTCATAAATATGGAACATGCTTAAAAATACCTTCCTGATCAAGTTTTTTTTTTATATTGCACTTCAAGATTGACCTCATCCCACCTGATGTTACGTGGTAATGAGGTCCTAGCTTAAGGGTGACAAGTACAGCATAATAAAGCTGTTACTGGACTTGTCACCTTTACCTTGAAGGCTTGACCCCTGCTACTAATGTAGCACCCCCCAAGAGCTCTGGAAACCTTACTCACACGCAGAAACACAACAACACAGAAGTGATTGTTATTTGGCTGCGGTCTTCAGTAAGGTGGAGGTATTTCACCAGTCGGGCTGCTCCATTTCGGGCAATAAATCGCTATGCCCTACCTCTCTTAAAATAGAATATGTGGAATGATCATTGAACTTTGTGAAAAATTCTTACTTATTCATGTATATTTAAATGATAGGAAGAAATTTCTCACCTGAACTTCAAATCTCCAACTGAGATCTTGGTATGCAGGTTGTTTTTGATGCAATAAATTCAATGCTCCAGACAGCTCTAATTTTTTGGTGGCATAAAGCTTAACTAGTACTTCTTGATGGTCTGATGAAAAGCCAGCTATTGCTATTGAAGATTTAAAATCTGGTTCCGACAACTGAAAAAATAGTTTTCAGTATACATAAAAATATGAATAAGTAATATAAAGCAGTAACTTCTGTCTTAAATACACTGGGAAATCTTAAAAAAAGTAATAAAACCTTGTAGACTTCATTTAAAATAGGATTAGGTAAATTACTTACATCATGTTTACATGCTTCCAGTAAAAGGTATGTGAGTGCGTAAACAATGTTTTGTATGGTATCTGATGCCATATTCAATTTATCTGAAAATTAAAACCAGACTGAAAATCCCGTAAATTTAGTATTGAATTAAAACACGATTATTGCTTAAAACATGGTTATTTTCGTACATTATGAGGAACAGAAAAAACATAAAATAACTTGATTTTTACATACCAAACATAAGTTTAATAACAAACTTCACTAACCTGCAGCAATACTATATTTTTTAAGATTCAGCCCATTGTTTAGATAGTCAATGACTAGTTTACAAAAATCAACTAGAACTGGAAGTTAAAAAAATATACAAAAATCATTATTTAATATTAAAATCATAAAACTAAACATTTTCATGTCAGTTCAATAATACCTTGTGGGACATGGCCATGTATTAAACTAAGGTGTTCCTTCTGAAGTTCGCTTAGGAAAATAATCATTATAATATCAATTTAAAGCTAGTCGATAAACTAGAAAAACAATTTTTTCATACAAAAGTAAACGGGACACCGACCAATTGTCAAAAACGACTTAGACTAGTGTTGCTGATCAAAAGTCGACCATCGACAGTCGTCTTTATAACAAAAGTTACACATCAAAACTATCGATAGGTCGAAACCAGTACAAGTCCTGGGTTGTTAATAATACGCAGAAACTATGTTTTCTATACCTATGGTCAGTATGTACTACATACTATAACATGGGAGTAATATTTTTTATACAATCAATATTTTAAACGTTCGATAGTTTACCCATTTATAATTTTACAATAGTTAATAGTAAACGAGAATAATTAATTACCTATATTTTATTTAAAACGCAAAATTAATTAGAATTAATATAAAAAGGCATTTTTTAAATACCACCAGCATAATTCGATAATCATTAAAAAATAGTTGGTAAGTTTAAGTTCTTGTTTTTACAAAAGTTAATAATAAATTTAATTAAAGCTTATACATAGAAAACATGTATCCTATCGATAGCCTAAACAGTAATACTTTTGATTGCTTTCATGCGATAGTATTGGGACAGTCTTTGATAAGTGAAAACTATCGATTGTAAAACTATTGATAGTTGGACAACACTTATTCTGACAGTTTACTTTTAAAACAAGAAATGGAGTCAGGGAAAATAGTGGAATCTTCATAAATCGGTGTCTAAATTCTGAACGCAACTCAAATACGCCAACATTGCACGGCTTGTGAAATGTCAGTATGTGTAATTTGACAAACTTTAATTCATTTCATTTTCAATTTCACTGAAATCATTGTTTTTTTCTGTTAAGTGGATAGAATTGAGAAAAAGTTTTTCATTAATGGTTAGAAAAGATTTTCAGTCGACATGGCTTTGAAAAAAGTCAAAGGAAATTTCGAAAGGATGTTCGACAAAAACCTTACGGATCTTGTGCGAGGCATACGAAATAATAAAGATAATGAGGTATTTATTATAATATTCGCATCGAGTAGCTCATTTTAAAATGTTTTCGACGACTCATAGCTTTGAATGCGTTATTTTTCACAACAATACCTAATAAATTTACAGGCAAAGTATATAGCGCAATGTATGGAAGAAATCAAAGTAGAACTACGGCAGGATAACATAGCAGTGAAAGCGAATGCTGTCGCAAAACTTACGTATGTAAGTATACGGTTTTTGTTATAATTACATATTCTCAATATTTGTAATTCAATATCTCAATGATTTCACTATATTCTGAATATATGAACAAATACATACTAATACCAATCTTTTATCCAATATACAATATGTTTCCATAGTTAAATAAATAATTATATAAGAAAACTTATATAAATTACTCAAGAAAAGTTATTTAGTAAGTGTTTAATAAACTGTTTCACACTTCCTTTTTTTCAGCTTCAGATGTTGGGATATGACATATCATGGGCCATATTCAACATTATAGAAGTAATGAGTTCTAACAAGTTTACCTATAAAAGAATTGGTTATTTAGCAGCTAGTCAATCTTTTCATGCAGACTCTGAATTACTAATGCTTACTACAAACATGATTCGGAAAGATTTGAATGCTCAGAATCAGTATGAAGCAGGACTTGCTCTGAGTGGCCTCAGCTGTTTTATCTCCCATGACTTGGCAAGAGACTTAGCCAATGATATTATGACTCTGGTGGGTGATTGATCAGATTCATTTATAGCTTAATTTAATCCAGTAGAAATGTTTACCTGAATAATAATAATTTACATTTTTAGATGAGCTCAACAAAACCATACTTGAGAATGAAGGCTGTGCTTATGATGTACAAGGTATTCCTCAGGTATCCAGAGGCATTAAGACCAGCTTTCCCTAAGTTGAAGGAAAAATTAGAGGACCCCGATCCTGGTATGTCCTCAACATACATTTCAGAAGACTAGTTTGATTACTCAAAATATAATTATCTTATCTAAAATTAATCTAAAACTAAACAATAAAAAACTGTTTTCTAAACTAAATCTAATGTACTTAAAAAGCTATTGACATTTTTCTTTAAAACATATATTGATACATCTCTTGAGCTCTCACAAGAAATAAGAAGAAAAAAGGAAAAACGATGAAAAAGTTTAAACAACCATTATCAAAGTCAATCTTTTTTTTTATTCACATAGATTACATTAGTAATACTTATGAATAGTCTCTATATAAAGCAAATGAAGCTACCTCCGGTTCGGAACCTATAACTAAAGAGAAGATACCGGCAAGAAACTCAGTAGTTTTTTTACAAATGAAAGCTACACTTATTACTAATTTTGCACTAAGACACACAGTTAATTTGTCAATTATGGATATTATTATGGACTTGCTGATCACTTTTTATGCAATATATATTGATTACAGGTGTTCAGTCGGCTGCTGTAAATGTTGTGTGTGAACTCGCTAGAAAAAACCCCAAAAACTATCTTTCTTTAGCACCTGTGTTTTTTAAGCTTATGACCACGTCTACAAACAACTGGATGCTCATCAAGATTATTAAATTGGTATGTTTTTTTTACACTGATTGCAAATTAGAATTTAAACAAATTACACATTTAATAGCTAAAGCCAATATTATAACAGAGTTGTTCTGACACATACATTATCAGTTGTGAAATGTATATTTTACATCTGTAATTTTTTGTAATATAATAGCAGCAATACATTTTTAATGTACTCTAGTTTGTCTGTTTGATTTTATGAAGTTATTTGTGTATTATTATGAAACTACAAACATGATTACAATGATCTTTGAGCTCAAAAGTTTTAGAGATAAATATCAAGGCCAAAAGCTATTAACTTCTAATCATATGTTGATTAATTCACAGTTTGGTTTAATGACTCAGTATGAACCTGATATTGGAAGAAAAATAACTCAAAGCCTCATAGATCTAATTTGCAGGTACAATAAGAATCTAACAAGGAGTTTAGCTGCTAGACTCATTCACCACACCAGCCCTCACCATTACAAATGTTTACTTTAGAAACAAATGTATGAAACTCACTTTTAAAATAATTAGGTTCAAGATTTGCAAATATTATGCAAAATATATTTTTTAATATGTTTTATGGGAAAATTAAAAAGTTTTAATCACAAAGAAACCAGTAAAAATATTGAGGTATGGTTGTGAACTATACTTTTATAACTGTTTTTCAGTACATTGTACTTTTTCCATGAACCAATAATAAATATAGTATATAGACAACTGTTACAATTTAAAAAATTTCAACACTACAGGTGTAAGATGCAACATAGGAGAGTATTTTTATTTAGGTACAAAGTACTCCAAAAAGTGCCTAATAAGAGTAAAATAATGTATTTGTAAAGTAACATAAATTGCATAATATTTGCATATCTTACAACTAATCTGCTAACTACATGAGAAGATACACAATTGAATTGGCACATTTCACATTTTGTATTATTTTTGCTGCTGAAATCTACATCGAACAAATATAACACAAAAATATATTAAAATATATTTAGACGCCATTCAGAGTATGTATTAATTGGTTCTGATTAAAAGCAAGCGCATAATGTACCCTAGAAACTTAAGTAAGATCCTTTTCCAATATGAACATATAAAAATTATATATATATGAAATGAAAAGTTTTTAGGGGGATCACAAATATTATGAAATTTTTTTATAGTTAAATAATAGGCGAATTATTTTATATTCCTCCCCTCCGTCCTTTTTCTGGGTTTGAAATTACAGAAAATTTTGGTTAAAATACAGTAAATATTTTCTTGAGTATGTTATTCAAATAATTAACTATTGAATAAGTATTATTATTTACGTGAGAAATCGGAAATTATGTTGAATATACGTGGCTACCATAGTACCAGTAGCAGTCTTAGCTTCTCTGGCAGGATGCACACATTACAATTCAAACATACTAAAATTGAGGGTACCTTACATAAAGATACACAACTAAAACAGCTATGTATCTAAACGAAATTTCATTTGCCATTGTCTAGTAAGCTAGTCTTATGTAGTGTCATTGTGTTTGTTGCAGTTTGGTGCCTTAACCCCATTAGAGCCTCGACTTGGCAAGAAATTGATAGAACCATTAACTAATTTAATTCATAGGTGAGTCAGTTGTTGTCAATTGACATTATATGTAATCATTGTTAATAATTTGGCCTCTATGGGGTGAAGGGAAAGTCGGTTTCAGTTCGGTACTCAACTTTAATATAATTGAACGATTTAAATTTCATCTCCAATGTAATCTGACTGCTTTCACTGCTTCTTGTTGATTTTGTTAATGAAGAGCTTGTAATACATTTAGCACCTAGTTTTTTTGAATATGCAGTAGATTTGGCTTCTTTTAAAATAAATGTGTACCAAATTAGTTTAAGAACAAACAATTTACATAATAAAAAGCACCAAATTTATTGACGAAATATTTCTTAAGTAATAGAAAATAATTTTGTTTGGTACTGATTAGTGCTGACCACAGTTGGTAGAAAATTTAAAAAACACGATACACCTATATTGTAATTGTGTTTTCAAATGATACAATTCTGCCATTCATGGATTGGACACTGTACTGACTTCTACAAATTCCATACTATTTAGTTTATTTGTAAATACAAAAGCACAATTTGCATTAATTAATCAATTAAAACATAATCGCATAAAAGTAAATCAAATAATGGCGTACATTATGAATGAAAAATAAGTATAAAAATTAAATTAAGTATTACAAAAAAAAAATCCGAATCCGTCACAAAGGTAATTTAATTAGATAATGAGGGCGTGTTGAGGCGGAAAATCGTTGTAAATGTTGTAAACTTCTTATTTAAACAACTGGAACACTTAAACTTGTCCCTCATTTTGAGAAATGCTAATGTATATTGTTTGCGGGCAGTACTTCGGCGATGTCTCTGCTGTACGAGTGTATAAACACGGTGATCGCTGTTCTGATCAGTATCAGCAGTGGGATGCCTGGCCACGCCGCCTCGGTCCAACTCTGTGTGCAGAAGTTAAGAATACTCATCGAGGATTCTGATCAGAACTGTGAGTGATATAATGTTGGTTTATTTTATACTAGCTGTGCCCGCGACTTCGTTGGCGTGGACTACATCCTTTCATGGTCGGCTTTACCCCTTTCTCCCCTAATATTCGAAACAAAAAGTAGTCTAATTTTAATCCAAGTTTCGAGCTATATTTGTGCCAAATTTCATATCTCTAACTTCAAAAATAAATATTTTTCCATATAAACGTTCAAAGGTGATATTACCCCCTCCCCCCGTTATTTTCTAATAAAAAGTAGCCTATGTCCGTTCTTGAGATTCAACGTATACCTATACCAAATTTCATCAAAATCGGTTGAGAGGTTTAAGCAGGAAAGCGTAACAGACAGACAGACAGACAGAGTTACTTTCGCATTTATAATATTAGTAGGGATTCACTTCCACAGTAGGTAAAAAAAAAAAAATTTAGCAAAATTTAGATAACAACCCAAACAATTGTGAGGTGCCAATGTAATCAATGCCGTAAAACAGGATGAATATTCGTTCATATATTTAAATGTGATTTATAAAACATACTTAAAATGGTGTTTTGATCATTATAATTCATGTTGTAATTATTTCGCATTTTCATAGAAATAAAAAAGTATGTTTTAATTGACATCATCTGTATTATACAATATAAATAAATAAAGAAATATAAATATTGGACAACATCACATACATTGCTCTGATTCTGTGGTAAGTACCTTAACCACTTGTGTTATAATATCTGTACAACACACACACTGGTGTCGATTCTGTTAGCGTAAACAATGTTTTGTGCAATTATTTTTACATAACATAAATAAATTAACAGGATTAAAGTAAAGTCTTCTCATAATATATTCTATTACCTCAGTTATATAAAGATTAGAAAGAATTAAGTAGTTTAGTCTGTGCCAACAGAATCAAGCATTGTCCGACATAAATTACGATCTTTGATCATCGAGATTAAATTAAATTATACAGCGCGTACATTCAGAACAAAGTTTATTTACCTAAGCATTAAAAGAAGCTTCAGGAAGTGATCTTATGTCTAAGACGCAAAAAACATTAACACTTTCAATGCTCATCAATTTTCATGTTTCTGCCACACGCCAAAAACTGAGCAACGAGTATGTATAGGACTCGGTAGCCGGGTGCACGGGCGCCGCGGTGACGCACAGCATCGCGGAACATCGCGCCACGCCGAGAACTCGCCTCCCGGGTGCACTAGGGTTGTACATTTTCGCAAAGAAAATGTAGTCTTTTACAGTTATATTGAAACATTATTTTGGCTGTGCGTAAAACATGGAGGTGATTCGTAAGCGGATTGTAGTTTTTCTTATATTTATTTCTACTCATACTTCAAAGGCGTGGTGCATATTTACGCGATAAGGTTTTACAACAAGGTACATTTATATATTTGCTTTCAAATACGACACCAGGTGTGCACCCAAAATACTTTCAAGTACGTTAAAGTATATTAAGATGCAACAAGCGGCACCACGCTTTCCCGAAAAAGTAGCAAAGATAGAATTAATTATAAATTTTATGGTTACAAATTGAGATATACCTATAATAATCGCGGCAAATGAAAGTAAGACTCAAATTTTTGCAGGTGTAATTTTATACTTCAATCTTATGGACATTAAGATGAACTTTCTATGAAATACTTTCAAAGCGCGCGCCTCGTGTTCTTATTTTCAATCATAAAATTTTAATAAAGGATCATCCTCTTTGTCGGCTAGCTGCGGCGCGAACTACAATAACTGATTGCAAATAATAGATACTTGACCATAAAACTTGGAACCATAAAATAAACTCCATAATGATTCTATTTTTTTTTCAATTAGTGTGTTTATAATAGGAACGCCGAAATTCAAAGCGCCTTTTTTTGACAATGAGGTAAGTTAAAAGGGCACCGCTCAGCACGTGCACAGCATCGACCGAATCTTTTGTTCTAATTGTTAACCGGGATTACTAGTGACAAACAATACAGGTTGTAATTCTATATTAATTTTTTAATCTCTGGTATGTCTGGACCAGGTAGATTACAAAGGTCATAAAATGTATTTGTTGAACAATAACAATGACTATTTTATGATGCTAAAATGCAGTCCATTTATTTTTAGAAAAAAACATTGCAAAGGGTTTGAGCACAATCTAACATTTTATTTATTTTAAACATCACCTTTTAATTATTTACTTCACGGATAATTGAAAAATTCATTCAAATAAAACAAACATAGTAAGTTCTTACATCTTTAAAAAACATTATTTGAAGTGTGAATATTTTTGACAACCCTTGCTCTTGCTACTTTCGAGAGAACAATAGGACCCGGCTAGCGGGTGCTGGGCGTGCGCATAGGCGATGTATAGCTAGCTATAGGCCGACTCGGGAGCCGGGTTCTGGGCGTCTGGCGAAAATACTGTAGAACCCGGGAGCCGGGTTTTGGGCATTGTAAGTGTTAATATATAAAGATATCTTTCAATTACTTATATGGTAACATTTGATTTGACTTCTAAGGTGTACGTTTTATTTTCAGTGAAATACTTGGGGCTACTAGCGATGTCTCGGATACTAAAGTCGCATCCGAAGTCCGTACAGGCTCACAAAGATTTGGTACTGGCCTGCCTAGATGACAAAGACGAATCTATAAGACTAAGGGCGTTGGGATTGTTGTATGGAATGGTAAGTTAGCAGTTTAAGGATATGTATCCATAATTATATAAAATAAATTGATATCCCATTCACAGATATTTCCTACTTACTACCTAATATTATGAGTCCATAAGATCATATTTTAAAACTTATGTGTAAGGCAAAAAAATAATCGGGAAAATATATTAGGTAATACTTTATTACTTTTCAAAATCCATATATTGTCACTTCCAAATTTTGTTTACTTGTAATACCATATCTTTAATTTATTTTTTTAATCATAAATGAGAGCATCTTAGCAGAACTCTGTTGCGTCAGGCGCTTAACAGTAAACTACTGAGTAAATTACGCGCTAATTTATATATTATTTATCTCGATACCCAGTTCAAATATTGCAAATACCAAGCTAAATGTTACCTGCTATATTTTTAGCTAATGGTATCACAAATTCACAATCTACGGTGAGCGGTGTGGTTAAAGTGCCCCGTTTTTAACACGCTTTTATTAGCTTCACTTGTATCTATGTATGTAAGAAAATCTTGGAATCTTAATTTGACCCACTTCCCGGTCTTCGATTATGATGAAAATTTGTTATTTTTTAGTTAATAATAGTTAACAATTGTACCTAAAGTTTTTCACAGTTCAATGTCCGAGGTGTCTATTGTGCGTTAAAATTTAATTTAATTTCATAAATAACAGAAAAGGAATACCAAGAACTTCAAAATAGCACATACCTAATTAGGCTGACTAGGAGACTTTTTATTATGTTCATTGCTCACATCTGTGTGTGTGTGTCGTTTTAGGTATCAAAGAAAAACTTGATGGAAATAGTTAAGAAGCTAATGGTGCACATGGAGCGCGCGGAGGGCACGCTGTACCGCGACGAGCTGCTCACGCGCATGATCGAGATCTGTTCGCAGAACAACTACCAGCACGTGGTCGACTTCGAGTGGTACGTCACCGTGCTCGCAGAGCTCACCGAGATGGAGACCAGCGCCAAACACGGTAAGGGAATGTCACTAAATGTGATAGTGACGATTATTGTCTTTAGAGGACTTTATGCGCCACATCTTTAAAATGTTCAATCCATTTTAATAATGCGTTAATAGTGTTACGAGCTTCGGGTTCGTGACAATAAAAACAGCCGATAAAAATTACCAAAAGTCACACTTTAATTGAACGCCACTAATTACAACCTTAAAACGCACTAATTAAAACAACAATCGCTCCCAAGTCGCACTTCAAAATCGCTTTCGAAGTAATCACTTGTATCGCTAAGTCAATACTGTCCCGGTCGCGGTGAATCCCGGCCTTTTATATTGCCGCGGCCGTTCCCGAACCTTCCAACGCAGAAACATCCGGAACATTCGCGCGCAGTCCGGCCTTGACCGGCCGTACGCTCGGTCAAGGTCATAGTTCTAGTAAATTCTGGCGTACGCGTCTCGGCTCTCTGTAGTCCCGCCTTTCCAAACTAGATGGCGCTGGTTACTAGGACACCATCGATCGTGGCGCGTAACAATAGGTAAATCTTCATTTTGTATGAATCTAAGAATATTATTTTGACAGGTATTAAAAGTCTTTCAATTGACGAGCCAGTCATTCCCTTTTATTGTTTTTACATGTAGTGTACAGTATTGTCCCCTTAATATCTCAGACTCGTCGATAAATTAACAAAAATTAACATACTAATATTATACTTATATGTGAAAATTTGGATGTATAGTTGTTTTTTTTTTCATACAGGTCAAAAAGTATTGAATTAAATTTGGTAGCTAGACAGATTAGCAGACTGAACCAATCTTTATGGCGGTAAAATTACTACGAGCGTAAATTTGTGGGAGGATACGGCTACCCGCTGTAATGCCCTAAATACTAAGTCTGAAAATTTGACATTATGTATGTTATAGTCAAGCCGTTGAGTAATTACTGATATGACATATATCAAATAACATGCACTCCTGGTGTCTCCAGTCCCAGCAGCGAATCTGACATATTATGGCAAATCGTTAAGACTTTCGCGTTCCATTTTAAACATTTAAAATAAGTTAATGTGTCATAGTGCGACACCATTTTTTAGTAATTAGATAATCCGAACTACTTACTGCCCCACGTGTCGGTTAGGTTGCACCGACCGTGTTCACGACCTGACTGAGATGGCGACGCGTTTTAACCCGTGAACTTATTTTAAATGTGTAAAGAACGTATGCTCTTTACTAAAAGTTGAAGTACTGCCGCCGAGCTAAGTCTTATCTGATCGGTGGCCAAGGTCCAACTACCAATCTCGGTTTATTGTATTTAGCTAGTGGCGACGATAACTCTGACATCGCGATGTAGGTAGGATCGATGTATGTATTATAATATGTCAAATCGGAAATTACTCAGCGGCTTAACCATAACAATGTTATAACAATGGATTACAACGTAGCTGGTGTTGTCAGGGTGCATGATAGCGGGCCAGCTGACGGAGGTGGGCGCGCGCGTGGCGGACGTGCGCACGTTCGCGGCGCGCGAGTGCGCCTCGCTGTGCGCACGCGCCGCCGCCGCGCCGCCCGGGCCCGCCTCGCGCGAGGTGCTCTACGCCGCCGCCTACGTGCTCGCCGAGTTCTGCCAGTGAGTCGCCGCTCTACACTGTTCAGCCACCTAGCGGCATTTACTACCATTCATAAGATAATATAAGAGAGGTAGAGCATAGCAATTTATCGCTTGCGTTGAGGAGCCCGGCTGGTGAAATATCTTCACCTTACAGAAGACCGCAGCCACATAACAATCACTTCGGTGTTGCTGTGTTCCTGCGCGTGAGTTTCTAAAACCTCCTGGGGGGTTGTATTATATCTCTCTCTTAGGAAGCAAGCCAGTTATTTTCGTACAGATACTTTAGTGTCAGAAAAATCCACTAGATTGCTGTAAATGAGAAAACAATCGTTTAATTAATACTCGTCGCGTCAAAATAAACTTCGTTCCATCCGGGTGCCCCTTTACACCTCTCAAGTTTTTTTGTATGTTAATAGTATGTACGTTATTTTCCCAGAGAGGAGCAGGTGATGCGCGAGTCGATCTCGCCGCTGCTGCTGTGCGCAGGCGTGGGCGGGGGGCACATGCGCGCGCGGGCCGTGTGCGTGCACGCCGCGCTCAAGGTCGCCGCGAGACTGCTGCGCGTGTACGAGACGCGCGGCGACCACCAAGCCGCCCTCTCGGTACGTGCCTCACTGAACGTATGTCGCCGTGTGCGTGCACGCCGCGCTCAAGGTCGCCGCGAGACTGCTGCGCGTGTACGAGACGCGCGGCGACCACCAAGCCGCCCTCTCGGTACGTGCCTCACTGAACGTATAACACAGATGTAAGGAACGTATGTCGCCGTGTGTCAAATAGTCACCGTAAGAATAGTACTAAATACATGCCTGTTTCTATGTAAGTAAAAAAAGTAAAAGTAATTAAGTATAGGTTCCGAATCGGTGCAGTAGCATCACATGCGAGTATTATTGATGTAAATGAAATGAACAGATGTTGAATGTGAATGAATTTGATCAGGTGGTCCGAGAGACAGTGGCGGGCTTGCGGCCGCTGCTGTGCAGCGAGGACATGGAGGTGCAGGAGCGCGCGCACAACGCGCAGGCGCTGCTCGGGCTCGCGCTGCGCCGCCTCGGCCGCGCCGGCGACGCTCCTCGACCGCTCCTCGACCACGCCGGCGACGCGCCGCTCCTCGACCACGAACAGAGGTATACCTTTATATTCTCGAAGGGGAAAAGCCTACCGCACCGTTACTCTCTAGGGAACAGAGAGTGGTGTGTCAGGCTTGCAGCGACTAACATTAGTGGAAATAATAACATATTTTTGTAATAAGAAGATGAGCTAAAAGAGGACCAAAAAGATTATTATTCTTAATTACGATTATATTATTTGCAGTAACGGATTGATTGAACCCAATGGGGATGAGTTGAACGAAGAACAAGCGTCGAAAGGATTCAGCGGAGGCTTGATAGAAGAGCTCGCGGACCTGTTCGAAGGGGAGCTCAAGCCTGTGGCACCGAAGGCTCAAAAGAAAGTACCTATGCCGGCTGAGTAAGTATTTCCTACATCGTATATTTCTTCGGCAATAGGTAAAACAGCGATAATCTGAATAACTTGTCGCGTAGGCAACTTTGTTTTGATCCGATTTTGCCTTTGAATTAGCATATAATGAATTATTAGTACCTACCTCCGGAATCTTTAGACGGCTATAAATATTCACACGACCGAACAGACGCTATGTAATAGTAAAAATGTTTCGTGAATCAGCGTATTTTGTTTGTATACAACTCAGTACTTGGTCACACTAAGGAAACTGTCTAATATTTTTAAATATTGAACTATTTTTTTTTTATTTCACTAAAGAAACTGTCTAATATTTTTAAATATTGCACAGATTGACCTCATCCCACCGGAGGTGAAGTGGTAATGAGCGTTTATTCCCGTTGTCCCCATACGCGCTGTCGCCGTAGACAGCGGTACTTCAATGTAATATTTAAAAATGCTTGCCGTTGTCCCCGTCAACTGTTAATGTTAAATAAGGACCTAGCTTAAGAGTGACAAGTACAGCATAATAAAGCTGTTACTGGACTTGTCGCCCTTACCTTAAAAACTTGACCACTACTAATGTAAGGGGGTGCCCCCTCACCCACGAACTCTGGAAACCTTACTAACACGCAGGAACACAACAACACCGAAGTGATTTTTACTTGGCTGCGGTTAACTGCCATACTTACTGATGAGGTTTATTTATTTATTTTTTAGGTACACCAACAGCTTAATATATAAAACATTCATACAAATTAGGTATGGTAGTAAAATTTATATATATATGCCTATTACAGGCGTACACAACATTGAACAAGATAAAAACACATACTAAAAACTAGAATTAGATATTAAAATGACTAAAAATTAAAAAATACTAGAACCGGGTAGTTTTAAATTAGAAAAATCTTAGTTTTTTTTGTTTGCTTTTTTTTTCTTTTTATAATTTAGCTGATTCCCTGGTTAACGTCAAGGAGTCAGCTAAATTACGTCTAAACTTGGCTAGGGAATCGCGAAAGATATATATAGATAGATATATAGGTTGAATGTGCCAAGGGACTGAGATAGCTCTGTCTCTGTCTATATGCTGAGTGTGCGTGTATTGCAGCCTGGACCTGGAGCAGTGGATGTCTGTGTCGCACTGGTCGTCGGACAGCTCGTCGTCGGAGGACGAGGGCGCGGCGGCCGTGTTCGCGGCTCCGCCCGCCGACGCGCGGCCCACGGCGCAGTTCACGCCCGAGGAGCTCGAGATGGTGCGTGCGCGAACTATTTATTTACATATCAAGGGTCCACGGCAATAATGATTAATGTCCTAAGTATTAAAATTTATGTGATCAACGTCATTCGGTCACTTCATACATGCAGCTAGAGATTTCGTTTACTAACGCAATAACGCTTCCAGTCCTGAGATAAAACCGTTTCTGATATTAGACTACACGTCTAGAACGCTCAGTGTCCCAGGTATTCACGGCAATAAGGCTGAATTTTGGACAACGTTTATAAACTTAACACCCAAACATCTCAAACATAAAACAAAGGATGTTTATCATTATTACAGTGGACCCTTCATATACACGATATTCCCTATATTCTGTGGCGCGGATATAGGTAGGGATTACGTGATAATACCAATCGATCTATAGGTACTATTTTATTAATCATCAGTACATTCCGACTGTTGATGCCCAGTTCCAATATTTGAAAAACGATCCGTTCTTGTTTCGGTTAGTAATAAATTATACCAGGTGTAAGCTAAAAACGGCCGACGGACGACTGATGATAGCTGGAAAGTAAATTATGGAACTGTTACTCATTTTTGAAACATTACGAATCGTAAAATATTGTAACCGGGTATAAATAGTTTAGGGAGCTTTTCATAATCGGATTTTAAAGATAATTTGCAAAAATTCAACCTAGCCGATATATGTACATAAAGTCCTCTTTTACTGATTTGATACCTTAGATTTTCTTGTAAGTTTGTAAATACACCCTAATATCCTTATTTAATGAAATAGCAAAAAAATATGGAAGCTGTCGTTAATTGTTCTTTATCTTGCTTTCTGAAAGAGTTAAGATGCTACCATATTGACTGCATCAGGGAAACCCGAAGTAATATCTATATATTCGACAAATCAGGTGCGCTACCTTGTCGAAGATAAATAAATGTTACTTCGACGGTCGAGCCAAGTACGTTTTATTTAATTTTTCACACATATCTCTTGAAAGCGATGATTGGCGATTGTTGCATGGATTTAGTTTCAATGATAGAATCTTAAGCTGTGCAATGGGACATGAAATATTTAGTTAGTAAAGTAGTATGAACTTATGCCTGGTTCCAATATTTGAAAACGGTCCGTTTTACTTACGGCGGATAGTAATAAATTATACGAGGCGTAAGGTAAAAACGACTGGCGGACGACTCATGATAGTAATCTATGGAATGGTATTAACGACTCGTAGTTAGTTGAAAAAAAACAGATAGTCATTTTTGACATAATATTACGAATCGTAAAATATTGGAACCAGGCATAAATCATACTATTTTACTAACTAAGGATTCTTAACCAAAGCAATAGATGACTCGCTCGTCTACTCGGGCGGGCTTGCAAATCTTCACCCACCCTCATATGCTCACCGAACAAAATATTATTATCGACACTTTGATACACTACACTGCCAGTGTCCGTACAGCAAAGAAGTATTTAAAAATAATATGGTTTTGTTAATCAGTTACGCGAGGCCCGACGGCAGGAGCAGGCCAACAACCCGCACTACCTCAAGGACGACTCGCCTCGCTCCTACCAGCAAGACGACGTGCCCGTCGCAGAGATAGCGCTGGAAATACCGCTGCAAATACACTGTACGATTTACTTTTATTAACTTTTTTAGAGAGACATCAATCGGCAATGATAGAACCCTGGGTTACTTTATTGCGAGTACACTTTTTAAGAAAAACGTGTTAAACTGAAATTGACATCAATTACGTTAACTTAAAAGCCCTTGGGGTAAAGCAATACAAATAGACTTATTATCAGTTATTGTAAACTAGCTGTTTCTCGTATGTTAGCTATTTATTCGACATAAACAGTATGTGTTAATATTTATATATGTACCAAACGTAATCCAAATAAATTCAGTAGTGTTAAGTGCATGAGTTATATATTATTTTATGATTTCGTTAATTTCTTTACCTATTGTGTTCTATAATTTCAGCCAAGAGATCTGATAAGTACTTAATCTCAAGAGAAAGCTCAAAGAAATCCAAAAAAGACAAAAGGACGTCCAAGAAACGAAAGAGCAAAAAAGCCGATCATTCCGACGATTCAGACAGCGAGGGTGAGTTTTATGTTTTATAAATGCACTTATATAATTTCTAATAGTGATTCTTATGAATATAAATATTGAAGTTGTGTCGGTAATTCTCGGTAAAGACCCAATTTGCAGCTCATTTGTCTAAAACGACTTAGTGTCATTTGTGGTAGATATTAAATCATAACTAGTATTTTGTAGTATCACACAAATAAAGTAGGTATCAGCGATAAAACTCTGCATCAAGTAATACTGGCACAAATGCGTATGCGCAGGTACATTACTTGTCTAACATTAGTTAAAGTGAACATGCCAATGTGATCAGGTAGTACACAAAGCGTATAAATGTCGCTCCTCAAAATTGAGTTTCTGCTCCTAGGTAGCATACGCGACTCGGCAGGATTGTGTCTTTGTTTTTTTTATGGGAGGGAAATGCATTTTGGCACCGTACCGCTTCCTTAGGTAAAAGGCAGCGTGTGTGACTTCCCGCTCTGAGAAGAGCCGATTCTACCCACTTAAATCCCCCTGCACCTTTCATCGCCTATTGATGACGCCATGGGAACATTTTCATTAACTACATAGTTAATCTATAATGGCCGCAACGTATATCTTCTTTTTTTTTATATTACACTTCAAGATTGACCTCATCCCACCTGATGTTAAGTGGTAATGGGGTCCTAGCTCAAGGGTGGCAAATACAGGATAATAAATCTGTTACTGGACTTGTCGCCCTTACCTTAAAGGCTTGACCCCTGCTACTAATGTAGCAACCCCAACCCAACCCAACCCCCCAAGATCTCTGCATATCGCTTCTAATGCTTGGTTTGAATGACAATCTAGCTTCTTACTTACAAAAAGAAGAAGGTTACATCAGTTAGTGTTTGTTTCGTCGATATATTTAAAGCACTTACATGTCCTTGTTTTGTTATGTCAGAGGGCGTGTCGGCTGCGTCGCGGCCGGCGGTGGAGGAGGGCGGCGAGCTGCCCGAGGGCGCGGCCGCGTCCGACGACGAGCCGCCGCCGCCGCCCGACGACCCGCACCGCGCGCTCGACCTCGACCTCGACCAGTCAGTACATGCCTGCTACCATCTTATTATGCTGGGACCACACTTATTTGAGACAACCATTCCCACCAAATTAACTACTATTGAGATCACTAACGCGTTAAATGGAGATAACACATGGACAACATACTACGCTAGCAGCGTACCTTGGACGGCGTGAAGTTAGCGTTAAAGCGAGTTGTCAAAGCTTCCATTACCCCCTGACACCATTTAGTTCCAAAGTTAGGCAGAGACTTGAGTCCGCCAACTACGATCACGCGAACTGCGTTTTCTGCATATATGTAGTAAAAAAATATGTTTTCACTTTTGCGTTTTAAACTACTAAACGTAACGAAGAGCTGTCCAGTTTCGTCTCTGTGCAAACGCATCCTAACATCCCTATAACATATTCTTATTCTACCTTTTTACAAAGGTGTGGAAAATATGCTCATAGAAAGTTGAAGTCGTAAGACTTCAAGCACTTTATTATTTAAATATCCCCTCTAATTAGGTACATACATATTTATATAATTCATATTTACAATTCGATAAATGACTTTAAAATAAATGTTACTCTTTGTACATTACAGACCTTTGCGCGAAGATGAATTACTCACGTCGCGAATTCACCAGTATCCATCGCCGGAGAGTGGGCTGCTTACCAAAAAGCTCAAAGAATCAAAGAAAAACAAAAACGGCGAGAAGAGCTCGATTGAAAAATCTAGTAAGAAAAAGAAAGAAAAGAAATCCAAAAACAAAGATGTAGACTTAATGCTCGGTGACTCTAAAAAGAATAATGTAGACGAAGAAAATATGCTCATAGAAAATATTTCCAAACCCAAGAAAACTGTCCCTAAAGGAAACCCTGGTGAAGAACTTAACACCAACCATGTCAAGAGTACTAAGACTGAAAAACATAAGAAATCGAAGAAGGAATCAAGAGATAAAGAATCTAAAAAGAAGTCCACCACTAAAGGTATGTACAATGTAGTCGCCTTCTATATAAATATAAGAAAATTAGAGTGTCATCATTGAGCAAATTATGTTAAAAGTTTCAACTATTTCAGATATAGGGTAGGTTACGGCTTGAATACACAAGGGACAGAGTACCTGGATATTAAAAGTACGAGTACTTGCTGCATACGGTATGCGATCATTTGTCACGCATATACGTCACTCGGACGCTCAACGCGGACTAAGGTCCCCGGCGTGTAGATTACAGCGCCTAGTCACGTTAGTGCTCTTTGTCTCCCCCATACTTCTGGAGATTGTCCGCCGATGAGGGGCAGGTCTTTTTGGTGTGTAACAAACACGTTGGAACAATGGTTACACTTAGAATTTGTGGCTTTGCAACCATGGGTCGTGGGTTCGATTCCACCCGTGACAAAACATTCATGTGATGAAAATTTAGTTGGTTCTGTGTCTGGGTGTTTATAAGTGTATTTCTATTGTAGTACCACCGTTGCTTCTGGTTTCCATAACAAGGGCTAAAGATGGTTACTTTGGGAACAGGTCAATGTGTGTGATTTTGTTTGTTTTATTATTAATAATGTGTGGCTTCAACATCTCGGTACTAGTCTTTGTTATACATTTTGTAAATACTCGTCTTATTATTTTCAGATAAACATGAAAAGAAAATTGGGTACGAAGAAGCTTTAGGAATATCAACACCAAGCAAGGAGGTGATTTAGTGTACATACATTATATAGTTTTTAACTTTGTCCTTAATTCTTGTCACTACTCAAGCTGTCTCAGTGCAACTGTTAATTTGAACAATTTAGTGAAATAATTTTTGTTATTACTCCATGTTTAGACTTAGGCAATTTTTTCGTTCACATTTGGAGATGAAGTACCTACCTATGTCCATAAAAATATTATATATTATATTTCATTAAGTCTATATAGTAACAAAGACAAACAAATATTTAATCATGTACAGTTTTATTAAAAATGATTTACGCAATCATGTATTTTTTTATAGTTCGTAAGTAATATAAAAACAGGAACAGTAAAAACATCAAAAATCTTTACTATGTCACTTCTATTTATAACATATGTTAATAAAAATATAAACCAATTAATACAAGCTTCTGTTCTATACAATTTCTTCCTTTCTGGCAAATATTACGTTACGACTGTAACAAAATGTTTTAAGCAATGTTACTATTTGTGTTTCTATTCGTGGGGTGTCCACGCACTACTTTTGTAGCCCACAAAATTCCAATGTTTTTTTTGACGACTACGATTTTGAGAGACTTTGTAGCAGGTGGGCGTTGAAGTATTGTATTCTATATGTTCCATAGTTTATCTACTACAAAAGAAGCGCTCAGCTATTTTTGTTCTAAAGAGATATTTTGAATTTATAATATTAGTGTTTTTTTCTGTCGTCGGTACTTGTATCAATAGAAATATGTAGGTACGTACTGGAAATAGTGCGATCCACCTGTCGTTATTATTAAAGTGAAAACAGATTCTCAAATAATCACAACTATTTCATTTGCAATCATAAAATTTAGAAAAAAATATCAAAATAATTTGGATAAACGCAAATGTTAACTTTAAGAATTATAAAGATAACTGTTTTAAATCCAATGCCGTTGGTTAATTCCATTAAAACTGGCACTGAAATACATAGTATTACATATTGTTTTTGTGGGCCGTCGTATAAATCGGTCGGATATATATGTCACCGTAAGATCGTAAAAATCGTTAGATTACAATCTATCTCGCTTTATTGTAATCTATCGAAGTGAAACCGTAAAATTACAATCTGTCTCGCGTCAAACTGTCAACTGTCTGAAACTTCTTCCTGATTGGTCGGTTTATTGTATGAGCGACCAATCACAACAAGCTTTTCTATGTTCCCGTAAAGTTAGGAATGAAATTCAATTCAAATCATTTCTTTAATTTAAAGAAATAGAGATGTCGTTTAAATAAAATAAATGCACTTCAAAAAATCTTCAAGTATTTATTTACTATTTAGTAGGTAATCAATAATCCAGACATACGTTGAGAAGTAATTGAAATATATTCTTCAAACACTCAAAATTTTAAATTACAATAAAATGAAACAATTATTTTGTCTTTTAACTCAAATTAAAAATGGAAATTTTTAAGAAACTCATAAAAAAATATTTAGTCCTTTAAACATACCATAAATTAATAGTATTAAGACAACCAACAAATATGGCGAATGACGGGGTGGCGGGGGGCACATAACTCTCAACCAATCAGCGCGCGAGATGCATTTCGTTCTATCTACGTCAGTTCACAATATAACCGACTTCCATCGATAGATTACAATATAGCGCAAAATAATCCGTTAAATTGCAATCATAATGTTACGGTTCATAATCTGTCGACAGTTTACAATCTCGCGAGATAAAAACCGATTGTGGGGCACCAAATATAGAATGAAATAAATATATATAAATTAATGTAAAATGTTATGGTGATCCTTGCATTGCATCTGACAGACCCTGTAAGCATGAATCTCAAAATTTAATGACGTGCATAAAATTTTCAGATACACGCTCTGTGAGAATAAACATTTTACCTTTCCACATGGTATCGTTTTTCTTAGTGCGAGATCGCATGGTACTGATATTTTCATTTACATGGGCCACCTCCGCCCCCTTTACTCCCACCGTCTTTTTTATGCTGGAAGGAGACCTATAAAATAGATAATAATTATTCAAAACTACAAATTAGGGATGAGAGCCCTCCGCTTCGGGAGGGTTCAAATAACGCACCGTAACGTTTTTCTGTAGTCCCTTTACCTCAACCATTCTGTAAAAAAAGACGACCACACTAATACAATCGAGGATAATACATTATCGCGAAAAGTTGTGATATAAAAATCTAAAGTACAATATCAGATTGGCCTGCCGGCTCGCCTAACCCGATAAAGCCAGCTACGTCCCCAGGATAGTGCCAGGGCACAGGAGAAAACTGCTATTCGAGAATGGGACAAGTTACCTCTTATCGCTGGTTATCTTAATCTTGAACATGCCCAGGAGGATTTCAGAATATGTTTCGGGGAGGAGTCAGAGGAGTAGTTTATAAATAAACTTTTATATTATGCTGTTACGGAACCCTTCAAGGGCCTACCAGGGCGAAGCCGGGGCGGACGGCGGCTAGTCTAGTTTAATCTCGTTTACCTTTATGTGGAAATCCATTCAGTAGTAGTTTTGCGTGGTCAATAAATGAAACAATATCATTGCGTACAAGTTCATACTAATACTAGTCGTAAATCTCGCTCCTCGCGGTGTCACATAAAACGTCTTTTGCGTAGTGCAAGCAAGTGGATTCCACCAGAATACCAGCGTTGTTGCGGTGTTAGAAATAATGCTGCAGCAGCATTTGCTGAGGATGGAACCTAATTGACCACATTATGTTCTTTGTGTGTTTTTTAGATCGTGTGTCAATAAATAGATATATTTCTATTCTATTTCTAGTGTTGAGGACGCGCTATCGAGCAAGCATGAGCAAGTTTTTACATAATTCCAGGAAAAAATACCTTATTTACCATAATGTAAAAGGTAAAGTAACCGGGGATAGGAGCTGCCCCTATTTCGCATGCTAGGCCCCTCTAGGAATGGATGGATTTACATGGTTCAGGTATAACATGAAACTAAAGAACAGATCTAAATTATGTTTATTATTATGGTACTTCCATAAGCCAATAAATAAATTATACTAATGTGGAATTGTGAATGTTATAACAATATTGTACTTAAACTTTCCGAAATTTGCTCTAATTTATACGTTCAAAAAATATGTTAATATAACTAATAAGTTTGCTATTTACAAAGGAACGAAGTACGTCAAGTACAAAATACATAATTATTGCGTTGATACACGTCTCGAGGAGCCACTGAGCATCCTTCTAATAATAGGTACACAAAACATTATACATACTTACATTTTGTAAATTATCAACCAGTATCGTCGGAATTGCAAATATACAATTTTTAAAGTGTAAAAATTCGAAATTACTACGCAAATAACAACAATAAACTTGTTACATATAGTGCAACTACCATTATCTAGCTTACGAAACACGGTACAACTTTTACAGGGAGACGACAACGGTTTCCTGACATTTTTATTAGAGCCCAATTGTTATAATTATTTAACTAACTACTCAACAATCAACATTAATAACGATGCAATTCAATAAATAGGTATGTAGTATGATGAAGTTATGACAATTATCTTAACACTAATTGTTGTTTGACAACCCGTACTATGTTACAAAAAGCGACGTTTATAGAGTGGGTAACATTTATACATCAATATGTAATATGAACGAAGTTCATTACTATCACAATGACTACACCGATAACTGAAATGTGCCATTACAATTGCAAAATGACAAAAGTACACATTTGGTATCTAACTGCAAATAAAAGCACTACTAAAATGGGACTATTTACCTAAAATTAATTTACACATTGGTGTATGTATAGTAATAATAAAATTGTGAATATACAAATCGCAAGTACAAATGTAAAGCTAACCTGGGTATAAGATACTCGAATAAAATACTCAAAAATGATTAATCCTATAGTACCGGTGTGACCACTGGACGAACTGCGTCCCGATCGAAGCTGGCCATACAGAGCCGGGTTGAGGCCTTTATCCACTCAAGTCTGTGGGCGCTAGTCAAAGGAGTGGTCGACCATCGAGTGCAAGTAGTCTGGCCTCTACGGATATTCGACTCAGTCGAAACGGGAACGCGAATACTGTTTGCGTGTTTTACTTCTCTAGGAATAGTCTGGGGATGTCGAACTTGACCTCAACGCCGGCCTTCTTGGCGAGCGACACGATCTCGGAGAGCTGCACGGCGAGCTGCGCCGCCTCGTCGAGGTCGTCGCGCGGCACGATGCGCAGGCCCGACTCCGCCACCAGCTTGCGCGCCTCGTTCACCTTCGTGCCCTGCAACCAACCAAACCAACACCGCTTGTATCGGCTATCGCGCAGGATCTACCAACCGAATAGTCTAGTGGTTTAGTGTTTCGCCGCTAACAATGTCACACCCGTAGTTCGCCTCCGTAAACGTAAAGGAACGTCCTCCTAGACCCTGACGACGCCATCACGGTCGCCGAAACCAAACAGGCCATGACCGCTAACACTCCACAACGACCGCAATACTGTCTTCGTCGGCGAGGACGTGCGACGCGACCTATCAATGTTAACTTTTTGAATCGTTATATCTCAGAAACGGTGGCTCGTAAGAAAAAAGTGTTGATACATTTTTTATAGATAATTTTATGATCTACAATTTTTGTCTGAGGTACTTTTATGATAAAACTTACCGTTTTGCTCAAAATCCTGAAAAACTATTTTTTTTGACCTTTGACCTTGAATGACCTCCTTACAGGGGAATGATGGGGAACTTCTAGACATTGTTTATAATTATGTATTGAACCACTTCACAGAAATTCAGCTTGTTGGGACTTTATGTAACTACGAATGTCTAAATTGACCGGACTAATAATAGCGTACAATAAAAGTAAATACCTGCAGACGGACAATAACTGGAATCTGAATGTTTAGGTTCTTCGCGGCGTTGATGATGCCCTCCGCGATGACGTCACATCGCATGATACCTCCGAAGATGTTCACGAGGATGGCAGACACTTTGGGGTCCGACAGGATAATTTTAAACGCTTCCTGCAAACAATTGAATGAAAAATGATTGAAAAGTTTGCCAATTCATAACATGGATGTCTATCTAATAATGTTCTTTCACCAACCAAATGTGCAATGGAGACATGTATTTAGAGTTATTTTGTTTTATAAATATTGTTCCGTTTGTTTAATTCTGCAAAGTCTTAATGTAGGCCTTTAAAGTGGAAAATATATTAACTTTTATAATGTTAATATTTTGCTTTCTTTATAATTTCATCGCATAAGCAATAAGTATTCTCTTCTAATAGCATCATTATTAATTAATCTGTACACATACATTTTAGAAAATTTTTGAAACTGGTCACTTAAATACAATGCTTTATAAATTCAAATTCAAAATCATTTATTGCAAAAATAGTTGGTGTTAGATTAGCTGTCAAAAGTTTCAACAGTTACTCATACTGGGTATGCAATTGGCTACTTGACAGTTTTTGAAAAAGTATTGCAAAATGTGCGCCCGTTCATTTTATATCCCAAGCAATTCGATTTATCTGGAAATAATCTAAATAACCAGAGAAAAATAAGATTTTGTGTAACACATTTAAAAAGTGCGCGAAAACGCCTAGTCGCGTCACTGTTGCAATTATGACGTCAACGTCGTAAACAACGAACCGATACGCATAGGAACGACTTAATTAAGATAAATGAAAAATGTTTCAATAAATTCTTTATACGATTAGAGACACAATAATTTAATTAAATCGGTAAAATAATCATTGTTTCGCCACATTAAAATAAATAATTTTCGCCGACAGCTGTCATTTCCGAATTGCAATGGTGGTTCCCGTTTCGGTTCTTTTGTTCCACAGATAAAAAAACTAAAATTTATTTTGCAAAAATAAAATACTAACTATGCTTTTAATTAAAAAGTAAAAATGTAAAATGATTACTTAAGTAATAAGGTAACATATCTAACACTTTTCATATTTTATTGTTAACACTGTCAAGTAGCCAATTTTACAGAATGAGTGGTAGATTATAATATGAACTTAACTATATTTGGTACCAAAATATTCAGTTAAATTATAAAAAATTCATTCATTTAAGTTAGAAAAATTTTATGCTTTAATATAAGAAGGTAAGTGATTAAATATTTTGTTTCCTTTATAATATGTGCATTTAGTAAATACATAATTATGTGGTCTGTCATTATTTTATGGATACTGTGAGTTAATAATTTACTTAATGTTGGATATTGTTAACATGTAATAAAGTTTAATTTAAAAACATTAATAAAATAGTGACATTATCATGAACATACCTTTATTTTTATCATACTTATTACTTATCCTATCTAAATAATGACGTGTTCTAGTGATTATCACATTACTCGGACTTGACAAATGCCTATATTTGAGTCATACATCAATAAATGTTTCACATGATTTAACAAATCTCTTTGCACCTGTTGTTGGCAAAAATAGGTCTAAGTAAGACAATTTTGAGTTACAATAACTTATATTTCAGCCTAGGAATAGCATACGCAATATGTCAAATTTATCGCATGAGACGACAAAAGTTTCGATACTGTTCATTGGCTAATAGCACACCGCACTTGTATTTTCAGCCAATCAGCAGCTGACGCACTGACTTCAATCGATTTTGACGTTTGTTAAGAGCGTGATAAAATTTAGGCGCATTGCGTATGCTAGGCCTGAAAGACGTAATTTCGAAATATGGACTGAGAACCGAGAGGAAATTGATAGGTAAACAATTAACGTAAAAAAAGCGAATTCTTGTGCCTAGCGATGTCGGATAGTCGTCAATCGAGTACGTAAAACAAGTGTTATTACCGCAACTGCTTGCGCTGTAGCACCGCCTCCGACGTCGAGGAAGTTGGCCGGGTCGCCCCCATACAGCTTGATGATATCCATGGTGGCCATGGCCAGACCGGCTCCGTTCACCATGCACCCAATGTTTCCTATAGGCAAAAAAAACTCCGTTACAGAGTCTACAGAGTTATACAGAAAACTAGCTTTTGCAGCACGCGCTTCGCGCGAGTCTGCTAAAAGCTAGGCCTGCGGCGCTGGCCGCTCCCGGGCTTCGCCCTCCCGCGGCGCTCGGCCTTCGGCCTCGCATACGCAGCTCGGCCTGCGGCCTCGCGGGTGTGACACGGGGGTGTTGAACCGTCCGCAATGGGGGCCTAGTGCTTTTTTTGTACGGCGCTAGAGTTTTGCAACTGTGGCCTAAGGAGCCTTTCCGCTCCGGGCTCCGCCCTGCGCGGCGCAGCTCGGCCTGCGGCCTCGCGCCTAGGGTGACTTGGATTGCACTTTAATAAAATGGCCAAAGTGTTCGATGGAAGCCGCTTCGAGCTTCGCTCTACGCGGGCGCTCGGCCTACGGCCTCGCATTCGAAGCTCGGCCTTCGGCCTCGCGAAAGTTACACAGAATACAGCCGCTTCGGGCTTCGCCCTACGCGGCGCTCGACCTGTGGTCTCGCATCGCAGCTCGGCCTACGGCCTCGCGTAGGTTACATGATCAATTGTCTCGTCTATATCGGCCCAAAGTGTTTGATGGCAGCCGCTACGAGCTTCGCTCTACGCGGGCGCTCGGCCTTTGGCCTCGCGTTCGAAGCTCGGCCTTCGGCCTCGCGAAAGTTACACAGAATATAGCCGCTTCGGGCTTCGCCCTACGGTCTCGCAACGCAGCTCGGCCTCCGGCCTCGCAAAGTTACCAGTTCCGAGTTTTAATACCACTCAATACGGTACTATATTACTATGCAACAATTTCCCCATACATTTTCTTACTACGGTCGATTTCAGTACAAAATGTATGGGGAACCAAGTACTCCATAGAAATTTGATTTTCCAATTTTTTCTAAAATTTCGTACTTACTCTCTTTTTTTTTGGTCGATCGACCACGGATAGACATTTTTGACAGGACCTCATACTTATTTTTTTTAAATTCGAGCAATTTCTGTCGGGCCCAAAATCTCCGAAATTACCCCAAAAATCGGGTAAATTTTTGAACCATCATAGGGGCATCATGTAGACCTCCAATAAAGCTCCGAGCATTTTTTCCCTACGACCCTTCCTTCTACCCCGAAAGTTAATGAATACATTTTGAATCCTGCAGATTTTTACATCATGGCCGCTAGCGCATCCGCCATTTTGTTTATGGAAAAGCCTATAGTTTTCCTGTAATCTAGGTTATATACGGCATCAAACCTCATTTTTACTTTTTTCGAATTTTATATCCTGTGGCCCACAGAGCCTCCAGTAGGTGACCATGTTTTTTGCACTTTTACCTCACCAGCTCTCGGTGTTGCCCAATTAAGAAAATAAAAATAGTCAAATGTCATTACTATTAAGACGTCTCATAGGCACATGGGAATGATTTGCGCGAAATGTCATTATTTCTATTTTCGACCTTTTCGGGGCCTGAGCCAAAAACTACCAAAAATGGTAGAAATATTTTTTCACCTGGCAACACACGATAACAAAACACATAACCGCCTAGTACATTTCGACTCGCTCAGATTTTTAAAAATACCCGAAATTTTAATTTTAATTTTTCAAAAACACGAAAAAATCACAAAATGGCTGCCAGCGCGTCGGCCATCTTGTAAATCAAAAAGTCTATAGTTTTCCCATAATCTAGATTATATTTGACAGCGAACCTCATTTTTATTTTTTTTCTTGCTCCCACCCAGTCGCCCTCAGAACTTTTGGAAAATGACCATGTTGAAAAAATATTTTTCACCGTAGCTCCCAGTGTTGCCAGGTGATCGGACCAAAAGCCACAAAATATCATTCGGCTATGGGCTATACACAATTAAGTGGTAGACGTTTTGACCAAATGTCAAAAAAATTTTTTTTCGTTTTTTGGGAACGAGTCAAAAACTACCAAAAATGGTAGAAATTTTATTTGACCTGGCAACACATATAAACCAAACATGCAACCGCTCCATACATTGCGACTCGCTCAAATGTTGCCAAGTGCTAAAAAAACCGTTTTGAAAATCGTGAAAAATTCAAAATGGCCGAAAGGGGGTCCGCCATCTTGGATTTTCGAACGGCCGTATTTTTCCTGTATTCTAGGTTATATATTGCATCAGACCTAATTTTTATTTTTTTTCTCGCTCCCACCCAGTCGCCCCTAGAGCTTTTGGAAAATGACCATGTCGAAAAAATGTTTTTCCGCGCCATTTCCAGGGTTGCCAGGATTTTTCCGAAAAAATACCTTTTTGTCACTTCGGACCTCCATGGCCACCCCGCAGCGTATTTATTTTTTTTCTACAAGGTTATTTTTTTTTCCTACCATTTGGGGCCATGGGGTAAAAACTACCATGAATTTGGTAGAATTTATTTCTCAAAACAATAGACGAATAACTAACCTACCACCGCTTCATACAAACCGATTCGACATGGTGTTGCCATCCCCCTCAAAATCGACTTTGAAAATGACAAATTTTTTGCTCCCTTCAAAACTGCCGCCAGCACCGTCTCTATGGCCAAACTCTATAATCTATGACCAACATTCAAAAGAAGGCTATACTGCCAGCAGAGTTTAAAAAAAATTTTTCAATTATCTGTGGAAACCTCTCCACCACGACCCCGCGAAAACACCTCTAAATCGGATTTTCGATCCAAGATGGCGGCGCGGACATCTTGTTTTTTTGACATTTTACTTTTTCGATATAGTAAACAGTAAAAACCGTTCCCAAAAAAGTCTGCGCAGCTTGGGCACTCTATACATTTTTTTTATTTCAATCCAGCGAAATCGGCCGCCATCTTGGATTTTCGGAAAAAAAAATAGAAAAACCTGCTTTGATTGAAAAATAATCCACCCCGTTAGAACACGCCAGAGATGTATATCAACTCCTTCACCCCCAAAAAAACCCCCGATGAGTCAGTGAGTGAGTCAGTGGTAATTTAGCTTTATATAATATAGATATCACATGCAGATACATATATTAGTTCTCATGACAACAACATAAGAATGGTACAAAGTCTAAAGTTTATAATGTAATTCATGCTTTGACTATACCTGTAATCTATGACTTAATTTTATTCCGTGTTTGAGATATTACAGGATAAATTATAAATACGACAAGCACAATAACATTGTCTAGCTAACAAAGAATTATTTTTTGCTAGAATTATGGCGTATTTTAAAGTGCATTGTCTAACTTTACACCTTTACAGACAATTCCAAAATATCATGTGAAAATCTACTGCACCCAAGATCCAATTGTCACACAATGAAAAAAAACACAGATATTTATTCGCTATTTTATGAAAATAAAAACAATTCGTAATCAAAAACATCAGTGAAAGTGTTCCATTATTGAAACCTATTAATAGGACATCTAAATCAATTTGTTATAGCATTTGGCATGAATAAAGCCAGACATTCAAACTTGCATGTGGTATATGGGTCGTTCTTTATATATCATATATCTATTCATAGTCTTTTACTTATAATTGCTTTGTTTCAAACAAAGCATTTGGTAGCAAGACAAATATCATAAATGTAAAATAAGCATGTTGCATATCACTTTTATATCTAAAAACTGTGTTCGTAAATCAAAGCTTGCCTGTCCATTATATCTTACAGAAAGATAAATAATATCTAATCAATTTCTTACTAAAATTTATATCAGTTTAGTCATATTATCACATAATCATGTAATGCTTGTAGGTATTAACTTCAAGATAGATACAGTAAACAAAACAATCAACAATGTACCTATATCTGCACTTGAAGTATCAAAGTGCGTTTTTCTGCGTAAACAGAAATCAAGAGTGTATTTAAGAAACGAAATTGTAAAGAATGCGTCCCGATATGTTTGAATTTGTCTAATTATATTTAGACATTGAAATGAAATTAATTAATATGGTTGAAAACATAATAACAGAGCTCCAGAGATATCAGTAGGAACATCTTTATACAATGTCAACCATTACAACAGATGCTTTTACATTAAACCAACCAACATGCATTTTGTACTTATCACACACATCACATTGACAATTTGTTGTAATATTCACGGACCTGACTAAAATATGTTTGCTACATAGGTAATACACGTTTCGTGATACTACTATTGTAGTGCGTTTCTTTTGGTTCCAGACTACACCAAAACATATAATTTTTATAAATCATAGAGGAACCCAGTTGTTTTGCATTTAAATACAAGTGTAGAGAGCAATTGAATAGAAAATGAAGTGTAGGTATGAATAATGACCTTTATTATCAAATTAATGAAGTTGAAATTTTATATGATACATACCATCAAGTGCAATATAATTCAAACTGAACTTAGCAGCTTCGATTTCTTTCGGGTCTTCTTGTGTAGTGTCCCTCAAGGCAAACAGGTCTTTTTGCCTGAAGTCAGCATTATCGTCGAAACGGAATTTGGCATCCAAACAGTAAACTAAAACAATAATAATAAAATATTCATGAAAACTAACTTGGAATTGTGTTTAGAACAATACATACTATTATAGGTAGTGTACAGTAGCTCAGCCAGTTTTTTTTTTTTTTTATATTCAGGTATTACAAAAATATTAATTTTCTTGTTGTTTAAAAATCCAATAGTGAGTATTGTTTTAAAACAATTTCAAATAAAACTTAGTTTTCCAATAAAAGTAAGTTACTTGTACGTGCCGAGGCCACTTTAATGTTATAATACAACCAATTGTTTAACTAAGAAAGGTATTTGCACTAACAAGTTACCATGAACTGTGTTAAATTTTCGAATTTATATTGAGATCATGGTTGCACAATGTTTGGCAAAATTGCCTGAAAGTATGATGCTATGCTAAAATGCGACTACTTACATTGCCCAGTTAAAGCATCTTCTGCATAAGGGTTTACTTCAATCAGCAAAGCATCTTTCTTCAAGAACAAGTCATACATTTTTGTTATCAAATCAGATGCTTCTTTTGCTCGTTCTTGGAGCCCAATCTGTCAATAAATTAAACAAATAATTGTAAAAGGCATAATTGTAATCCATTGAGTAAATTGATTTGGTTTTTTAATTTAAGTCTGGTATTGTTTTTTTGTGTCTATTTTAAATTTAAATCTTTGGAGATATCTACCTTTTCTATACTACTTTTTCATCATTCGAAAATGTATGGTCAACACTACATTTTAAATGCGTAAAACGGTATTGTGATAAGCCAAAAGTAAACTAAAAAAATAAGTCTCTTATCTGAATAGATATTGAGAGTTTATTTACCTTTTTAATGACGCGATCAACTTGATCGGGAGTAATGCCTTTTACAATATCGATGGGTTCGTAGGTGATAGCGTCAGGATTCTCTGCAGCCACGTCCTCGATGTTGACGCCGCCTTGAGACGAAGCGATGATCACAGGTCCCTATTGCATGTTTTAATTATCAATTCTCTTTCAGGAACTACTAGCATACTAATTACAAATATTTGTTTTATTTAACTTATTTTTAATAAATGAGGTATAAGACGTCTTGTGTTTCTTGAAACTAGATTATATTAAATGGATGGAGCTGTTTGTAAGAAATGTTGCCAGTTAATCAGAAAAAAAATGTAAAAGGATAATAATATGAGTGGTTATCCCTTTGTGATCAACAGATTACATGCATATTTATAAACCAAATAAATCACACAGAAGTTTAACTTACGTTGAAACTGCGCTCCATCATGATAGCAACATAAAATTCGCGGCGTGGAAATTTTCTCTCAGTTATCATGACCATGTTACAGATACGACCAGCAGCACCAGTCTGTTTGGTCACCAGGTATTGCTTTAACATCTTGCCGGCTATGTCACCAGCCACCTCAGGCCTGTACAATCAATATTAAGTTTATCATCCATCCGTCTATCCATCATTCAGCAAATGCTATTTAATTTTATACCACTACACACAATCAAACCTTTTACACTAGCCAACCTGTGTGGCACATATGCATACACTCTCACATTTTATATGCAATGTATAGCATGCAAGTAATTACACTACAATGCCATATCTCAATTAGTTTATTGGTCAACAACTATGACGTCCACCTAGATCTTTCAACAAATGGAAAAATTTGAACTGGATCTATTTAAAGTTCTGAAGAAGTTTCTTACATTAAGTTTAAGTATCAGTAACAATGTAATATTTATAGCACTCAAATCACATGCAATGACATTATTTCAGTGAGTCATATTAAATGTGAGGATATGGTTATTTTAATTAGGTCTCTATTATTTCAGTGAGTCATATTAATTGTGAGGATATGGTTATTTTAATTAGGTCTCTATTATTTAACCATGGTGCCAGGTTTTGTTATAATTCAAAACATCATAATTTAATAAACACACTCAAAAACACCTTACAGTAAAATATATCATCACAAAAACGAAACATATGTTGGGATTGCTTTTTTGTGTCTATTTTAAATGTAAATCTTTGGAGATGTCTAACCTTTTCATTTTCCAGATTACTTAGTCATCATTCGAAAATATATGGCCATCACTAAATTTTAAAGGTACTGCGAAAAGCCAAATGATGTGATATTTGGACTAATAGATGTAATAACAATAACAAATAGCTTTTCAATTACATTATCTAAATAAAATGTAGTTTTATTTCAAATATTTCATCACAAATAGTTTCATAAAACTTTGTGAAAAATTTAACTACTTAAGAGCTTTTTTTTCAGACTTTATTCAAATTTTGAGTTGGGCTATTTGAGAAACTAGGTTTATGAATTACCTAGGGGATGCAACTAATGGTCACATCAATATGGTCCTAGTTATCATCTTTTTACTACATTTTCTCAACTAAAGATGGCTCAATGGTGATATTAGAATTTTTCATCTTAAAATGACTTCTTATTTCAGTATATTTATCTATGTATTAGATCCAGTGCTCATAATTATATTATTGTTATCTTTTCAGCACTAGCATGGATCAATGTTTTAATTAAAGAACATAATAATTGTTGAAACATACGTATCCACCATCCTGACACCACCTTTAAGACCATTTTTGAATGCACCTCTGCCTCTACCTCCTGCTAAAACCTGAAACACCAGGATAGTTTTGTATTCACCTATTACAAACTATATTTTATGTTTTAGTAAAATAACACTGCGTTACACGATTTTGGTACCCACGTAGGTGTTAGCTGGAATGAATAGCTAATGAGTCACAGATTAAATGTTCCAAACATATGTGGTATCTATCACGTCTAGTTTTCGAGGTACATGCCAAATTATTTTTTCTTTACCCTCACTTTAGGCGTAAACGAAATAGTTACCATTTTTGATGTGTTGTACTTTTTTTATTATTTTGTTTAGTAGTAATAAGAATGCGTCAGTACCAATAACATATTCAACTGTTTTAAACGTACGTTAATTTGGAAACGTACGAAAATATGAAATCCATATTAAATTTAATAAAATACATAGATTTCGGCTGGAAAGTAGGTATGCGCTGATCTCAAAGTTATAGCTATTTTGCTCGGATTACAGGGTGGATTTACTAAATACTGTTGTTTTCTTTGTATGTGGGACAGCAGAGCCACAGAAAAGCACTATACTACAAGAGTATGGCCAGAAAGATCAGAGTTTGTTTGTGGAAAATCTAATGTGAAACATATACCATTGATAGATCCTAAAAATGTCATTTTACCACCACTCCACATAAAACTTGGTTTGATGAAAAGTTTTGTGAAGGCTATGAATAAAGAGGAAGATGGCTTTTTATATTTAAAAACAGTATTTTCAAAGTTAAGTGATGCAAAACTCAAAGAAGGAATATTTGTAGGACCACAAATACACACTTTGATGAAAGACCCAAATTTTGAGAAAAAGCTTACTGACAAGGAACTTGATGCCTGGTTATCGCTGAAAGCAGTTATTAAAGGGTTTTTAGGGAACCACAGGGCCGAAAATGCGAAAAAGCTAGTTGACAACATGTTAGAAGCATATAAAAAGTTGGGTTGCAGAATGTCGTTAAAAATTAACTTCCTTCATTCTCACTTTTCTTTTTTCCCATCTAATCTTGGTGCAGTCAGTGATGAGCAAGGTGAGAGGTTCCACCAGGATGTAAAGAAGCTTGAAGAACGATTTCAAGGGCGTTGGGACACAACTATGATAGGCGAATACTGCTGGCGTTTAAAACGAGAATATCATTCAAAGCACAAAAGAAAAAGTTAAAGTTTTGCGATCTTTTGTGTTAAAACTTTTTATAATGTTTTTTTTAACCTTAATGATAAAATTAAACTTGGTTAATGTGAAAAAATCTGGTTGATTTAGCTAATTTTCTTTAAAATATGTTTTAGCATTTAAATTTTTAGTAGAATTTGGCACATTCATATGGAAGAAAAATGAGACGTGATGAATGGAAATGTTGTATGTATTTTTAATAAACTATAAGTATTCATAAGAAAACATGACATTTCAAAGCGGGTACTCAATTTTTTTTTTCATTTGTAACGCAGTGTAATTTACAACTTTATTACCTGAGCTTTGAGAACAATGTCTTTTGTGTTGAGTTCTTGGGCAAACTTAACTGCCTCGTCCTTGGTCTTGGCCACATTGAACTTGGGCACTGGGATGCCATGGTCCCGTAGTAATGTGTAACTGACATATTCATGGACATTCAAGTTTCGTACTTGCTGTTTACTAGGTGTGACACTAGTGGTAGAGGCAGCCAGCAACTAAGATAAAAAAGTGATACACAATAAGAATCTTCACAAGATCTGCAAAATGGCTAAGCAACATAATTTCAATAACTACAAAAGAACTTGATGTTTTCGCTTGAGTTCCTATTCCTACGATTACTACATATTTTAAAGATTTACCTATTATTTTATTCCTATACTGAAGGTAAAGTTCAATCATCTGTTACCTAGTAGATCAGTGCAAGATTATCATCTAACTCACAAGTTATGTTATTCATTGGATGTTACTTATACTATATTTACTAGACTTTATAAAACATTGGTAGATAAAACTAGACAATGCAATAAAGCGAAATCAAATGGAATTATATAAATTGCTGTTCTGCTTTACGATGACGTAAGGTCACAATAGAGCTGAAAACTACAAGGTCAAATACATAATTATAAATACTATAAATGTTTTCAGTCAAGGTCTAATACTTATTTTAGTAATTTTTTCCACAAATATGTATAAAATTGGAACAAGAAAACCGACAAAATTGAGCAAAAATATATAAGAGTAACTGAAATACGTTAGGAGAGAACACATAAAAATTATTGATATGAAGTAGATAAAATGAAATGTTATTATTTGAAAAATTTCAAAAGCATTTTCATTTACCTTGCCTCCATTTTTCAGTAAATATGTTTCAGCAAGACCAAACGAACGAGGTAGAAAAGTCGCCATTTTTCCTGATCTGTCAAAAAATAGTCATAGAGCTACAGACTACAGCCAAAGTGCCAACTGCAAAGTTTTTTTTGGATGCATGCATGTTTGACGGTCTACGTTAGGCTAGGGTTGTTATCATTTTGGGTTTTTGTAACGGGTAGGTAATGGAGACGATTCTTAATTTGGTGATTTGTACATACGTACAATAAATTTAAATTGTAAGAGATAATTAAAATAATTTATAAAACTCAAACTCAAATATTTCATTATTTAAGAAGGTTACATGTAACACTTTTGAATCGTCATTGAATACAATGCAAAGTGATTCTACTTCCGGTTCGGAGCCTATATCTACCAAGAAGACACCGGTAAGAAACTCAGCAGATTAGTTACAGTAGCAGTATCTTACTTATAGCTATGTGTAGAACACTTTGGACCAAGTCATATAGTTTTATTTTGATGAGTGAAAAAAGCATTAAGTATTATTTGATTTTAAGAGGTAAGCTGGAGCAGACTAGTCCCCAAAGGTGGCACCTGTTCACAAGCATGACGTATGTGCCAGCCATCATTTCACTCAACCATATTGAAGGGAATGTAACGACCCGCCACATACGTTTTAGTGAGCATGACTAACTCTCAACTCCCTTTGAATAATTACAATTTAAGTCATCAAACCAACTATAGGACCCGGAACACGAAGTAGTAACCTACCTACATCTTATTCTGATAATTTGAGACAATTTCCATTTAAAATAAAATCGGGATAACCATGTCTATCGTACAAAATTATCTACTAATAACAATGTCATTTTGTGAAACGAAAATCAAAATATTGACATGTCACATAATTAAAATTAGAAGAAAAAAAAATAATAATAATCTATGTCTATAGTATTAAATTAAAAATGTCATTTTGTGAAATAACCATGGACCTAATATAATAAGATAAACTAATTATTATACTAAGTCCATGGAAATAACAAATTAAATTATCGAGATGTCACTTAAATAAAGACAAAAAAAAAGTTTTAAAAACATGTGCAGGCACGTTAACTAGTATCAGGCCAAATATCTTTATCATTGAGGTTAATCATTTACTGTATAATAGCCTTTTTTCATAAGTACATTTTTAACATGGAACTTAAACTTATGCGTAGGTAAGTTAACAATAGTTTGAGGCAATTTATTGAACATTTTTATGCTTAACCCAACGAATGGATTTCCAATTTTATGTAGTCGACGCTTCAGAACAGCAAGTCTGTGTTTATTTCGGGTGTTAAATCGATGAATATCTTATTTATTCCTCAACAGAACATTTTAGAGAGTTCTGTAATAAACAAGGGAAGGAAAACGTCTGGTCTCTGACTAACAGAGTAATAAAAGACTCTCCCAAACACAAACCTCCACAAACTCTCAAAGTTGGAAATCAATTTACCACCAGCAGTCAGAACACAGCAGACGCTCACCTTCATCATATTTTCCCCCCAGACTCCGTTGACACCACCAGTAGACAGCAATATCTTCGCAACGTCAGCAGCTCAACAATAAACACTGAGGATGACCACAAATTTACAATAGATGAAGTAAATGAATGTTTTAAGTCTTTGAACCCAAACCGTGCACCCGGCATAGATCACTTCACCTCGGATATTTGTCATTACACCTTCAAGACCATTCCAGAATTTATGACCAAACTTTATAATCGTTGCTTAGATATTAGCTACTTCCCATCTGCTTGGAAAATCGCACTCATAAAGTTTTTACCAAAACCTAATAAAGAAGACCCCAACGACCTCTCCTCCTACCGGCCGATAGGCCTTTTTCCGGTATTTGGAAAGGTCCTAGAAAAACTCATCACGAAGCGTTTAGTATATCACTTAGAAACGTCCTCTAAATACAGCGACCGGCAATACGGCTTTAAAGAACAAATGTCCACCGTGGACGCACTACAAGATGCCGTAGACTTCGTAAATGCAGCTAAATCCGATGGACAACAAGTCATAGCGGTATCCCTAGATATCAAATCTGCTTTCGATCATGCATGGTGGCCGCTTCTCTTACACCGACTCCGAGAAGCAGAATGTCTCAAAAATATCTACAAACTCATACAGAGCTACCTTGCTGATAGGAAGACCACACTCAGGTTCGGCAATTCCGTGGCCACTAAAATCACCAACAAAGGGTATATCCAAGGTTCTGTGTACGGTGGGTCCGTTCTGAAATCTGATCCTGGATGAACTTTTGGGAAAAGATCTTCCGAGGGGGACCCGCATACAGGCCTTCGCTGATGATGTGCTGTTACTAGTCAAAGCACCCACAACTGGCGCCATTGAAGCCCTAACAAATGAAGCTCTTGCAATTATCCATGAATGGGGAACGGAGGCAAAGCTCTCGTTCGGCCCCTCGAAAACGCAAGCTATTGCATTTACAGCATCATCAAACACGGTCAAGATTCACATGGATGGTACTCCAATATCTTTCCACAGCGAGATCGTTACTACTTGGTGTAATCCTCGATTCAAAATTAAAGTTCATACGCCACAGTAAATACATAATCAATAAGGCCACCAAGCTCTTTAAAAAACTTTCGCAATTTGTCAAACCTACTTGGGGAGTCCACCCTCAAAATATAGACACCATATATCGCCAGGTGATACAACCGATATTTACTTACGCGGCCGGCATATGGGGGGGCGCCCCACTCGCTTCTACGCCGTGAGGAGGGCACTGAGGTCCTTCCAAAAGGCTGCTTGCCATAAGGGCCATCAGAGCCTTCCGCACGGTCTCCGCAGCGGCTGCCATAGCTCTGGCCCAATTCACTCCGCTTCACCTGGTGATCCAGGAAGGAATGCGATTTAAGGAGATTAACATACTAACAGTCGCATCGCAATATATACTCGACTGTCTATTGCACGTTCACAAAAACCTGCACAAAATTCCTAAAAAATCAGACATTCATCGATTTAACACCCGAAATAAACATAAACTTGCTGTTCCAAATCGTAGACTCCATAAAATTGAAAATTCATTCGTTGGGTTAAGCATAAAAATGTTCAATAAATTACCGCAAACTATTGTTAACTTACCTACGCACAAGTTTAAGTTCTATGTTAAAAATGAACTTATGAAAAAAGGCTATTATACAGTAAATGATTATCTCAATGATAAAGATATTTGGCCTGATATTAATTAACGTGACAGCACATGTTTTGAAACGTTTTTTTTGTCTTTTTAATTAAGCGCCAGTTTCGATAATTTAATTTATTATTTCACAAAATGACATTGTTAATTTTATACTATAAGTAGACATAAATTATTATTCGATTTTATTATTTTTATAGTACTATACGCCGTACTAGCGAACTTCAAATATTAGAAGCACGCGCGATACGTGAAGGTCGTGGGTTCGGTTCCCGCACCGCAAGGGGAGATAAAGTTTTTCTGTTTCTAATATAAATTATTATTTTCTTTTATTTTAATTATGTGACATGTCGATATTTTTAATTTTCATCTGACAAAATGACATTGTTATTGGTAATTTTGTACGATAGACATGGCTATCACGAATTATTAAGTAGTCTCAAATTAACAGCATAAGATGTAGGTAGGTTACTACTTCGTGCTCCGGGCGGGTCCTATAGTTGGTTTGATGACTTAAATTGTAATTACTTTCCAAAGGGAGTTGGGAGTAAGTCATGCTCACTAACATGTGACTGGGGTGGTGGCGCTATGTGGCGGGTCGTTACATTCCCTTCAATATGGTTGAGTGAAGCGATGGCTGGCACATACGTCATGCTTGTGAACAGGTGCCACCTTTGGGGACTGGTCTGCTCCAGCTTACCTCTTAAAATAAAATAAAACTTCATGCTTTTTTCACTCATCAAAATAAAACTATATGACTTGGTCCAAAGTACACATAGCTATAAGTTAGATACTGCTACTGTAACTTATCTGCTGAGTTTCTTACCGGTGTCTTCTCGGTAGATATAGGTTCCGAACCGGAACTAGAATCACTTTGCATTGTATTCAATGACGATTCAAAAGTGTTACATGTAACCATAGCAGGGCATTAACTCGTTAATCCGTTAATCGTTAATTAACGAAGTTAACATTTTGAGTAACGGATTAACTTTTAAGTTAACTTTAAAAACTGTTAACGGACTCATTAACTTCCGTTAATAATCCTGAAGTCCGTTAATCGTTAATCCAATGCCTACTATCCACCGCATGGCACCGCGAGTGCGAGCGAGAAAGCTGCGAATAGATTCATTTTTAAATACGATGGAACGGAGCAGGTATTTGCGTTTAGGGTGAGAGGTGAGAAATCTATTGCATCCAGCTGTAAGGATATCCATCACTTTCGAAGAGGCGCACAGCCAACAAGAAGCAGACACCCTGTCGAGGGGATGTCCCAATCGCATTTATACCAACGGGAGTAAAACGGACGATGGTGCAGTAGGCTGTCATTCTACAATCCAACACCACACCGGTAGTAAAGAAAAAGAAACTCCCACGAACCGCCACTGTCTTCATGTCAGAGCTCACTGCTATTGAAACTGGACTCATATGGCTTACGGAGACCCGCAATAAACAAGACACTATCATAGCATCAGACAGCCTCTCATCTCTCAAAGCCCTTCAGGACCGTAGCCAGACCCCACGATCTGCTCAATACATCATCTTTTACATGAACTTCGTCAAAACCACCCTATAACTGTCCGGTTTATCTGGGTCAAGTCTCACATAGGAATTGAGGGCAATGAGTTGGCTGCAGTTCATGCCAAATCAGCTGCCACTATGAGGACTGCAAATATCTTCAATGACTTCCCGATCTCCTACGCAAAATACGAGATCAGAAAACACATGGCACAAGAATGGCAGGAAGACTATAACCACTAAATCACCGAGATTTCTCCAACGAAACCATCGGCTCAAATATACCTCGGTGGTTCACAACTATCAAAGAAATTGAAGAGTTCCGCAAAGTCTTCCCAACCTCATTTGAAATGACGCAAATTATAACTGGACACGGTTTCCACAAATCTTACTTGCACCATTTTAAAATCATCGACAATGAAACCTGTCCTTGCGATGACTCCAGTATCCAAGATACAACCCACATCGTCGAAAAATGCCCCATTTTTGGAAAACTGCGAAATGACCTTATAATGGTCTGCAACAACCTAAGAATCGACCTATTTGATTTAAATCATCATAACCAAACAAGAACCAGTAGAAACATTTATAGCACTAATACAATTGATTGAGCGACAACTTTAAAGGATAAATAACACTTGACACCCCAATAGTTCCCAAAAACATAAATAACCAAGCTCCATTATAGGTTCCTGTATCCTTTAGCAGGAACAACACAACTTAAAACAATTAACACAATCCCTACTAATATTATAAATGCGAAAGTAACTCAGTCTGTCTGTCTGTCTGTCTGTGTGTCTGTTACGCTTTTCTGCTTAAACCTCTCAACCGATTTTGATGAAATTTGGTATAGGTATACGTTGAATCTCAAGAACGGACATAGGCTACTAAGGCTAAATAAGGGGGGGGGGGGTAATACCACCTTTGGAAGTTTATATGGAAAAATGTTTATTTTTGAAGTTAGAGATATTAAATTTGGCACAAATATAGCTCGAAACTTGGATTAAAATATAGACTACTTTTTGTTTCGAATATTAGGGGAGAAAGGGGTAAAACCGACCATAAAAGGATGTAGTCCACGCGAACGAAGTCGCGGGCACAGCTAGAGAGTAAATAAAAACACAAAAATAGTAAAAACCTTTCCTCCCTTTGAAATGACAAACTTAAAAAATATATATATCTGATTTTTTAGGAATATTGTGCAGGTTTTTGTGAACGTGCAATAGACAGTCGAGAATATATTGCATGCGACTGTTAGTATGTTAATCTCCTTAAATCGCATTCGCAGCGAGTCACGAGGTCCAAGGCTGTAAATGGCTCTAATAGCCCTTTTCTGTAAGATGGAAATAGACTGAATATCGGCTGCTTCCTGCTAGAGCAACAATGTGAGGAGACCATTGCAGCTTTGAGTCCCAGGTAATACCTACCAAGGAATGCTGTCGAGTTGATTACCTCAATAGGCTCATCACTCATTTTAATCACAGTGTTCACCTGTTCAACATTAGGCATTGTAAACTTTACACATTTAGTTTTTTTGGGATTAAGTAACAGTTTAACAGATGTCGTAAACCATTGCGTTACTTCAGAAAGAGCACAATTAATATCATCAAAGTTTTGTTGGTGCCTATTAATTTTGAAAATCAAAGAAGTATCGTCTGCAAATAAAACTGTATCGCACAAGTTTTTTGTGAAAAAAGGGAGGTCATTTATATAAATTAAAAACAGTAAAGGTCCTAATATCGAGTCTTGAGGTACCCCCATACATAAAGGAGCACCGGAGGAATTAACTCCATTTACACTAACTTTCTGAGTTCTGTCAGATAGGTATGATTGTATCATATTTAATGATTTTTTCGAAACACCATAATGCCGAAGCTTCATTATCAACGTTAGATGATTAACACAATCAAACGCTTTTGATAAGTCGCAGAAAACCGCAACCACATCCCGTTTACTCTTCCACGCATCAAACACATGCTTAATGCACTCATTAGTAGCACTCTACTTCTGCATCAGTAGTGGATTTGCCTTTTGTAAATCCATATTGATTTTTGTGCAGTAAATCGTTTTGTGTAAAATGAAATAGGAGTTGCTTGAAAATAATTTTTAAATATTTTTTTTCAAAAATTTTACTAAAAGCAGGTAGTATTGAAATTGGTCTGTAATTAGATGGGTTACTTTTATCACCGGATTTAAATAATGGAATAATTTTACTAAACTTCATCATGTTCGGAAAACTACCTTCATCAATGAATTTATTATGATGTGTTTTAATATATCTGTAGAAAGTCCACACAAATCCTCCGTCTTTTTCATATTAAACTCTTTGAAAACCTTAATAATAGTCTGATAGTTATTATATTCAAAACAGAAAGAAGTGTTACATTCTTCTACATGTGATTTAAGGAAGTCTTCAGCAAGACATGGGTTTGAGGATAAACTGCTAGTAGTCGTGATCGGTACACTTGAAAATAAAGTTTCGAATGCCATTGGCACATCAGTATCAGAGTCAATAATAACGTCGTCGATTTTTAGAGAGAACTTGTGGTCTAGTGTTTTATTTTTACAAGTCTCTTTATTGATTACTTGCCATGTGGCCTTACTTTTATTTGCGGATTTTATTATTTTTTGTTTTAAGAAGTTAGACTTTGCAACCGCACAAATCTTTTTAAATAATTTTGAACAATTTTTGACGTATTCTATCTTTAAAGGGTCATTAGAATGCGCTTTCATTTCGTAAAGGTCAAAAAGTCTGAAAGTATAGGGTGGACCACATTCAAACTCGCATCTATACAGGAAGACATTTTAATCACAATCCAAATTTTGATATTGTAATCTGTAGCGTAAATTAGTATATACAATATTTTTCTTTTAGTATGAATTAATACAATATTAAGATATAGCATTACAAAGTTATCCAAAAAAAAGGCGCCGCGATAGTCACCGACAACGCCCCGTGCGCACTGCCGCCACCACTCGCCGCACCATTTCATTGATAACATCCATAAGTTAGTTGCTAATTTTTCCTTAATACTTTTACGGGCTTATGACTGTCAGATTGCAAAAAGCATTTTACCTACCTAATTTCCAGCGTGGTATGGTAATCCTTGACATTTAAACTAGGTAGGTAGGTCCTTTTAGGTGCCCCAATAGTTTATTTTAAATACGATATTTTTATTAAGTTGTTTTATGCTCTAACCACGAAACTAAACGATATGAAGTTGGTAGGTATCTTGTGCAATACGGCGAATTTAACAATTTGAATCAACTTATGCACAAACTATTTAAAATCAACTTATTTACCTAAATTCTAATTATGTGTATTTTAATAAATGTTCAAAGTGCATACCATTTCTCTCCAAACAGAGTGTGACTAAAACTCCAAACGTTACTGCACGTTGTCTTTTAATTTATTAAGCACTTAGTGTCTCTTTTCACTGCATCAAATGGTCGGATGATTTGTTGTTTTAACTCTAATATCCGCTAGTTGGCGGCTAAAATCGTTGCACGGTTCGGAACATAAGTTAAGGGTTCACCACTCCCTGGCTGCGGAGGCGAGGAAGGTTTTCCTGTTCATAAAGCGTTTGGTGTCCATTCAAACTCTTCGCACTTAACAAATAACATCGCACTATTTCGTTATACTCGCGGTTTGAATACATCGCGGGCGGCGCAGGGGCAGCGCGGCAATACGGACGTAACGCGTTCCCCGTTGCCGTCGATTCGATTGTATATCGATTTTAATTGATTATTTCAAAAGAGGCCTAACTAATCTAATAATCGATATGACAATCGATAATATCGATTATATCTAATAAAAATAGGTATCGATATAATCGATTGTCATACGATTATTAGATTATTTGAGGGGGGGATAATCGATTAGTTTTGATAATCGATTATCCGGCAACACTACTGCGTGGCGTGACCTCTGTCGTGTCGCCGCTCGCCGCCGCCGCCGTCCCGCGCCTCACCCCCACCCGGGGGTATTGCCCATTGATATTTTCGCTTTGCGTTGTAATAATATTTTCGCTAGGTAGGGTAACCATGCGAACTTTAAAATTGGTTCGGAGTAATGAATTTATTGTGTAAGTTGGACGTACGTTTTTTTTTCAGAAATGGGTTCTATTAACGATACCTAATACTCAGAAAAAATTTGGATAGTGGACAAAATATCTTCCTGTATAGTGTCATGTCATTTATGAAAGTGAAAACTTGCAGAGGACCTGAAATTGAAAGCCTTAAAAAAAAGTTAAACTGGATAGCAGCCGGCTCATTATCGAGCACCTGTGTTCTATCGTGAAGTTGTAGCAATTCTCACCAGTAGACTTCGAAAAAGAAGCATACTTTCCTTTCAATACAAAAAGAAAAACCAGAAACCTTCAAAGTCAAAAAGCTTCTTTATGCTCTATATATTTTATAGTAAAATTCTAAGTATATTAACATTTGAGGAGCTGGCGAACAAAACCGGATTAGTCCACGAAAATAAATTTTACACGGTAGCTAAAAAACTAATATCAGTATATGAAGGAGACTAATAGTATTACATTGCATTAGGATATGTCGATGGATTAGTTCTATTATTGCATGAGGTACCTATTATTAATTTACTTCTATATTCTGGAACTTATTCAAGAAATAAAAATGGACTAAACCGGTTTTGTTTGAAAAAGGTGGACTTATCCGGTTGTGACTGCAAACGGATAAGTTCGGTTTTGTTAGTATCGGACAAATCCGGTTTTGTATAAAAGAGGAATTTAAAATTAAAACAAAATTATAGATTATTATTTTATTACTGCGTGTTTCGTTTTTGTTAGACATTTCCTGTTTTGATTGAAAATGTGTTGATGAAATAAATACATTACAGGACAAGTTCGCTTTAGAATGAAAAAATATATATTTTTTTAATCTTTGTGTTGGATATTGGACTAGTCCGGTTTTGTATGAAAATTTAGTTTTTTAAGCCTTTTTTAGCCTACTTCTAGCCGGTTTTGGGTGAAAATATTAACAGGGATCGACGAAACTAGGTCAAGACATCACGATTCGAAAAAAAAACATCTTTTGAATAGTAGTGGACAAGTCCGGTTCTGTTCGCCAGCTCCTCATTTGAATGAGGGCAGCAGAAGGTTTAAATATTTATATAGCTTTGGAAATTATTCTAATTCGTCCAAGGTTTACATTAGTAATATTTATGTTCTTAGTTCTTATTTATTTTTCTTATAAGGTCACAGCTCGGAATAGAAATCTAAGATATGATGAATGTCATGTCATACAAAAAAAACTTGCAATAAACTTTCACTCCCTTGTTCCACCTCTTGCAACCCTCAAGCCAAAGAACTTAAGATTAGAGTATCTTCAGAAAAGAATCAAAGGGTAAAGTGAAGTAAATTAAAATCACTTTCATACATGAAAATAAATTTTTAATTGTTTGCTTCACACTTAATATTTAAATTAACAACTTTAGGTTCTAAAGTATCAACAATACCTTTTTTTTCTTCAGACCATACACCATTTCCAGTAAAATAATGTTTTTTTTCAAGCATATATAAAACCAAACTCAATATTTGTGATTTACTCAAGTTTGATCCATCAAAACATTCATGAAGGTGAAGCTTAAGTTTTTTACTATCTTTAAATAAATTCAATACATCTCTTATTTTATTCCAAGGGTAAAACAAAATTGGACAGTTTTCATAAATGTCAGCTGGGCTAAAATCCTTTGATAATTTTTCATGCACAAATTTTACTTGTACTAATGGAATATTAATCCAAAATGGATGTCTTTTTAGTGAATTCCTTATATTGCTTGTAGTGTATTTTTCTTGAAAGGCTTGTGACACACAGAAAATCAAATCTTTTCCCTTTCCCAATCTATCTCCTGGAGCTTTCTCAAATGTCTCGAAATGGGTAGAACTTCCGGACAATATGTTAAGACTCAAGCATTTTTTATTGTTGTCATATAAGGTTCTCAGTCTTTTTGTAGCTTTGTTATTATAATGAATCATCTTCAAAAATCTAGGGTGGCTAAAAAAAGTGTTAAACTCAGGAATCTGTTTAGCTTTTTCTAGCCTTTCTTTTACAGTATTTGGCCCTAAAGTGTAAATATCAAAACACCTTACTTGGGCTTCATTATTTACACCATATTCGTTTAATATTTTTCTTATTTCAACCAATGTAGAATAATTTTTTGTTGCCAATTTAGGATGTAAACGAATAACTTCCTTGATATCAATGCCACCTATAGATCTAAATTTATAAATAACTTTTTCTAAGTTATCAGGATCTACATGTGTTAAATAAAAATTATTTTTCATTTTCAGATCGGGCATCATTATTTCAGACTGTAATATTTTCAGTGTTTTATTTATGACTTGCAATGGGCGATGCTTAAGTGTTGGATAAGTTTTAATACCTCTATAAAATTCTTCTTTGCTCAAATCCAGAACTAATTCAAGATATCTCTGAATTATTTTGAGACGAAGTGAATGCAAAGTAATTTTATCAACATTATCCGAAATTAAAGTTGTCAGAGATGTTGGCCATTGTGTCATATAACCTGCCAGTCTATTTTCTATATTCAAGAAACTGGGTAGTATTCCAGAATGTCTCAATTCTGCTATAGATTTTTGTTTCATAATTGGCAAGTAATTAAGTAGTTTTTCTGCTGTAATTTGTTTAATCCCACATTCCTGTAAAACCCAGTATCGATATTTCAAAGTAATTGGTAATATACTAAAAAGTTGAGGCTCCTCTATTAAAATGTCTTTGGGGAACCCTAATTCACTCACAGTTGTTATTAAACTTTCAATCCTGTCATTTCCCAATTTGTTTACTACAGGATGCTTAAGACATATATGCTGAGCTTTGCTTTCATTTATATCAAACAAATTACACAATTTAATACCAGATTTGCACTTGTTGGAATACTGTATCTTTTTGGCAATATCGGGTATAGCGCGCATGAGGCCTGGTCTTGACAACATTGTAGTTTTTTGATATTTGTCACATAGTAAAATTAATTATTTTCTTAGCTTCATTGACCCCAAAAAAGGTGTTAGGTACCTGAAATAACCCCCTAAAAAAATTGGAAAAATATTTAGAGGTCTAGTTTGTTGACTGAGCCCTGGGTATGACAGTTTCAATGTCACTTTACTGTCAGTAAAGGAAAAAAAACTTGACGTTTCGGATTGTGTAACCACAGACAAAGAATATACCTTTCACAATGATAATATTCTCCATACGTTTATTATCATAGATATATTATATTCCTAGATGTAACGCTAAAAACCGTTATTGGGACGTAGCCGTCTTATTCACATCTAGCCATGCAGCGCCACCTAGTGTGACTGAAACAAAAACCACTCAAAGCTTGTATTGGAGTCCGCATCTGCAGATAGAAAATCTATGGACTGGACTCCGGAGTTGGAGTCCAACCATAGACTGCCAATAGAAAGTTACCAATTTGAAAATACATTCAATTTCAAATACGACTAATTTTAATGGCCGTATTTTAATCAGTGATGGGCCATTATTGAAAAATCACTTTCTAGTATTTAACAGTATTTGTTATATTCGTAAATATTTACTAAACGCTTTATTTTATTCATATGTATGTATATATGTTACTAATTTATTAGTATTGCATACTTTCCAGAATAGTGCTGCATCTGCGCATCCATTACGCAAGTCAACAATATTTCCACACACCTAATAAATTAAATATTTAATATTAAATGTTTAAAACAGCCCTTTGTCTATTTCAAAATACCGTGCCACTATTAAATAAAACTATAAAGTATAAACGAAAACCGTTTTTGGTTTTTAGCTTATGTACTCTTATATTTTAAATGGGAATACGGCTCACTAATAGTCACACTTATGTAGGTATATTAGTATTCTCAAATACTAGTGCATACTTGTGACAGGATCTATGGTATCCCTATTTCGTATGTTAATAGACTGACATTAAATTGTCAAACTGAATTTCACTAAAACAAGATTTTCTTATTATGTAGCAAAATTATGTATGAAAACTCAATAAAAATAAATGATTTTTATAATTGCGGACGAGGATAACTGTATATCAAAGACCATGGCGGTTTCTAAGTTTGCGATTTAAAAAATAACGAGAGTTATTCAATATCGTCTTCATCGGTAAGTTTTACAAAAACATTTGCGTATTATGTAGTAAAAATAAGCCAAAGATTTAGAAAATGCTTGTTAACCTTTAAGATTTTTAATTTCCTCAAAATAAAGGCGCATTTATATCCAAATTTTTAAATCTAAATAATGCATATTTGTTGTTGTAGTGATGTGCTAATTAAAAAAATTTCATCGTACTTGTCGATAAAATGTTCGAACACATTCATTTTTAGATCGCTGTTAGCATACACTTTTATATTTGTTAAAAATATTTTCAGTTATTTTATGTTACCACGTAAATAAAAAATTATCAAGACTGGTAAAAAATTGGTGTCATGACTTAAAATATCGGCAATGGCATAATGTACCTATTGAATCGAATGAAATTTTTGATTTAGTTCGACATAAATTGAACAAGTATGATTCACGAGATATATATATATAAACATGTCTAAATTCACTTTGTTTAATTTGTATTTTGTTACAGGAAATGTGAAAACAGAATCCCATTGCAGGGCGAAAATCAATAAAGTAAACTGCAAAGTAATATGAGATTGAGATCCTCTGACCTATGGTTGGACTAAACTACATGTTATTTGTTAGCATAAAGATTAAATTTTACACAAATCGTTAATTTTGCTGTCATAGAGTGCTTAAAAAATATATTTATTTTTTATAATAAATTTTGGTAGCACTGTCATTTTATTTTTTCGTATACTTATGCAAACATCATTAACGAAATCAAGTACGTACTGGATTGTCGATATGCTGATACATTTTGGTATTCGTAGCATACAGTCGTACAAAAGTTAAAGTCTTCAAGTGCTTTCTTGTAGTTTTCTTCATCCTAGCATACTACTACTACTCTGGTGGCAATTATGAAGGAAAGCAGGGCTAGTTCCACCGTTGGTTTTGGTTTCCATAATACAAGTGCATAAATTGTTTACTTTGGACTCAGGTCAATGTGATATAGCCTGATATTTATTTATGTATTCATTATTTTTATTTCGACAGGAGAAAAAGATCCTTATTTCTACACCATCCATATTGTTTAACACTCACATTTTATCGATATTATAATCGACCTTTGCTACATTACCAAGGAATAAAAAGATATTAGTACTCATTTTTAAATTTGATAAACGTCAAAACGATTTTAAAAAAAAATATTTTGGGGTGGACGGTTACATTGTTGCTGTCATGATGCGGTTTCTATACTTTCCTTATTCTAAGTTTAATATAGTCCATGATCAATACTGTAATTCCTTACCTGTGGTAAGATGTGTCAAAGTGACAATCAATGTCAAACTCAACTAACAACAACAGCTTACATTACATTTGCTTGCTGCTAACAAAAATTTTGGGCGTGACGGGCAGATGTAGATGATTAGTTTTTTTGTGAAAAATTGGTTTTAGTTTTATCATTTTACAACTTTAAATATGTTCAATAAATCAAAGACAGGTTTATTTGCCTTCGGGTTTTATGTAATAGCTTCAATATTTATAGTTATTGCCTTTGTGAGCCCCGATTGGTTAGTAACAGATGGCAAACTCAAGAATCCAAAGTTTTTAAAAATCGGTTGGTGTACCTTTTAATAATTTTAAATTAATTATGTTGATATTCAATCAATACATCCTGGTGTAACGTTTAACTCGAGTTTTGTAGTGGATTGTTAAATAGTAGTTAAAGGGGATTTTCAATGAGTTTTTAATTCACCAGAGACTGCATAGTTAATAATTACGTTTTTTACAGGTCTTTGGGAAGTATGTTTCAATGGTTTTGAGGATGTACATCATTGGTATGATACAATATTTACGGGTTGCTGGTGGATATTTGAAGAAGAATACTATATCATACATGATATCCTACTGCCAGGATTTTTCATAGCTACCCAGTTTTTCTTTACGATAACGATGTGCTGCGTTATAATTTCAATGTTCCTTACAATTATATACATGAAGAAAGAAAAAGATGATGAAAATTATGTAACAATTTTAGTTACACTGGGGACAATATTGGTTATTGGAGGTATGTTATTGGGATAATTTGAAAGTATATTGGGCATCCTAAACTCAATTTATCTCTTTTTTTCTACAGCTCTAGTGTTTTAATTCGATTTATTCTTCATTTCAAGTATGTATTGAAAAAATACAAAAAGTTATTGTAGTATCAACTTACTTTTACAGTTAATTGTAGGCTAGCTTCAGAGCTAGGTTTTAGGTTAGGCTTTTAGGTTGGTTAGTGACCTAGCTTTTTAGTTGCTTTAATTTAAATAGTTTTGTTGGTCTTAGAAATTTATTGAACCTGGAATGTAAAAACCACAAACATTCACACTTCCTTTAAAACTTTAAATGGGTTTTTTTTTCAGGTTTTTCTGGATTAATATCAGTGGTGACATTTGGAGCCAGAGGGGATGGCCGTGACTGGATGCCGAACTGGGAGCATAACGACCTGAGTTGGGCTTATGCTCTTGGTGTTATTGGTGTGATCTTTCTTTTCCCATCTGGTATCTTGTATTTAGTTGAGGCACGAGTCCAAAAGTATAAAAGGTTACATGAAATGCAAAGTAGAGAACCATCGTCATATACTATGCATGAAAGAAAAATTGCATACTCAGGGGGTCATACTGATATTTGAGGATTAATTTTTCGATTATTTGTTTTAGTACTACTTCCGTCCATAAGTGATCTTAACTTTAGCTTACGAATATATACTTTAGCTTACAAATGTAATTTTAATTTTGTAATTATATTATTTTTAATTGTGTGACATTGTACTGTATTTAGAATATTTGATCTAGGTATAAGAAATCAAACTGACAGCAGTCTCACTGTCCAAAAATATTTTGTTTCTTTTAACACACTCAAAATTATAGGTATAAGTACTGCAAAACTTTTGTATGCCCATGCAACATGCCACACACTTCACTTCAAGTTGTTTTCCTCACAAAGTTTGACTCTACTCTTCACCATTGTAATCTACTTGTAGTTTCGAGTGGTACTTGGATTATTAGGAATCCTCAGCCTAGCCACATGCTCCCAGAATCCGTTGACGAAATCAAATCATTGTCGCCATAACAATGGCTGGCTAACTTGCGTCACAGGGGCCGGAGTTTTTTAAAATTCCCGTGGGTGCTCCACCTTTTTTAATGACATACCTAGATACTTATATTTGTATTTTTGTTATTTAATAGACACAAGAAAATACAAGATATTTAGAAAAGATAATTTATTTTATTACACATTACATTGTATTGAGAGCCCGCGACTAAATCAGTAAGGAGACATTGATCTTTCATTATGGACTGAAATTAAACTGGTAGACTCGTAGTTGTAAGAAGGTGTGTCTTATGTTTTATAAAAGGTAGGTCGTATACCATAAGTAACCGATAAGGAAAGTCGCCGTCAGATATATTGGTGTGCAGACAAACTGACCAAAAACATCTGAACAGTTTAAAATGTGTACTACTTCATCTGCAGTGAGAGGTGCTGTTAATAAATAAATGTATTGTTTCCTAATGATTTGTTGTCTGTAGCACTATATGTGTATTTCACCTTACAATGTTAACAACTAACGGCCGTTCCCAATATTCAAACTATAATCAACGATAGATCGCTATCTTCAATCGACGGTAATTGGCTATTGGATAGGTGAAAAAAAGTTAACGTTACAAATTAAAAAAACCGCGAAGATTCCATCATTTTAAAATACAACCTGCTTTGTTACAATTAGAATTTGTCTTGTGTCATGTCATAGTAATGTTTTTAACGTAGGTAGGTACGTTAAAAGATTGTCCACCATGTGAGTTTAATATCTTATGGTTCATGCAGAGTAAAAATGTTGATATGATGAATTTATTTTTGAACTTTAAGTGCTATTAGTTGTTTTTCCCTGTCGTTTATTATTGAATCGCGCTAGTACATAGTCGCAAAGATCATGTTAATTAGGTATATATCGTCAGCTGTAACACGCCTATTGTCAGCACGGCACTGGCGGATTTAGTTAACAAAACATGTGAGACAAAAAAATGTGTATACAAATGAGTTTTATTCTTTGAATCTACTTATTCTTATATATCATACAAAAAAATAAATTGTACTTTTACAATAAATGCACTTTTATTTTAAAAACCTTTTCAATCTAGTTTGGTGTAAGAAACTTGAATGAAATCTTTCACATGTAGGTTTTGAGGTACAGTGTTTTCAGAAAGCAATGCAGTTTTTGCTGCTTGGAAACCTATGGATATACTTGAAGTTTGTGTCTGTCCTGAGAGAATTCCATGGATAAATCCACTGGCAAAACAATCTCCGGCTCCAGAAACGTTTTGAATCGCATTTAGAGCATTTACTGGATAAAAACGCCCGTCTATCTCATTTCCAGATTTTCTAACTGTCACAAGTCCTTTTGCTCCCATTGTGACAATTATGAAATCAATATATTTTGTTAGGATTTTAGTTAGATGTAATATCTCATGTATTTCCATGTTTTGTATACATTTTAATTCGGGACGTAAATAAGCAGCCATGGATCGTAATTCGGAGATGTTTGGCGAGGCGTAAGCTAAGCGAGGTTTGCATTTCAGTACTTTGACGGCTTTCCTTCTGTCCGTTGGTTCGAAGAAAACTGGAAGAAAAAAAAAATTAAGATTAGTATCACACGTTTTTAATGTAAACCTGCCGGTTGGTTTAGAAGGAATGGGAAAGGAGGGAGAACATTTGTTTGACAACAGGGGCCGCACCATTACCAAAAACGAAACTAAACAAACAAAACGAAAGGATCAATTTCTTTGTGGTGTAATCTGTTTTTATTTTGAATTAATAGTACCTATGTAAGTTATTTAAAAAATAAATTACAAGCATGGAACCGGTACTTTATTTATGAAATTTATTAAAATTATACTTAAGATTACATATTTCATCATTTAATACAAGTCACAAATTACCACTGTTTGACCTGTGGTATATTAATTATGCTTAGATATTTGAAACTGCTATAGGGGTTTAATGCGACTTTTTTAAAAAGATAAAGCAATTTAAAAGGAAGGTTTATCTGTGTGAAATGTTGCATTATTTTACAAGTTTGTGTAATTAAACAGGTAGGTACGCATGCGCATCCAATCCAACTGCATCAGACAGCCGACACTGTAACAGAGCTTTGCAAATATAAGTATTTCTGCTTTTATCTCATTGTTTTTCCTTTTGGTTTGAATTTTTTTTTGTGTCTGTTATTTATTCTTGTACCGTGAACAGCACATCAAGGGTTACCTTGCAGTTCGATTTTAGTTCATAAACAAGCGTTATAAAGGCGGTACGAAGTCCAAACCGTGTAGTCTGACGTGCTTTCGACCGTAGGTGGGTCGTTCTTCTTTTTTACCGACAATGGACATGACTGATAAATCAATATTTAATATGTACATATCATATTAGTAATCATTGGTAATACTGCCTAAATTGTTGTGTGAGGAATCATTTTTCAGATGGTCTATCTTATGATGTCAAATTAATTTATAAGCAAACAATATCGATCAAAATGTACAACTCCGTCACGGTCTTCAAAAATAGTACCACTTACACCTCCGTCACGCGATGTAACTTTTTTCTTAAGTTAAATAATTAAGAGAAGTACCTACGACATGATAACATAATTCCTAATCTATCATACATTAGGAATATTTCAATAGTTTGAAGTACTCATATATTTGTTTTTATAATTATACATTCGTGTTAATGGGGACAACTTATTGTCGGTAAAAAAGAAGAACGACCCAGGTACCTATTTACAAATAAACGATGCGGTTCTCTTAGTGGTATTGCTCAGATGGAAAAAAAAATTAAGTCCGAGAAGAATATTATTTAATACTAGCTGTTGCCCGCGACTTCGCCCGCGTTATTTCGGGATAAAAAGTATCCTATATGTTAATCTAGTATGTCATCTGTAGACATCGGATTATATGCATTTGCATGTTTGCATATGCAAATGCATATAATTATATTTTTAGAGCGTTTTTGCATATTTTGATACTTTTTAATTGATAGTGCTTATTTCCATAGTTAAGTATACGAGTTTGGAATGTTTCATAATGTAGTCTATTTAAATATTTTCACTATACCCGTCCATGGAAACAATAGAAAAAAATATTGAACAAAGTAAAAGCCTTCAGAGTTCACTGTCGCAAAAAAAAATCGTGACAAATGCCTTATAAATATATATATATATATATATATATATATATATATATAATTAGATTGTGTTAATCATAAACGTAAATTATTATGTCAATTTATTTTAATTGTGCATATTTAATGCATATTTTGCACTTTTTAAATGCATATTTGCATGCATATTTCGGCCTTTTGATTGTGCGATTTAGATAATCCGATGTCTAGTCATCTGTCTTCCTACCAAATTGTATCAAAATCCGTTCTGTAGTTTTTGCGTGAAAGAGTAACAAACATCCATACATCCATACTTACAAACTTTCACCTTTATAATAGTAGTAGGATTATAATAATGGGGTCCCCATTTATCTTTTATTTATAAACTTTATTACAAAAAAAAGTACAAAAGGTGCACTTTACTTGGAGCATTCTCTACCAGTTAACACTTTGATCAAGCAGAGAGTTAGTTTATGAATGCGGTACTAGTAAGTAGGTATGTGTGTTTGGATAACAGCAAAATAAATAAAATATAAACTTAACGCTATAGATATTTTAAGAGAATAGTATACAAACTAAACGAAATATAAATAAATAATAAAACGAATATACTATATTGTTGATCACAATCTCTATAAATACATATTTATTACACACTAGCTGTGCCCGCGACTTCGTTCACGTGGACTACATCCTTTCATGGTGGGTTATACCCCTTTTTTCATTTATTCGAAACAAAAAGTAGTATTTTTTTTAATCCAAGTTTCGAGCTATATTTGTGCCAAATTTCAAGTCTCTAACTTCAAAATAAACATTTTTCCATGTAAACTTTCAAAGGTGGTATTACCCCCATCCCCCCCTTATTTTCTAATAAAAAGTAGCCTATGTCCGTTCTTGAGATTGAACGTATACTTACTTACCTATACCAAATTTCATCAAAATCGGTTGAGAGGTTTAAGCAGGAAAGCGTAACAGACAGACAGAGTTACTTTCGCATTTATAATATTAGTAGGGTTATGTATTCAATTTGTGTTTGTAATTTTTTTAAATGTAAGTGTGACTTTACATAAATACAAAGAGCGAGAGTAGAGTGGCTACTTGTTATGTTGGTAGTACTAGCATGCCATGCGACTAAATTTTATCGCGCTTTTAACAAATGTCAAAATCGATTTAAGCCAGTGCGTAAGCTGCTGATTGGCTAAGAATACGAGTGCAGTGTGCTATTTGCCAATCAACAGTATCGAAACTTTTGTCGTCTCATACGATTCATTTGACGTATTGCGCATGCTAAGCCTAATGGTCTAATAATCGACCTAGGAAGGCCCCAATCCTTCGCGGGGCCCTAAACACATGCCCAGTAGGCCCAGTGGGGAACTGGGGCCTGGCGCAACAAAAAAAAAATCAAGTAGGTACCTTAAACTGACACGATTCCATACAAAAAAATTGTTACCGACGCGTGTTGTCAGCACGAAATTATGGCAACTTTTGTTCGGTGGAGACTCTCCCTTCTTAACCATACTAATATTATAAATGCGAAAGTAATTCTGCCTGTTTGTCTGTCCCGCTTTCACGTTTAAACCACTGAACGGATTTTGATGAAATTTGGTATAGGTATAAGTTTAACCTCTAGAACGGACATAGGCTACTTTTTGTTTTGAAAATAAAGGGTGGTGGGGGTAGTACCACCCTTGAAAGTTTACATGGGAAAATATTAATAATTACCATTCCACCATACGTCACATTTCTTGCACGAGACGACAAAAGTTTCGATAATCAGGCCTAGCATGCGGAATACGTCAAATTTATCACATGAGACGACAAAAGTTTCTACCGTTGAATGATATCGAGTAGGTATTCATCATCGAGTGATAGTCAACCGTACTCGTAATTTCAGCCAATCAGCAGTTGACGCATTGATTTTGACATTTCTTAAGAGCCCGATATAATTTTCTCTCGCAGCGCATGCTAGGCCTGAATGTTGATTGGTTTAAAGCACACCACACTCGTGTTTCCAGCCGATCGTTAGCTGAGGCACTGACTTCAATCGATTTTGACGTTTGTTAACAGCGCGATAAAATTTAGTCGCGTGGCGCATGCTAGGCCTGAAGGCCTCTTCTTTTTTCTCATTGGTCAAACCAAGAACCAACGCCCAGAACCGAGCAGCCCAGCTAGCTTGTTTCTGTCAAATTGTCAAAAGTAAACGAACGTAAATGTTGGGTGTGCGCCTGTGTTTTCTGAATGTGTAACAAAATTTTAGGTTTTTTTTAAAGAAATCATTAATTTTCAATATTAAAATCAGTTGCTAACGCTTACTACTATTTTTTCTTGCTCTCGGAGGGTCGGCAAGCCAGGTCAGTAACTCGTCATGTTGATTGCATATAATTAAAACGAATTGTACTTGTTTACGTTGTACATTATACCATTATACCTATTCCAAGTGGGCTTTTAGTTCTTCCTCAAACAAACAATACTTGTATAAATAGAATATACAAATCGCGGGCTCCTTGGTCTAAAACTTATAAAAAGTAATTTTGGACATTAGTTCAGTGGAAAATAAAGTAATTTTTTTAAATTAAAACGAACAGTTGTAATATATTGATTAATTCATTATTATAATATCTATGTACTTGGAGTTGTACATTTTGTTTCATAGTCACAATGCAATGTTAATTATTTTGACATGATATTATTGTACTGAATATCCAGCCAGTAATTTACTAGGTATGTAAGGAGCATCTTATTTACAGTGATTTGTTTTTATAATACTTTGTATGAACAAGGTAATTATTTCGAACAGTATACAACCATAAGACTAATATCAAAAATCTTAAACATTACCAGCTATCCTAGTGATGCATAGGAACAGTCCATATAAAATAAGTAGGTAGGTACACTGTAGTATTTTCATGTAAGAAAATTTCTGTGACACTTCATAATGGTCTAAATCAACCATTTTCAATAATGTTTTTAAAATTAAATATGCCAGATAAGGTGTTGTTGTTGTACTGTGATGTTTTTCTAAAAATATTTACTTATATAATCTACTATATAAAAATAAGTCGGGTTTTCCTCCCTGACGCTATAACTCCAGAATGCACGAACCGATTTCCATGGTTTTGCATTCGCTGGAAAGGTCTCGGGCTCTGTGAGGTTTATAGCAAAGAAAATTCAGGAAAAATTTCAACAGAACAGCGGGAAATTCCTCTAAGGTGAAACGAAGTGCGCCGGGACCGCTAGTGTTTTATATCAATGGAAAATTAAATAATTTTCAAATTTAAAAATATTTTAAACATGCACATTGGACCACATTAGTGATAGTACAGAAGAATCTATTTTGTACTGTCATTATTAAATATTAATAAAATATATTTTGCATGTGTAACTCTTTATACCTAATTGTTAAATTATTATTTTTCTCATAGCATGGTGTAAATAGTTAAAAGTAAGGTTTTGTTAAATTGCTTTCCATTGTACCATACTATGCTTGTAGCATCGTTTAAATGGTAATGCTAGTTTAAATAGGTTATTTCATTACATGTTGGTGCTTGTATGTTTAATTCTACCTTGCAACCCAGTGTAAATTATAATTGGAATAAATGAGGGCATATAAATTTTCTATATATCATATACAATTATTATTTTACATATACAATTACAATTATTTACTTCAATTAATGTTTTACTTAAAAAACAAAATTGAAATTATAGATTTTTAATTCATTACATTTGTTTTGAAAATAGGTTCAAATGATTGTAACCAAAATATGAAATGTTTCATATGGAACTTCATTATCTTAAAACTTGAACGTAAAGTAATGTTGACTATAAATAATTTTAGCTTATTTTATAGGTCTAAATCTATATATGTATATAAAATGAAACCCGTTTCCCGTTGGCACGCCATAACATGAAAACAGTTTGACCGATATGGCTGAAATTTTTTTTGGAAAAAAAATATTAAGAAAATCTCTCAGAAATATTGAAAAATAAACATTTGATTTTGCATATTTTAAAAAACGCGCGTAACGAATGTCAACGTCATTCTCAGCCATAGACTATATTGAAAGAGCATCGTTTGTTGGGAAACATGGTTACTAAATTAAATTCTATCTAAACTCTATCTTCTATTGCACTAATTTATTAATTTTTGAAAATAACTCGACACGGAATAGTTTTTCACTTGCTAAGGCGGTACGAAGTTGGCCGGGTCAGCTAGTGAATAAATAAAAACTATTTATGATTTAAAATTGGTAAAATATTTTTTTCAGAAAATACCTACCCGATAGTTGTTTTACAAAGTATATCCTACATTAATTCAAGAATAATGTTCATTCCTGCAATTTTTGAATGTTTCTTGTTTTGATAAGTCTTTAAATAACATAAACATAATTTAAATTTTCCTGTTTATTCTAATCAAAATGTTTTTTTGTGGTTTTAGGTCTAATCGACTTGTATTTTTAAAACAGATCTTCAAGTCCTAATTTAGACCTATGACCTACCAAAAAAAAAACTTTTTTCTTGAAGAATAAAATAAAATTGCATGTAAATACATTACTTTCATGTTTAAAGTATTTATGTAAATAGTCCGTTGATATTAAAAACTCAAATTTTGTGAAATACTTAAAAAACTACACTTGTAGTAGTTGTAGTGCATGTACTGTGAACATCACGTCAAGATAACCACCAGCAATTCGATATTCGACTTTATGCATACGACATAAGAGAAATGGGTGCAAATTCCAAAGCCCATAGTAAGCATCATTAGTCCTAAACACGTCAACATAACTGGGGTTGAGCTCTACTGAATCATAACACAATTTGTATGACTCAGGCAACACAATAATCTTCAAGGCTTTAGATGAGTGAACTGAATTTAGTGTTATCAGCTTCAACAAAATGGTTCGATTTCATTCGGTCATAATAAAGCGTCACAAATGTGTACCCAAATATATGTATGCTTTTTGTGTACCTAGTTTTTTTTAATGCGCCAAATGTTTGGTGATCAATGCCCAGTTCTTCAGTTACGTTGTACCTGCCAATGCCGATCTTGCTTCATTTTTGCCAAATTTACATCAATTTCGTCCATAACAGAGCGAAAACAGCGATGTAGATACATCTTTGCAATTTTTTTGTGGCTTTTGTTTAATTTTAGCCTTTATTGTAGTAAAATTCTAGCTTTTTCATTGACAGTAGGAAAAAGAAACGAAAATTACAAATTCGAAGAAAAGACAAAGCATCGTTTCCGAACTCAAATTCAATTCCGAGGTTTTGTGAACAGAGGATCTGGTGACCTTTATATCTCTGAAACATATCCTTGCATTGAAGGATTGTTTTGACAACTAAGTATGTACTAAGCTAGAAAACTGTTTAAGAAGATAACGTATTTTTTTATAGAGGGATGAAAAATAAATACGACACTGATACCAATTTAAGTGTTCTCCTCTAAACCAGAATCAGCGAACCAGATCCAATCACTACATAGTATAAAACAAAGTCGCTTTTTCTGTCCACAAATCCCTATGTAAGCTTAAGTATTCAAAACTACGCAACGGATTTTGATGCGGTTTTTTTTAATAGATAGAGTGATTCAAGAGGATGGTTTTATTTGCAATAAAGAATAGAAAAGTCAATATTTCTAACATGCGAACCGTGCGAAGCCGGGGCGGGTGGCTAGTATCTAATATATTATTTTATTATCAGAGGCTCTGATGCTGAGAAAGAATCAAATCCTCGATCTTTTACATCGTTTCAGAGAACGAATATTCTTAGAGCATCCCAAAATATACACAGCAATCTATACAAGACAGTTGCGGATGCGGCCAGTGACTAATTTTTATTACAACTCTGTAGTTTTTTACTATGTTTTTTATAGTTGAAATCCGTGTAGGTTGACTGCACTTAGGAAGTGTATGCAAGCGTCAAAATCCTTGCTTCCAAGGATATCAGTTGTGATTTTTGACTTCTTTCGTAAGTTCCCACAGTGAGCAAGGCGTGTGAACTTTTTAGCATTGTACCTACAGTCTCCGTGAATGCTGTACGTAGTTAGCACTCCGCTCATGCATGCGTAGATTACGAAACTGTTGTACATCTCATCCCACACAACCTTCGACGAGTGAAAAATGACACTAACTTTTTATGGCTTTATTTCGGGTAACTATTTAATGGAGCAGTTGTTAATACGTTTAGTAGTTTGACTATGAACATGTCTGATCGTATTATTTTTAACGCGACTGCTTCTGAAGGAGGGTTTATGTTTTAGATTTTATTTATGTATGTAGATGGCTATGTTCCCTTGCTTACAGCTTGAACGGTTTGAATAATTTTAAAATAGGTATGAGATATCGTTCGATTCGTTTTAATAGCGTGATACAGAGTATGGTCAAACACAGGAAATACCTACTTGCACTTCGAAATTACTTGTTATGCTCATAACGGAAAGGTGGTATTAATTCCAAAGTTTATATTGAATTTTTGACTGTACATAACATTATAAAAGAGATAATTTGGAGGCGATATAATTCCAAGTATTAAAAATAAAACCAAACACGTTCCATGGGAGACCAATAATTGTCGAAGTAATAGCTGATGTTCGAATTTTACTACCCCTTCACATAAGTGTATATTTATTCAAGTATTCACATAACATAATAAAACATAAATTAATAAAAAAATAAAAAGCCTTCAATAAAAAGAACTTCATTGACATAGCAAAAAAGCCGACTGTGAACATTAATTCTAAAGCAGAATAAAGTAACTTTCACAGTTTGGAGCCATTAACAGCGAGACTCTTCTCGATAATAATGGCTGACTCAATGTGGAAGCAACTTTAAGTATATCCCGCATTAGAATTTAAAATTAGAACTTGATTTTGTTTTTTATTCACATATTTTTTTGTGCATATGGCAATGCCTTGCACAGTCAATAAACACAAAATTGTCATAACTGTTTACCCAATACGTAAGATTAAAGTTATGTAAATTGTAATAGCTCAATCAATAATTGGATCAAACGAGTTACTCGATGTTGGCGAGACAGTCTAATAAACTGCAATGCCGTAGGTACCTACTGTTAGTGCAATTGTAACGTCGCGGAGAGGTAGGTTCATAATAGACCTTAGACCTTGACCTACTTAGTCACCTGCTCCTTCATTTAGGTAGATATATTATAATAATAGTAATTTACAAGTTTATTTACTTCTTGCTGATTATTACTCATCTTGGTTAATAGAGCTACGAGAAAATCTCACGGTACTATTCCAATATACCTACCTACTTGACATTTTATATTGTTATAGCCCTTTCAGTACCGAATGTACTGAACGTGCGTTCGTATAAAAATAAATATAACGGTCGCTCGATTTCGTTTTTCGGCTCCAAAACGCACTCGATCGTTCGTGCAGTAGTCTAGCTTCTCGCCTCGCGCGGCGGAGCGGGGCTGTGAAGGGTCAGTGTTGAGTTGTGACCTGCCAAAAGTGGACGCGCTGTTTGTGGACGACCACGCTCGAAGTAAGTAATGATTTTTTTTATTTAAAAGAGTACTTTACCGAATTTTTTAATTTAAATTATTTGTTTCTATAGTGAGTGACAAATTAAAGTTGCAATCATAGCAAAATGATAACTGTTTGAACTCTTAGCCACCCCACCAAATTTAAACGCACGTTCGTGCGCTGTCGTTTTCAATGGTCTTAATTAAGGTGATGTTTCTTATAACTAACACTCGTTTTATTTCTTTCAGAAACGCGTTTGAATGATGGATTTCTTGAAGAGTTACTAGAAGACGGGTGCAAATCCGAGCTGGACATAGTGGACATTACGAACGAAGAGACAGAACCAGCTATCAACGTTTGTGGGCTGCTGCATGAGGACATACATGATGAGTTACCAAGTGACCACGACTGTGACCATGATGACCACTATTGGCAGAGATACGACACCAAAGAAAATATACCTGACAACAGTCATATCAACAGCACCGATAATCGTCCACAAAGAAAGACCAAGAAGATGGAAAGCCTCTCGAAATATGAAGTCCCTCTACTGACGAGACCCACGAATTTTCTTCTAGTCCACCAGCTGAGAGAGTCAACACCAACTGTCAGGAAATGCATAAGATGATTGGCATGCTTTTCGTTATAGGCTGCATTCCCTATCCTCGTATTCACATGTATTGGCTAGCTGGAATTAGGATCGAAGTTGTTGGCAATCAGATGCCACGTAATCGGTTTTTTCTCTTGCGAAACAATATGCATGTCTTAAACTCTGGCGATCCTCCCACAAGCAACACTAACCCACTGTGGAAGGTACAAACGGCGCTTGATGCTGTAAAAAATTGGTGTAGTTCTTCTGAAAGGGTGCCTGGTAATTATTCAATTGACGAGCAGATGGGCTTCACTGGGAAATGCAAACTGCGCGAGGTAGTAAAAATGAACATATTCAAAAATTATGTAATAACAACAACAACTAGTGATGGCTTGATGCTATATTTCCAAATCTACTACCTGTCTACTTCCAATGGCAAAGTTTTAGTTAAATGGATAGCGAAAGGTGTATCAATGGCTTCTAAATGTACTGGAGGTGTTATACTTTGTTGATCAATTTATTCCAATCAATATGGTTGAGTGAAGCGATGGCTGGCGAATACGTCATGCTTGTGAACAGATGCCACCTTTGGGGACTGGTCTGCTCCAGCTTACCTATTGACCATAAAACTATATGACTTGGTCTAAAGTGAGCTACACATGGCGATAAGTAAGATACTTTACTGTAACTAATCTGCTATTTCTTACCGGTGTCTTCTCGGTAGAAATAGGTCGAAGTAGCAGTTGAATCACTTTGGATTGTATCAATGACGATTCAAAAGTGTTATATGTAACCTACTTGAATAATGAAATTTTTGAGTTAGAGTTTGATGGGATAAAAAACAAAAAACTTACGTTCAAGTATGAGCCCCAAGCATTGTCATGTATTACAATAAAATACTGTGATTTCATAAAATAATAAATATATATCAAATAATTCATTAAAATTGTTTTATTATATACTAAATTCATGCAATATATAGAAAGTGCACGATCGTGCGCTAGCACACTTTAAAACGACAACGCACGTTCGTGCGGGGGGGATTCTAGGAGACTGAAAAAGGGGGGAATTATTTCCTTATTTTTCATAAGTTTCTTAGCTTATAAATATTTCAAAAAGTTATAAAAAAACATTTAAAATTAAAATATTTTTTCTCGTGCTGAAAGGGATAGGCCATTATTCGAAATGGAAGGTTTTATTTCTCCGTCCGTGCAATTAGTAGATTACTTTTGTGTACTTTGGCTTTCAAATTTCAAATACAAATAACTTTTAAAAAGGCCGCCTACCTGTGAAAAGTTTTTTTGGGAAAGTGTATGGCCTTTATATGTACAATTGTCTTATTTTTGTAGATTACCTACTAGGAGCAAATTCAGTCAGCTTGGATTAAAAAAATTCGAACCGGAATAGCTTCATTTGCTTTAAATAGACAACTCATCGTAATATTTTATTTTATATATGTATAATCTTTATTAAGGTACTGCCAGAAGAACTGCCCTGTAGTGGTATCGTAGGTATATATGTAATGCCGTATGGCATACCATATATAACATAAGCTACACAGCGGTATCGCTGTGTAGCTTATGTTGAGGCAGGCACCTATTGACCACTATGTACATTTTAACTTTGTTTTTTAAAAGTAATTGGTTGTACCCTTTCTTATGTTTTTGTATTTAATGTGTGTAATGATGGTCAATAAATATCTCTTCTTTCTATTCCTAAATATTGCTGATGTAATTTTCATGAATAAATAGAAAATTGGGTCAGACAGTAACAATCTATAAAATGTAAGCACTTGAGCTCTCACGAGTATGATAGACGTTACTATAAGTTGCGCTTCAGTATGAAGTCGTATCATGTTAGTCAACGTGATTACACATTTATCCTTTATCACTAGGTCTATGTAAATTATGAAAAAATGTTCCGAAAGATGTTTTGCTCGTTGCCTACTTTGACTGCTTACAGCACACAGAATATTCAACTGACCGTTCATTGATTTCTTTATTTTCAGACAATGAAGAATAGGAGCTTAGCCGGTAATTGTGGCATTGGTGTGTTCGTCATTGCCCTTGTCACAGTGACATTGGCATTCGGCACGCCTAGTTGGTTGGTCAGCGACTCGAGAATAAGAAGCGCTAGGTTGGACAGGTAAGACTAAAACTTTGATACTGGATTACATAGGTATCTCATAAAAGCGCGGCGCCAATTTAACAGGAGCTGAGTTTGCAAGGGGTTTGAAAGTATTGCTATAGGGCCTCGTTCCTCATCAAAATGATGATCATGAACAGACTGAAAGAAATCGATAAGGCGGTAAATCGATAATATACTTGGTAAAACCTCGAAAACGTCAGTTTTTTTAGGTTTTATGCTGCGTAAGATGTACATTTCTATTAAAAGTATTAACTGAAATTCTGCATCTTCATCACACCGTTTTATACATTGCAGACATCATTTTGTTTATTACCAGATTTTTTTTGGCCTATTTGATATTTTCCTACACATAACATCATTATTAGTTTCTACTTATATTTATACCGAACTTAGTTCCAAAAAAATTATGTACTAACTGCGACATAAATCTAAACATGTTTTTGCTTCTCTCGCGCAGATATTTTTACTGAGTATAAGAATGTTCCCCTATCCTTCACCCTAAGTCCCAAATACCTATCAGATTATCAAAAAATGGACCAACGTATATAAAATGGTATGGTAGTAATATAAAACGGGTTAATACCTACCAATTTTGTTAGGTATCGTCATATGGCGTCACACAACTAACCCACATTGGTACTTACGTGTTTTGTAACTCAGACTTGACTTGAACACGACAAACGGAACCGATAACATTTTTGCTTTGCGAAATGGAACAGCATAAAAAATGTGCCTACTACATACCTACATCAGTTTTATGCGCAATTCAAACCCCAATGTTATAGATATATAACATATAATAGATTGAATAAGAAATAATACAGAAGGAAAGAAGTTAAGAAGTATGCACATTTTAAAAACCCTATCCTACTACTTTGGTCTTTGTACCTACCTACAGCCCTTATGTCGCGGGCCTAAGAACTAAAATTAAATTGCAAGCGTTTACCTTGATGTATCAAGAGAGGTAGGGCATAGCGATTTATCGCTCGAACTGGAGCAGCCCGACTGGTGAAATACCTCCACCTTACAGAAGACCGCAGCCAAATAACAATCACTTCGGTGTTGTTGTGTTCCTGCGTGTGAGTAAGGTTTCCAGAGCTCCTTGGGGGTGCTACATTAGTAGTAGTCCAGTAACAGATTTATTATGCTGTACTTGTCACCCTTAAGCTAGGACCTCATTACCACTTAACATCAGGTGGGATGAGGTCAATCTTGAAGTGCAATATAAAAAAAAAAACCTACTGTTCAACGAACGCACATTGAGAGACTCGCTCCATAATATTCAAAGAAAATTGTGTCATTAAGACATAAATTTGTTTTAATTTATTTCAGTTTAGTGCCATTTTTATTTCAGGCTTGGTTTATGGAGTCATTGTTTCCGATCTCTGCCGGACCCGAATGACCAATACCAACGACGTTTCTTCGTTGGTTGTCGTTGGGTGTACGACCCGTTTACTACCGGCTACGATAGAATTCGTGGTTACTTACTTCCAGGTATGTGTTTAGTTTTTTTTGTCCTACTGAATTTAGTTACAATTACTCGTAACACCATTATCTCTTAACATGTACCTTACTAGCAAAAAAACAATCACACTTATTAAATGGTTTTGTATTTGTGCTATGAATACCACAGTGGATATGAATTGGGTGCGTCCAAGACAATTTAAAAAAAGTATATATCTCAAACTGACTTCATCACGAGTCAAAACTAGGACTTTCCCTTTCCTTAGCTTAGTCACTGCGCCACCAAAGTCATCACAATGCATTTTTTAAGTACATAATTATGTTATTTAATTTTTCAGGTTTCATGATTGCAACGCAGTTTTTTTTCACACTCTGTCTACTCGGAGTGCTGGTTTCAGCGATTTTAGTACTTATTTTCTTCCTTTGCTGTTCACCTGATCAACGAAGATTTGTTGCAATAATTAAAACCATTGGATTTGTTATGCTGGGTTCGGGTAAATATAACATTGTTTTTATAAAAGCATGCGAGAAAATAAGTCATTTCGAATAAAGATATAACCATTTCAGTTCGTTCTAAGCGTTGTTTGATTTCACATTGCCATTGAAATGACAAGAATACACATTCCACGTCACTTTCGCTCATAGATTTTGTTGATGCACAGTTGCGAGTCGCTAAAAATGGCACCAGCAAAACAAGGCTTCAAGCCTTCTTTCTCTCTGTGGCCGCGCTCGTGACATCACGTCAAAAAAATATTTCCTCAAACACTTGAAATTCAAATTTATTTAATCTATAATAATATGATCTTTTTTGAAATGCTTGTATTGATTTACAGATAGTTATGTACGTCGTCACGCGGGGGAAATAATTTATTTGTATTTTGTATGGAACTGCTAATCTACAAAATGTTTAATCGAGGCCTTGAACTGATTTTGATAATTCCAATGCACGCACACACAGCGAAGCAATGATTACAATTACATTTCATTGTCACATTACTTCATTACAAGTATGAATAATGATCAGAAAATTTATGTAATATGTATATTGTTTTCAGGTATTTGCGGTTCAATCGCCGTTATAATATTTGCAAGTTTGGGAAATACAGACGGGTGGATGCCAGACCACCCCAATAATTATTTGGGTGGGTGTAAATTACGTGAAACGGTCTTCACTCGGTCAGTTAAATGCCGTCTAATGTTGGTTCTGTGATCATTAAATAAATAAATTTTTTTTTTCAGGGTGGTCTTTTGGTCTCGGAGTTGTAGGAGCCGTTGCGTGCTTAGTTACAGCTGCGCTTTTCCTCACAGAAGCCAATATCCAGACAAAAAAACGGAACAAATTAAAGGAATCTCAAGCACGATTCGAGTTAGAGTATGAGTCTAAGGCGTAATGTTTGTGTTACGATATAATGGACTCCTAAAAAGGTATCATGAAATATTTAAAAAATGATTTTAGTCCAATTTTGGACGTAGGAGAAACTGTGCCTTTGATCTGAAAGAAACTACTAGTAACAGAAGGGGATAAATTTTGTGTTTTTACTGATTTTTAACACATTGTATACTCTAATTCTCGTTTTATTAAACATTGGTTCATTTAATATTCGCTGATAACATTTTTTCAATAGTTTAATAATATTTTGAAAAAGATAAACTTAAAATATTTACAACCATAGGGTAAGATAAAAAAATCTGTTTCGCACATATTTTAAAATTTTATGTATTGACTATAAATAAACATCACAAATATTTTTAGGAATTATATAATCATAGAATAATCAAAAGCGAGAATAAGCCTTATAATACGACACGAAAAATGATTTTATTAAAAAAATCCAGATTCAGCCATTTGTAATTAACAATTCAGTTCTTTAATGTGTTGTGTACACCGTTAGTTGTCTGAAACATGCACATTCTACACATGTACATAGTTATTGTAATAGCAGACGCATCATGATGTTTTTATAAGTTTTATGAGTGTGACAAAGACATACTCGATGTGTTTTCTACTAAAATCACAAACATGTGCAAAAAAAAAACAGGAATTAATTGGAAGATTTAATTTTCCATAACAATAAAAAAAAATACTACGAAAATCAGTGTAATACCTTTTACGCTGAATGTAATACTGCATAGGTACTGTATGAAGTTATATGTGCTGTGAATGTGCTTAAAAGCTTCAGATAACTGAGATTTTACGTATTCCAAATATGTATTGGTACAAAGGATGTTTATAAGTATGCAAGTGAGACAAATCTATGCTGAATTCAAACTACTATCTGGTTTCGTGCGTTTGTTTTAGAGACTACCTCTTATTTTTTACCAACGAATACATTTGCACCTTAGTTTTAGATGTAAGTTCTTTGAAGAATCATATTAAACTGTGTACTTGTATTAATTCTTTATATTTTTATAAAAACGATTTAAAATTTATGTTATGTAGGGCTTTTAGCAAATAAGTGATACTTATTTCCGTCCATTTTTCTATACATTTTTTTGTGGCCCAGGCTTTCTAAACAAATTTAAATAGCTCAATTTTAACTAGGTCAGTGGGGCACTTATATATGACTGCTTATTTCAGAATAGCTACAGAATTAGATAATCGATCGCAAATGCGCATGTGTCCTGTCGTCTTGATAAAGTATTTTTTGCTGGTTTGTGAATCTCTGTAACGGATGCGATTTTCACGTCTTTTTGCATTACAAAAGATAAGGTAGGCAAGTCTAAGGTATTATGAAGATTTGTCTAGACAGCCTGGGTCACGTTTTATTTTGACAAAACATTTAATGTAATAAATAATGTAAATGTTTATTACTAAAAAAATTATATCATTCTATTGAAAAGACATTTTATGATTTATTATTATTTTAGTGTATTACACAATCATATTTGTATCACAGAATTATATTATATTTTAGTTAGATTAGAGAAAAGCCGTAAATCCATAAAATTTGCTAGCTTTAATTAGTTTTGATATTATTACGTGAACTTCATGATAAAATGACTTTTTTTACTAATATTCGTAAACGTATTACTTATATTTATAGATCTGATAAATGCCGTCCAGATTGTAATAAACTTTAAAAAAAAAAAATGTTTTTTTTTAATTTCCTCATTATGAAATTTAGATATATTAAGGAACCTTTTAATTAACAAACAAATATCAGAGAACATGCATACACCCTTTAACCTTAAATACATTTATAAATAAACCTGCCCACACTGGAACAATATTTAGCATCGCCTTGTTTGGCCACAGAAAATTGCCCTCACAAACAATTTACTCCTAAAAATACAATTTTTATTATTATGTTAGATTGTAACAAGACTTCCTTAAGGAAATAAAAATTTTGCTAACGACGCACCAACATTTTTTTAATTTGACTCGAGAACATATTGATGAGTTCGAAATGTTGTCCACTGTAATGATTCTACTAGCGAATATAGGTACCTACTTTCATATGACACTATCTCAATGTTGTATTGGTAACTTATCTCCTCTAACGATGTCGACTTCTGCCAGTACCTATCACGTGAGAAGCAAAGTCAATTTATTTGTTCATGTAGGTTACAAGTAACACTTATGTATCGTCAAAATGATTACAAACCAAAATTAAAGCGCTACAGCCGGTTCGATACCTAATTCTACCGAGAAGACGGATTCTTCTCGGTAGAAACTCAGTAGTCATTATAATCTTTACGAAATTTTGAACTAAATGAAAGTGAAGTTCTACTTCACGATATAAATCGGGTATGTGTTGCTCTATAACATTTCGTGAATTCTGTGGAGGCCAATTTCTAGTTTATTTTTTTTAAGGCACAATCGTGTTTGAACTTCTGAAGCAAGTTCAGGTAGACAATGCGGCGCTTTTGAATTCGGTTCACTTTGTAAATTACTTATTTTATTAATTTCTCATTATTAAACGTTACTGGTACGTACAAATCAACACCAAATGTACCTACTAAAGATTACGCAGTCCATAGGAAATATTATAAATCAGATCTTTTCTCACTAATTCATACTATACCACACACTTAAAGTCTACGATACGATTAAAAAAAGAACAATTTATGTATGTCATTCATGCTTTCTCTTTAACTACCCTCAACTGAAAATTATTGGATCCTGCGCAGATTAAATTTTAAATACAAAACATTGAAGTGTCAATGTCAAAGTGTTAACTGACATAATGTCAGTCAACATTAGCCATCCGTCAAACCGTCAAACAAACGACCGTGTCAAAACCAAACAAAATCCCGCAAGGGCTACGAAAAATTGTTTATTCGAGAAATATATTAATATCGCTTTTAATCTCAATATTTATTTAGCTAATGAACTAAATAACTCAATATTAGGAAGATACTTGGCCGTCGTTAAAATGACTGCCAATAATGAATACCCGAAGGCTTCCAGTAAGTTGAACATGGGCACGCCCACATTTTATGTGTACGTTTGTTTCTAATAGGAAAGAGGACAGTTTTAATGACTATCCTAAAACGAAATTAAATTCTCCTACAATTTAGGTTTAGTTTTGCTACATAAAGTTGCAATTTGGTTTTGCATTCCAGATGCAACTGAGAAACTAGGTGCGAAAGACAAGTGTTACAGTAACTTACTTGTTTTATTAGATTCGAATAAACCGGTAAATAAACAATGATGTAAAAAAACATTTCTGCAGAGATACAGTTATATAAACATTATGATTTTGAATATTCACTTCATAAGGAATTCAAATCATTACTTGAACAAGGAACATTAGTAATGTTTACACAAGGCACATCACACTATTGACCTATAAAATGCATAGATGATAGTTGCATGATCTATTTCTTTTTTCTTACAGATGCCACCCTGATTGGAGCAAGTATAACTTATGTGGCAGGTTTATTTTTGCTCCTTTCATTTGCTGGCCCATATTGGATAGAATCTTATCCAGAAATGTTTTCATCATTCAAGCACATGGGTTTATGGGAGTATTGCTTCGACCGTTTTCGCTTTCCATCATATCAGTTTGACAAACTATTCCATGGATGTCACTATATTTTTAGCCAGGTGTGTATTTAAGCTGTTACAAAGTCAGTATATAACATAACAATAACAAAAGCAGTCTATATGCAACAAGGCTGCCTAAAGAGTTCCCCTGAAATATATTTAAGCAAGTTTTTAAATGTAAAAAAAGAAATCATATTTTTCTTTTTATATCCCTGACTTCTAGTGCTGTATCTCTTTTGTTAAGGGGTTCAAGTACTTTATGGTTGAGTTGAGTTGTTGGGTTTGTGATCAGCAATACCCATTTAGTAAGCATAAAAATGAAGCCAGTGCCCATCATGGATTAGAAAAATAATGACCTTTGTCCTGCATTGGAATATTAATCGGCTGGTACCACTACTCCTCACCTCTACCTTAAATACCCCACCCTTTAGATCTTTACTGTTTGGGTAGCGTTATATTGTTTGGCTTACAGATTCAAATTGAATTTATTTTTCCAGGAATTCTATGTGATTAGGGAATGGCTTCTACCTGGCTGGTTGATGTCTGTTCAGGCATTTGTGACGTTGGCTCTAATGCTTTCATTTACTGCTCAAGTTCTTCTGGCCCTTGTAATAATACGCTGGCCATTGCGCACTGTGCTGCGCTACGAATGGATGTTTGTAACAGTCTCATGCACCCTAGTGGCTTTGTCTAGTAAGTAGTTCATTATTCTCTTACTGTATGTATTACTTGTTTAAAATTCAAAAAATGATATTTAATAATCTTAGATACAATTTCAAAATCAGCTTGTATATTATTGTATTCATTATTTCAGGTGCTTTCCTATTTCTTGCCGTGGCTGTGTTTGGTGGCAACTGTTACAGACGTGACTGGCTGCTGTATCCTTCATTCAATGTACTATCATGGTCATATGCATTTGCTGTTATTGCCTTCATGTTATTTGGTAAGTTTATGATTTTGCATTGATATTCTGTAAAAGTGCACAATGTTTTTTTAGTTTTAACACATTTTTAGGTTCAGACATTTACGTTTCATCTGAAATTTTGTTTTAGTTTACTAGTTTTTTTTTATATTTTTTGTGTATAAAATATATATTGGTGCACAATAAATAACTTCATCAATGAATAAAGGAAGGGGATTGTTTTCATCTGTTATTTTTGATTTAGGTGCTGCCGCCATCCTTCTGTATTTGGAGGCTCGCAAGTTATACCAGCTACGTCTAGAGGCTAGAAACCTCGTGGCTCAGATGCAGCACAGCCAGCCCGAGCATGCCCTGCATCAACTGCGAGATCAACTGCAGCAGCAGAGACATGGGTGGAATATGTAAATGTGAATTACCTATCATCAATAATGTTGCCAGGCCCAGTATGAAATAATATTTCCTTGCAATTTTTTTAATGACTTACATAAAACTAAGAGAGAATTAGTGTATCGGCACTTTAGGAAACTTTAAGTACTTATATTTTTAGCCATTTTACTAACAATAGATACTATCTTCTATGACCCTTTATTACAACATGCTATTGTCCTACTCCACATATTACAGAATTAATGAATAACTACTGGGCGTTTTATCTCGATTCTGGCAACATTTCTTTATACATTAAAATATTAAAGTACCTGGTTTTTGAAAATCACATCCTTCTATGCTTGGAACACACCTGTTTCAGAACACAAGTATGTAAAATACAAATTATGAATCTCATAAAGATTTGTCCTATTCACATTTCTTTTATTTTTTTGGGACTGATACATAAGGAAACAACACAACATGGTGTTAATTGTGTGCCTTAATATTACGTCATGTATTTAGGTTTAAGTTGTATTTGTAAATCATGAATGCATTTAGATTTTGGGTCATGAAATGTGAATGAGCTACATGAACTGTTTATAAGGTCAATATTTATACAGGTATAATAGTAACTTCCAAATTGCACATGCAAAGCTTTGCAAGTACAAATGTATTTCAAAAATATGATTTCAGGTATTGGTGTCAAATACAGTAGAAGTGTAAACATGAGAGATAGAATTCTACCTTTATATAGTTATGATCAATATTGTATGTTGACTAGAAAATAAACATTTAATTACTCATGATACACAATTCATGACACTTTAAATTTATATTATTTCTTATAGATTAATGATTATTAAGATTTTTTTTAAATATACTATGTGTTCTCCCCAAATAAAAATATTTTGTCATATTCAAAATAAGTTAATACGAACTACTTACTGCCCGACGTTTCGGTTAGGTTGCACCAACCGTGGTCACGAGCTGACTGAATGGTGTCGCGTTTTGACCCGTTAAATTATTTTAAATGTTTAAAATGGAACGCGAAAGTCTTAAAATTTATATTCAAAATAAATCGAGCCGCTCCTTGATACCTTCTTAACAACTAAGGACCCCAAGAATTGGGCGATTTTTTGCACATTGTATGTTCAGAATATTAGATTTTGGCTAAATAGATTGCATTTGACTATCTTTTAAATAGTATGGATTCATTGTTTGCTTTGAAAAACTTTATGAGTATATTTTAAATTAATTAACTACGAAAAAAAAACTTGTAAACTTAATGATGATCTATGCATGTGATTTAAGTGTGCTACCAATATTTTGGTAGATAAGGTAATATTATACACAAGTCTGCTTTTCTTAATTCTTAAGTACCTAGACGGTAATTGAATCTAATTGTATTATGTTTAAGCATGTTTTAGTGGTCTAGGTACAAAATATTGCGTATTTTTTTACTTTGTTACTTTCAAAGTCCTGTCTAATTTTTTAGTAATTTTAAGTATTAGCTTAGCATGTGAATTCATGAACTTAATGTAACTTAGTCCGTCCGATTAAATACATCCCTGTTTTTAGTTAAAATATTTTACCATTTAATGGATAAGCACATTTTGATGATATCGATAATACATATATTTTCGAAAAATATCGTATTTTATTTAATTACTAGCTACTCGCCCAGCTCCACGCGTGTGCAAGTAAATACAAATGAATTCGTCTTTCCTGTACATTAATGTATATGGATTAATAAAATATATATACCTATATACTTTCTCATACATCACTCTATCTACCAAAAAATCGCATAGAAATCCGTTGCGTAGTTTTAAAGATCTAAGCATACATAGGGACATACAGAAAAAGGGACTTCGTTTTATAGTATGTAGTGATAATCATCCCATTCCCCAAAGCATTTGTGATCATAATGTATTTATAATTTTAGTAGTAACATTTTTATGGTATAAAGATAGATAAAAGTATAGCTTCGAAATTGATGAAATTCAATGTCTTACCTGGTTTTTGCATGGAGTTGCAAATTCGTAAGACGTGTTCCATAGTAGGCTCTGGTATATTGCCGTCAAACACCACCATAGGAGCCTGCTCTAACACGTTCCTATGTTTCTCCACCTAAAAAATAATTTTGTTGTTATAACATAGGCTCATTAGTAATGTCTTGCCTGCACATCTACTTATAAGTAGGTGTGTACTACACACTGTGTAGGCAGTTATAGTACGTGCGGTGTAGCATGGTGCGGGTTACGTCTGTCCACATGACAAGGGATGCGGCGTGACGATAAAATAATTATTTTATCGCGAACGATATTCGTAACTTAAATCTCGTTCTATTTATTTTTTTAAGAAAAAGTAAACGTAATGGCGTTAGTGTTAATTTAAACTAAATCGGTTCAACGATTGAATTATGCAAAAGTGCGCTATTTGCAGTCACATAGGAAGTACATATAAATGTAACTACATACGACATAATTGTGCTAGTGCATAACTGTGCTAATTAAACGATTAAATCACTATACAATAATTTGCTATGGAACGTTTTTGTTTAACTGTTTTCATGAGCAGAGTTTTTCAAAATAATTCAATCAAAGCGCGCTAAGTAGGTACGCTTTTGGGAATAAGGATCTAGCATTTGTTTAGTTCCAGTTGTTTTAAAAAGACATTAATATTTTCTTAGGGGGTACGTTATACCTAAGTATCCTTACCCTATATCTGTTGTTATATCTGTTATATAATGATTATGGATTTTTTCACAAGATAGCATAGGTAGTGCTATCTATTAGATTAGTAGGTACAGTATTCTGCTGTATATTGTTATGTTAGGGCGCTTATCAGTGGTAAGAGGTTCATTTAAATACTTAAAATAAAGTGAAAGAAATCATCACCAGATCAGGGGTGATGTGATTGTGCACGGCCATATCTCCTAAGCCCATCAGGCACTCTCCTCGTTTGTCAAGTACAGCGGCATAGGATGCTGTTCGTGCGTTCTTCACTATACATCCTGTAAACAAGTTAATGACATGCAAGCTTGACGAAAAGTTCTTTGGAAAACAGTGAAGGGTGATCTAAATAGTGATTTTGTTTTTGATTTTTAATTATAGTAAAGTAGTGTAGGTACCTAAATATGGTTGATGAGGACTTTTTTGTAAGAAATATTGATTGGGAGAAAGTGCATGTGGGACATATCTACAAAAGCGGACAAATAAATAAAACAATACCAGTATGTATTTAGACAAATTATTGGTTATCCTGACTTCCCTATTCCCTACTTTCCCTACTAATATTATAAATGCGAAAGTAACTCTGTCTGTCTGTCTGTCTGTCTGTCTGTTACGCTTTCCTGCTTAAACCTCTCAACCGATTTTGATGAAATTTGGTATAGGTATACGTTGAATCTCAAGAACGGACATAGGCTACTTTTTATAAGAAAATAAGGGGGGGGGGGATGGGGGTAACACCACCTTTGAAAGTTTATATGGAAAAATGTTTGTTTTTGAAGTTAGAGATATGAAATTTGGCACAAATATAGCTCGAAACTTGGATTAAAATATAGACTACTTCTTGTTTCGAATATTAGGGGAGAAAGGGGTAAAACCGACCATGAAAGGGTGTAGTCCACGCAAACGAAGTCGCGGGCACAGGTAGTACCGTATATTACTTACGCATTTCAAATTAAGGCTAAGGAGCAATTACATTTTTAGTAAACTACTCTTTTATGTGATAGTAATACTTATATGAGGTCGGAGCAAAGTCCAAAGTGTGTTTTTATTTAATTGTAGGTACTTGCTAAGTAAATAATTAAAATATTTGTTTCTTCGTTTCGTTCCTGACTGATGATGATCTTATTATTCATTCTTATTCAATATTTGTTTATTTAGGTAGGTTACATATAATAACACTTTCGAATCGTAATTGTATATAATGCAAAGTGATTCTACTTCCGGTTCGGAACCTATATCAACTGAGAAGACACCGGTAAGAAACTCAGCAGATTAGTGAGCAGTAGAGCAGTATCTAACTTATAGCTACCTATGTGTAGAACACTTTGGACCAAGTCATATAGTTTTATTGAATATGAAAAAAAGCATTAAGTATTATTTTATTTTAAGAGGTAAGTTGAGCAGATCAGTCCCCAAATGTGTCACCTGTTCATTGCGTCATCATAATAAAAAAAAAGTTTAAAATATGTCATCTCTAGGGAAAGTGCGTGATAGTCGTAACCTACATAAGAATCTCTAGTTTGTAAAATCTGTAGGTAAGATTTACTTTTGTATTGCAAAGTACTTACCAATTTTTCTAGTGTTACATTTTGATTAAATTCAGAACATGGACTTAAAAGTAGTTAATTGACTTCTATATCTTAACTGTAGGTACCTACATGGAAGTATATATTGTCTACAGCAACACAACGGGGCATAGTTGCTTTGGTCGTCAACCTTTTTTGGTCGTGGGCCAATATCAATAAAACACAGTCACGGTCTCATGAAAGAACAGGCATTTTCCTATGAACAATGTTTTGCCTTATTTGTAGAAGTTGGTTGGTTGTTTATTTAAGCAATTTTCTTTATTTCATTGAGTACCTACCTTTATACGTAGTAGGTACGACTGCACGGATGTACTTATCTAGGTACTTACCTACCTACTTGCTTTCATGCAGTTATTACTAGTATTTTTTTTAAAAATCCGGGACTTTTGATACTGATGATGTCAGTCAAATAAACCGTGGTCTCTGATTGTGGTGAGCAGGTAAGCTGTCCCCTACTCCCGGGCATATTCATAATTGAGATAAAGTCCATCCTATTCAGATATTACTGTAAAGCCGAAGGTCTTAGGGCTACGTCAACCAGGTACCGACCATAAGGGTTGTCTGTCGCACTGTCTTCGCCCAGCATTGGCAACGGTTCTTCACATGCTGGTGCCTCGTAATTGAGGTGATGTTCAACCAATTCAGACATTACCGTCGAGCAGAAGCCCCGGAGCGATGTCAGCCAAGTATCGTCCATCGGCGTCATCTCCAACGGCGGTAAGCAGGCGCACCCTGCCTCCGCGAAGTCTCCAAAGAGCCTCTGCCATGTTGCGCCCCACGCCGCCGCCACATTGCTTCACTACACACGGATGTGTGCTGCCATCGAGCTGAAATAGATATTATAACCTTCTCAGAAAAAACACTTACCTACACTTTCTTCAAACAATATATATTTATTACATTTTGCGCATTTTCATACATATTGCCAAACAGGTGATTGAATAGTTTGAAGAAAAAATATAATCACGAAATTGTGCAGGACATGTTGTATTTATTGGAATCCTGTATTTTTAAATGACCCTAGTTTGCTTGTAGATGGCATTTGTATTCCTTAGACGTATTAGGTCGATATATTTTCCTTGCTTAAAATTTAAGAGAACTCAACTCAAATGTTCATATAAATGCGTAACAATTAATTATGCCAATGACATAAATAAATCATAAAATCTAAGTATTTAATAACTGCACGCAAAATTTAAAATCCAAAACAAATGAGTGGAATTGTTTTAAAAAACTCTCCATGGCTTAAAGTGGTTTCTGCATGTGACCTAGTAAATGCGAGTTCCACTTGGAGGAGGGGGCCTCCGCGTTCTTTAATTCTTACCTACTTTCAGCAAAAAAATCGTAAGAATAAAATGTAGTTATTTCTGTAGCGTGCTGGTGCTGTGCTTACGTGCAGACATTCGAAGAAAGGTAAAATCTAATTACAATGCGAAATAATTTAAGTTAAGGGTTTATATTTAGCATAAAGTGCTGCTATTTTTATGAACTATTATGGATAACCAATGTTTATGATAATATCAATTTTGGACCTGTCTTCGTTCATAGTGTTCATACCTACTGTACCTACATCTTAATATTTTATATTTTGCGGGCTACGTATCTTTCTAATTTTTTAAACATACATAAAACACATGATTTCCGTAAGTTTTCAGAGAATAATTTGGAAGAGACTTGTCAAATTATTAAAAGGCTAAAAGCGAATTATTAACGAGTGGTGGTTCATCAATAGCGTTTCTATTCGAACGAGTTTAAAAAGTAAAAACAAAGATACATTTCTTTTCAAGAAACATACACGCTGGCGTAGTCACGAACAAAAGCTAGGGTAGGTAACTAAGTCCTTACTATGAAGGCGAGCGTTCCCATGCACGATGCACGGTGACATCATATTTCGACGTCTTGCCATACAAGAATCTCATCGTGTAAATCGTGCGTAGCACATGATAATATTAACTGTGAATTTGCACTAAACCAGAATATAATGTTATTGACTTTTAATTACCAGATATTACCATATAACTACGCTAAAGTACCAGACGCTACGAGATACTACGATGCAACTACGCGTAAGACACGCTACGAGCTATATATGTATGAAATAGAAAACCTGCCATTAGGGTTTGGTTCTCTTTCTTTTGGTTGAAACAGTATGAAGAGCGGAAAAATACTACGAGCGTTCTAAAAGGGATTCGTACTTTTGTTCCCCCTATGGCCTACGGACTACTAATTTTACGGACCCCGTAGTATTAACAGTCCGTAGGCCAAAATATTGGCCTAAGTTGATCCCGGCACAGGAGGAACCCCACTACTTGTCTTTTGAGTCAGAATTACCCATGCAATCCAATTCAATTCAATCATTTTAACGTTTGCTACAAGCGCCGGATGCTATAGACAAAAATGTACCTTTTTAAGTTATTCTTCATTACGTATACATACACTACGTCCTAGTTCGAGTATAACTAATTGAAGCAGCTGGTTTTAGTTTAACTTAGTACTTAAGTCTCTGGGTAACAGTTTTACTTAATCAGTGAGTTAATGCGCTTGCGGTCGTGCTTTGCTCGCGAATAGCGATGGTAACTCTCTTATATCCAGTTAGCTACTTCCTTTAGAGCAATGCTTCTTAAACTGTAGCAAAAAACTAAACTAGTAGGTAATTGGTATGACAAACCAAAGTAATCAAGTAAGCTTGTTGAGTACTTACGTTTTGTACATAAACCAAACTAAAGTGATTATTTCAAGGACGTGATTTTTGTTCAAAACCAAGGAAACATTTTTTTAGGTTGAGTCTTAGAAGATAAACTATTTAAATATTAAAATATATATATATCATCTCCATGAGGAGCACACTGCATTAGCAGTGTGCTTTGAATTTTTTAGACCCTATGCTTATATTATGTTTTTCTCCTGAAAACATGATCATGTTTGTGAGAGTTTTAGTCAACTATTCCGAGTTGTGGGAATGACTTCCCCTCCTATATATATTTTTTAAATACCTAACTACAAATTTGGCTTCTCCTGGAAGCTACATCCGGTTGAAATAAGTAATAAGTTCCTTGGAACCCAATTGACAGTAGATGCTTCGTAGAGGAACTTGGTTCTAGTCTGATTATATTTGCACTTTTTAAAGGGTACCTTGTTTCGTTGGGTATTTTTAACACCGCCCTATGAAGCTATACGGCAGGCCTCTCTTTGCCTTGTTTTACGGATTTTAAAGTTTAGAAATAGTAGGTTAGGGGTTTACTGCCGTGCCTAAACCGCTGTGGCGAGCAGTTCATTGTGACTAGGTGCAGGAGGGTGGGTAATAGTTCTAAGTAGTGAGTGAATGCGCCCGCGGTTCGTGCATCGCGCGACCACTGCAGCGATCATATCGCGGACTGCACGCGATACCGACCACAGTAAAATCATGACCAGTTAGGCTGCTGCGCGTCGAAAATGACCCAGACATACTTCCTTACAAATATAATAAAAGCTAAGGTACTTATGGTTTTGGTTTAAAATGGTTGGTTTATCACAAAATTGGATGTCCGTGAGAATAGAGTAGAGTTGCCAGGTCGACAAATGTAACAGATCAGCAAGTTTTTAAAAAAATTGGGTAAAAAGGCCGGACATCCTATATTTATAGAAGATTTTGAGTCTCAATATTAAAAGGTAAAAAATGGCTTCAAAATGTCTATTTTTTTACCTAAAGTCAATATATAATCATGTTGTTATATGCATATAGCCTGAAACCTAGTCAACTGAACATGATCAACCCAGGCCTGCAAAGCCGTAATCATAGTCAATAATTTGTCATTTTTTATATTATGAAAATATTTTAAGAACGGTTTGACTTTTACACCACTTTGGTTTTAGGGGTGTTAAGACGCTAAGACGGATGTGAATGAAGTTCTCTGAAGATGTAGTGCTCAAATTGTAAAAAATCACATTAGAAACCTTTTGGCCTAAATAAAAATCGCGTGTCTTCCCTTCGTCCGAAACTCGTGTTTAAAATATATTTTTTTTAAAGTATCTCAGTTTATTTGTCCATTGCTTTGCTGGTTCCCAACTGTATTGTGACAACGACACATCTCATTCTACGATGCACTTGTTTTGCACCATAATAAATATCGGTCTGTGAAATAGGTCTCACAAAGTGTATTTTGTATGCAATTATTTAGTTTTTTGAACTTATGTAATTTATTAAGACATGCACTATTTTAAGTAGTGATAAGAGAAATTACTTAAAAGCAGTTGCGATTTTATTTTGAATAAGTAGTTTGAAACTGAACTCATTGTTTATTAATTACCTAATAGTAAGTTAGTGTCATAATTCGGGCATGTCAACATTTGTCGATCAAGGTTGAAGAGGAAGAAAAAGTTGCGTAATTGAAAATTTCTTTAAATGTTTGTGCAGTGAATCTGAAAGTTAAACATAGAAAACATACAAAATTTTTTAATATTTCATATCGTAAATTAATTTGGCACAAAATTTTGTAAACTGTTTATTTTTTTATTACATTAAGAATTCATCTGATTGACGTTTGAAGACTTGATTAAAGCAATAGAAAATAGACACAAATTAGAGAAAACAACTTTACTTCTTTCTTTTAAAAATGTAAGCATATATAACAACTCTTTTCTTGTATCTTGATACATAATTTGTTACTGGCAATTAACGTTTACAAGAACAGAATTTTAAATTAATGTTACCACAATTAATATTCCGAACAATCACGATATACATAACTATCAGATTAGGTCACAATACATTTATTTAGCCGTTGTATTATTTCTTGAGTTTTCTAGGTGGGGACTGAGGCCCTCCCTGGGCAGTAGTGACTTACATTTATCTCACTTGTTTCACTCGTGATGAGCCAGTTTTTTTAGCAGCATACACTCCACATTACACGCCTCTCGCACAGTTCATTTGTGGTTAATCGGAAGTCAGATGCGTTCATTCATAATTTCCACTAAGCGCCCGCTACTGTGGTATAATTACCCAAAATGCGCGGTGCGCTTCCCCGACGGACTAATTGTGGCCGACCGGTCATTATTCAAGAGCTCATTCGTCATCTATCGGTGCACACATCATACTGAATAGAGGTGTCGAATTGCAATTTGACGATGATTTTGTGACGTCAATGGTACATTTTAGGTTGACACTTGTTTTTCTTATATAAAGTTCACGCTTTCACCATCGTTATTGGCTTTCAGTTTCCGTATTTTAATACAATTAAATATTTTGGTTATTCGTATGTGAGCCCGTCAAAGCCATTTTGTTCGTGGGGCGGGAGTGGGGTGTATCAATTTCATATTGACAAAATGTTGGTCTGCAGTCACTTTAAGCTGTGAATAAATCATGAATTTCAATCAACAATATGTACATATGTCGATCAGAATGAATTGAATATCATTATTATGAGTACCACCTTTTTATTGGTGAAGCGAACCAACGAATGCGGCGAAATATAGAAGAAAATCAGTGATTCAATAAAACTAAAATTAATTTTTCTGGTTGAGTTTGAATGGATTTAAAACTTTCTCTTACTATTGAGTTACTATATATAGAGAAAATACTAAATTACTCCACTATCGTGATTGGTGGAGGTATCTAATTTAATTTTAATTACTCCCACAGTGGGGAAAGTTTTAAAAGTTTGTTAATTACCTCTTTATCATACTTTTGAGCGCCGTTGCAGATAGTAAAAAGACTTGGAATTCTAACGGTAACGAAAAAAAAATAATTCCATTGTGTAGATACTAAATCGCTCGAAAAGTTTATTTAGGATCGGCTACGACGTGCTACGGTGCTACGATACTCTTAATTGCACCAACTAAAATGTTTTGTTACTGACGGTTTCAATTGTCAATTTAAAAACATAGGAATTTGACAACCCGTCAATAATAAATATAATAATAATAACCTGTCAGTTGGTACGGTGCAACTAACTCTAATTGTCAGTGAACTAACTTAACTCAAACGATTACTGACAATTTAACGACATTTTAAAAATGTTACTTGAAAATTGTTACGATTATATTAACTAATAAATTTAGTCATATAACAACTGTTTGAATGGCGATTCTATTACAAAATTAACGTTAAGATTTAAAAGAGTCTAATGTAGGGAAAAGCATGGTTGATCCGATTACCTAAATGGTCATTTATTTATGATTTCATATATATTATTTGGTGTTAATTTTTACAGTAACGTTCATTCAAACGCGCGTCGAGTGCTAAACCACTTGTCCAAGTGAACAACTTCAGACCTGATTGGCCTCCATGAAATTCTCCGAATGTATAAGATATCCAAACGCCCGTGGCGTGTTCTATAGTAAACAAACTTCAAGTATTGTGCATAGCATTAATTTGCTGCACTAGTCAAAATCTTCACTGAGGTCAGGCTCTTGGCTAAATGTATGATTATAGAGAGTTCATCACGAAAGTTACGTGAATTGTTCCGCTTTCTTGTATTCAAGTTCAGGTTCATCAATACATATAACTAAAATAACGAACGCAACGTATTTTTTTAAGTGATTTCTCATTATCTGCAGCGTTGCTATGGGATCCAGTATTTTGTGTATATGCAGATTTGGATTGTTAAGGAGTTTCAATACCGTTAATCCCCAGAGTTATTATTTCATCTGAATTTTGTAGATTTTTACCTAAAATAAATAGCACTTTAAGGAAATTTGATAATTTGATTTAATTAAATGCCAAGAAATTATCATCTTATGAATAAAGAATACATAAAACTGTTTCGGAGAGAAAATAACTTCACAATACATTATTCTAATGTAGTGGTGGCATATCAAAAACCTTCTTTGAAATTATTACATATATTATATATTATTAGACACATTATCATCAATTAAAATTGGTTTTTCATATATGATATTGATTATAAAAGTATTATACTGAGAGAGTTTCAATTATGAGTACCTAAGGTTTCACATCCATCAGGGTATCATGTGGAAATATGTTATGAACAAATAAAAAATCCAGTTTTAATAACAAATGTTCCCGACAAATCCCAGACGCGGTTCAATTCAAATATAATGCACAAGTAAACAAAAACATACCAAACTGCGATCTCACGAACCAGAAAGTAACTTTAAATTACGTTAGAGCCTGATTTACGATTGACCTTTTCCAATTTAAGTGTTATCATATTTTCCGTGGCGAAGGAGATTCGGAACTAACGTTCCGGTCCGTGCTGTAAAGCTGTCGAGGTTCCGCCAAGACGGGAGGAGCGCAGTCATTTTATATGTATCATCGTCAATATTTTGCAGTAAACAAGTGAATTTTTATAAATGGTTTTGCAATGTGGGAGGGCGCTGGAAGGCGACGGTATCGAGCGTGGGCGCGCCGCCCTAGCGAGCGAAGCCCTTCAGTCGAGTCCGCGGGGAGGCACGGCGCGCACGCCCCGACTCGGTCTGACGCCTCACCATATACCCCCCACACCCACAGTGCCCCAGCGAGTTGAGCAAGTACACGTGAAAGCAGTGCGCGTGACACCGGCCCCGGCTGAGCGACGCGCGTTGCACACCACCTAACCTAACACGGCCCAAACGATCAAATTGATAGTGTGATAATAAATAATATGATATGTGACAGCAGACCAGTGTTTATCGAATAGCTTGGGCGGCGGCGGCTTGTCTACGTCATGCTATGGGGTATGTATTTTATTCGATGGAAGTATATTGATGCGACGTTTTTAGATGTCATTTAGCGCGAGTACATTTGGATTCATCAGCAAATTAAGACATTTTTCTATCTTGAGGAGTCACAAATATGAATAGATGTTTTATTATGTCAATTACATACACATTTAGAAATTACTCTACTCATAAAAATAGTTTTTGATTGAACTACCTATTTACTCTCAAAAGCAGAATGTCTTGTTCCTTAATTATCTATGGATAGGGAACGTTTATATAGACTAACTATAAATCTATGTTGAATAATATAAGTTGTATGTTTTTCTCATCCAACGCAATAACATACATACATTATTACTAGATCTATAAGGATTTTATTATTTGGTTTATCCCATTCAATGTTCGCGTTATCTCGCCTCATCTTGTTAAACAAGATATAAAAAAATGTCTCAAATAACTAAAATAAAAAAAGATTACAACATAAACATGGTACATATGATAAAGTAATATTAAAAGTGCCAGTCAGTGCAAAACTACATGAATATTGAGGGGAAAAATAAACGATAAATAATTTCCGAAATAATTATTTTTTAAATCATGGGTCTGTGGGGTCCGAACGCATGATTATTTGACTAAAAACTATTTTCTGGTTGTAGACTGGTAGACTCTAGATTCAGTGTACCCCATACGGTAGCAACCACATACGTCATCGTTACTTAATGTATTTATTTGTTAATATTTTCGTATTTAGTAAACCGGTAAGTTCCTAATAGGATCAAATGTACCTTTTGTAATGGAGGTGACGAAGAGCAGAGTGGTCTAGACTATTTTTTTGAAGAAAGGAGGCGCAGAAAATATTTTAATGTTTAATTGATTTGGTTAGCAATGTTTGTATAATGGATTATGCAATTACCAAAAATCTAAAATTTCACAAATAACGAAGTAGGTATTAATTGTGTATAATAATAACAAATTTTTTTTTGTTTGTGTTGTATTTTTATGTTCTTTTATCGTATTGAGACAGGTTTGTAAATATTTTGTTTTTTTCATTCCTTTAATTGATTTAAAGCAAGCTAAGTAGGAGGTTACGTCTAATTTTGTTTTATGATATAACGTATGGACGTTTCAATTATCCTTATATATTGCAAATAAAATTGAAAAGAACATTCAAGACAATAAACTTACTTGACTTATCTTCACAATAACAGTAATTAAAACTATTTTCAAAATACCAACTGTTTAGCTGACTTTATATTGATTAGTTGACAAGGTAATTCATATTTTATGTCATGTCATTATTGTAATTAGTTTCACCATATTCCTAATAAATGTATCATTATTGGTATATTCTAACAAGCAAAATGAAGAAACTATATCTTTTTCTTAAAGAAAATTTGTGTCATTGTGGCCCCGATGTTCCCGTTAGGAACAAAACCATTGATCCAATTCTTAACTCCACACTTTTATTGCCCAACTTCTAAAGTGCTTTTGTTTCATCGAGATTTTCAAACAGTTCAAACTTTTTGGTATTTTATTTATGCGCTGAGTTTTTAATTTTTATAAAACCGTCAAACGTTGATCAGGGTTAGTAAGTAATTTGTAGGGGCCCGTCTGAGTGGCGACTACGGTAGGTACTAGCCTCGAAGCAATTTATTACTGCCAAATAAGATTGAGTTCCGCAGAAAAATGTTTGTGCATGTTATCCACCAGATAATACTCACAATGAACTCATTCAACTGGGTAATTTGCGTAGTATTAGAATTAAAGTTATTAAGTAATAATATCTCGATTACTTTATTAAACATACTTATTAGTACAATAGTCACAGTAGTTCATGTGAAACTAAGTATTAACAATATATTTTTGGGAAAAGCAGAAAATATCAATCACCTCATACCTACCTAAGGTGTATTGCTGTTTTTTTCAATAAATCAACTGTAAAGATACTGGTAAGAAACTCAAATGTTACTGTACAAAACTTAATGCTTTGCAGTCACTTTGTATTGGACCAAGTCATACAGTTGTGATTTGATGAGTGAACGAACAATTTAGTAAGTGTTTATGTCTTTGTAATGTATATTTGTAAGTAATAATGTCTTTGAACATAGTACTTTTCTAAGCAGTTGTCAATTTCTTCGTGTTGTGTTTAAGCATCTTTAGTTAGGCAATGCAATAAAATCTGTCGCTGATTACAGATGGAAGTAATTGGAATTAATTTACAAGTGGCTATAACTTTGACGTCACAAAAGGTCTAAACCCACTCAAGCGCTGAATAGAGCGACTATATTAAATATTTATGATCGAGACAACAATGGAAAACAAACAGCCCAGGCGAGGTTGGTTTGTACTTGCTGATATAAACTTAGTTCGCCCTGGGGTTAGCCGAAACTCAGATCAAAGTAGAGCTACTTTCTGTGCCCCTGAGACGCTCCAGCGATAGCGATTTGGAACGTTAGCGCAGAACAAATAATGGTAATTAATATAAAACACCCTCAACAACTTGTCTCCTAAAGTAAAACTTTGGGTACGAACTGTGTAATTACAATGATTTACTTCATGTGCATTTATTTATGAGGTTATTTCAGCTCTGTGAATTGTGTTATTTGCTGAAAATTTACACGTCAAAATTACAAAATATTCGAAGTTTTGTACTTTACTAGGTGATTAAGTAATCTATTTGACGTTCTTGGTGAGGGTAGGGCTAAGGTAGAGGCTAGAAAGTGCAAGAGGTGTTCGGTTTGATTTCGATCTGGTCAAATTGGGAATGTACTTTTTTATATTGGCTTGGACCTGGGTGTACTGAGTTGAAGGACTGATAGTATCTGTCGCTTGGTACTCATAGAACAAGGAAACACCGTTGATTGATATCAGTTGATAATATAGCGCACTCATTAACTGATTTTATTTACTTACACAACATTTTGAAGACGAAATCTATAAACTGCAATCGAGTAAATGCGACCAGTTCCATCACAAAGTAGGAACTATGGTAGTCACTGGTAGGATTGCACTTTATCTTATGTCATTATATAGATTGTATTTTATCTTATGTAATTATATAGATTGGTCACCTAATGAGAGAACGCAACTTCACGATTACTGTATACTTCATGATCTAAAAACTATTGGTCTTGTAGGTTTTACTGACAATGTAGTCTAACACTGGCTTTGAAGTTAGTGAAATGGATTACTTTATATAAACGTAGCTGAAGATATTTATCAACAACGTCAAATAGAAATCTATGAATACATTATCAGGCATGTATCATATGTGAATTATCTTATTTGTTCTATGTTTTGGTAAAGAGCATAATTTCACTGCATATATGAGACCAAACAACTGCGGGCTCGGGTGGCGGGCGTAGGATAGTGCCATTAATTAGTTGCTCTAAACACATTATCTGTCACAGACTGATGCTGTATATACAAAGGTAGGCATAATATGAAACGATTTTTACAGTCACATTTCAAATGTCAAGTCGATAAAAGTCAGTTTGTCCATTGCTGATTGACTAAAAATACGAGTGTAGTAAGTAATTAACCAATCTACAGTATATGAAATATTCTACACATTTAGTCCTTCAGTTCGATTTTAAAAATATAGTTTTTGCTTCAACATATAAATAAAAAAATATGAACAGCGCACCAAAGTTCAGTGGAAGGAGGTGTTTATATCACTATTCCTAAAAACTGTACGAATAACCAATGATACGCTAAATATAAACGCGATTTATCTCAGTACATTTTTGTTTACATGATAAAAAGATATGTGTCTAATACTCGTATTTTTTGGTAATCATCAAAGTCATCCCCACACATCCACTATCACCATTTATTTATTTGTATGTGTCACTTTTTAACATATTTTATACCATAGAATATTTAAAATATAATATGTATAATGAAATAAGCTCCAGCCCTAACAATTCAAAAACGGGTTCTACAATTAATAACAAGTTGAATAGGCAATTTGTCAATTAAACTATAGGTAATTTAATTTGATGTAGTTACAACTAAATGACATGTGAGGTAATAATAACAAGTTCCCGATATGGATATTTGGGTACTCTTTTAGTTACATACGGCCAAAATCACATCAGAGTACAAAGTTCAAAATATTTTTCACATGCTTTATTGATTAAATTTCATGGTATGTACGTATTTTTTTTTATTTTCATTCGAATATCCCTACTAATATTATAAATGCGAAAGTAACTCTGTCTGTCTGTCTGTCTGTTACGCTTTCCCGCTTAAACTTCTCAACCGATTTTGATGAAATTTGACATAGGTATACGTTGAACCTCAAGAACGGACATAGGCTACTTTTTGTTAGAAATTAAGGGGGGGGGGGGTTATGCCACCTTTGAAAGTTTATATGGGAAAATATTTTTTTTTTTAGTTAGAGATATGAAAGTTGGCACAAATATAGCTCTATTAAAATATAGACTAATTTTTGTTTCGAATATTAGGGGAGATAGGGGTAAAACCGACCATGAAAGGATGTAGTCCACGCGAACGAAGTCGCGGGCACAGTTAGTGTACCTATAAGTTAGATACTACTACTGGAACTAATCTGCTGAGTATCTCACCGGTCTTCTCGGTATAAAGTTACGAACCGGAAGTAGAATCAATTTTTATTCAATGACGAATCGAAAGTGTAACCTACTTGAATAAATAAATAGTTGATCTGATGTTTTGACCTGCTTCCTTATAAGTCAACAAACGTTATACTTATTAACGAAGACATTATTTAAATAGAATTGTTGTTATTCTGTATGTGGAAGCTTGAATAAAAGGACAATAAATAATAAGGAAACAATGCTTTATGTATCAGAAATAATTTTCTCCTTATAATTTATGCATAGACGCCAATAACAATAATTGTAACCTTCAATAATGATGATTAATGACTATAATCCACTCAGCTATTTAGTATTAACTTGAAACATTTTAGTGTTGTCAATTAAATATTTATTACTTACTGCCGATGACAAGTCCTTTGAAATATTGGATTCCTAACATTTCGTAGAAATTGCAGCTACTTATTACTTTTATTGTTATTGTTTTTTGCAAAATGTTTCATTCCGCTAATTTTGCTTAAGAATCGATATAATTGTACAATAGAGCACAGGTTTTCTTTGTTTTCTAGGTTCTTAAATATTACATTGAGGCCAGTCCAATGATCCATGCTTATTTCAAGGCACCATCTAAAGTGAGGTATCACAGGTCGCTTGTTAGTCCTAAATTTTTAGATTAAATTATTGATTGATCACCCACTATTGAACAAATGAACCCACTAAAGTTATCTAGGTAATAAATAGAAACTAACAAAAATGGATCGTCCAGGATTTTTCTTACACTATTTAACTTTCATCGTAACTTTATTCGAACAAATTGAATAAATAGTTACACTAACTGTGATGATGCGTGAATTAGTTTAACCGTTACCAACTGACTTATTAGTGAAGAATTTGTTTGCTTAGTTTTAAATAACGGAAATATAAAAAAGAACTTTACCTAAGTAGATGAGCACTATTATTAAAAAGGTTTTACTTAACGTAATGAAATAACGTTTTAATGGGTCAGGTGGAAACGTTTAAAGAGTTTGTGGTTTAGCAGTTGTTAGCTTGGATTTAAGAATCTTCTTTTTTTATTCGTTTATGGCCCTCTTTCCAAAATGATCACGTTATTCTATACTATCTAAAATATAAAAAATACTTAACTAATTGACTAGCGAGGCCGTTATTCTTTAATTTTGTTAATAAAAACACCTGCTCGTAAGTTGTGTTATAATATAGAGCTTCAGTTCAGAATGTGCTCGATTAAATATCACGCTAATTAAGTAACACCACGGTAATACGAACCGCTACACGTATATAACAGGATCATTTTCCAATTAAGGCCATGGGGGCGGCAAATATTGCAAATGATTTAGCGTGTCCCTGCCTGGCCGCTGTTGTTCGTAACTTAGAGGCTTAGGTTCTTCTATAAATATTGCACGGAGGCCACGCTTGCACATTTTCTGTCGTCTTCAATCATTTCAAACTGTGCAAAGCTAATATCTTATAAAATAAATTGAGCGTACACGTCTTATTACTGGTACTCGTAATAGGTTGAATAAGATACCTAAAATTTTAACGGTACTTCCAAGATATCATTAGTGTTCCTCATAAGATTTTATGTAAAAGTAGAAAATAAGCTATTTGTTTAAATTAAACGTTTTCTTCTAAATAGTTTACGTTTTTAGTAAACGGGATGGTAATCATAAAATGGATGATAAACTTACATGCAAAATGATCGCCAGGTAAAGATAAAGTACTTAGTTTTAGGTGGAGACCACATGTTTAGGCTCTACATTATTATAGTTTAGTGACTTATAAACATGGTGACTTTTTCTCTACGTACCATCCTGTGTGTGTGAATTTTGTGTAGAAATTTGTAAACAGGTATTTATAATGTCACTCAGATGAGTTTTTTTTTGTGAAACCGTATAAATATTCCCACATAGTAGCTTATATAAACACATTAAGCCACAATGTGCGAGATATCGTGAAATCTAGGCCACTGGACTAGCTTTATTTTGCGATGTATTAGGATAACGATTTAAAAATAAGCACATACAATTTGCTACTAGCTACCTATTCCTTATTTTTTAATGAGATCTGTTCGTTTCACCAACGAACTGACATTTTTCATTATCTTCTGTTTGCTTTACAAAGAGAGCTCATTATATTTTCTGCAACATAAAATGTATCTATTTACGTATCCCCAATTCAAGACCGTAGGGCAATGCTCTTTACCTATCTTCTTCCTTTTTAACGGCTTAACCGAAAGACCTTTAAAATACCAAAGTATCTTAAAATCTTGATTAGAAGTTTTAATACTCGTATGTTTTATATATGAGGAAAATTTGGCAATACTCATATTTAGTGTTGAATTTATAACGTATGTATCACCCATCGCTTTATTAAATTAACCACATCGAAGGGAATGTAACGATGTAATTGGCTAGAATATCCATAAATGTTAAGTTAGGCCAGAGATCAGATGTTTCATTACTTCCTAAGACTGACGGTATACAGTGCCTTGGTTAGATATTCGTAAATATTTACGCGCACGGTATATCTGCTCAAAAATTGACGTATTCCATCAGTTGCTTTGGCCGTGCTAGCTCTCGGGCCACAGGGATTTGTATTTCAAAAGAACTCTGCTATGTAACATAGTGGAATTATTTCATATTCTGTCGAATAACGCTGACGTCAGTCCCAGATGGATCGACTACTGATATCGGGTACTATCAGGTCGATCTAATTTATTAAAAGTTTGCAGAAATTTGATACATAGGAATTTATTTCTCATTCTCGCAGTTATCTACCGGTGCGTCAATGATGTAGTGGTTATAGTGTTGGGGTCCAGGAGGTCCTGGGTTCGAATTCTCAAAGGAACACTTTTACATTCAGCAATTGGTTTCGACAGTAATCCAAATCTTTCAGGATTGACGAGTTAAGATGGCATCACTCTCGTGTAATAATAAATAGGCTTAACATATTACGATCGCGATCCTAACGGTAATGGATGCTCGACTACGCTACACACTACAAGAAAGAAGACTCAAATTTGCTATGAATATTGCATACAGTACCTGTAAGTATTCGGTTGCATTCTAATCGGTCTGTTGCTCAATGCTCATTAAATACTCGAAAGTAATCACGCTAACCGACGCCCCGTGGCAAGCTCAGATCTGGCTTAGTTTCAATTAAGCTGCCGGAGTGTGGACGCTCACATCCGCTCATCTGCCTGGAATCTTGTAACAATACCATTCAGATAAAAATAACATTATTTGCAATGCAGCACGCTAGTTTTTAACAGAATATAATCTGATTGAATATTTATAGAGGTACTCGCGAGTGAGGTGGTTGTGGCATTGGTTGGAAATTATACCAAAATTAAGCTAGTAATATTCGGCCTGGGATGTGTGACCAATTGCACATTTAGTAATATAACCGCGCCACGCGAGTTCTCTGTCCTGTAGAATGATGTTTTGATGTCCAGCCTAGTCAAAGGTTTGGCGGCTTGAGAATTTCAACTGTAATCATTGGTTTCTTCCCTTGGCTTTCGTTTCTCGTTTGTGCAGAATCTAAGAAGATCTAAGCACATTAGCGGCTTAGTCGCGAGTCAAAGTAATGTGTTTAAAAGTACCTAATGGTTAAAATTTGTCTTTTATGAAATATGTTCCTTAACAGGTTGACATAATTAAAGATCAACGTTTGAACCAGAATTAACCATTTCAAATGACTGATATGTTTTTTTCTTTTTGAGCGATATTAAGAATGGTTTTTAAGTAACCAACTTACCTACTTATGAAGACAAAGCTTTTATGAAGCTCCTCACAAGTTAACGTTTAACTGAACCGATAAAATACTTTGTTTCACCTCCAGACCTTACCAAAAATCAAAAAACGAATAAAATTTTCAGTTTTTTCCGAACTTTAAGAAATTAAATTATCAGTTTTATCAATAACCTTTGTTGGTTTTTCTATAGGATCGATCGTTTTTATTGTTCGTTTGTTATATGCGGGTTTCCTAGCGTTAAGAAAAGTAGGTATTTATTTTGAGTTATTTACGTATAAATTACGATGTAAATCCATTGAACCTCAGTGATTAGTTAAACGATTGTACATTCGAGCGTAGATCGGGTAATTAATTTGATGCACATACCTGTTAGATTACCAATTAGCAGCTCCTGAAAGGTAGGTATTTATAGATCTATCTGTGTTTGGAACGACGTGGAGTACTTGTAAATACGAAACTATTAAGATACAGAAATCTGTGCCGAAACTGGGTTATGATCGAAAAATCTTAAACATAGTTTGCTCGACTAGGAAATCAAACTCATGACTCGGAGATCATTCATAAACCGCTACTTTACCCGTTTTTATCCCGACCATCGAAGCATTGTTTAAAATAAAAAATGGAATCGTATGGAAAAAAATGGAAGGAATTGAACAAGACTTTAGGTTTTAAATAAATACATTGGAATATTGCTTACCGGCAATGTTAAACATTCTCCCAGTTCTGAATAGATTTAACTTTGACCATTGATTCCTGGCATTTGCCGGGGTTCATTTGGCAGAGAGAGAGTTCACACCACATTAAATCCTGGCGGAGTCTTGGCTCGCGGCCACAGCGCCGTTACCCTGGGATTCCGAAATTATTTTTCAATGCTTCTCTTAAAATGCACGTTTCTCGTTATCTGGTTCGCCATTGCATCAATTTGTTTAAGGTAGATTTTTCATATTTCATCTTGGTTGTGAAATGCAATTGAGATATAGATTATTAATTGCTTTAACGATATCTACTTCTGTAGATTGGATTTATAGGTTTTAAATTTGAACGGGAAAATTAAAGTCCAGTATGATTAAATAACTGGAAATCCGTTCGGTTATCTGTTTTAAATATATTCCAGTTTATTAAATTACCTTATATTTATTTTTAAAATGCAGCTTTAACCAGGAGTTGGTCAATTCAAATGTTAATTATACTAAGGTTTACTAAGAAAGGACTGTTGATTTTAAAAATATTATTTTACAACCTAACCTAACAGTTAAAATGAAGTTGAAAGAATAGTGTTACTTATTTACATAAGTATATCAAGTATATTTTCTTTTAAAAATATCGATATAATAAGGTATTTATTACATGCTTTTGATGAAAGTTCACAATCGTCGGTTCAAGCTCTATGCCAGTTAATTATCATCAATCAGCATTGTTTAATGCACATACATGCAAGGCCGATATCTACGTCGTTTAGTAGACAGTCCATAATGGCCCCTTTACCATCGTGTTTGCAATAAAAATTAAAAGGGGTTAATAGCATTCCTGGCACCATGTGCCGTGTTGTGTACAGGGCATGGGGATCGTAAACATTGGCGCACGTAGGTATCGTTAGCAGCCCAGCTAAAGTGTGGCATGATTGGCAAGCAGCCTGCGGTCTGGCAGACTGCCACACGCGCCAAGCTGATTCTGCACTAGTGTAACCTCTCCACATCACTGCTCATACTCGGGTTAACAGCTTTAAAAATAGGACAAACATTCTTTAGAACTAACTTGGAACGTACTGAGGTTGGCCTGGAAAGACTTTTATGTGCGTGCAGAGTCGAATATTCTACTTTTGTAATTAACTTACAGTACCTTCTTTATATTCGGATATAAAATCTTTCATTTGTATTTCATTACCTGAAAACATTTTATATGTAACAGAACGGTTTTATCTTTTACAGTAAGAAGTACCAGCATTTAACGACTGATAGATATAAAAATCTGATTGTACGGATTTGCGGCCGTTTGAATTGTGCAATGTATTATGTATCCACATGTTTTATTCGTTAAATCTCGGCAAGTTTATTAAACGCTAGACAAAAAATATCAAGGGCTGAATATTTAAAGTTTTTATCAATTGCACCTCTACTGCTAAGCTTCTTTTAATACCCAATTATTTCAGCTACTGAAATTAATAATTTTATACTTAGGTATTTTTGATATTTTTGAGATATCATTAATCAATAGTGAATGAATGCAAAAAATGGTATGTAGTGACTTTGATTGGGATCGGCATCGCGTTATACGTATGTATAGATGAGACATTAATTTGTGATTATCAACACTAGATTGTCAGTGACAGTGAGCGATTGCTCAAATGTTTCGCTTTACATAAAATAAAATTGTAACAGGACCAATTCTGCACATTAAAGATACATTGAGTGAAAAAATTATGGGAACTAAAATCGGGTTTGGATCCAAATTGTTAGTTTTAAAATGTTTGTTTGTAAGCTGACCGCGCTTATAAAACTTTTCAAGTTGTGTGTTCATCGATTAACTACGAAACTAATACGTGGTCAGATAGTCCATTAAGTAGATTTTATGGTTAAAGATAGGCAAACAAGCAAACAGGTCATCCGATAGTGACTGTACTACGGTATCTACCTACCTTTGTGACAACAAAGGAAATCTCCATTAGCAGAGGGTCAACAATAGACAAAATCGACAACCCTTACACGTTTTATTTAATACTTTAGAGTCATATTTCATGTATAATGTTTTGCCAACTTTGTTCTTAATAAAAGAAATTAAAAAAAGTTCCAAGCTTTTCCAAATTTCTTTATTCTTTATTGGTCGCAGCATACAGTTTTAAAGCCTAGCCTTCCATATTAAAAATACTAACCAACACAACAATATTTTTTAATTCGAACAAGTAGTTTCTGAGATTAAAGCGTTCAAACAAACAAAGGTTTTATAATATTAGTATAGAATATTCTTGTACACTTACTACTAAATACTCCTTTATTTAGCTTTACAGTTGTCAGAATGAAAAGAGGCTTATTTGCAAGTTTCGATAGATGTCGAGACACAGCGCTCTCGGTTCAACAGTTTATCGTTTTCTTCGCCATTGTCGTCGAAGACAAGCTGATGTCGAATGCGTTCTCAATGAGTTATCAATTAATGGCTTGCCGAGCAAGCGACGTGAACTCGGCTTTTAGAGAAGGGGGCTGCACTAATGCACCTATTACTTAGTAATAAGTGAATTTATCAGTAATACGTTAATTTACATTATTTCTGTAGTGTTTGTTATTAGGTATGGGAGTATTAAAATACTTTCCTAACTAGGTAGTTGAAAAAATCTGATATATATGTCGCAGTCATCTGGTTTAATCAGCTATTCGGTTGGATCACTAGCGCGTTCATTGAATGACGACGTTTAATTGAATGACTAAAGGACAACTCGTCAAATTGTTTACTATAACGTTCAACTTCTTGACTGAACGTCATTTAGCATAGTCGTTGAATGGGATATAGCTGACAGACATGACGTAACACACCTTAATAAGATTTTCTAATATGTTTTAACAATTTTAAGTCTTAAGACAATTAGGCTTAAAAAATATTTTTTTACGAATAAGTCACTTTATATCTCAATTTCACTCTAAAAATTATCAACACAGTGCTATTCGATTATATCTGTACCAGCTGTTTGACGCCATCTTTGTTTTGATGAGCACTAACGCCGCAGTGGAAAAAAAATGAACTAAATTACAATCACCTGACTGATTACGTCCGCTATGTTCAAAGGGCTATGTTACAATCCGCTAACTTGTTGGACGTTGAGTGAGGCTTGTTCATTCAACGTTCGGCCTAGTCATTCAATTAAACGTCGTCATTTAATAAACACGCTAGTGATTCAATCAAATAGCTGTTTCAACCAGATGACTGCGACATATATATGAGTATTGTGTTTGATATTTATCAACTTAAGATACCTATGTTTACTATGGATTTAAACTTTATTAAATTGCTACAAGTTTACAATGACATATTTTTCGTGATACAATTTTAGGTGTAAATCTATGGACGAATCATTTCAAATATGTCAAAGATGGGTCAAGTAACAGAAAATGTTGATACCCAACTGGGTGTAAAAGTTGACAATTAAAGAGTAAATTTTTTACTGACTAACTACGTGCTAGCGTAGTTGTCGACTCTATTATGAAATACCTGTTATAAATACTTGTTCTAGTATTAAGTGGTCTCACTATCGGCTTTAAACTTGACGCGTCAAAGGCGTTCGTCTTTTGTGCACTCGGTGCCCGAGTCAAACATTTCAATCAAGATAATGTAATATCGATTAGCGGTCGCGTCTGCGGCGCTGAAAGGCCGCAAACCACTGCACAACATTCTTATAAGTACATAGTTGTCATTATAACTAACTTAGCTTTGCTTAAGTTGCCAAGAATCTGTTTGAAACAACTAATTAAGGTTATCTACGGACAAAGTAAAATTTCTTTATTTAATATAGCCTACCTAGACTGTTTGGGTATGTTTTAGAATCCCATAATCAAAAAGTTTAAAAAATTTGGCCTGAATTTCATAATAGGACGAGTAATTTTTTTTGTAACTCAATCAAAATTAATTAATAACATGTAGATTTTATTTATTTTTGGGAAGAGTTTTTAAATAAAACGGGCTATCATTAAAAAACCCATACAAAAGCAAGTAAAAATAGTAGTATATTCGATAATGTTAAGTTATTTAGAGTAGATTGTAGAATCGTAAACTTAGTTCATTCTAGGTCAGGAGTGGACTTTGTCCCAGGGGCGCATTTAAGCGTTTGGTTGGCCGAGTTCAATGTATCTTCTAACTATTATGTACTAGTACATAGAATCGTAGAAGATAAGTTTACACGGAATACCTACATACTCGTACTTGTTTTTTATGTCACTTTATTTCTCTAATAGCTCTGCGGTAAACCAATGGTTGTCATAACCGTATTTAATTAATTAATGAAATTTGCCAGGTACGTTTTTATTTTACTTGTACTTTTGAACCATGATACATTCTTGCAGAGGTATATTTATCCATTAAAGCTTAGTTACGAGACTCTTATACAAATAATCAATTCAGTGTTGTGTACGCCTGTAATAGGCATATATATAAGAATTTAACTACCATACCCAATTTGTATGAATGTTTTATATATTATGCTGTTGGTGTACCTATTTAAATATATAAATAAATAAATAAGCCTCCTTAAAATCCAGAGTTAGTAAATAACCTTACCAAACCAAACCTAATTATTTATGAACTTCAAAATCAAAGGTGAAGGACTTAGGTATTGTAGCTAGTAGCGTTGTGATATTCGATCGACCTTATTACTCAATTAAGATTACTCAGATAAATTTTTATCACGATAGATCTAGAAAAAATCGGACCCTGCGGGTTGCAAAGGATTTACATAGCTTGAACCTAACATTATAGGGATTTAAATAGTTACCGAACATTTAAAAACCGCTCATAAACAACCTAACTAAGAAAATAGCAATAGTGATGGTTTGAATGAATAAGCATTCACGATGTCATGCATTTGGCAGCCCTGGGAGACACAAAAACGTTTCTGCCGTTTAGTTTCTTGTTCCTTGTCTGACGGCGGCTGCCACTCCACTACACACGAACGTGCCCCTGACGTTTTCACCATTTCGTTTGTTTTTTGCTCCATTTTGCAAGTGTATCGTTATATCGTCAAGCTAGCTGCAACTCAGAAGCGGGATTCGCTTTTTTGTAAAGCTCCGCTCGAGTTAAGGGGATAGTTAACCTCTAGTTCTTTTTCTGTTGACGGTTTTAGATCTGCTTGGGTGAATATGAGTGGTTTCAGCATGCATTTTTGTATTGTTGTCTTTCGGCAGATTTGTTAGAACCTAAACACTTTTTCTATTAAAATTAGTACCTATGAGACACGTTTCATTTGACTAAGGTAAGATAAATAAAAGTTAATAAACCACTCTGTTAATCACTAGACTATCGTATCATTTCAAGCGAATACAATAAACAAATCAATACTATGAAGCTCATCTTAAACAGAGTAAAAACCATTAAAACCCGTTTCGAAATAAAAAAGATTATTACTCGCGGACAAGTTTAACGTCGTGAATATTTACAATGCAAATGAACTCTCAAAGACTCCAGGAACCCCTAAAAAGATTTCACGAGAGTCGTTTATTAAAAACGTTAAGAGTTGCGAGCCAGAGGAGTTCGTAACTAGGCTTTTAGAGTGGCCCTTTGAGCGGAGACAAAGGCGATAATCGGGAGCCCGCTCAGAGTTAGAACGGGACTTAACCTCTGCGCTTGGAATATTACACGTAATCAAATAAATTGTAATTTCTTACTCGATGATTAACTAAAGCTTCGTCTTTACGGAACAGCTGAGTAGGCGTGTTGGACGAATTAGTGCGGAACTTAACATCTGTCCCGCACTATTACACGTAATGGAGTCGCTTGTAATCGCTTACTTGATGATTAACCACGGCTTCATCTTCATTGAGCGGGCGAGGACGTGGGATGTTGGCTGAATTAGAGCGGGACATAACATTTTCGCGCCGCCCGCCCTCTGAATATAACACGAAATCAAATCGATCGTATTACCTTACTTGATGATTACCTACTTCACTATTTCATAATTGTTAATGAATATCATACGCCGAGTATGAACGAGTTCTAATCATTTCGTGATTCCACAATAACATTATCAACTCTATTGATATTAATGCCTAATGTTACCTATTCGATGATTACCACAACTTCGTCTTCATTTAACGAGTGAAGGATTGTTGTGGGCGTATTCGTGATTTGTGTGTCAGAGAAATTATGACCTTATTAAACGCATAAAACATTTTTTATTAGATGAAGTTTATTTTCATCTATTACATATATTAAGAACCTGCTCAATATTTCATCCAAATATTGTAACCTTCGAAATAGAAAGATACTAAAGTACCGGTTCTGTTTATGGACTCTATCCCGCGTTTAGAAACAACGCAGTGATTCCGCCAATATCAAGTGTATAGTAAGTGTAAGAGTATAGAGAGAATAGTAGCTGTTATTCCGTCAAGTAACACATGAAACGGACCCTAATTTTCATTTGAGACGTCATTTCGCTAGACATTACGGAAAACATTTCGCTGAGCTAAACCAAGAAAAAGCGATAAATCGTGCTGCCCAGTCGTCATATCCACCTTAATTTGTTCGAAGGCTAGGTGAATGAATAAACAGAGTCATCATGTACGAGCCAGGAGGTCAGTAATGGCAAATCAATGACATTCGACGACAGCGGACCGAAATAGATCGCAGTGGGCGCCTTGCATTTACGATCAAGTAAATTAATCAGTCGATCGATATCTGCAAGGTGAGAGCTCAAATGTCCGTGACACGAGTTTTTACAATCATTTGTCGAAATTAGTCTACTATCAGCGGATTAGGGTTTGTTCCACTTTGTTCGTTCGTTTGTTCTGACAACTCTCTGATTCGTAACATTCATCTAATCGATTGGTTTGAAAATTGAACGACAGTAAAACCTGACGTTATGTTCGTTATTAAAAATCTCAGAGCCCTCTAAAAGTCTTGTATGTATTTTGACGATGGGGATTAGAGGGAAAAACATTGTGCATCATTTCCATAATTAATTCTCAAAACCAATTCTACTTCGTAGTGTGCAAAAGTGAACGTCATCTTACTAAAATCATTTTAACCTTATTAGATGGCTAATATCCTCCAAGCATGGATTATCAAATTAGGTTAAACTACGAAGTGATTGGTTCAGATCGACATAATAATGTAGTTGATGTTGACATTTGTATGCGACATTTCAAAATGAATTAGTGTGCAGTATAGAATCAAAAGCGAAAAAAAGAAGAAAAATAAAATTATGAATGACTTCTGATAGAAACTAAGTAGGCAATAATGGCATTATTATCAGTATGATAATTTAGTTACACAATGTGTGATGACTAATTTTTTTAATGGTATGTATATATACACTATAACTAGATCGATATGATATCACTTTTGCTCAGGATTCGAATATCCAGTTTTAGACTCGGATTCTCTCCGATATGTAGAGTATGAATTGATCACATTTATTTTCACCCCGAGAGAGGTTCGGCTTACTCATAGTTAGACGACTGAGAAGATTGGACATTACATCATCCTTATTCGAATATTTTTCTTCACAATTTTCGTGTCGAAGGCAAATTCAACAAATCAAAGGTCGTACAAATTGAACCCTTTCACGAGTTATAAATGGCTTTTTCGTAACCACTTTAAAATATTTAAATAGTTAGGAACATTGCATAAAAACTTCAAACGGAATACGTTCGATACTGAACCCTAAAAATGAAGACAGAGATTCCAAGACAACGTCACAGGTATTCTTTTGCAACATTCTTGAGACGCTTGCATTATTTTCAAGCTCGGAATACTCGCAGCGAACTTCGTTTGAAACCTTTCCTAAATCTCGATAGAGTTTTCAAAGTTTCTATCAAAGCGGTTACGTACAGGCAAAGGAATGATATAGTATTCGCGCTGCACACTTGTCCAAAGTCTCGATCCGATGTTATTATAACTTGGACAACTTTCGCAACTGCTGGAAACGAATAAGTGCCTCGCGACGCTGATAATGCTCGACTCGATTCGATTTAACGCCTTTAGACAAGAAAAACACCTTACTCGGTTATTTAGGACTGTGATTCAATAATACCTGTTTGTGTGCTGGTAAGAAATTATGGTCACTGTGTGTCAGTCATAAAACTTGGGAGGAACGGCCGAAATGACTGACTTATACAATCGCGTTCGCTACACAGAAAGTTGTTATTCATATATAAAATGATATATGTATAATCACAAGCATTAAATAGAAAAGAAATCAACAAAAAATAAAAATAACCACCAAAACTCAGATGTAACTAAATCAAATGGATTTTAAAGTTATTTTAAAACGTAGCAGAGTCATTGGGCTATTCCTATTCCTAGACAAAACAGTCCTGCTGACTAGATGCTAGGCGTAGGAAATATTCCATGATAAAAATAATCCTTTGTCGTGTTGCGACTGTAATTAGATTGCCGTCTAGTTTAGTTATATTTTTTGTGTCTTATTGTTTTTCTCATTGACTGTAATCTGTCTGCATACCTATTTGAAATAAATAAATAAATAATTCATTTTTGTGGCAAGTTTCACCTAGATCCGATCGCGTCGAGTAGTAAGAGTAATAAACTTCCATAGATCCATTATTACAAATGTTCGCACGTATATTAATATACCTATTTAAATATAATTTTAATATTTAAATTCACTGAAACTACAGAATACATTTAGTTCAAGAAAAGGTTTACCTACAGTTATCAGAAGCGCGCTTGATCCACAGAGTTTGAACCAATTGTAGTACTAATGAAGTTCCTCAATTACGGGGGTGATATTGCACTAACCACCTCCAGAACTAGGGCTGGCAATGCTTCCCAAAAAAAGTTGATCATCGAGTCGATTTCTATTGCCACGCATCTATAATTTGGTCAATCATATCTTTACAATAGCTTATTGTGTAGAAAAGGTAGGTGATAGGTTAGCGTATGTTCATCTAAGAGTAGATCTCTAATCGTTTTCCATAAAATCTATGATAAATCAATAAATCTGGCTTCTAAATTTTTGAAGTCTGCCTGAGGCTTTTTAACAAACTTGTCTTTATGTATTCATTTCAGAAATAAAAAGCTTCCAACTTAAAATATCATAATCTTGCTTAAGTTACGTCTTAAAGTTATAAATATTTTTCATTTGTGAATAAGTTCAATACTTTATTTGCAAATAGATCATTTGGCACCCCTCGTAGTGGTCAGTGGGAGTTGTGTTGGTTTAACCTTTGCCAACTGTGGCGGAACTTCTGGACGACAACTCATTAGGACAGTACCGACAGAAAATACAATTCGGTGACTGAAATGCACCTTTAAACCTGAATAGCAAAGTAGATACATGGATAATATGAAGTTGACCTGCAGACAGAGGTTTTATTTATTCAACGTTTGAACTAATATAAAATAAAATAAAAATTTGTAATGAGATTATGTGTTTTATTTGTATGTATTTATTTAGCACTACGTTGCAGCTATCTATCAAAATTAACTATATATTAAATGAATACACCACTTTCGTTTTTAAAACAATCAGGTCATTGCTAAGCTACTAAAAATAAAAATTAGTTTATATTAGAATAAATATCAAATTCAACAAAGAGAAATTCCTAAGTTTGCGTACTTACTTGCAAAACCTAAATTTACCTAAAAAGCATTAATTATAATTAGAAACAAAAAGAAAGACATTACATCGCATCAACGTAGGTAGGTAACGTCGAGGAAAGGCCATTTTTCATGGAGGAAAACTAATTTTCAAAGTGTCACTGCAAACTCTAATGGTACATCAGGAAAAAAAGAAATAAAAGTAGCAAAACCTGCCATTTGTCATGAAACTGTATCCGAAGCTCATCCATGTTCGTATTGCAAAGTTTAAAAGGAAACTTGCCCGTCACTGAGATTCTGCAAACTTAATTACATATTTTTCTCGCAACGAGAGTCTGGTTTTAAAAGAAAAAAAAAATATTTGAGCGTCTAGCGGAGAGAAAATACGTAAGCTTGTACGTATGGCTAGGCGGAACCCCTTTTGATGAGTGTTGTGGAGCCTTAGTTAAAAACTGGAAACGTCGGCAAGTCGCGAGGAGGCTCGGGCGACTCCAAGTGAGCCACTAAGCCGACGTCTTTCAAGCTTTAATTTAAAAAGCCTCCGAGCATAATGCCTCTACGCTAATATGTGCAGCGAACGTTTTGATATTGTACAAGTTACAGAATAAAAATCAGTTTACTTATGGCCTTATATGTTTTAAAATATCTGTTGGCATTACAATTTCTATTTTTAAAATTACTATTGATTTTTTAAAGTTTTTCAAAATAAGGAAAACGCAATGGAGTTTTAAAAAATAATGATAAACGATGAGACTGAAATTGAAATTATAACATGAAATATGTTTCATTGAACAATCAATGAATTGTGGGCTAATTCCTACTTTATGTTCTTCTTTATATTCTTTCGATCTCTTCGCTCCTCAGACAACCTAAGCTTACACATTCCTCGACATCAAAGTGACTTCTTCTCTAAGTCTTTCACTGTGCAAGCCGCTCGGCTTTGGAACGCTCTGCCCGCTGATATCCGACAATCCCTGACTAAGGGAATTTTTAAAAATAAAGTTCGTGAATACTTCTTCTCTCTCACTAACAAGTAGGTAATGATAGTCATGAATTTGTCAATTGCTGAACCAATTTATTTATCTGCTGAATTTATAGTTATGTAGATATTTGTTTTTATATATAAATTATTAATATTATGTAAATCGAAGTATACCTTCATATTTTATATATTATATTCTAATTAATTTATATAGTATGTGTATTATTATCGTATATTTAAAAGATACCGTAATGTTATTTTTAATGCTTAATTTATTGTTGTTTAAAATGATTTCTTTTTTTTTTTTCTACCATGTTACCGCACCCATATACAAACTATCTGCATGACCCAAGGGTTGACTGGTAGAGAATGCCCCTAGCATTAAGTCCACCTGTTGTATCTATTTGTGCAATAAAGTTTTTAAATAAATAAATAAAAATTCTTATTAAAAAAGAGACAAAACATATTTTCCGAATTTGAATCCGATTCCTACATTTTGTGAGTAAGTATGCTCCATAAACAAACTATCTGCATGACCCGAGGGTTGACTGGTAGAGAATGCCCCTAGCATTAAGTCCACCTGTTGTACTAATTTGTGCAATAAAGTTTTTAAATAAATAAATATGCTGGGTTAGCTTTCATATCAATTTTTTTACGAGAAATCTTGATTGCAAATGTCTCTCCAATTTGTTAGGCATTCAATATAGAATAGAAGGAGCATCAAATATTAAACGGAAAACTTTAACATATTTGGCAACTAAGGTTCAAGAGGACTATGGTAGAGACAACAGTTACTGTTCCTACTTTATGCACTAATTTGGATACTCAATAAATAAACACGAAGTTTCGTAAAAATCAAGTCATAATTCTTTGAGTCACAGTTTCGGACATTCCAATATTATTCGAGAACTAGTCTATCTGGGACAAAATGTAAACATTGAGAACATTTTCACACTGTCATAAAGATCCTTACCAAGTATATAACACCTATTTAATTTTATCACTGGTCAGAATAACTGTGAAACCGTCACGCTCTTAGTGTTTCAACGCCGGAAGTTCCGCCATGTTGCGTGGACGGAGAAGCGGAAGAGGCGAAACCCCGACTTCCTTTTCGGCGGTTTGGTTAATTTTTTGTTTTTGAATAAGCAATTTTCTAGGCGTTGCTTTCATTAAATCGGTAACATGTAGTTACGCGGGAACTGTTTTCAAATCACCATTACCCTGTCTAAGGATACAAGCACACAGACACACATACAGAATTATAAAAACGAAAGTCTTACAGCACAAGTTTGGAAAAAAAAATGGTGGTTTCGTCACAACGTCGTCTTTTTTCTCAGAAAGGCGTGTATCAGTTTAAATTAAAATAAATGTCTGTGACTTCTTAAAGCTGTAAAAAACAACAATATAAACGTTCGTTGAGCTTTCTTTCCTATAATGTTGTAGGGAAATCAAAAACTCCCGTAAGAAATTTGACAAGGCCGTAAGTTAGAGTTATCCTTGGTATATCGTTTGCAAAAACTATCTCTATAGTTTGATTCATGTGAAGCCCATTTCAAAATTTTAAGGAAAAAAATGTGAAACGTATTACTGTCCTCTAATTTATGCGTCCCTCACTATCACGCCATACATAATCGCGTTAAATTATTCGAGCCAGATTTGATCACTTAAGCCGATTTGGCCATCATACTAATTATCCCAAATGTCCGTCTATTAGGTGAACGGATATTATGAGTTGTCGCTACCTGCTTTAGTTATTATAAAATAATAAAATTAATGTCTAGGGCTGGATTCTGCTAAGTGACACGAAATATCAATTATATTTAATGAATGGGGTGTAATAAATTAGAGTAAATAATACATATTGGCTGCCGGCTTACGTGTTTACCACAACGTAAAGTAATATGAACTCAGTATTTTTTTACTATATCTGCTAATTTATAATAAAATAGAGGTAGATTTGATGTAATCATGCAACTTACTGGTGTTATTCTAAAGCCTTTTCTAGTAACTATTAGTAGAGGATAAGTCGTTAATCCTCTAATGTAACTCTAGCAGGTAATAGTTTCAAAGAAGCCTTAATCGTGCGAGTAGGAAATTTCCATGTCATTGACTTCTTCATAATCACAAGAAATGACGTAATTTAGAACAATTTCACATACAAGTATTGTTATGGTAAATATTTTTTTATTATTAATTTGATTGTATTTGTATTTTGTTTTCGTATGTCTGAATCTTAATATTATAAAAAGGAAAGATATATATCTTTTGTTGTTTCTCAAGTTCTTAAGCCATTAAAAGAATACAATTTTATCTAGTGACACGATATATTTATATCAAAAAAACAGGATCTTATTTATTGTCCGATGTTCTCAAGCCACTTTATGGTTTTTGTTCAGTATAAAGACTCTACTCTCGATATACGAGATGGAAAGGACATCACCCAGTACGACATAGCTTGACTTTTATTATAAATATAAATCAATATTGGACTACACCACATTCATTGGTCTAATTTTGTGATAATTAGCCTAAGCATTTGTGTTATAGAAATCAGAAACATCAACGGTACCATTAAACCTAGACCCGAGACAAAAGAGAAAAAAATATCGACTGGGATACTCAGAGATTACTAAAGTGCGGCCTGCTCACCCCTCCGCTTTTGAGGTCGTCATTCGTATCGTTTCCAATCATTCCAAGATTAACTTTGATGAAATGTGTGAAATAATTAGTATGGGTGCTACTAATGCTTCGTAAAAATTCGTGCCATTATTTTATATTTACCGACATACGAACATGGAAAAGATCTTTATTTATAGTATTCAGATATTGTCTCGTGTATGTTATTGTTACAGAGTAACAAAATCGAATAACCAAATAGTTAGACCAATGAATATCCCGTACATATTCATTGGTCCCATTAGGGATAAAACACACAAAAACCGTGGTCGTATTCGATGTCCTATCCGATAGGGAAGTTGTTTACGGCGTATTCAAGGGATTGCTCCGAATATACGACGCAATGGTGCCGTAAAAATAAAAATTATATGTAAGTAGTGTTCTGGCCGGGCGGGGTGGCTTGGCTACGTCGAGCGGCCGCGTATGTATTCCACACATACTTATTATACATGGATGTATAAATCTGGAGGACGGCTACATTCTTGGCCTCGTTGAAAGACGTTTGCACGATATTATTGGCAGAAAATAAAATCCAATAACATTTTCCCTGTGTTACACTACTTACTGTAAATTAAACGATAAATTTATTTTCTTATTTAACCTTATTTAGTCGTAATCGTTTTTAGACGTCTTAATGATTGTTTTTGAATAAGGGTATGATTAAAGGTTAAAATTTGCCTGCGCTTATTTATCGGTTCTTAGTTACACATATCATACCGGTCTCACACCCACGAAGGACCCCACCGCCTACTTACTGCTTGATTGAAAGCGTTGGCGATGATTTCATGACTTCAATATTTTGCAGATTAGTCTATTATAAAAGTGAGTCTATATATTTGGACTGTTTTGTCGATAACCAAAAAGATAAAAATGTCAGAAATATATATTGCTAATCATAAATCCATAGGCTCACGAGCAAAGCTGCAGACAAAGCTACTAAGAAACAAATGCCCGAGCCACCTCTATAAGCCATTTTCATCTTCCCTTAAGATATTCTGTTTAATAATGGCTGTTAATGTTATTGTGGGCCCAGGGCCCGGCCGGAAGCGGCCAGGGTCGCGTGCGGTAGGACCTTCCCACGGCCGGCATTTTATTACCATACATGAGCCATTACGTGAAGGATGTATTATACCAAATTGACCTTAATTTCTCGTTTTGGGACCGATTTATCTACAAACCCCGGTATAAGGTGGCCGATAAAATTCCAGTAAATTAATGAGGGCGGTAATGGGGAGGATTTTATCAATTTAGTTACGTAAAGTTTGAATGTTGCCTTTTTTAAGCTCTCCTTGAGAATCTTGAGGCATTCGTAACTGGTATCTAATGACTGTTTTTTTTGTTCCTGATGAATTTTTTTGGGAGTCAATTATCGTTTAAATGGTAAATAAAGAAGTATACGGTACTTATAATAATTAAGTATTGGACAACATAACATACATTGCTCTGATTTTGGGGTAAAGTAGCTTAAGCAGTTGTGTTACAGAAATCAGAAACAACGTTGGTACCACAACACCCAGACCCAAGACATTATTGAAAAAATCGTTTCCCATATTGACCCGACCGGGAATCGAACCCGGCACCTCAGAGATGATGCGACTTCAAAGTCCGGTCCGTTCACCTGTTTTTTAATATAATTACTACGTCCCAACGGCCGAGTAAATCCCGAGGAAAAGCGGAGTCAATCTCAAGTTTCCTGAATATTGCTTGAATTAGTTATCAAACAGCAACCCGCATCCGGAAACTGTCGACTGTGCCAGATACTCATGAATGAACCCATAGTTTAATTTTAAACAAGGAAGTCGGCGAAGGCGGCCAAATTTACTTATTCATACAAATTATTTGCCGGTGAAAAGCGATCTTTCCATGTCTTCCAGCTTGTGATAGAAACTGGTCATCGTAAGTAACTTAATTCAAGTCAAAGCTGATTCACATACTTAGTTTTTTGTATTTAGATTTTGCCGTGATTTATTAATTCGCATTTAAGTCTTACTAGCTCTGTTCTTGGGTTGCATCTTTTTGGGAGTATTTACTACTGTGTGTGTTCCAAAAAACGTTTATAAGGTGAATGATGTGCAATCATTAAAAATAAAATGTTTACTATCTTGTTAAAGCATATCTTGCCTCCATATGATTCTAATAAGATCTCATGCACATAAAAGAAACTAAGGTACATTGAGGTAATAATAACAAAGTTTTTATTGTTTTGTTCCCTCAATGAAGTATTGTTTTGATTAAGACATGACCGTGTAATTGACATGTTAGTTTATTAAAAATAATAAAGTGCAAGACCACGCAAAATGAAAATGTATGATTAACGAAAATGTTCGCGCTCAATCTATTAATCAAGTTCTAAAAAAACTCGAACAGCACCAATCAGGGTACATAGTTTGGATTTAAAATTAAATTTGACAAACGCATTACGTAGGTTTAGAATTTTAATCTTCATTAGGGTAATACTTTTATTGTTGTGGAATAGTAATTTTAAATGAAACGAGACTTAATACATTTGACTTAACAATATTTGTTTTGTGTATAAAATAAATAGAACAGTTTTAAGGATACATTTGGTCATGAATTAGGTTAAACGGAGAACAGAGCTTATCACAATAATGAAGTGTGATAACAGACCATACAACAACCACGTAGGCTCATATAGGTGGTGTCTGTAAGTAAAGCATCCAAATCCCAACTTTTAACTAATGCTACACTACGGACATGGTTTGCGTTAAAGTGTATCAATTATTATAATAATATTATTATAAAAATATCAAACTTAAGAAGAAAGTAAGATATAATTAATGTTTTTTTAGAATCGTCGTTTCAAATATAATTTACACCTTATCCATAGTTAGAGATTCATTCACAAAAGGCGAAGGTAACTATGATTAAATTTCATACAGCCACATATTCACAACAGCCAAAACACACGACTTATCTCATTTGCGTAGCATAAGGAAACATCAGCAGAAGGCATGATACTTAAATATAATTTATATTCTAATGCAACAGGAAGAAGCTCCTATGAAAGCTCAATTTTGAGAGCGAAGGCACTTTGTGGTCGTCTGTTTGTGGTTAATGATATTAACGCTAAAGAATGAGAGACAGTGAAGTTGGTGCGCACCGTTTGCATCTTGGTCTGGAAAATGTCAACGAAAGATAAATATTGAACAACATCACATACATTGTTCTGATTCTATGGAAATAAAGCTCTTGTGTTACAGATATAAGAAATTACGACGGTGCCCCAACACCCAGACCCGAGACAATATAGAAAATATCGTTTTCCATATTGGCCCGACCGCGAATCGTACCCGGAACCCCAGAGATGGCGCGACTCCAAAGTCCAGCCCGCTCGCCTCTCGGATACGGAGGTCGATTAAACCAATTTGTATAAAAAAATAGATGTCTGCAAGCAGGTGCGTTAAAAAAATGTTTGTGGTCATCGAGATTTCGATAAAAGTTTAGATGAATACGGGTTTAAGTTCTTGAACAGATTGCGTAAAATTGCGTCTGATGAAAAAACACCTTACGGGCACGTTATTCGAAGGGTCAGTTAGACAATGTCGCGATTCTTTGGGATTATCGCCAGTGATTGACTCATTCAAAAATATTACTACAATGTATTTCGATGACAAATCCTAAAAAAGTTTGGGATGCTCTTAAATCAGTTTATTTCACCCAGGAACTCAAATGCTGTTCCTATTGAAAAATCCAATGTTTTATTAATTATAATACTAATCTAGAAATTAAAATTTTCTACGCAGGGATCACGATAATGCAATCATTGATATATTCAAATTTGCTATGAACAGTATAAAAATCATAACTTAATATGGATCATTGCACCCTAACTTCATCAGCGCTTTATCTAGCAAGCGTGGCCTTCAGAATCGAGATATTCATGTTTCGCGTCCTGGGTCTCAGATTATAAGCCCGAGTAGGGTGTATAGCGAACTTATAGGCTGCGGATGAATAGTAGCGACAGAAACTCTATAAAAGTTAGACAGTCTTGTTTATTCTGGGAACCAATCAGAATTTGTAAATGTTTAAAACATTATTTACAACAAAGTATTTGGTGAGTAAAAGTACGTAGCAAAATATAAGCCTGATAATGCCCCTCTGTAAAGGAAAACCCCCCATCAGTGAAATAAAGACCTCGTTACAAAAATGGGTACTGGCTTAATCATCATGCTTGCCAAATGTGAAAAAACTATAACATCTTTACTGTTCACTTGGGAATCTTACCATGGACGGCAATATCATAATCTAGTACTTAAACTACTTAAATCGTTCATCGAGACGTTACCATTAAACGAACAAAAATAACAAATCTTTTTCTATTGCAGAGTGTAGCTGTCCCAGTCGGCAGAGCGCCTCACCATCATGGGTCTTCTCAGACGCCACACCCAATTGAAAGGTACCAACAAATCAGCAGGACTCGACAACTCCACTACTCCGTCTGAACTTCTGACCCAAATACAAAGCTAGTCTCATTGTTGTATCCCAGTATATGGTTGTGCATCCACTTAGAAGCCCGGGGTCCCTTATGACTATGATCTTTGGTTTCACATTGGGACTTTCTGTCTGACCGTCAGACGAGAAAGGAAATCAAGCTTATTTGAATCATTGTCAGGACTACAGTCAGGGCCAATGGCTTAACCTGTCTTTCGAAGCACCAAATTATCATTCCTATTGGACAATTAGGGACATGGTGTCTTAGCCAAACTCTTACATTTGGAAAAATCTTACACATTGCTAAGAGTTCTCTACCGTATTCCGCAGTCCAACGTTCTAAACTTCAATGGGGAAATACCTATCTACATAATGATATTCTAAGTTCTACAAATGAACAACGAGGTAAGAGTTGTGTCCCAGGTCGTGGGTTTGATTCCAGCTGGAGGTATTTTGTATTAGACATTGCTGATTGATTTCGTTACATAATGCCTGAGAAAAGTAATTGTCCATGTATTGGTAAAATAGACGCTCTTGCTCCTGATTTCACTATAACCGTATGTCTGCCGTCTTATTGGAGGATAAGAGTGATGACAGGAGTGAGATTGTGTTTTGAGCATTTTAGCACTACGCTCTATAGTATAAACTAAGCTCTTCGTAGCTGGTAGATATCAATGAGACTGGTCACCATGGCCAAAATCGGTCAACACGCTATTATTCTACATAATTTGCCTACTGCAGGATATAGCAAGTCCACTCCCCCAGCTGACCTGTTGACTGACCTATATATTTTCATAGGTTTGGTCTCCAACTCGGAAATGCGGTGAATATCTATACATAGTACGACTGTAATAATTTGGAATGTGAATCCATGGCGTTGCAAATGAGGTATTTTTACAGCAATTAGTGAAAATAATTAATTTTGTGGAACACGTAAATGAACATAGTTAAACACTCGAATTAATAGAAAGAGAAAAAATAATATATTATATTGTTAAATTAGTTTTTGCTCTATTTCAATAATCAGTAGACTGTTATTTATTGAGATTTTTGGTCTCCTAGGTTCTATCGTTTCAAGCTTTAATCATCAAGATATTATTCTTTCAGTATAATATCAGATACCAGTTGCCGACAGCGGCATGTGTAATTTTTTAACAAGAAATATTCAAACAACCTGATCGTATGAAGCATTTATATCCCGAAATTTCAGACCCAATAGAAAATCAATGTGTTCCGTGGATCCGCGTTCCGGCACATGAAATATTCATTTTCAGGTCAAATTTAAACACCGGACTTTATAATAAATTCTCAAAATAGCTTAAAATTATTTATTCCAGATCATAATTTCAACATGCATAATTTATTTGGAACATTTCCTGGAATTACATTAAGGCTCACTTAGCAATTGGGAGTTCAACGAAATTAAAGTTGTTGATACATTTATTTTGAGTTTTATCCGTAAAATTTTAATGTGTGACGTACAGGAACTGTTAAACTTAGATTTTATTATGAAACATTTGTTTGCAGTTGAAATTTCACATCACTATTAGAATCGATCATGCCTACGAAAAAAATACGCAATTTCCGCATCGATATCGATATACATCAATAAACTTCATATGGTAGCTTGTGGTTAACCGATAAACATCAGGGATTTCACATAAAATTGCCGTGCTCCATATGACATTTTAGCGGTTAAGAATTACCAGCGAGATAAATGGGCAGATATTACCCATTTGTCACTTTTTTCCAAACCGAGCTTTTAATCTCCTATAAAACATTTATGACTGTACGTACCGGTACGTATCGGTGAAAATACACACTTTCGTTTACTTCTTAGATGCAACATTATAATAATAATATTTCTAAGAATCCTCTTTTGAGAAAAAAAATCGATTACTTTTAGTTGTAGCACCATATTTTGTTAGCTTTCTTAATTGCATGGGTTTAATAATAAGATATTGGTTTTTAACTATACTGCTGAAAACGGTCATGTCAGACTACGAGGATACTTATGTTAATACACGAAATACATAAATTACTCTATGAGAATTTAAAAGATCTAGAAATAGATGATAAAACAATATTTTGTAAAATTACACAATCTTTTGTGAACATTATTGTTCGATTTTTATCTTTTTCATGCCAAAACCAAGACTTTGCTTCCATCTTATAAAGCTTAATATTGCTTATTTTATCTTGAAGATTCTTTCCTGTTGCTTGCAAGTCATCTTTAATTCATTTTCAGCAGTTCTATATTCTGATCCAGACAATACATTTGAGATAGAACTTATCCCAGTTTTGTGTTTCATCCTTTGGCTTTTAAAAGATGATTTAAATCTATCTTGTTTTCTGCCCGTCAGAAAATTGAAAAATCGATGTGATTGACATTTTAAGATCAGATAGAGAAAGGAGCAATGATATTTAAAAAATATTATTGGGAAGGAGGCTTATAATGAGTAAAATGTCAATCCTATATAGTTTAAATTTTTGAAACGATGTCGTATTTCGACAACTGTCAAATTATTTTGCAAATCAGAAAATTCAAATTCAATTTCTCATTCAGCTAAAATCGAGTAGCAAACAACACGTCAGCGCCATGGTTCCTTGCTCTAAAATACGAACGAAAGAAGAAAATAATGAAATAGCTCGACTGTGTACGAGTCAAATAGTTCAAGCGTGTTTGAGTCAGCTCGAACGAACCAAAACGATTTTCAAAACGACGTGCCATCCCACTCAGCATTCACCAATTTGCAACACGGACTAACGCCGTTGAAGCGAAAATGATCTAGTAGGTATCGCATAGATTGGTGCATTGTCGGTTGGAATCAAATGCGGTGTCACCGTTCCAACGAGACGTTCTCCTGAAGCTCTTTGAGGACAAAGTTTGAATCGAGCATTTCAGCTCGTGGTTTAGTAGAGGAGCGTAACCACTAAATTAATATTTGGGCTAACTTGAAACATGAAACTTAATAAGTTAGAAATATGTTTCGTCCCTGTTGTTAGACAGGTCGGGTAAAGAGGTACTTTTATGATTTACTTCACTTAACATACTCGTAGTTTACGTAAGTTGGTTTATTAATTTGCTGAAGTTGCTCGGCTACTATTGTGTGTTTTTAATACAAAGACACAGAAAGTAAATCATCTTGACGGAAATAAATACATAAAATGGGCCTGAACCTACACTAAGTACCAATACTCAATAAACCAATATAATAATACTTAGATACCAAATCTTTTGGCTGTTTAACTATATTTAACTTAAACAGACATAAAAGTAATGCGTAACATTATCATGTTTTCGTATTGATAAGGTTGAGAACAATATGATTTAGAAAGTGCTAGATAAGCACTTTCACATAACTAATTACGGGTGGTTAGCTCTGAGGGACGGGCGTCATACCTTGATTATCGATCTGCGGCCAGCGGCAATCTGCCGATGTCGGCAACTTGATAGCACGCCCTTCGAAAAATAACTATCGCGACCGCAGGGAACCTTTGTCGGCTATGTTTTTAAAAAAGTATTCGATGGCTTGATAAAAGTGGCCAGTGTATATTTTACTACTTTAGTTTTACTATACAGAACGATTAAGTGCTAGAGAATTTAAATCGAGCTACAAGTGTTTACCTTGATGAGCTGTTAAATAAAAAATGTCGCAAACAAACTAGTTAACCTCAAATACACCAGTTAAAATTCAAATCTCAAAGAACTCATAACAGTTAAGTTTGAACTATAGGAAAAACATGCCTTCATTACGATAGAAAATGAAGGGTCCATGTTACTAGAATAGTAATGAACTGACTCAATTTGGCTTTGTGCTCAAACAGTTAGAAAACAGACTTAGTTATCATCAAGCGCAAACTATCAACTCAACACACCGTCACAAGAAAATCCCTTGCTATTCATTTGCATAGTGACGTTCACCCTCTCAGGGTTCAGCATTAATTGCCTCTAAACTAAGCCCTATTGAGTCCCATGACACTTTGAAGCCCTTTGTAAATTAGCACATACTCTGAGATCGACGTTGTTTAGAAGGTAACTTTGTACGTAGGTACATTGTTGCCGGGCGTGAAAGGTTATTGAATGCATTGAAAATATCGGCCACATACTTGGACGAAAGATTTTGTACTGCTTCCGTTTCTATCTTGATGGGATTTGACTCACACTCTTAGTTCGTATCCGCTTATGTTATAAATGCAGTCAGTACTAGTGTTACGATTATAATAAATTAGAGTCTCTCAAAATTGTTTAACTTGTCATTTTATGTCAAAAAAATAAGCTAACACAGAAATTCCAATCAGTATTAAATGTTTAATAAATTCTATTAGGTACGTAAAATATATTTTTATTTTATAACTAATCTATTTTTTTTATTATTATCTCCAAATTAATACAACGCAGAGTAAAAATGCGGTATTTATATAAACGTCCTAATGCTACGAGTAATCAAGGACAACTTTTTAAATGAAATGGTTTAAAAAATGTCTATTTGGGTACTTTAATAATTAAGGCACGTTTTCGTAATTAAATTATCTAAATTGTATACATTATCAATATATATATATATATATATATATATATATATATATATATATATATATATATCTATCTATTATCTATATATGAAATCTATTATAATCTATTATACTATCTATATTGTAGACACTATGTAAATATAGACTCCGCATGCTGCATATTTATTGTTACAAAATGCTGGAACGAAATTTTCTTTTTAGATTTACTATGTCGAGTAAACTAAGAATTTTCTTCATTGTAGCTTTTGTAGCGACGGTATAAATCTGCGTAAGCTAAGCCTCACTTTTTTCCTACTTAAGCTTTATCTGGGCCAGAGCGGGGGAAAATGAGTAAAAATTAGGATCACACCTTTTTGTTTGTGTGGCCATCGATTCGTTGCGCGGACTCGCACGACCCTATCAGATACGGATTAGTTTGGATATTGGTTCTATACTAGGTATGTGTAGCTATACCTTCAGCTCTAAATAACGCGGCCTGATGGCTGAGTATTACCTATGAGCTGGTATTAGGAGTCTACGTAGTAACTAGTTATAACAATTTAGCGGATTAAATTGGACTAAAATAGCTTGTTATATTCACAGATTGTTATTGTTAGTAAACTTAGAATTTCCGGCAAACCTGTATTGGGTCTAGAAAATACAGCTCGTTGAACTTTTACTATGGCTTCACTAAATCCGTTGGCTTTACAAGTTTTGAGTATCGTTCTAAATCGAGAGATCAATGATTTTGATATTAATTTTTTGGTTAGGTTTTCATTCCGCTTCTTGATTTTTAATAAAAATCTAAAATAAATTGAAGAGCATATTAAAAACAAACGACAACAATATCAACCGATCTTAACTTAAGACACGTAGTAGCGTTATTCTTTAACTACCCGCATGTTCCAGTACAGTGCAACTTTGAAGCGATGTTTGTGTAATATAAGTAATCAATGGTACTATTAAATATTCAAGCAGCAGTAGGCTTATTAGCTAACGTAGCGACCTGGACTACCTACTGAACGTGCTTTCAAAATAAATGTTCGTGATAAATATTACATCCAATTACGGACAGAGGGATTTCGCAGAACCTATTCCTACAAAAAGCTCGAACCAATTTCGGATTTTTAAATATTTTATTAAATAAACATTAGTATGAAATTTTAATTTACTTTGAATGTGTAAATTTCCTGTTAATTTTTATCAGACAAAGTAAATAACATTCCTGTTTGTAATACAAAGTAAATAATACTGCTACTGAAGGGCTTTATAAAGTAATTAACGTTTTGATATGTGTTCACATTTTATGAAAGTTAATAGGTATTTAATGTTCAGTATTTATAAAAGAAACTGTGAGCTAACATTATTAAATGATCGAATATGAAAGTATGTTTAGGTGACAACGCAATTTTATTATTACGTTAAGAATTTCGATATAAATTTATTTCACGGCATGTCTAATAAACGTGTTATTTATTTTAAAGTTAATAAATAAATAACTTTATTTTTAAATGCTTTTGTCAAAAACTGTGCATGCTGTGTGGTTATGTGAAAATAAACTTCTCATGGTAAAGTTCTTCAAATTCTGCAAATGAAATCTGATAAGAATAATGGTCTTCTAAAAGGACTGGCGGTTTAACAGCCATATTTCACGTCATTTTTACGGTCCTCAGAAATAGGTGACGTGTCTATCGCCGTCACATCGGCCCAGTTTTATACTCATCGTATATTTTCAACCGTGCCACAGGTTTATTACGTTTTTTGTTTACTAAACCAACGGTTTTACGATAGAAAATTGCATTCATGGACCATGATGTCACGAAACGGTGATTTGTATTTTGAGCAACAAAATTTATTGGTATTGTTAAGTCTGATCGCCGTTGTGAATTAAATACAATTTCGCACGAATAATAATATAATAATTAACAATAAATATTTAAAAATACACACAAAACAGTCCTTAGTGTCGTCGCTGTCATGTCCGTTCTGTCCATATTTAAACCCATGTTCCTAGTCACGTCATCGTCAAATCGCCTTGCCGCAACGGGTACAAATACCACTCTCTCTCTGTGGTCAGTCCCTCATATCTGAGGATCGTGGTCAGCATGTTGGTTGCATCTGGAATGGACGAACTGCCTCCACCGGTTTCTATCCAATGCGTCTCTCACAACCGTATACAAATTGGACGACGACGTTTCTTTTATTTGATCGGTCCATCTAGTTGGTGAGCGACCGCGCGATCTTTTGCCTTCGGTGTTCCCAACAACAATCAATTTTTCCAAATTGTCGTCGCCTCTGCGCACGGTATGGCCGAAATACGATAGAATGCGTTATTGGCTTATAATGGGCACAAATACCACAGACATATAATAATTAATAGATGTCTGTGACAAATACGTTACGGCTCATGTGTTTCCTCCTTCCTTTGACATGGATTCCTTCAAAAGGAGCGTGAAGAAACATCTTGCGGGCCAGTATGGCGATGCTAACGGGTAGGATATTTTGATATCAAATCCGTTGTCATCGCGATGTGGGTTCCTCTCTTGCTTACCATCAGGCTGGGAGGAGCCAATTTACTGCGCTACTATAAAAAAAAAAAAACTTTTGCATTGACTCTGTTTATATATACACTGGCAGTTGCTCGCGAATTCGTACGCGTGGACTTAGTCTTTTTTAGCAATAAAGCCTATATTACTCAAGGCGAATGTCGCTTTCCAATGGTGAAAGAATTTCAAAATCGGCAGGGTAGTTTTGATTTTATTAATTAATAACATACACACAAAAATACAAATCTTTTCTCGTGATAATATTAATGTAGGTATAGGAATTTAGCAGACCAACTGAATCATGTAACTTTTTTCTGATTTACTACATGATGAGCAATGTAAAAAAACTTAGTAAATTATATACATTATAGTGAAAGAAAGTCAAAAGTTGAACATTCAACATAGCATAAAATATGCCGAAATATTAACGTAAATATAATATTGCAATCGTGTTTTTGAAAAATATTAAAAAGTACCAAATCCAATTAGCTAAAATTGTTGTCGAAACGTTGCAATCAAACGCTTGTCGGACGTGTAATTTGGCCCCACTCCGGTGATGACATAAAACAAAGATAATGTTCCAATAAGTTGGTAGATATACACGCGAATCATTTCATTATTAAAACCCGATACCCATCGAAAGTTATCGGCGAATTAATTAGATGATAGATACGGCCCATTACCGCCATGATCAATAGTAAAAGCCTTAAGTAAACGATGTTATCGGAATGACATGGCAGCCTTATCTCTTATATTATGTTTACGTTTTTGCCGGATCTTAATCAGGAATTGGTTTCATAGTTGCCATAGTTATCATGGATCAAAGGATAATTTCTACAATGCTGTGATAGGCTGGAATGCAAAAGTGAGATACAAAACGTAATATATATGCAAAGAAAGCTTGAAAGTTAATCTAATATTAGGATGAGTTAAAAAATGATTCAGTAAATAATCAAAGAGTAAGTACTGCGAATTCTATATATAGGTGAATAAGATCCCGACCACACCTATTGGTTATTATTAAATCGAGTACATTTAACCTTGATCCATCTTTAAAGAGAAACAGAATTGTGTAAAACATGAAAACTTTGAGTGGTAAAAGAAAATTGCATCGTAAAACGACCTGCATGGGCGACTAAAATGCAGCGAGTAACAAAAGTGCATCGGCGGTGTGTTAGGAACAGAAGCCTACATAGCCATTGGAGCTCGCTCGAACGGTTTTAGTTTATTCTCTGTGAAGCCCGAGTTTAACAGAGAAGAGAGCGAGTCCTTTTTAAAACGCTTTTATTAGCTCGGGTTGTATGTATCTATGTATGTAACGGAATCTTTGAATCTTAATTTGACCCACTTCCCGGTCTTTGATTAAGATGAAATTTTGCACACGCTCTGAGTTCTGATGACAATACATGACTAGCTAAGAAACGTCATTACAAATCCAATACGGCGGCCTCCCCAAGATGGCGAACTGACTGTTTGAAATGCACTTCCATGATATGGGTATCAAAAGAAAGGGTTTGCTGTCAGGAATACGAAAAAAATAGTCACGTGATTCAAATCCAATATGGCGGGCGTCCAAGATAACGGACAGGCTATTTGAAATGCACCCCTATGATATGGGTATTAAATGAAAGGGTTTGCTGAATGGGATACGAAAAAGAATTATATAATTATTGATACATGAGAAAACTAAAAAGTAGAAAATAAAAATAATAGTTTAAAAAACTAAAAAACACGCTTTTAGCTCGCACTAAAAATTACAAAATAATTCAGACATTTAAGAAAGAAAGCGTGGAGCGTTTTGTCCAAAAAGAGTAAAGATAACTACCAGAGGGCCTAACTGTCTTGATCATTTCATGTTAAAAATAGAAAATTGTAATAAAAATGCAACTATTGCGGTAATGCATTCAACTATAACTGATCACTCTATGATTTTCCTAAAAATATGTACATTTAAAAAAATAAACTTAAACGAGAATAAAAAAATTAAGAAAGTAATAAATTATGATAAAGCTGTAGAATACCTTAAAGGCGGAAACCTTAAAAACTTACTAGCCCTTACTGATCCTAATATTATAACACAAGGACTGATATCAACATTACAACAAAGTCTTGCTTTGAGTACACATACAATTGCAATTTGTGGGAAAGAGCGAATTATAAAGCCATGGATGACAGCAGGGGTACTGCGCTGCATTAGAAACAGAAATAATATGCAACATAAATTATCTATGGATCCAGAAAATTGCACTCTTAGAGTAACCTACAAACGTTACCGCAACTTTTGTATAAAAATAATTAAAAAGCTAAAGCGTGCTTACAATAGGGCGCAATTAGAAAAGGCTATTAAAAATCCAAAGAAGCTGTGGAGTACTGTGAATAATATAACACAACGAACACCACCCAAATCACATAACCTTGAGCTTCTCAACATAGCTTCAAATCCTAAGGAGAGCTTAAATAAAATTAATCATTATTTTGCCAATGTTGGAAAACAATTGGCAGAAAACATATCTCCTAATATTAACACAATTGATTATGATGATAGCGCACCCCTGGAGGCATCATTTGCACTTATAGATACAGATCCTGAAGAGGTTTACTCTATTCTTATGTCTTTGAAAACTGACAGTGCTCCTGGATGGGACAGTATACCGACACGTTTTCTAAAGCTTGCATGTCATGAGGTTGTACCAATACTTGTACATTTAACAAATAGGAGTTTTGAAACCGGGGTTTTTCCAGATGCACTTAAGCAATCCGTTATAATACCTATTCATAAAAGTGGCATAAAAACCAATCCCTCACACTATAGGCCAATATCTATATTGTCTGTGGTGGCTAAAATTTTGGAAAAGTTATTAAATACTCGACTAGTAAAATTCTTCACTAGATTTAATATAATCTCCACTTCCCAGTACGGATTTCGAAAGAACTTATCCACTGAGGATGCGGTAGTGGCTTTAACTTCCACTATTACTGAGAATGTGGATAATGGAAATAAGTGCTTAACAGTTTTCCTGGATTTACAAAAGGCTTTTGACACGGTGTCCGTACCAATTCTTATGCGCAACCTCCAAGATGTAGGCATTAGAGGAAATCCACTTAAGTTATTGGAAAGTTACCTTACTAACCGGACATCGCGTGTTTCTGTGGGGTCGGTTTTAAGTTCTGAATGCACGGTAAATTACGGTGTACCCCAGGGTAGTGTGTTGGGACCCACATTGTTCCTCATATACATAAACAAATTATGTAAAATGAAAATAGATGGGGGCCATATTTTCTCATATGCGGATGATACGGCTGTAGTGTTCGGAGGTTACAATTAAAATCACGAGCTGAGTCGGGACTAATTAAAATCATTACATGGTTGAATTCACATCTTCTGACCCTAAATGTAGAAAAAAGTAATTACATATGCTTTACTAAGTATAATAATAGCCAACCAGCCACTAACTTTGGGATTATCGCCCACCGATGCGCAGAAAGTAATGACATGCCATGCTCATGTGCTGAACTCAGAAAAGTAAGAAGTACAAAATACCTGGGTATAATGCTCGATCAGCGCTTGACATGGTACAGCCACATGGAACTGATCATGAATAGAACACGTAGGCTTGTATGGATATTCAAAATATTGCGGTATGTCGCTTCTGATCATCTACTCCGTGTAACATATGTATCTCTGGCGCAATCAGTACTAACATACTGTATAGCTGTGTGGGGTGGGGCAGCTAAAACTAGATTCCTTGAATTAGAGAGAGCCCAGAGATCGTTGTTAAAGGTTATGTATTTTAAGCCAAGAGATTTTTCCACGGAGCTACTCTACTCTTCCACAGGACTGATGTCTGTTAGAAAACTATATATTCGGAACATAATTTTGAGTAAACACAAATCTCTCCCTTACCAACATAACCCAAATAAATCTAGAAGAAAGAATAATGTTGTGCCTAAATTAAGAATAAAATCAGTATTTGCACAGCGGCAATATTTGGCAAGAGCTGGTGTTCTGTATAATAAAATTAATAATGAGCTTAATGTGTACAGTATGACTTATGCAAAATGTAAAATTGTGATTACAAAATGGTTACAGACGAAAAGTTATCCAGAAATAGAAAGATTGCTCGTTTGAACAAAACATTTGCACACACACGCATACACGCACAAGCGCACGCATCACCCACGCACTTACACACAAACACACACACACAAACACACACACACACACACACACACACACGAACACACACAAACACACACACACAAACACACACTCATACAAACACAGATACACTTCCTCGCGTACACACATGCTCAAGTATACCATTATTCTGACTGGGTGTACGGGTGGGGGTGGGATCCTGATTGTTATGTAAGTGATGTAATCTATAGACATATACATATATATATATATATATTTTATTTATTTATTTATATTTTTATGTTCTTCTTTAATTTCAAATAAGTAGGATTAAGTCTGATTGTAACCATGGTATGGAAGAGCGGTGCTACCTAACACAAGTAATTAATTTTACTTAAAAGGCAGCTCCAATTACTTGTAATTGCATTATTGGGTTACTGAAATAAACATTTTTGTATTTTTTTTTTTTTTTGTATAACATAAACGCTCCACGCTTTCTTTCAAGAGAGACAGAGAGAGGGCGCCTGAACGAACGTACTAGTATTCGGCTCCGACGATTTTTGTTATTTACAGTAGCTTAAAGTGAACATTATGTTGTAAAACTCATACACGTCGATTCCTTATACAAAAACCATAAAACTGTGCTATTTTGTTTGAAAAACATTTGTGAATAAAACTTAAAACAGTGAAAAAGTGTTGCTTAAATAAAAATAAACTATCATCCAGTTAAGTGTGTGACTCATCCAAGTGCTGTGTTCGAACTACATTACCTTATAAGGTAGTGAAATAACTGCAAACAGACTGTGACAAAGCCAACTGTACCAAGTTTTCGCCACTACGTCATACGTCTCCGTAGCGCTACGGCCGCGACATAGCGGATAAACACTTGCTCGCTTATGTTCAGAGGATAAGCGTTCGAATCCCAAATAAAAATTTTTATTTTTTTATTTTTATTCCTTTTTCTTTTTCTGGTGTATTACAAACTCTTTTAATAAGACAAAATGAATGACTCCAGAAATGATAATATAACATTCAGGAAAATTGCCCGATCCAAATCATTGGAACCAATAGACGACTCCAATTCGCTCAGCCCTATGTCGTGCGATGAAGTTCTGGGGAAAAGCCTGGACTTCTCCACAAATATGTACTCCATTTATTTAGAAGAAATGAAAATTGAAATGAATTCACTTAAAACAAACTTAGCAAGTACACAAAAAGAACTCGAATGTGTAATTTTAGAAAATAATAGTTTAAAAAGACAAGTTTCAAATATGAATCAGGAAATTATAATCCTGAAACAACTTTGTAGAAGTCCCGTTACGTCACTAAGGATAAATACTTCCACAGGTAGTAAAAAAAAGGCAAGACGTCGGCTCACTGATAGTTTCCAAATAGCACCAATCAACCTAGAAAAACACGTCTCCAGCGGATCGTCTGAACCACAATTGGAAATTGCGGTAGAGCCCATTAAAAAGACAAACCCTATCCTGACTTTAAGTCTAAATACAGATCAAGACGTCACACACAACAGCAGCGTACCCACTATGAAAGAAGACTGTCAATCTAGTAAGAGAAAACTTCTTATACTTGGATCACAGGGATGCACAGGACTTGCAGAAAAGTTGGTAAAATCGAGGTTAAATACACAGTATGAAGACTACCAAATATTCAGTTGGATTAAACCTCAAGCAAATACGGAACAAATACTGAATACTACCCATCATCGGAAACTAGCTGCGAATGACAAACTTATTATTCATGTGGGTGAAAATGACACAAATCCTTTGAAAATGTTAATTGAACTCAGTGCATTTTTAAAGGCCTGTTCAAGTTGTAAGGTGCTCGTTGTAGGTGTACTAAATAACATGCACCTAAATGTTGACAAGCTAAATTACTATTTAAAAAATATATGTAACAACTTTTCTAATTGTAACTTTATAAAACTGACAAATGGTAATCGCAATAGCTATACAATCACTTTATCTGACTGTCATAATATTAATTGTATAATTGACTCTTTAGATTATAAAGATACATATTTGACATTTGCAAATACAAAACAATTACGACTAAAAAATAAATCTAATTCTACATTTAAAAAAACATTTCGACTTGAAAAGGCAAAGAAATATGTACAAAGAACATTGTTAGACTACTTCTCTGTCTCTCAGCATGCCCTACCAGCTACAGTGATATGTAATGATTCTGTAGATGCTCATATAAACTCCACTTCTGAGGGTCTCCCCAAATCAAACACTCAAGTCACTTCGTTGAACCATTCCTTTCGAGAATAAATTAACTGTTTTTCATCAAAACATATGTGGTGTTCTGAGTAAATTAGAATTTCTAGAAATCTGTTTTGAGGATTTCCACCGGAATGGAACTTACCTCGATTTGATATGTCTGTGTGAAACCTTTATAAAATCAGGGGACGAAAAAAATATTAAATTAAAAAATTTCCAAGTCGCATCCATCTATTCGAGAAAATCTGAAAAGCGCGGAGGAGTATGTATATTATGCAGGGACTACATACAATTTAAAGATTTGCATTTTTTAAAAGACTTTGCACATGAAAATACATTTGAATGTTGTGGTTTATACATACCTAAATATAGTCTGACATTAATATGCATTTATCGCACACCAACATCAAATGTTAATATTTATTTTAATAAACTGGAGTCAATACTTTACAAATTACGCAGTGAAAGAAACAAAAAAATTATAATTACTGGTGACTTTAATATAAATATCCTCAGTAACACAAATGATACTGAACGACTACGACTTTTGTTGCAGAATTACAATTTTGAACTTCATATTAATGAGCCAACTAGACGAAATTCGTGTCTAGATCTTTTTGCAAGTAACATTGAATCTGCTACAGGAACGGTACATAAGCTGGGTCTGTCAGATCATGAAACAGGCCAAACTCTACAGTTTCCAATTAAAAATAAAGTGATCCCAATTTAACAATGGTTTATTTGGAAACGGGATTATAACCAGGAAAATATGCATAAATTTAAAGAATGTCTCAGACAATTAACATGGCATGAAGTGTATGACTTAAAAGATTTAAATGCAGCATTCATGACATGTATGTCCTATTCTACAAACTATGCTTCCCATTAATAAAAATTAAAGTTATTAACAAACAAAAAACAACTAAGTGGATCACTAAAGGTATAAAACAATCATGTTTAACAAAGAGATCTCTTAGACTAGAATATTACAATAAAAAAAATACATCATCAAAACGTAAATACTTGGACTACAATAAACTGTTAAAAAAGGTCGTTAGAGTATCCCGTAAAAACACAAATAAAAAATATGTTTCTAGGGCCCAAAACAAATGTAAGGCATCCTGGAATTTAATTAACGATTGTAAACCTAAACCTAAACCAAACGACAATATTAAACTTAATTATAATAATGAAATTATTACTGACCCTAAATTAATAACTGACATTTTTAATAATTATTACACGAACCTGACACAAACCACTGACTTTTCAAGCACAAATGACAAAATAACCATGCAATCACAACTTCAGACCATATACTTACGACCATGTGACCCTGTAGAAATCATTAACATTATAAAATCTTTAAAAGCTACACAATCAGTAGGGTATGATGGTCTTTCCACGAAAGTTATTAAAGATACTGCATATTTTATTGTAGAGGTTCTCAGTTACTTTATAAACTTTTCATTCCAGGTAGGTATATTCCCGAGCAATTTAAAAAAGTCAATAGTGAAGCCGATTTTTAAAAAAAATGACCCGTTAGATATTGATAATTATAGACCTATAACATTAATTCCAATATTATCAAAAATAATTGAAAAGGCGATGCACACTCGCATCGTTGACTTTCTTAATCAATTTAATATTATAAAAGACAGTCAAAACGGATTTCGGAAAGGAAAGTCCACCACATTAGCCGCTTTTAAATTAGTAAAGGAAATACTGGAAAATGTTGACAAAAATAAGTTAGTTTCTACAGTGTTCTTTGACATGAGCAAAGCGTTTGATTGTGTTCGACATGACAGATTAATGACTAAGTGTGATCTATGTGGTATACGAGGTCCTGCTTATGACTGGATCAAAAGTTATCTCGAAAATAGAATACAATGCGTAGAAATGACAACGTTGAACAAAAAAAATGAAACTGTTAACCACAGATCAGCCTTTAAAATAAATAGATTCGGAGTTCCTCAAGGAAGTGTTCTGGGGCCACTTCTATTTCTTATATACATTAACGACCTAACTGATATCACCCAATATCCATGCACGCTTTTTGCTGATGACGTATCTATAGTTGTAAGTAATGATAATACTGACGACCACGTAACTGAAGTTAATAGAATAGTGGGACTATGCATAAATTGGTTGACAAAAAATAATCTTAAAGTTAATGTTTCCAAGACTAAATACATACATTTTTATAATAGGAAACCTAAAATTGACAGTTTTAAGTTAATTATGAAGGTGAAGAAATCTCAGAAAGTGATAGTATAGCATTTTTGGGAATTGTATTAGATCACACTTGTTCATGGACACCTCATGTAGACTTGCTTAATTCTAAAATCAATAGATTCGTTTATGCACTCTGGAAATTGTCAAGCATAACCGATCGCAGGACTGCTCTACTGGCCTACCATGGCTATGTCGCGTCCCTGCTTCGGTATGGGTTAATATTATGGGGTAATGGTGTTAAATGTAACAATGTATTTATTGCGCAAAAAAAGTGCTTACGTGCTATTTTGGTGCTTACGTGCTATTATGGTGTCCATGGTGGTACATTGAGTACCACCATGGACACCATGTACTCCAATATTTAGAGAACATAAGCTTTTGACATTTCCTTGTTTATATATTTTTGAACTGTGTAAATTTGTAAAGACCCGTTTGAACTTATTTACTAAATTTGAAGAAATTTACAAGTTCAGTGGCAGACATAAAAACAAGCTAGCGCGCCCAAAGACGCGGTCTGCATTATGTAGCCGTAACTGCTATGTAATGGCTACTAAAGTATTCAATAAATTACCGAACGAGATAAGGGACCTAAATGGAGACTTATTTAATAGGAAGTTATTTAATTTATTAGTTGACAAATGTTTTTATACGATTAAGGACTATTTGACGTACAAATTTTAACTTCGATTGTAATTATTATTATGATATTATGACAACATGTATGAATGAATTTGAATGTTACTAATATTTTGGGAATTATTATTGTTTTAATTAATATTTGAATAGGTTTTGTTTGCACGGACATTTTAAATATTCATATACCAGCTGCGCTGGTGAGATAAGCTTGTACCTACTACATCTAGCTGTTACAATCGATATTGTTTAACCTTATTTCCATGAATAAATCCTTTTGACTTTTGATTTTTGACTTTTTTTTACACCACACAATTAATCGGTTCGAGTTGAAACTGAGTAATTACCTTTACTAGATAGTGATTTAAGTAGCATTAAGGTACGAACAATAGTAATCATTTTACCTTTTATATGACTGTTTTAATATTTAGTTATGAAACGTATTGGCTGTAATTGTGATTGTCGTGGATGACATTTAGTTAATTTAGGTACTAAATATAGGTACAATGTGTGGAATACGATTAAACATAAAACATTTGAACAAAAATCAAATATTTAGCTCTTTGTACAACAACTTAATAGGCAATACCCATTAGTGGTTTTCCACGTTTCATCGCTCCTAAATACTATTAGGTAAAAAAGTTTTGATTTATTTTGATATCTTTAGGCTTATAAATATTTAGCTAAGAAAATTAAAGAGATTTCCTCCGTCAAAACGATTTCCCTTAGAACGTGACAATATCAAGATCCAGGCGACTGAAATTGTGGGCGGAAGCTATACTAACTAATATTCATTTTAGTGCCTCTTCACTAAAGTAGGTTAACCGAAAATATCCATCTATGTTCAATGGCGAATGGCAAACATCTACGCGTAGCTATTCCGTTACACAATATACAGTAACATTATTCCGCGAGCCTATTGATTTTGTATCGTCTCAAAAACAGGGTACCGACACGGCGTGGGCGACGAGCCGAGAACAGATAGCTCGCTAACATCGAATCTGACTCAATTGTTTTTGCACCGCGAAATCATCGTGCACGTCGGCGGAATGTTCAATGAGGGCACTGTTTCAAGCGTCGCTAGTCGACGTTACCGGCTAAGTTACTGTCGACAATTGACTGTTGAGTTCAGGTTGGAATAGGAAAACGGATGGTTGGTGCACACTTCATTTACAGCATAGCTTCATCTCATTCAGTAACATTTTTGGCTTGGTGCTGAACTTACAAATGGCTTTCTCGATTTGATTTTGCCGAAGAAACATGCATATTCGGTTCCAATATAAGAATGAAATATTTTAGTAATGTCTGCTGTTTCCTTATTTTAATAAAGCTACATGAGATGAAACTTACAATTTTCATAATATGTAAGAAAAAAGTCAGTATACCGTTAGTTATTTAAACGGTTTTTATTAGTTACATAAAGTTTAACGGGCTAGTGAAACGGGAGGTCGCATAAGAAATTTTCATAAATCTGCGTGACAAATTACTAGCTTCTTTTCACCATATCGCTTTAGTTTTTCACTAGCGTAGATAATACATTGTTCTCGTCACACACCCGTGAATTAAATTAATTGTGCGAACGTTCTGGAAACGTCCGAACAAAGGCAGATAAAAAATAACAATGGCAACACCGCAACGGATAGGTTAAGAATGGTTTAAGGCTGAGCAGGTTTATTCAACCCGTTTTGCACAGATAATGTTGATCAACACCAGGACAGAGTAGGTCTGTTGCACCGACCACCGGAACTCGATAGCGGTCCCTCGAGGAGAGAGGTGATTAATTAGTGCAATATGCTCAATGATTTAATTAATCTATAGTCTCTCCATACATTCAATATCATGAACAATATATTTATTCGTTTATGGTGAGAGAGTGATGGCGGTGACCTATAGCAGCAGTTTTATATTTAAAAACAGTTAGTTAATTAGTTCAAACTACGAAACAAGCCAGGTCAAATATCCAGATGCCATGACCGCAATGAGCATGTTTTTGGTGCTAAACAGGTTCGTTGAACCCGTTTTGCATAGATTGCGCTGATGGACGCGACGGTAGAATGGGCCCGCTGCACACGCCACCGGAACCCGATAGCAGCCCGTGAGGAACGAGCGAGGCGATGAATTAGTGCATTATGCAGTATAGTGCATTATGCTGCTCCGAGCACACGCGACAGCCGTGAGCTCGAACAGGACAAGTGCGAGTTGAACTCACGAAAAGAAGATTCCCTCTAATATTCAATCTTTTCTCTCTCTTCCTCTTGAACAAATATCCCCATAGAGGTTTCTGTGAGGAATTAGCGAGGTGACGGATGAGTGCCTTGTGTAATGTCTAGTATTTTAAGCACAAGCTTGCTTGAAACATGTGTCACAGCTACGCTAAAACCAAATGCGAATACGATGTAAAGAAGAAAATTAATTTGATATACAGATATTAATCGTGTACCTAGTCTTAAATTATTACTAGATAATATGTAAACAAAATCTGTTAAAAACTTACTAACGTAAGATATTTTAGTAATTTTATATCACTAGCAAGTATCTTGTAGATTTTCTTACTTCTTAGGCGTCAAAATATAGATACAAAATATATGAAACGTAAGGAATTTTTTAGCAAACATTTAATTTCCATTTTACGGCGTGCGTCAATATAAATGTTTATGTGTATTATTATGGGTGAGTGTGATAAATTTGTAAAAATTGAGGACTGTCTGCGAATGATTGCAAGCAGATGCTGGATAGGTCAATCTGAAGACCGAGTGCGATGGCGCTTATTAGAAAAGGCTTATGTCAAGCACTGGTCTCGTTTAGGCTCAAAAGAGGTCAATCTTGAAAGTGTAATATAAACAAAAAAGGCTGATGACACGAAATGGTAAATAGAATATTGTAGCTTGACAAGAATTTAAACTTGAACCACCGTTCTTTTCTGTAAAGTGCAGGACTCTAAAATTGTACCGCTATAAAAATGCTATTCTTGATCGCTGTTATGTAACAAGTTATGAACTTCTGAAGGCTGGTATAAAGTCTTTATCTTTTTTAGAATAATATGTCTTCAAATTTTATTTCAAATGACCTCTAAGCTCGTAAAAAGTAGTTCTTTGTTCTTTGTGTTCAAACAAACGAAGTTACGAAGTTAATTAATATTTATGTCGTAGTAGACTATAAAGGCGATTACGGGGTGACATGGTTATTAAAAAAGTGTTGGAATAAAGTCCTTGATCTAAATTCGGATGACATTAAATCGAAGTGGCTAATATACTTGCCACGTTCACATATACCGTAATATAACCGAACAACCAAACACTGTGCTATCTGCAATGCTCATGCTATGGACGTGAAATCTTGGGTGAAATTTGATGTACGATTTATGGTGCAAAGGGCAGGGTCTGTAGAAAATAATACGGTAATTCCTTATCGAGTGAGTTAGGTAAGTAGTTAGATAAATAAACATCGTCTTTATCGAACACCATATGTATAAAATATACAACTAGATTATACCCGAAAACTAGTCTTTAGTTTAGAAATTGTGTACATCTAGAATTGTTTACGTCATTGATGGGGAGTCTGTTGATATTGATATACCTATTTTTTGGTCTTGGCAACATCGACTGGTTTCATAGTCTCCATCGTTATATCTCTCCTTTATAATAATATGAAGTACAAGGGGGTCACTTCGCCTATTGATGGCGCCATGGGAATGTAGTCAAACTATAACGGCCACAGCAGGGTAAGAAGTGCCAAATTATCTAGCATTAGATTTTTAACCGATGTGTCAATGCTATGCAAGTTAGTCTAAGCCATTGTGGTAGCATCATAAGAAGCCATATTGTAGTGTAAAAGAACACAGTTTATAGCCTTTACGTGGCCACACCTCTATCTATATCTACGAGTATAAAGGTTTTTCGACACCAAGTGAAGTTGATATTTGACACGCGATTCACGTCACGCCATAAAACACCAGTAAAAGAGTCTTTTATCTAAGTTTATATGACCTCACGCCCAACAAAAACTTAAAGGGTGAAAGTTACAATCGATATCCACAATGGCAGCATAGACAAAATACTCGGTGGACGGTTGCTTCTTGCCAAGGTTTTTCATAAATTACTCGCATGAACGAATAGACTCACAATCGTTTTGTTAACTAGAAAGCAAAATAGGGGACTTGGATGAATTTTTAAAATTCTTTTAGTGCAAAAGATTCGTCCATAAAAGATGATGTGAAGTCAGTTTACATGGCGCACACAATAAAATTTTAATAGCAAAAATGTTTTCGTAGGAGATCTGATATATTTCTCTTTAGGCAGCTGTAGCTCATTATTTTTGACTAAGAGGAACGATTTCTGGGTAAAACAGTAATGAAAATCAATTTAAAAGTACATGCATACACGCAAACAGATTATTACAACTAACACTTAGCAAATTTCTATGACAAAGTTTCATTTTGTAGACTTATTGTCAAAACAATGTTATACTCTTCGACGACCTCGGTGGCGCAGTAGCTTAGGTAGGCGACCAAAGCGCGAAAGGTCCCGGTTTCGATTCCCGGTCGGGTCAATTTGGAAAAACTACTTTTTTGAATTGATTTTGGTCTGGGTGTACTGGGATTACGCCCTCAGTTAGTATCCGTCGTCTGTTACTCATAGTACAAGGGAAAACCTTAGTTTGAGACCAGGTGATTGGTGTGATTGTCTGGCGCATTTATTTATTTATTCATTTATACTTATTATTAATATACTGTTTATAACATAAGGTAAACAAATAACATTCAGTTTTAAATTAAGGTTTTAATTCATAAGTCAAATGTAAAGCACTGAAACCTACCGTTTATGAGAAGTTAATTACAACCTATCAATTATCATCAACCAGTAGTTTAAGAGAAGTTGTTAAACGGAACAATTAAAACTACATTATGTAGGTTGCTAAACGCAAATTGGGTCAGCTTGTGAGCGCAAAATTCGAGGAAATGTTTTAGGAGAGGTAAAATGCTAACCATATATTTCTAGGGGTGAGAGTCTTGTGCTCCCCCGAAAGTTCGGTAAAGATGATGCTTCGCAGCTATCATTTTTGCACAATTAACATGAAGTGAAAAGTAAATGAAATAATTTACATTATCATTTTTTAATCTGTTTTTGCATCTGCTGTGGCCGCCCGTACTATATATTCATGTGAAGAGGGAATCTATCATAACAAGTCTATTCAGCGAGCCACACCCTTGTGAATGGTAAAAAGTTTTCAGAATACATTGAAACAGGATGCTCTGTAGTTTTGAAAAGGAAACATGAAAAATATTCAAGTTTGTTTCCATAATAATGATTCTCCTCATTATGTCACTGCTGGGTACAGGCCTCCTCAACTATGAGATGGAATGGGCATCATTCTACCATGAGACGCCAGTGCGGATTGGAGAAATATGTATGTGAGGCAAATTATAGACCTTTTTGCCAAATTGCCTCTAATTAGGCTTAATGAAAAATTCATGATATCAGCTGGGATGAACTCTTATCGCGCCTTCCAACCCATCCTATACTGGTCCGTGATCTGCATAGCTTAATTTTCGGTATGTAATAGTTACCGAACTGTTGTTGCTATCATGGCACGAGCAAGTTTCAGTTTAATATCTGGAAAAATCGTTCATTGCTGATTGAAACATTCAGAGCATTGCACAAAAAGTATTCAGCTTTGTTTATAACTAGTTCGTTATTTTCAATTCATAATTTTGTGAATATTTGCCGAATCTGACTGAATACTTCTAGTAAACAAATGCTGCTACGAACGGCGCCCGTAGCTTCGTAGCCAGTAGCGTGCTACAAAGTCCATAACTCGTAGCTATTTTTAAACGGCTAACGTTCCGGTAGGGGAATTTATTTATAGATTCCTGCGAAAACGCAAGTTGAACTAGACGAAATTAAAATGAATGAAATCTCTAATAAAGATTTAGTACACGAGGTGCCGATAAAAATATAATCGTTTTCTTTTCACTCGTCATTTTTTTTATTGAAGCTACGTAAAGAAAAGTGACCTGCAAGTGTTTGAATATATTTACTCAATTACTGTAATACCGGTTTTATTCATGTCTAAATTAGCGATGAGTCGGAAATGAAAAAATGTATTCTAAAGGCGTACGATATTTATAAAAAAACCGGCCAAGTGCGAGTCGGACTCGCGCACCGAGGGTTCCGTGCAAACCTGCAAGGTTTACAAAGTTCGTTCATTACGACAATCGAGTCATAACTATGGTATTTTTATTGCAAAATGAAATTCATAACATTACAATGGGGAAAGATGGAGGAGCATAAATATTTTGTAATGTAACTAAAAATTTAAGGTTTTCGGAATTTTTTCCTTTATGTGTGCTATAAAACGTTGCTTCATGCCAAATTTCAAGATTCTAGGTCGACTGGAAGTACCCTTTAGGTTTTGATTCCCTTGCGAGTACTTGCGAGTTTTAAAATGTGCAGCTTAAATTGCTGTTTCTTTTGATTGCGTTGACATAGAAGTTTGATTTTGTTACAGCTTAAAGGTATTATAGACCTGAGTATTTGGTATGAATTTCAATTTAATACCTCTACGCGTTTATGAGGAAATGGGTAGTAAGTTTAAAATTATTAAATAAATATATATTATGAGATGTAACTAAAAATTTATGGTTTTCGTAATTTTTCCTTTATCTATGCTATATGACGTTGCTTCGTACCAAATTTCAAGATTCTGAGTTCACGGGAAGCACCCTGTAGGTTTTGATTCCCTTGCAAGTGTCGAAAATTTGCGGCATAAACGGCTGTATCTTTTGATTGCGTTGGCTTAGAAGTTTGATTTTTTCACAGCTTCAAGGGACAGTAGACCTGAGTAATTGATATAAATTTCAGCTTCATACCTCCACGCGTTCCTGAGAAAAAGGGTCTTGACAGACGGACGGACGGACAGACGGACAACAAAGTGATCCTATAAGGGTTCCGTTTTTTCTTTTTGAGGTACGGAACCCTAATCATCTTTGTTTTGTGGCAAACTTAGAAGACAATGTGTTACCCCGAGTAGGAAGGAATAATGCCCAATGCACTAAATTTATTTGTGTGTATGTGAGTAAAGTATGCAGATATAGACAGATGAAAATGAAAAGATGGTGAGAAGTCCACACAATCTTACAAAAGTCATACAATAAATACACAACAATTAATTGTTTAAACCACAACGTTGTTAATTTAGCAGTATTCATATATGTATTTTAAAAGTAATGTAAAACCAAACTGTTTAGTAAAACAAACCAGACTTATGTTAACGGCAACTAATTACTGTCTGACACAGACTGCGCTCCCGCCACCCGAGACAACAGTAGCTAGGTCTCATATGTCCACTAATTACACTAGAGTATTACGTGAGGCATTTAATAATTAATTTGGAATACATAGATTTAATTGCAAAAGTGATGATGCTCTTGTGTTATGTGAACCAGAATCGATGAGAGAAACGAAATCAAGCGTTTGCGTGCAAGTACAATTATTATTACTGTACCGCTTATGTTTATGAGTATTTGAAAACACTGATATATAAAACTGCAAAGTTTATTTGTTGGTTTGAACACGCTAATCTCAGAAAGTACTGGTTCGAATTATAAAAAACTTAATTGCTAATATCACAATGATTGCCAACTATACAAAAATCAGTCTTTGAGTCATTGAGTATTATAATATCAGTAAGTAGTTCGTATTAACTACTAAATAAAAATAGTGTCGCGTTTTCACCCGTCAAATTATTTTAAATGATTATAATATCAGTGCTCAAAAAATACAAAGGTTTGAGTATTTGTAAAAGCACCGTTCAAAACCTTGTTGTAATTGATTACGAGAACATGACGACCTACTTATTGAGTAATAGTGTAGATAGAGTAAGTACGTTTGTAAATACTGCTCCCTTATTAAATAATGTCAGAAACATGTCCGATTCAGAGTCAATGCTATGTCACTGGTCAATCGTTTAGGTTTAGTAAGAGACAAGATGTAGTTTTCATATTCGAATCGAATCCCAATATTTTGGAAATAGAGTAGCCGGCGTGTGTCTACCAACGTGCCGAAAAGTTACCCGGCTCATTACGGTTTAACATCGATAAGGCACGATCGACGGCTATCAGGTGACTTGCCATCTACTGCTTGACCTAGTCTTGGCTTGCAAAACAATGTTATTTTAGCACTTATACCTTTTATTTAAAAATGCATGATAAAGATCTCTTTACCTCTCTGAACAATAAATAATATCCCCATAAGATGTACAGATGACCTTGTCAAGATGTAGGAAGTCGATGGCCACAAGTGACACAAAGCCAAAAGTTGTATTTATATGTTTTTAAGGGACTCCTATGATGAGCAGTGAATGTCCTTCTGTTGAAACGATTATGCCAATTTTAAACCGAAATAATTTGAATACTAAATATTGGAAAGAAAAAAATGCATATACATATTTTAATTCCATTTATATATGAGCTACATTTAAATTAAACAAAATTTATTTTAACAATGACTTTGATCCCTACCTGCATGTAAACCTGTTTCTTTTGAAGTCATAAGAACATTGATATTTTTCAACCAACAATTTGTTAATAACAACACATACAAATATGTATGGTTGAATTGAGAAAACTCCTCTTCTTTTGAAATCGGTAGAATATGCATTACCAATATTTTCGGAGAAGCATTGGATTTCCACGTATAAACAGATTTTATTTTCGAAACTTTTCAATTTAATAATTACAAGTACGTACCTAGATGAAATTTAAAGAGTTAGTTCTTTTGTGATTCCCTTACTTGGAAAATTTCAATCAATTACTGAACAATTACTGTACAACTTGATTTTTCTACGTTAAGCAGCTTAATAACGAACTAGCTTTAATACGTAGATAATGCTAAATATGACAAGACTCAATACTTATATTTGTTTTGTAATAGGTAATTTTGTTAGTCCCAATAATCGAAAAAAAAGTTTTGTTTGTATATTTTACCTACTAAAGTTTTTCATTAATTGAATCCTCCAATGAACCTTTTAAAGTGTGTTTAATATTTTAATAAGAAAAGCGTTTTCAAATGTTGTAGTCACGAGTCCTTATTATGAAACGTAAAATATTACTTAGTCAATTACATTACCGAAACCGTTCCTGATATTGTGTGAAAAATAAATCTAATTATGGTGATTTAAGAATACACTTACGTATTCATGTTTGTCAGTATAATAAAAAGCACTACGTACACACGCCAATTTTATTTTCGATACAAAAATACCCCTCTGTGAATGGAATTGAAATGAATTTTTATTCCCGCATTTCTTATTATACTGCGACATTGCTTTGTTTACAAGTACATTGATATGAAACTAGCATTGACATTCAAAGGACCACGTATATGAACATACCCACACCTACGTTTAATGTAAACAGCCTCACCCACGTAGTGACAAGTGGGCGTACTTATGTCGCAGCTCACTCGTGTAATCCGCTACATTGCAAAGAATCTTCCCAGTTTACAGTACTCGTAAACTGTCAAGTCAACCGCTGAACAAATGTGACAAATTCGTGGTCGACGTGTTACCTTCTAAAATTCAGTTGGGAAATTTAAATGTTTTATATTGCCGGAAGATTTTTTCAAACAAAAAGAAAGTGGCAAGTTCCTTTGATTCAGTTTTGATAAAACTTGTCGAAGTTCTTTGATTAATTTCCAATTGTAGCATTAAAACTTACATTGTATTGTAAGCTACATTAATAGAATCAATTAATAATTGAATTGATAAAATCGATGAATTGAAGTGCAAAACAGTTGTTTCACAAACCACATGGAACTCGATAAAAGCGATTTCAGATAATGCCGATGAAAAGGTTAAATCGAATATTGCTATCTCAGCATCGATATACAGCTAGCACGTGAATAATATTTCCGTTTAATTATTCAGCTTTTAAATGTGGTTCCACTTTAATCTTTAAAATATTGATACAGTCAACAGCTAACGGTTTTGCCCTAGAATGACCCTGAAATGAGTTTTACGTGTAATTAAACCTGAACGGAATTGTTTGAATTCAAATATTTATATTTTCAAATATATCAAGTGTTTTTTATGTTAATTCTCCACTCACTAAAACCATTCGGCAAACCATATTTTGGTTACTAATAAACGTTTGAAATATTAGAGAACCTGAAGTTTTCGTCCAGGTACAGTCCGCCTTGTGTTAATCAGCATTAACGTATGCGGCGGAACGTAGTACTTGCACGTTAATAAGGCAACAATGCACGTTGTTAGAGTTAAATTTAATTTTCTCCTCGTAGCGGCACTCAAACAGCAGTTTCACAAAGTTCTCTCGAAGACTTCGTCCGCTCACGTGCACATCCTTATAGGGCTGCCTCGTAATACCTACCACCAGCTTTTGTCATATCTGTTCTATGGTAAACTAAACTTTATTGCTAATTTCTTAAATAAAGTGGCATTAACGGCTAGTTAATATTTAAATTATTTTAGTTTAATGTGAGGTCTATAAAGACAACGAAAAATGTGGAACTTTGAAAGTACTATATAATTTTAAATGCGGATTATTTTTGAACTTCAGTGTTGTGGCTGTAATTTAGAAGTAGTCAATGATATAAGTATGTGATTTATAACAACATACATTTCAATTATAATGCGTCATATCTGTTACTTACTAATATCTGTTACCTACTTATGTTTTTAATCATCAATGCCAATCATCAATTTCATTTACAAGGTACAGTCAGTTGCACTAATATATTATAAGGACTCATTAAAAAGTACACCTTAAGAAAATGGTGATAAGAGTTCAGTTTACATTGGTATATAGGTTGTGTCTGTACAGTCAAATACGAAATTAATTTGATATAACAAGGTACTGCGTTGCAATATCACTCATGACTGTGCATAGTTAGTTTGTTGACGAAAATATTTTCTATATTTACAACCTGAATTTTAATCGTGTTATAACTAATGCAGTTACCACATCTACTACACTTATGCAGCATGGGTCTCTGTTACTATAATTAGTTGCAAACCGCAAAGCCCGCACGCTATTGGCTAAATTACTTAAACAAAAGCTATAACGTTTACCTAATTGTCGACCCTAGTCGCAGTCTAAGTATAGCAACAACAAGCAAGGTAGCGTGAGCGCTCTATCCTTCGCATGTAGAGTTGCCATGCTAACCGTGCTGTCTGTAACTTTTTACACAGATAATGTCTATATCTTGGACAAGCTTACAGTTTCATGGCATTCTAGGCAGACTATTACAACATGGTAAGAATATGTACTTGGCAGTGAATCTATGCAGTATTTCCATAATAGGAAATGTACAATTAACCTGTAACCTCCCAAGCAGCAGCCGGCTGCCACGTATGACGTCATCACTCCATTGTTATCTTGTGTAACGTCAGAAACGTATTATTCGTTGTTTATGGTGATAACAAAATCAGAATTAGTAAAAAAGACTAACGAGATACGACCCTTTAAAGGAAATACGCCTATCCCACTTACGAAAACGATTTTCTCTATGGAGGTTAGATTGCAGGCGTGAAAATAATGTTAGATTGCAAGTCGGAACTCTCTACTTAATTTACTACTTTGAGGTACTATTAGACTAGGCTCTGGCAATAGAAATAATAAAAAAAATGTAGGATAGTGAAATTAAATGGACTCGTGCGTAATATTTTCGTTTATGTTCCTAAGTACGGTAATAGCAAATTCATGAAAATAACATCCATATGGATTAGGTAAGAATTTGAGACATTTTAAGACATCTCCTAATGAAAATGTTCAGAATTCAAGTATGTAAATGAGTTGAAAACATTTAGTAGCACATCGTAACGATCTATTGCCTTTTAATTTTTTACACTTTCTTACATAAAACTAGAAAATAGAGTTGGTTAAAATTGAGTACAGTGTTAGACAAGATACTAGATAGATCTGTTTTTTTAACATGTAATGCTGCGAAGGAAGTTGGTAAATAAGTGTGCCTAAGCGCTTAATTGTTCTCATGCAGAACAGTATAATCACGCCCATTGTTTGCACGTAGGTTACCATATAACTAGCAAGTTAAAATAAATTTGAGGTTGGTTAGGTTAAGGAAGTATGGAAAAATATACTTTTAGGTAATCCATAGTCATGGGCAAGTTGCTTCCAGAACCGTTCAATTAGCTGTCCGATTCGCGGTTTCCACTCATTATCGAACCTATCTTGTACCACAGTCATCGATTCTGAGGTATGATAAAAGTACAGTAAGCTTCCAATAGTTAGTGACACTCAGGGTATTCAATAAATTATACAAAAGGCAAACAAAGTTTTCATATTGTTGTCAACAATACAGATGTTAAATAAGATGAATCATTTAACATGTTATTAATTTACTTTCATATTATTTCGTTTGGCTCTAATTATTTTTATTTTAGTATTCCTAACTATTTGAAACTGACTGTACCTATTTAACCTGCCCGATGCCACGTCCGATAATGGTCAGCTAAGATAATGATTTTCCAGTTTTAACTAAATATCTTATGAAATCAAACAGAGATATATTTTTACTTTACGAGGTGCAAGTGACATTAAAACTTACGTTGGTCATTTAAATGCACTTCTTTGAACATAAAGGCATGATGGTTTTGAGAAAGTTAAAAGGAGGACAATATTATGCATAGTACTAACGACTTGGCGGAATTAGAGCGTGAGGCATAGTTTGAATATTTTTCACTTAAAGTTTAGGAGCTAAGTGAAGTCATTTAATGTCGCTTATAGATAAGAGCGACTTTATTCTTGCTTGCGCTCGGTATACGATACTTTAAACTTACAAATCTGTATGGAGTGTTTCGAGATGAGACAAAGATAATTTTGTAGGTATAACAATAAGGCACTCGTATTATAAATTTAACTTGTATCTAAGATACACTTAATGAAAACAAAACTTGAGCTGTGTATGAAGACAGCTCAAGTTTTGTCTTATATCAGCATATTAAAATGTAGTTGGGAAAGAAATTGACGAATAGATACAATTATTTTTTTAAAATTAATAATTAACTTTAGAAGTTCTATATAAGGAATAAAGAAGTATCCTAAATTTTAATCAAGTATCATAACTATCTTTCTACCAGATTTTATTCAAATTCACTCCATTCAAGAGTTACAAACAACATCAAGACATCCGTACATGTAGACATTTAAACATTTATACATTCTTAAGTTGAGTTTGTGCCGACCTACGACATTACCTACAAGTCGACACAAATACAGCGTCAGCAGAATTGACGTAGTAAACAACGCTCCATACGTAATGCGTGACATCGATATCCTACATCGCGATATCAGAGTTTTCGTCGCCACTAAGTATATATACAACAAACCAAGAATGGTAGTTGGGCCTTGGTCCCCACCTAGCTCGGCGGAAGTACTTCCACTTTTAGTAAAGAACATACGTTCCTTAGGAGTTTAAAAATGTTACTGACTGTGATACATGTGATCGGAAAATATTAATTTTATGTACCTACCATTTAATCACTAGAAAGTAAAAAAGTGACTGTTAAACTGCATACTGGCTTATTAATGGAATTGTCTATTAAAAGTAATTTAGGGATTCTAAAATATTTACAATGAAGCACGTTCCCTTATTAGCAAACAGTCGATAGAATTACATTAAACATTAAACTAGGGCAAAAAAATGTAAGTCTCACTCAAAGTCGTCGGAAAATCAGATGGCAAACACATTTTCCAACAGATGTATTAAGTACCTTGTTAGTATGGAAATTTAACACTAGCATTTGAGTAACGTTGCGCGCACAGTAATGAGCTCAAAATGGGCGGACGAATTCTCGAGGACGTGCGACACAAGCTGATGACACTCGACGCATAATTGTGAATAAGTGCAAAGGTAAACTGCAGTCCCGTGTGTCATTGCGTTTGGTGTGACAAGTACAATCTGCGTGTTTAGTTTGTAAACAACTAAGTACATTGTCACATTAAGTTAACTGTCCAGCTGACGTGCTTAGTTACGGAAATTTTATGTGACAAAAAGATACTGAGGTAACACACTAATGATGCTGACTGTAAACTAGACACCATTGAATAGCGTAACAGCGGGTTTGGTGGTGAAAAGGAAAATAAAAAAGGTCGCGCGCAAGGCAGTTCCTTTCTTAATTGGTAGGATTTATGAACCTGTGGAATAGAGTTTATTTGGTACTGAACAATTCAGTAAACTTCAATTCAATAGTGTGTTATAAATAATAAGATCTGTAAGTCAGACCAAATTCAAATGCGTATCAATTTTCTTACGGCTTATTCACATGGACTAATTACTTCAGACCAGATTGCGCCCTAAAACGAGTTTAATCTGGACATAAGACTTGATTTTAATGATATAAATAATAAACACACCAGAGTGATGGTTTATGGATCAAACGATTGGTCTTAAATTTATGAAGCCTTTCTTTGAACTATAGCGGCGAATAATAAGTGGATAACGTTTGACAGGTACTTTCCCAATTTGATATGACCAACAATCAAACTCAGGACCTTACGCGTTCCGAAAAATAATGGCAGTCTTTGCTCTGCAGCAGAATATTTAATTATTATTTTATGGACTTTAGTGTATGAATTTGGTTTTGGTGTTCCCAGTGCAATTTAATCGTGAGAGATAAAAAGTGGAACCTTTAAAGTCCTCTTTATTCAAACTTGCGACCTAGTTAATCGACTTGTCACATAGACAACTTAATATAGACTCTATTATACTTTGGAACGAGCGTAATACTGGATGTCATGCTTTTATGGAATTTCCGACAAGTTGTCGAGCATCAAGCATCCGTTTTCTATCAACGAGATTATATAATTTCCACGCAATATTGCCAGAAATCGATATTTAAACTGTAGGATTGATATAAACTTTTTTGTGATAGTTTCTACCTTATATATAAAAATAAATCGCTGTTTGTTAAAACTCGACACAGGTTAATGTTGGTTTTGAAATAATTGTGGAGGTACAGGGGTTAAAAGGTTACAAAATTTGAAAAAAAAAATAGGCTTAACAACGTTCGCCGGTTTTAAGCTAGCTGTTAAAATAAAAAAAAATGTTGAAAAAGCCTCGGTCATGATCGTCGTTTTTGCTTCAAGAGCGTGCTCAGATACGTATACTGTAAGCGCAACGGCCAATGCGAATACCTAGTGTACTTGCGCCAATTAAGCTATTCACGGAAGCCTAATGCGTTACACAGCACGATGCGCATTTGTTAATGAACTTGAATGGATGAAGAGGAGGTTTGCTCTGCTCCGGCGACAACACAATGACGCTCCACACACTCAGCGTATAATCGCGAACAAGTAGGTACGACTGCAAACAGGTGGGTAGGAATGCAAATACATGACTCATGTGACGTTACGATTGTGGCTATTAAGTCATTATACAGACGGCGTGCTAGTACATTGGAAGGACAGGCATTATTTAAGAAGATGTAACGAGGCCACACTTTTAATATTTTATCAATATATAAAAATCAATGCCACTTAGAGGGACCCCACACTAGCGTCTTTCGAGCGTCAGCGTCTTGCCGCGCCGACGTTGTTTGGGCGTTGCGTCGACGCGGCGCCCGCTCAGCGTCGACGCGGCGCCCGCTCAGCGTCGACGCGGCGCCCGCCCAGCGTCGGCGCGGCGTTTGAGCGGCGCTTGCGCTGGGCGTCCTCTGCACATCGCGTTAGAGCGTCGCGCCGCGCTGACGTCATGTACAGTTATTTCGAAAATGGAAATGTAAGATTTGAATAACGCACAATATAATGTTTTATATTGCAGTGATAAATTAATGCTTTCAATTTGTAAAGGAAAAAATATATTTTACCTATTTGACACATGGCCCGAATAGGCAACTTTAGCATTTATTTTCTCGAAAACTAAAAGTACTTAATTGAAAATGGGTTTCTTCGGCAATATGAGCTAGTATTTTAAGCTACATCCATATTTGCTATCAGCTAAAAAGTCTTCTACCTACTGATTCTAAATTACGGGTGGGCCGAAACAATTGAGTTGATCATTGTACTGTTGTCAAAATAAACGCTGCGGCAGGCGTCGGGCCGGCGCGGCGCCTGTGGAGCGCAGTCCTGGCGTTCGTCATTTCGACCGCGCCGCTGCGCAAGCGTTGCGTCGGCGCCGCGTCGACGTTGCGTCGACGTCGCGTCGGCGTTGCGTCGACGTCGCGTCGGCGTTGCGTGGGCGTCGACGCTCAAAGAACGCTAGTGTGGGGTTACGCTTATGGTTGTAATTTGTTTACTCCAGAACGGGCTCACCTCTCCAAACCAAATGTTTAGGCTTTATTTGGACTATTTAGTTGATTGTTTATGTGCAGTTTGTACAAAATCGGTCGAGCGGTTTTTCATTTATTTTATTTAAAAGTTTTAGTTTTTATTTAAAAACTTTATTGCACAAATAGGTACAACAGGTGGACTTAATGCTAGGGGCATTCTCTACCAGTCAACTCTTGGGTCATGCAGATAGTTTGTATATGGGTGCGGTAACAGGGGAGAAAAAAAAGAAATCATTTTAAACGATAATAAATTAAGCATTAAAAATAACATTACGGTATCTTTTAAATATACGATAATAATACACATACTATATAAATTAATTAGAATGTATATATAAAATATGAAGGTATACTTAGATTTACATAATATTGATAATTTATATATAAAAAAAATATCTACATAACTATAAATTCAGAAGATAAATAAATTTGTTCAGCAATTGACAAATTCATGACTATCATTACTTGTTAGCGAGAGAGAAGAAGTATTCACGAACTTTATTATCAAAAATTCCCTTAGACATGGATTGTCGGATATCAGTGGGCATAGCGTTCCAAAGCCGAAGCATTTTTTATAAAGAAAACGAAAATGCGGGCGATGCCGGGGCGGACAGCTAGTTATTTAATATTCATACAATGGAAAAATGGAACTAATATTGAAATCAACCAAAGAGTTTAGATAACGAAAATGTTTCAATATTTATCTATTTAAAGATGGACCATTTTAAAACTTTAACATACTTATAAGTTGACTAGTAGGTTTTGGTGTTTCCAACAAATTATTATTTATTTGCTATCAGGCCTGTCTCTTATAAAAGTTAGCTTTAACCATTTGCCTTTAATTGTTCATCTTTCTTCGTAGATACTGAATTGAATAGATATGTTAATTTTAAACTGTTTTGGTCCTATTTACTCCCAAATAACAACTGTTTTAATGCTTGTGATACGAAACAATGAAGATAAATGCCGGTTACTTATCTTCGTAGCAAGTCCAAACAAACACAAACGTCTTATTGCAAATAAGAGAAAAGTTTACAGAAGCGAGAATTTCGAAATAGTTTCCGGCTAACAAAGGAGGGATTTCAATGCAACATTCCAAACTATAGCGATACGCTTAGTAAGTAAATAGGATGGTCGTTATTCAGGGGGAAGCGTCGTCACAAAAAACGACGGAAGTCCGTGGTACTAAATACCGAAGGGTATAGACACAGTGTAGAGAGGTGAACAATGAAGTAAGGCCACTGCCTCAGTTTCACTCCATTTTTCTCGAATAAATGCCTACCGCACCCTCACTCTTTGCGGGGAATAGACTGAATATGGTGTGTCAGGCTCGCACCGACTAAAAATCCTTTGGTGGCCAAAGCTGCGCAAAGCTCTCAAGGTTCAAAAACAAAGTGATTCATCTTTAAATTCATTAATGATGAGATAGACATACATGATGTCATTCTTTTTAACCTTCTGGGTGTTCATTTTACCACACATAATAAGGAAAGATAAATAAACAGTGACTCTGAACAGCGTACGATTACACCAATACCTTAATAAAGGTTTTATAATTTTCATAGTGATTTGCGCCACACTAGCAAACTGTTAAGATTTTAAAGAAACTGAAAATTTTTATCTCTTCTGGTGAGGATCGTGAGTACGAGATTCGCATCGCAAGGGAAGAAAAAAATAGCTAAAAAAGGTGTTTGACAGACCAGATAAACGCGTTTAAAGCAAGGTTTGATGTGCATACTACCTTCTCTGTAGCATCAAGGCCACAAAATAAGTTCCTCACTGTCATACGTCGCATTAGGGTCGGGCGTCGGACAGGGGCAGGTTTCAGGTAGCTCCTGATTGCATATTTAACGAGACTCACAAACTGCTCGGCGAGACGTGGAGACGAGAGACGGTAATTGGATAAGGCTATTTTTAGTGCACTATTGCTAAATGGTGTCCTTCCAGCGTTTGTCGGAAAATCGTTTTCGACTCAGGCGAGGATGTGGCGATTCTTTTCGATTGCGTAATAAAGCTGTTTCACGTTGGGATTAAACGATGCTTTTGTCATCGACCGGATAGGATTCTACTATGATTTTGTTAAATGTCTTAGATCCTCAGAAAAAAAATCCGAAATATAGTTGTTTCTCTAATGTATATCGCTTGATAATAACTAAGGTTTATAAATGCATACGAATATTTTCTAACATTCAGGTGTTTGAAAGTATCAGTTGCATTATTCAATATACAAACGCCTCTAATCTTTTCACTCTACAATTTCAATGATACAAGACAATCGAAGATATTTGGTTCAACATTCTGAAAGTCCTGAACCGAATTTGAGAAACAACCATGTTACCTCGATGTTGCTGACCAAAAGAACAATAATACGCATTTCCTTAAAGCGACATAGGTGGTGGGACCTTGTACAGCATAGCAGTTTCTGATTGCATATTTAACGAGACTGGCAAACTGCGCGACGAGACCCGGAGCTGAGAGTCGGTAATTGGATATGGCTATTTTTAGTGCACCATTGCTAACTGCCGGCATTCTGTCGTTTGTCGGGAAATCGCTTTCGACTCCGGTATGCCGCGATTCTTTTCAATAGCGTAATAGTTGGTAGAGTTGGTTCACAATGTGGAGAATAGATAGTTTTGTCGGATATTTCCTTTCCTATTGCATGCCATGCAAATTATTGTATGTTCATATGTAGCTCAAGTTTTTACATCAATATTAAAGAGTCCTTATTTGCATAAAAAACAATATCGCGCCTTTGTTCAGTGGCCTAGGATTTTAACAATTTCAAGGGTCACTTGTAAATAATATAAAAACATAAGTACATTAATTTATCACCATACCAACAAATGCATCATTCAATTTTACCATAAATTAAACTATCAACGTTATTAAAAAATGTCATAGATTTATATTATACTAAAATCATGCGGTTGAAACTAGCCACTAGTTAGAAGCTAGTTGAAAAAACGGTCGTACTTACAGAGTACAGTAAGCTAAAAGAGAAGAGTAGAGGAGTAGTGCTGAAGAGTATTGAAGTTTGCAAGATTACGCCGAAATAAAAAGCAAATAAGATCAAGATTAACTTTCGACACAAGACAAGGAATTATGTTTAAGTAATCGCAGCTTACCTTGAACGTTCCCTTTCTAAAATGCATTCGCTTAAGTGCACTTCCATGTATTTGTCTTCTGCTTCATTTATTTCATTCTGACTTGTTTTGTTCAGTAAATGTTTCCATTTCCTTGCGGTTCCGAGCGACTAGATTGAAACGATTTTGTTGTTTATATCTAATATCCTTAACTCAGGCCTAATATCAAGGTATTATGATTGCAGTTAAATTATTGAAGTTTTAGATTCTAAATTTTTTTAATAAGATTCTAACTAAACTGTACTTCTGTAGCAAAGTAGGGTAAATGTTTATACATATAATGTTTAAATATATATCTATGTATGTAGAGGGTTCTGTATCACTTAATAAAAAAAATATGATAATTTCTTTGTCCGTCTGTCAGGCATATGCAGCGTAACAACCGGTAATATCGTTACCTTTAACGTTATTTTACAGTTTAGTTGGTACTTATGTAATAAATAACATTAAAAATATGGGCTTTTCCATTTCACTGTTATAAATGAACGTTTCAATATGGATTTGCTACTGACTCATCGCTTTCCGGTATTGTTATAAAAGTATTCTTAAAAAAAGAATGTAAATTATCATGACACACGTATAATTTAGATTGGTAACGTTACCAATCTCCACTTTGTACTAAGTTATGAATATTCATTTCTGTTTACGTGACTGAGCAAAAATGTGCATAGCCAAAACATATTGATTTGCAAAATTGAAATGAAAACATAACGTATTGGGTATCAATGCACAAATTGCAGTGTTAACCAGCATTTTCTATGTTAATATTTTACGTTTTGGTTATAGATGTTTTATGACACCGGGTTCCGGTCGTAATTTTCGGGACTTCTACTTCAAGGTAATAAATTTGGAATCAGTATCATTTTACGTTATCTTCGCACTTTCATAGCTTGTTTGATAATGCCTTTGTAATTTGAGATATTTTTGTGAACTCGTATCAGAATTTTAGATCTTCCGACACGGCTTCTGTGTTTTCTGAATTTTAATAATGATCTCGTTTTAAAATGTTTTATGCTGATTTTACATGTTATTTAATTATTGTGTATACTGCCAATAAGCGGGCGCCTACGCCTTCGTCCGCTTTGAATTTGACCTCCTATATACCCAAATGATTTTGCAAATCATTTTTAAGAAAAGTATGTTTAAATGGGAATAAAATTACAAATAATCAATTGTTATTCCGAAATTAGTGTGGCACCAAAAGGAAAAAATATTAAAGTTAGGAATTTATTAAGACAAAGAAGATTGTGAGAATATTCGCAGACTCTGACAATGGCAAGTTGAGATAGATTGCTACTAGTAACTATATCACACTTTCCTGTCTGCTAATGGAGGCACAGCTGTAAAGCAAGTGAACGAATACCCAACTTATCCTGATGTAGATAGAAAACTTTTTTAATGATTCCTGTAGACTTATTCAATAAACTGATTAGTCAACTCATTTACGACCTTTCTCGTGTAGTTGTCTACACAATTGTTTTTTGGATATGAAACTTATTGGTAGTTTAGCTGTATTATTTACTTTATAAACATTTAAAAATAACCGTTCACGTGCGCCGTTCCATTAAATTATTCATATCGATTTCAATTCTCAATCAAGAGAAAAACAGAACATTCAATATACTAAAAGCCAAACAACCCACAAGAGAGATTAAAATTGCGCAGAAATAAAGCTGAAGTTAACCTTTCGAGCGAATGCAATAAATCCCTCACATCTAGCACTGGATTAAGGAAAATTGTAAAGCATAATTTCCTAGGTTGCTAGTTCTTATATTCTTGCTGCCTTGTTAAATCTTGTTCTGGAGCGATCTCACGGGAATAAATCATGTCTATGGGGAGTGTGTCTGCCCCCAGCCTCCACCCCCTGTTCCCGAGGGTCGACCATTCCGAGGCCACACAAACAGACCTGATCTATTTTTAGATCAAAACGCCTGTTTATTTGGTATCAACGCTCCCATTTATTTATTCACGTGGAGGTACACGTGAATGGTGTGTGGGAATAACTACATTCAATAAATGTAAATGTTTCAAACACAATTTTAGAAAGATACGCAAACAGACGATCTGTTTCTCTTGTATAATTTTACATCTAAGAAAAAAGTTATGTGTGTTTTTATTAAATTTTTTTACAGAAATATGATATAATAGACTAGCATCTAGCGGCGGCTTCGCACACATCTGCTGCTGATTCTTTGCTTCTATTGGTCGCAGTGTGTGATGTTCACAGATATAGTATTTTTTCAATTCGAACCACTAGTTCCTGAATTTTTTTACGTTCAAACAAACAAACTCTACAGCGTTGTATGATTAGTATGGATAGAGTAGAGAATCACCATAAACGCTTTTATTGATAGTTTTATGGGCTCCCGAGATTCTAGTGGGGCAATAGCGACTACCGGTAGGAAACTATATGGAAAGGTTCGCAATGCACGCCGGTATTGGATTGGTGGGGATTCCAACCGAATTAAGTAATATTTATTACAATCAGTTGCTACGGCAGGAAGGTATTTTAAGGCTATTGGCCCCTGCTGTCGTTAAGCCTAGTTATAGGCCATTCCGCAGCTTGAGGGTAAGTTTAGTCACACACTACTTCACCAATCCGCACTGGGTACGAATAGTGGATTAATTTCCAAGTTATCTCATAGGTTCTTTCAAGAATATATATCCCTAGCAGTGCTTTGGCGTTCTACATTTTTATACTACACCTATGTAGGAAAACTTGCAATTTGGCGTGATGTGATGATAAAAACACAGTTAATTTTTTCATACGTTTTTTTAACTGTTTGGAAAATACTTAGCTACTATATTTAAAATTATATCAAACATGCTCTTTAAAAAAATATTTGTGTGGATACTGTTAAAGCGCGAGCTTTAGGAAACTGTCCTGTTCACGAATTATAAATTCTTGGAGTTGTTCAAGGATTTGACGTGTCCCTGACCTCGACTGTACAATGTACATTCCCTGAGTGCTTGAATGAACCCATATTTATTTATATACTCAGTTAAATACTCCAAATATTCTATACTGATAAAATAAAACCGAACCAAGTGCATGTCTGCTTGTGAAGCAGAAGGTTCCATTTATTTTTTATGTCAATGATGATTTGGGTAGTTGATCCTTTACTATTACTTCTTGTCAAATACTATTATTATAGGCCACATGAAATAACTAAGGCAGTTAATATTTGAAAAAATAGCTATTATTACAATTAATAACTTGACACTATAGTCCAAATTTTGTTTCAGGTTCAATTCCGTTAGATTATTCGAGCAACTATTACAAATTAGATCGGATCTGGGTGTGTTCGGTTCGGTCCGTCGTCGGATACTCTAATACGGACACTCTTTCTAAAGTCAGTCTTATTTTTATGCTGTCATAAGGGCCAAATATTCAAATTTATTTCATAACAATTTTTTCGTGAAATCATAACGTACCTACATTTAAAATATAAGCCATAAAGCTAGGATTAATTTTAATTGGATACGTTACCAGAGAACAAGAAAAATCCTGCGAAAAAATAGACGACAGCTATCAAAGTAATACGTTGAGTGTTCCATTTTTCCTCATGGATACGGAACGCTGAGAGTCTGCTGACCATGAAGTTCCCTCACAAAGGCATGGGCAGGACGAAGGTCGGCGGCGCGGCGCGCTCGGGGACTCGCGGCTATTGGAGATTCCTGCCAAGGTGTAATTTATTGCCAACGATAAGGGACTATTCTTCATTTCTACATATGTAGTGCGGGATAGAAAATTTTGAAGGCGGTTACTAAATAAGGAAATTATTTTGCGTTCTGTACCACACGAAAAAACGGAAGCCGTAAATTAAACCATTAAGCAGGTTATTTGTACTCTGTTTGACGAGTCCCCTGGTGCATTTTATTGTTGCCCTGCCTTTGCAGCCATGAACTTTCGTGCCTACCTCAGCCACTGCGTCACCAAGGCTATCAACACATGGTAAACAGTTGTGATATTTTGTGTGGTAGGTTTTACTAAAATTCCTTGCAGGAATATAAAATTCTAGATAGAGCACAATAAAACGAATAAGATACAGATACAGATACAGAATTTATTTATTTCTCTAGTTTTAAGTTTTAATTACATATCACTTAAGAATCTCATTTTACAGGTGCGTATTCCATTTTGTCCGTGGGGTAGGAGCTTTTGAAATCTGTCCTAATTGGTTCCTCAATTGCTAGTGCTTATATAATTTAAGTTGAGGGTACCGGAAAAGCAAAGGGGATTAGCCCCAGCGGCATGCCGCTTGTTACTTATTAAGTGACTCTGCGGTCAGAGCCTACGCTGTCGAAAGGACGCCAGTCGTTTGAAAAACGGCTTGTCCCTTTCTTTCTTATTGATGTACTCAATTTCAGCTACTCTGGTTGCGAGAAGAAAGGGATTGTATTGTCCGTACCGCGTATACGCCATGTCTTGTTCTCGTAGCCCTTCGATTGACAGAGATTTGATACGCTCTATCATGTCACCGTGGAGATCATGCGCACGAATATGCCATGGGTCTTGTTGCAGGAGTTCCCAGAGTAAATCGGTATCAGTGCGTCTGGGTAACCGTGCGGCGCTCTTTAACGCCATTTTATACTGTCTCTCAAGCTTGAGCAGGTTTGATTTACTGAACCTTGGTAGCAGTTGTATTACTCCGTAGTCTATCACTGGCAGTAAGCATGCTTGGATGATAAGTAGCTTAACATCGATACTTAGCTTGGATCGGTAGCCGATGATTGGATACAGTGCTCCTCGGACCCTCTTGGCTTTTTCAATGTTTTCTTTGGCATGTTTATTCATCGAGAGCCTTTTGTCCAGCCATACTCCAAGGTATTTTATTTCTTGTTTGAATGCTATGCGTTCGCCACGTATTTGAACGTAATTGCGATACCCTGTGGTTAGGTGGTTAAGTCTTGGTCGCTTGTGCGAAAACATTATGCATTCTGTCTTATCAACATTACATTTAAGACCCCATTTTTCATAGTAGTCAATTATGTCTACGGCAGCCCACTCAGCTCGGCGCGTGGCGTGGTCTGGTATTTCTGCTGCATTCAGTATGCATAGGTCATCCGCGTACTGTGATAGCATCTGACCTGTGTTATTCTTTCACTTGGTAGGTCAGCCACATAAAGGTTAAAGATTGCCGGACCGAGTATCGATCCCTGGGGAACCCCATGTGGCACGCCTTGCTCCGTTCCCAGAGTGGTTCTGAAGCTGCCTCTCGTTGTTCTGTTGCTCAGGTAGTTTTCAATCATCTTTACGATGTTATTGCGTGCTCCGGCGTCGATCAGTTTACGACAGAGCCCTTTATGATTGATTGAATCGAACGCTTTGCTGAGGTCTGTCGATATCATGGTGACACTATGGCCTTTGGCCAGCGCGTCAGCGATGTATTTCCCAGTGCGAAGAAAATGGGTAGCGGTGCCTCTATTTTTCGTGAACCCGTGCTGGTGGTTGGGTATTATTTCACTTAACTCTGTCTGGATGCGATTGAGTATAACTCTCTCGGCCCATTTGCCCATGATGCTGAGTAGGCTAATAGGTCTATATGATTTGGGATCGCTATGGTCCTTACCAGCCTTATGCAGAAAAATGCATTTGCTGGTTTTCCATCTTTTCGGAAAGTACCCCGTCTTGAGTACATAGTCCATAATACGTTTGAATAACGCAATCATGGTGTCACCACCCAGTTTGAGTATGTCGGCTGTGATACCGTCATGTCCAGGGGCTTTGCCATTCTTGAAGCGTCTAAGAGCTAGTTTAAGCTCATGTTTTGAAGTTCGATCGAGTGGTGTGAATGGTGTAAAAGATTCTGTACCTTCATCACTTGCATCAATAGTAGCTTCCTTTACTATGGCTGTGTCCACCATTTTATCGATGATTTCCAGTTCATTTGAGCAGTCATTGAAATGAGGCAGTTTTGTGACGGGCTTTTTCATGGCTTTTTGTATGACCCACATACGTTTTCTATTATCTTTAGTATTTTCGAGTAGTGTAGTCAGTTCGGCTTCTTTATATTGGGCTATTTCTTTAGCTAGTTGATGCTTACAGGCGTTGTACTGCCTTTTAGCCAATGTTCTGAGATTAGTGTGTCTTAGTCGCCATGCACGCTGTTTCTTTGCATTACGCTCGGCTATTTTATCCTTGATGTGTATGGGAAGTTTATCTTTGGAGTCGACGACTCTCAGCGGTGCCAGCTCATCTAAGGTTTTGACAACGGCCTGTTCTATTGCTTCGATATACTTTTCACAATCGTCGTCTGAGGCAATCTGTTGCTCTGAGTTCATGTTATTAGCAAGTAGCTCTTCGAAAGCTTGTCTACCTTTTTGTGTACCTTTTATATTCATGAGATCTCGACTCATGGGTTTTTCGTAGTCATTTTCAATTATTACATCCAATGTCCACGGGAGGTGGTCTGAGGAAATACATTCTCTTTGCTGGCACTTAAATTCTAATAATGCGTGATCGTGGTTCACAATTGCTGTATCGAGTATACTGTTCCCTGGACTCGTGGGTCGAGATGGTTGACCTGTGTTAACAAGCGTGACCGAACCACGCTGGATTGCGTCGCGAAGTACAATTCCTAGGCCTACGTCTCTGCTATGTTTAAGTTGTCTCATGCGTAAGTTTGAGTCACCTATAATGATGGCGCTTTCGCCAAGTATCAGCGTTTCGAACTCGTCGACGAGGTCTCCTTGTCTCGGTATCGGTATATAGATGCCTTTGATTGTGATTTTCTCATTTGTTTTGTGTTTGGTGAACAGATTGATACTGCACCCTTCGATGCGTCTGTCCGTGTCGTCAATACTGTCTATTAGCTGAGTTTGGGCCCACCTTAGGCCTTTTTTTATGTACATTACAGTGCCCAGATGTTGCTCTTTTCTTTCATAGATTTTATCATAGTCGGGTATATTGTACTTTTGTACGTCCAGATTAACTTTTATCTCGTTGAGTATGAGGATGTCAACGTTGTGCTGTTTCACGATATGCTTGACCTCCGTGAATTTGCCTCGGAGACCTTGCACGTTGATATGCATTATTCGCACTTGCTTCTTAGTTCCAGTTGCAGTTAAGAATGGCATCGCGCAGTTCTCCGAAGCAACGTTCGAATATCTCGAGGAAATCTTGTTTTGAGAGTTTAGAACTCGGTTTTTTTATCTCAAGTTGTTGAGTATTAGCGGTAACGTTAGCATAGGTACTATCAGGCCTTCCACTTCTAGTTAGTCTCTCGCGTGTACGGGATTTGTGTTCGCATGGAGTCACTTGTTCCGGCAGCTGAGAATAAGAGTCGATACACAAAGAAGAAAATTTTTAATCTCAAACGAACCACAAATACAAAACTTATAAATTAAAAAAATAATAATAATAAGCTTGAGTATCTACCTACTTATTGTTGATTTAAGTTACAATAACACAGGTGATTAAACCTACTTTGATTTCTGTGACGTTTTCTGATATTTGTATTTAATTGTGTTGGTTTTTGTTTTAGTAAAATTGCTACTACTAAAACTAAAAGTCCGCTGGCACTTAATTATTTATGTACAAACTTAATTGCACATAAAAGTACAAAAGATTTAATTACGGCTAGGAACATTATCTGCCAGTCAAACCTAAGGTCATGCAGATAGTTTGTTTATGGCATACATATACAATTAAAATAAAACAACATTTGTTTGTATATTAATACAATCATCAAAATTTCCATTGCTAATGTTCGCAATAAATGAAAATATCATAAGTACTTTTCTCGGAACTAGATACAGAGAAAAACTAGACTGAAGAAGGAAATTTAAAAACTCTTTAATTTCAGAGGTTAAATCAAGCCTTGTTCTGTATTGACGTGGCAATTTGATTACATTGAGATCTACTACTATTTATGAAATCCGAGGTAACACATAAAACGATAGCCTGCTAGTTCTATAAAAATACAAAAGAATAAAACTACCTTTTACCTCAATGGAAAGTAAGATATTTTTTTAACTGAAAATACGCTTTCAGTGGCAGCATAAAGCATTAAATATATATACCGGTGTGAACTTACCGGGCCACAGACAGTTGTGTTGCTTTAGCGTTTTCAGCAATTATTAGGTGGACCAATAAAATGTTTAAGGCAACCAAAAAAGAAGATATATATAGACTTTAAGACGGTACCATCATCGTCTTCGGAGATAGGTAGAAAGTTTTCATAAAAAGTCCTCGGACTGACCGCAAATATAAAAAAAAAAATTTGAATTATTTGCAAACTTTTTACTATGTACGTCTTCTACAGTCGTGTGCAATAAAATGTGAATACTTAAGCTCTTTAGGCGTTAAGAGATAGAATCCTCACTTTAGGATGATTTTTATAGAAGATAAATTTGATACATATTAGTGCACGTGAAATCTACATTACAGGCACTGATATATACGTTTTTCAGGTGTTTTTCAAGTTTAAATTTGCTATTTGGGCCTAGTCTTAAGATATGAAAACCTAAAGATAGCCCTCATAGATACGAAAGTAGCAGAGATCGCTAAAATTGGTTTACACAACCTCCGAATTTATCTGGCAGCAAAAGTGGATTCTTTCCTCGACTTAACCTGTCATAGTTTAAGGCAAAATTGGTTTTGAGAGCGAACTTCTGGCGATGCCTGACCCCGATCTATTTTATTTTGTTATTGTTTGGATGAAAATGGGTTTGTTGAGGAAATGAAAGGTAGGAATAACATCTAGGTAAAAGTACATAGAGACGTAACTTTTGTACATGTTATGAGTTGAGGTCTTTTTACTGTGCGCGTTCTATCCCATTCTATGAGTTGACTTAATTAACGGCCCCTTTAACGAACGTCTTTTTGTCGACCTAAACGCATATGTCTTAAAGTATTTTTTTCAAATATGTATCAATATTTTATTGACGTCCTCGGTGGCGCAGTGGCTAAGGTAGACGGCCAAAGCGCGATAGGTTTTGATGCCCGGTCAGGTCAATTTGGAAAACGAACTTTTCTATATTGACTTGGGTCTGAGTGTACTGGGATGACGCCCCAAGTTAGTATTCGTCGTCTGGTACTCATAGTACAAGGGAAAACCTTAGTTTAAGACCAGGTGATTGGTGTGGTTGTCTGGCTCATTTATTTATTTATTATTACTATATTTTGTATGTATTGCTTGTGTGTTTTACATTTTGTGTGTGTGTGTTTTGGTGCCAATATTTAATTGAAGTTAGTTTGACGGGAATTCGTTTACTGATTATAGCACATTAGGAAACTGAAAGTCGGTAGGTACGTGATAAATGTGTGATGACAGAAATATTTGCATTTCAAGACTAAAATTACCTATTCTTACTCTTCAGATTGAAGTGTTTGAATGTCTGTTACATAAAAAGTACACGAGGAATAACCACAAATAGGAGTGTTACGTAGGTACGTAAGTTATCGATTGTGTAGTATTTCACACTAGCGTGGCGATTATCAGCTGTGAAGTGAACTTACGTAGCTACATATGTCGCGCATGGCTTCGTCCTGTCCGTGGCTATGAATACTGCTCAGCGAAACACGCTAGTGCCTACCAATACCTGGTTTAAACTGGTAAGATTGCCGAGTTACATTTACAGATTTAAAGGATTTAATGCTTCGGCGTTCTATCTTAAATATAATTAAGAGTTTATGTATCTATGCTCGATCTTTGAATCAGATATGAACGAGTGTTTATGTGTGACACACTTAACAACATACAAAAATGTTCACCAAATTTTACATTAAAAATAAATTAAAATACAAAAAAAAAAGAAAAATAAAACATTTAAAACTGTAGATCATGAAAATTAAACTCTGACATTAGAAAAAACTGGTAGGCGTGTAGTTTTGTTACAGTATAGGGGAAAAGGGGGTAATAGGAGTCACTTAAGCAAGATATGGAATAAAACACACAATTTTTACTTTATCTTTATTTTAATTAACGTTTAAAGTATTTTAATTATTACACTTTCAATCTCAGACAGTTTCATTACCTTTGGAATCATATATTAATTAATAATAAACTTTAAAAAAAAACGTCTTTGACCACCATTGTCCATATCTGAGGGCAATTATAGTCACTATGAAGACAATGAGAGTCAGCCTACCCTAACAAATGTCACATACGTAACCTTTTGTGCGAGTCCCATCCCATGCACCTAGAGTGTGCCCATAAGCCACAAAAAGTGCATCTGTACCATAATTCGTTGTTGCGACCAAACTCATCGCATACTAAACATTTATTCAAATCGTCGTCGTCACATATCTGATTAAGACTAATATCGGATTTTGAAGAACTGTTTAGATTTTGAAGTACGCGCCTTTTGGCCTTATTCGCAGTGTCTTTCTTAGGTTTCTGTTTCTTGCTAGCTTTCGGCATAAGGTTTTTTCCTTTTGCTGCTCTAGATGCTTTCTTATTTTCTTTTTCAATAAGGCTATCATTGACGGCTGTGTCATAATTTTTGCATGTTGCTTCATCCGTCCTTTTCTTATGGGCTTTTCAGGAATCTTTTTGATAGGTAATGAAAGCAGATCTAGGGCTGGCATATGAAGTATTTCTGCAGACGATGTAGATGGTGTTAAATTTGTTGTAACCGATGATTTACACGGCATTGGATCTATTATTGCAGATGATGTAGGTGGAATTGGAGTTGTTGGAGCAGATGTAGATAAAATGATGATTGAGGTATCTTGAACAATTACTTCAGGTTGGGTTAATAGAAGATAATAAAAATCCGGTCTGCAAATGCCTTTTCTTCTTCTGCTGTGAATACAGAAAGTCGTCCAAGACGTGGTTCTGATGAATCGTCCTTCTTTAACCACTTTTGGAGGCTTGAAAAAGGTATATTCATTAGTTTAGCAGCATTTCCCACATTGTACCCTTCCCTCACGAGAGCCTTAGCTTTTGATAGTGTTTCAGATGACCACTGAGCCTTATTTGTGGACCTGACACGTATTTTTGGCATTTCTGAAATAGAAATGAATGAGAATTACCTAATTATAAGTATTTTTCAATGATTGCGGGCAAATTGAAGTCGACCCTCATTGCCCGCACTGCAGTGACTCTTATTACCCGATCGTACTAAAAGTGTAAAAAAATTAAACGAAATTTTAATTTGCTATTGAAATGCCAGAAATCTTTTTTAAATCAATAATATAACCTTAAAGACACGCAATAATCTACTCTAAGTATTTAAAATTTATGTATTGATGTACTCACCACTTATTTTCTGCACACGTAAAATTACATGAAATGAGCGCGAAACTGCGCAAAGGCCTTCCTGTGCAAACGATGGACGCGCACTGGACGGGCGATCGGGGGGCCGCGAGTTGTGACGTAACGAGTCTTTATGGACAATATTCGTTTGTTTAGCTACTTTCGTCTAGGAACTAGAACGCTGACCACCATTGTCATCTGACTCTCATTGCCCCTTTTTCCCCTAGGTACTATTAGACCATAATATTACTATCATAAAATGTTTACCTTGGCTCTCATCTGTCTGTAAGCTAATGATTTCTCAGAGCTGTACCGGTAGTATACACCTGTGATTTTTACCTTCTTCAAGCATCAGCGCTTGCTAGAAGAATATGTAGTTGTACAGTCATATGCATTAATAAATATACAACCTTAATTTATTTGTGTAACGTTTGTATTTTGTTTGTGGTCAGAAAATAAACGTTGTTATCATTATTTTTCTATTTAGTATCTGCAAATGTTTATATAATAAAAAAACGTCGATCATTAACAAAAGATGAAAATAGAATCAAGGCAAATAAACCAGTAGGTGTTTGCAAGCTTATGATCCCACCCATACTGTTTTACGTCAAATACAAGCAATGTAACAAAGTGATTCCGCCGCTTTAATACAAGGGCGACCATTAATTAATATCTTGTAGCTGCTTGCCAACAACCGAGTTGCCACTTGGAGGGTAAAATTAGTTTCTCTTGCCTCATACAATTATCAAATAACATTTTCATAAAGCGCCCCGCAAAGGGAAATCCAGTTTGCGAGCTCTCTTGCTGGGATTGCATAATTTGTATTCACTTTTCAATTTTGCCGACTGAGTACAGAGCTACACTGCTCGTTTTTTTAAACGTTATCCCACAATTTTTAATATAGCATTACAAGCGGTAGTATATATATTTTTTGGCGGGCAATTTAGTATAATTGACTTGTTAGACTGATGACTGATTACCTGATTTAATAACCTTGTAAAAAAATAAAAGAGAAAAAGCACTCACTGATTAATTTGATAATCTCAGAAACTAAAACACCTGTAAAGTTGACATTGTTCTGGTAGGTTTCTTGTAGACATCCGCGAAGATTTTACGAGAATCTATTCTTCAGGAGGTAAAAGAGGGTTGAAAGTTTGTATAAAAGACCTATGTTTTTATGATATTATGCTCTATAGGTGGTGTGGACGCTTTTTCGAATATAACTAACACCACTCGTACGCGGCTGCTAGTCTAATTTAAAAATATCTTATTGAATCCTGTGGAATCAATGGAAGTGACATGAATTACTGATTATGTTTGCTTTACAGAAAATGGATTAAACTGTTTACACGTTCCTCACTCAGTCTACGACTCTTCTTCTGTTCATTACATGTAAATTAATTGAAGCACCAATGGAAGTCGTACGTTTACACGTGTTTACAATTCAGTATTTTGTGGTAGTAAATTCGTACTGGATTTAGTACCACCGAATAGACAAAGTGTTTCTACAGAGGTAACACAATTTTCTAAAAATACACTCCAACCAGAATAGTGTAAAAATCGTGGGAAAACTTGCATACGGAATAAAGAATTACAAGTATACCAAAGTTTGTTTATAACCTAGCTTGTAAAGTAACTTAAAAATAATATTCTTGTTTTGATCAAAATTGTAGTTATCTACGAATTTAAAATTGCTACCATTGTAATTGTAGCATCATTCTGAATGGATACACTGTTCAATATTGTAAAATTATTCATCGATACTATAGCCGTGACGTCAGACACTCCACGATCGATCACCATTTAGTAATTCAATTAGTCGGGCGTTCAACTGCTTCCGTTGATAAAAGGTTGAGACTAACCTTATTCAATTACGTATCTAAATGAGGAAATTTATTAGAATATATAAAAACGTGCACCGATTAGTAAAAACAAATGGCGTCGTTCAGGGTTCTGTAATTAGAATTAATTAGGCGCGAGCACGCGCCCATCGCTCGCTGCCAGAGGTCACGCACTCATAAATCCAGCTCACACAAGATTGTTTACGAAGGCATTCATTAAAGATGCAGAGCCTTCTCTTGTTACCGTGTTTTAACGGGAGCTAAGTGTCAAGTGAGGTTGTTAGACCCCTCAATTTACGAAAAGAACGCTTTCACGACTTAGTTATGAGTGTACCTCGTCCATATTACATGAAATGTGAATATGAGAGGCGGGCTTGCACGAAAATAATCTCTTTTGAGGTTTATAGGCATTCGGCTCGAGGTTCAGCTGGTAAATTATGTGTTCCGCGTTGTTCTTGGAATAATAACCGTTTTTTAAGATACGAATACATTGTATTTAATTGAAACGTATCTAATGATATAAAAATAACCTAACAACAATATTTAGGAAAGATGTGTAGGTAAGTTTTGTCAAAAAAACACAAATAAAGTATGATTTTTATATCTACATACATACTAAATAAATGTATTTATTTCATGACATTGACTAAATATGACGTGACTATTTAATTAATCATTGGTTTGAATGAGAGTACCTTAACCCTATTTCATACAATATATCAACGTACGAGAAAGCAATTCAAGCTAACTATAAATACGTTTGTCACACAACCTTCTGTATTCCGTAATAAGAATCTGTGTGTTCTACAAATGTGAATAACGTCCTTTGAATGTTTTCGACATAACAATAAGCATAAAACAATAACTCAATTTACGATCCAGAATGGCTGGAAATAAATGACATTTCTGCCAACTACAGGCTTCAAATATGAAACTGTTGAGGTTGATAAGGTTATAGTTGAATGCAATCCGCAAGGGATTGTGATTGAATCAGGAAAATGAGGGAATTCGGCGTGGGTGAGTCGAGATGATGAAACAAATAGTTTGAATAGGCCAATGCGACCTTTGCACACACAAAGGTTTTGTTCTGTTATGTAATGACATGACACGTTCAAATGAAATATTTTCGTTTTGGTACTTTTAAAATTTACCTGAATATGGGTTTATTTATTTATTAATTTTTTGTAAAGAGTTACAGTTTGATTGCGAGGAGTCTGTTTTATAATATGTAAATGTAGAGTAATATTTTTTTTATTTATTTTGACCCGTGTTTCGTGCCTAGAGCGTATTTCTTAGTCCGTTTCGTATAATTGTTTGTTTTTAACTAAGTCAGTCAATAAAATTATCACACGTCTCCGTGTCTCTCGAGCCTGTCAAAATATATATTTTTTTTTAAATATTCCACAGAAGGAGAATACGCACCATTGCTCGAATTTCCTTTTTTTAAATAGTGAATAATTTATCGATATTGTACCTATTTGTAATTGTATCCCTACAACTTATTTAAAAGAGTTGTATTAATCCGTCTGCGCAAATTAAATGTTTTTGTTGTTTACAACACTTAAATATTCGGAGTTAAATAAACTGATCTCCTAATAATATTCTGGCTGTTTCTCCGTCACTGTACAACTTTTTATCCATGGTAAAGTTTTTTTACAAAATATTTAAAAATTACCTACGTTGTTGATAATTAAAAACAGTAGGGATGGATTACGTTTTTATATTTCAACAACTTAAAACTCTCGTGTGATGTTATTTAACGAAAGTTGTGCAAAATTTACCTGAACAACGATTACTGCAAATGACAGTCTTTGTGTAGCGGCTGCGTAGATTTAGTGGTTGTGACGAAATTTTACGTAACAGCTCTTGTGTGCGTCATACTCATAATCACACGTATTTAGAAACAACGTACAACATCAAATAATAACGATTTTGAGGTATTTTGGTGTTTTATTCATTATAGTTCATTTAAGTAAGACTATAAAAAAAAGAATACGCAAACATTTATGATACGGAGTTTGAATAGGTCCGTATATATCATGTAAATGTAAGCAATCTTTGCAATATTTGATAATATTCAATCAATATTTGCAATATTTGATAATATTCAAATAATAAAACCATAAATTTTCTTTGTACTTCTTCCTTGGCCTTGACACGTAACACAAATTCGGCAAAACATGGAACGCCAAAGAAAAGTTGGAAATTGTTTTAAACATTTTTGATTAAACAAAGTACAGAAAATATTTTTGAGAAAACGTTCTCGTTCCTGGCTAAAATAATATCACACGCTTCAAAACTCGGTCAAACATTTTAGAGTAGAATATTGCGTCCATAAGCAGATTTTAAAAACGTGTTGAAATGGGACTTCAATGAAATTAAGTTGTTGAGATAAAATTGATGCAAACAGAGAGAACTGATTTCTCTCATTGCAAAAACGTAAATAACTTTGTTGTTGAAATGGATATACCTACTAAGCTTTACTTTGACTTTTTAATCAGCAAATTTAATTGAAAATAATATTCTGACAGTACCTATATTATCAAACTAAGCTGAGCTCGAAATTTAGTACTGTTCTATCAGGGAATACAAAGGGTAAACTGAATTTACTTTTGTAAATTTATTCTTACAATACATAACAAAAAACCAGCCAAAAGCGTGTCGGGCCACGCTCAGTGTAGGGTTCCGTAGCTTTCAGTGCATCACAATACTTAAGTATCCCCACTTAAAGTTACAAAAATATGTAAAGTGAGAAAAAAAATGCTAGCATATACGCTTAAATTACAACTTTACTTAAAAAAATATTTTAACAAAAATTTCAAAAACTAGTAAACCCATCAGGTTCAAAATAATTTTCCTAGAAAGCCTTTATGCAGTTCTATATTCTAGATTTTTTTCATACTTTTTGAACTTATGGTTCAAAAGTTAGAGGGGGGGGGGGGACACAATTTTATTTTCTTTTGGAGCGATTATTTCCAAAATATTAAAATTATCGATAAATAATCTTAGTAAACCCCTGTTCATTTTTAAATACCTATCCAACGATATACCACATGTTGGGATTGAAATTTAAAAAAAAATCACTCCCCAATTTACGTGTAGGGGGGAGTACCCTAAAAAAACATTTTTTTTATTTTTTATTTTTGCACTTTGTTGACGTGATTAATATACACATTTGTACCAAATTTCAGCTTTCTAGTGCACACGGTTTCTGAGATTATCCTCGGACGGACAGACAGACAGACATGGCGAAACTATAAGGGTTCCTAGTTGACTACGGAACCCTAAAAAGACCAGACCGATAGCAACAGACAAATAAAGATTTTTTTTGTTTTTACGGGCAATGAACACATAACCACTGCATCCAAAGATAGAAAGGCTAACTGTCTAGTCATGGAGCCAAACCAGTCTCCAAGTCAGATATTTTTAAGCTATATATCCGTAGTACATACCACCAAAAAATAAACAGTTTACTTGAATTATATTCATGAACATTTCAATTTAAATTTTGTTAACAGTTCCTTAATTAATTACTATTCGTTAATAGGTCAGTGAAGGCACTTTCGTGCTCCAATGTTCCGTTTTACAAGTAAGGCAAATACCTACTTAAAATCGTGTTCATTACTTCTGTGTTACACATTTGACTGGAGACCTACTTACTTTACTGTACTCTTATAAGTTGTATTTCTACATAGTTTGAATGTACGAGGATTATTCGTTTTTATATTGTATTCTAAATGTAGGTTATAAACTTTTTCATACAGTACAATTAGGGACCTAGAATTTTTACAGGAACGTATTAAAAAAACATATTCGTATTATGTAACGAACAACTAGAAAAAGATATAGTAAAAACATCAAAATGCTTTCAAACAATCAATCAATCAAAAACATCAAAAAGTAGGTAAATTAGCGCGTATGTGTTAACAGATTAAAGAGTATGAAAAAAATGTAAAGAAAAAAATAATTTCACGTAAAAATAATGCTAACAGTAATAAGTAAATCACTAGAGTAAACAATTCAGCACATGACGCATTTTATTATAATAATGAAAACATTACCTATTTATAGCGTTGACTAATACCACGGCTATGAATACGATAATTACATATACTTACTGGTAATTTTCTTCTATTGCAGGACATTTCCAGAGTGTACAAACACTTCGTCATGCCACCTAAGTAAGAGTTGATTTGTTTGGTAGTCATGTAGTCAGTTCATCAGAACACTTTTCATTTTGGCATTCGGTGCTCATTACATGTTGTTTATTTGAATTTAATTTATTTCTTCGGCACTAAATATTAAGCAGTTCAAAGTATCTATAAATAATATGTAGTTATGTGAAAATAATTATCATATTCATTATTAAAATGTTTAAGTCCGAATGTATTGAAAGTAAATTTTATTGTTTTATCATGTTAAGTAGAAAAAAATCATATAATGTAAACAAAGTAGGACAGCAATTTTTTTTTCGTAAACCGTAAATACTGTTGGTTTTAAAAACTATAACCAAATGAAATGGCCAGTGTGATCCAAGTTTCAATAACGAATACGAATAAGTAGACACCTATTTCACTAATTTAAAGATTATCCACATTTATTCAATTTAACTAAAGAACTGTATTTTTTTAAAAATCATGTAAAGGCAACTTCAAACGTTATTTATTCCACTTGGCACAGATACAAATGTCACCACGTGTTTTCGTTAAGCCAATAAGTTTTATACGCTTACAACTTCGCTTCGCGCTTAAAAAGATTGGTGTATTTTATTTCAGCTTTGCCGCTTAAGCTTTCTCCGTGATGATATATTACGTTAAATTTACGGCCGTTAGGATTTATACATTAGTGCTTATGACAGTGCGGTAAGGTTCATGGTTGGGTACATGTCTTCGACTGCGGAGATTTACTTCGCTTCCATGGCAGTGTCCAATCTGAGGAGAGAGGCCAGGGTAAGGATTAAGTTTTCTGCTTTTATCTATGTCTGCTAGCAGACTGATGTATTTGGGTGTAATTTGTCGTTCCAACGTGAGTCTAGATATGCTTTCTGTATATTCCTGGAATAGCTAGCAAGTGGGTATATGTAGATGTTTCATAAAGGTGTTTTAGCACGATCAGATTGTTATTGTTAAGAATGTGAGAATAAACGACATTATTCAAAACGTATTCGTAGTTCTACATTATTTTTTACTAAATATTATCAAAAGGCTGGACACCGATTCATTATTCGCTTCTGAAATCAAGTCCAATAAACACATACTATTTGACTTTATAACAATGCCTGTTATGACTGTAAAGTTCATTTGTTTTTTTAATATTGTAAAAAATATTTAATTTGGAACAAACAAGAACCAAGGTGAAGTCTATGTGGTTGAAGGACGTTCATTGACAAGAAATACCAAAGACTCACATAAACTAGTAGATACTATCAAGGTCATGGATTGTTATTACAATGAAAGAATACCCATTAATGGAATATCCATAGAATGAGTTTGAAGTGTAGGCGTACTAAATAATCATCATGGCTGAATTAAGTGAGGGTGTTTTACGAGCTATTTTGATCGATATATCGGTACCATCATATCCTGCATAATTTAACTCGATTATGTAGAACAATTTTCAGTACACAATCGAGTTTTTTAAGAGAGGTAGGGCATAGCGATTTATCGCTCGAACTGGAGCAGCCCGACTGGTGAAATACCTCCACCTTACAGAAGACCGCAGCCAAATAACAATCACTCCGGTGTTATTGTGTTCCTGCGTGTATGGTTTCCAGTACTCCTGGGGGGTGCTACATTAGTAGCAGGGGTCAAGCCTTCAAGGTAAGGGCGACAAGTCCAGTAACAGATTTATTATCCTATACTTGTCTTATCTAAGCCCTTAAGCTAGGACCTCATTACCACTTAACATCAGATGTGATACGTGTTATAATGTGTACAAAAAATTCGCGTAATAAATGTAAAAGGTCATAATTTGAAAGTTTGTCCGGGATTATGATCGAATTCACCACCCCTGGATAAGGTTGGTCATTAACAAATACGACATCGGGTCAGTGTAAATTCATTCTACTGTTGGCGCGCCTGCAGGAAAATGATTATTCGCTTAATATGGGAACATAAATGAATATACAAGCATGTACGTACATATTTTTTCTGCATTATTTAGTCTAGAATTCAGCTAGGAGTACAATTTGTAAGTTACAGTGATAATACTTTACAAAGCTTTCACTGATTACATTGGAAAGGTATTCTCGAGTCCAAATTTTTACTTTTCATAAAAAGAAACATCCCTGTTACAATTCCAGCCAAAACATAAAAATAAAGTAAAACTATTCGGTTTTTGGGGTTAATGTAAATTAGTTTGTTTCGTGCCGGCGGTCATTAAGCTCGCTGCAACTTTTATCACGTGGCGTTTAGATTCGGATCTTCTTTTGTTTTGAATGTAACAACTAGACACAAGTGGGTGTGAGTGTGGTACTTAAATGTAAGGTCCAGTCCAGTGTCGTAGTGATAAAACAAATGTAAGTGGGTATTAAAGTATCAAACCGAATTGAAGAGTTTATTAATTTTTGTGTCTGTATACCAAGATTCGAATATTCGTATGGCATGTAGTGAAATACAGTTTTAATAATTATTATCAGACAAAGACAATAAATGGCATGTTTTATATACGTTGGCCATTAAATTTAATTCAAAATACCGAAATCAGAAGCATTAATAAGTTTGTGTGTAATGGTACCTATTTATTAAAAATGGCGGGTTTGATTACTTTAAACAAATTACTCTTTCTTAGAGTTATTCATGCATACTAATAAATGCATGCTTACGTTATGTGTCAAATTAAAGTTTGACATATCTATACTTCTATACTAATATTATAAAGCTGAAGAGTTTGTTTGTTTGTTTGTTTGAACGCGCTAATCTCAGGAACGACTGGTTAGAATTGAAAAAATCTTTATGTGTTGAATAGACCATTTATCGAGGAAGGCTTTAGGCTATATAACATCACGCTGCAACTATTAGGAGCGAAGAAATAATGGAAAATGTGAAAAAAAACGGGGAAAATTATTCATCCTTGCACGCAACGGCTTCCGTTACGTGCAAGGATGTTGAAAAGGGGGGTGAAAGTTTGTATGGAAACCGGAAACCACGCGGACGAAGTCGCGGGCGGCCGCTAGTTATTACATAAAAGCGGAAAACAGTGTGACGGCGATCAACACCTTTTACTTTGTTAAATCGGTAGTTGTTATTTCTTTAGCAAAAGTCTAATATATTTAAATAAATAAGGGCCAATATCATTCACTCATCCATAAGACGTGACATGACAAGTACAGTTTTCTATGGTGCTGTTATTTGACTCAGGTCATGAACTTGAAAGTGATTCAGTTTTTAAATTATAATTTTTATTACAATTTTTTTTTTATAAATTGACTAACTACAAAGACACCAAATTAATTTGTAAATTCTTAAAAAATGCCAAATAACTGCGGTCTTGCTTACCTTTGGATTTTCTCTTACTACATCTGTATCAGCTATTTCAGCCAGAGGACAATAGGATGCCATGCTATACAGGTAAAGAACCCTAAAAATGTGCGTGGCAAAACGCCGGGCCCGAGGTATCTAACAAGATTTATTGGTACTATTAATCGTGCGGAACAAATAGGTTTTGGCCGCGTTTATTGGTGCCCCGTTTAATCTACGACTTTACAATATGCCCTGAATTTTCAACCAGCTTTAGTAGATTGAGACCGCTTCTTTATCTTTTGTTTCTTCTTTATTGTACCGATCGGTCTTCGCCAATAAGGTTTGTTTGGATTCAGTGGGCAAAACTAGCAACAAGCTAAGTCGACTTCCTCGAAACAAGATTACTTTTCCGCTAATAGATGGACTTTATTGTATATTTGTTCAGAATACAAGTATTGTCGATATCTGTAGTTCCTTTCTTATTATTACTTTCCGTAGTAAGTACAATGGATATTGAGACCAAGTAAATGTCGACATATTTTCTCAATGAATTTATTTTATTTACACATGTTTAAAACACTAAATGTAGTACACAAATTTAATTGAATGATGATATTTACCTTCTAAATTTAAACAATTAATCGTCAAAACTACAGTAAACTGCAAAATTGCATTTAGTAAAATGTAGTTGCAAAGGTTCCGCGAGTGTTTATTTTTTTTTGTTTACTTGCATCGAGTTATTCGCTACCTTTCTTAATTAGTAAATATAAAATGGTATCTCTCAATTAGGAGTTCAAATTACTTAACATTTTCAATCAATATCATACCTAGATAATTATAAGCTTGGTAATAGATTCATGTATGAATCAAGTAAGGGTCATTAAGTAATAAAATTTAGTTTTGATCTGAATCATAGAGTTTGGTTTACGATATGCAGAAATAGCTTCGCTTAGCATCTTGAACTGATTATTAAAGTCAGAGCAAAAACAAAATTAAAATGCTGTTTATGCATTGTATATTTGTAGGTAAGTATACTTAGTTATACTAATGTTAGAAGCCCGTAAATGTTTGCGGCTATAGAATTTTACCCATAAACTTCCGAAGTTTCGGCAATTTATCACAGGCCGGTTGTCGGGACGTTGAAGCGCATTCGTGGATGATTTGCGACGCAGCGCGTGGCACCGTCTGGCGCCAGCCGCGGTGCACGCTGTATTTATGCTGGAAGCTCACGACACCTTCGACGGTTAGTAGAATAATAACTAAAAAGTCCTTATAGGGGGTAGAAACAACAACTGACGCGGACAAATAATGTCATATCTATATTTGAATACAGTTAAAATAATTATTGTTTTATTCTTTTTTTTTTGACACAATTAAAAATATTAAGGAACGGGCACGAATTAAACAAACTCTAATATAGGAATCAACGACCGACTCATATGCAACATACACCTTGTGTTTGTGTACTATCGATTGATACATTGTAAACAATTATAGGATATCAAGCCAAATACATCTCAGTACGATTAGGTATCGCACTTTTTTAAAGGGAGGTAAATGCATTGGCTCATCGCAAACCAATATATAACAGCGACTCCTCCTGTTCAGGTAGGCAGGTATATACTGAAGTGAAGCAGCCATGTCCGTTCAACACCAGTGCCAATCAAAAGGTCAGGCAAATTAAGTTTGGAGCCTGGTAGCCTCATTTCGGTTTGTTCTATAAGCTATAGGTAAATAGCTAGCTGTTCTTTGACACCTCTATAAATAAAAGAATAGATCATGATTCCGATTATGCAAAAAGTTCGTGAATGGGTTGAAGTGTGGCGCGCGCGGCACCGCCTGGTGCAAGAGGGTGCATGCTGTGGTTATGCCAAGCGCTCACCGGTCACGGCACCTTCGTTGTCAGTCACGTCTTACAATAATGCTTTGAGAAGTACTTAATTGGGTAGTAAGTAGCATGTTTAATGAATGAGGGTTTGTTACAAATTAAGATCTGCAACAAAAACTATCCAAATTTCAACTTTAACGTCAGTCTCGAATCAAAATTTATCTATCACGTAGTAGTCAACCATGTCTATATGTTCTGCAATTTACTGGATGTCAAGAACATAATTAAACTACCAAGAAAAAAAAGATTTTAAATAAAAAAAAAATTAAATTATCTTCTAACTCATAATAGATAAAAATTAATATCTCTCATCATCATGTTTGCAGCAATGAATGCGATGTTTGATTTGTTAAAAACTAAAATTAAAATAAAAAAAGGCCAGAAGATCGATCGGTCGACAAGTATTTTATATATTTGCTGTAGATTTTATTACAAATATTAATATACTGTAAAGTTTACCCTGAATAACAATTTGTATACTAGAACTTTCTACGATATTTCACTATTTTCAGTTTTTAGAATTGTATTAACGTTACATGCAGTTATTATGTACGTAGCAAAACTTTGATCGGTGTTAATTTCAAATCTAGTTTCGGCGCAAAGATTCGTAAACGTTGTACAGTGGAAGATCAATCTTTTTGAAAACGGTTATTCGTGATGCAGTTCATTGTTCTGTACAAATCTTGCCAATTTTACTTTGTACAACATGTTACACAGCCGACAATATACGCCAATCAATGGTACAACAGTTTTTACCATCAACCCGGATATAACAGCTTTGTTAGTAAAACTGGAAGAAGAATTTTAATTCTTACTAGCTTGGAAAAACCTGCAATAGTGGTTTAGTTGTATTTTATCTTCCATACCGGATGTCTACTGCTTAAAACCCCGCTGCCAAAACAACGAGGTGTCTTTATGGCTGTGATTGTTTGTGTGTGTGTGTGAGTATGTTTGACTGTGTGGCATCGTAGCTCCCGAACGGATACACAGATTTATATTTAGGTGTTTTGTTTGAGTGTATTTTACTATGTTTGATAGATATTACACAGAAATACTATAGGTATAGTTTTTGATAAACACATTTCCAATTTTGTCTTAGAAGTCGCCAAAAAGTCGTGGCCATAATGTGTAAAGGGTTCTACGAATTACTGATGTAGGAACACCTACATTGGCTTTTCAACGTCGTCAAAAAGCTGTGTACTCGTATTCCCCCACTTCTCTTTTCGCACGAATGTAAAACATTTCTCTTTGTGCGCAGTGTAACTAGGGTTGTCAAGGCCTAAATTACAAAGCAAACGAAAATGGCAGACATACTCTCTGTTTTTGTTAAATTCGGACATTCTTGTTAATTTTAAAAGTTTGAGGAGGTGTGGGGCGTTGCAATCGCGAAGCGGGCCGCCATATACAAATATGTACATGGTTCACGGATAACATCGACGCGCGTACAATAACGTGCATAAAGATTTATTTCATTTGTTATTTCATATTTTTCATTCCAAATTTGAACTTGCGGAAATATTTACTGACGCAGCGTCGGCCATAAGCGTTTTTGCAAGCGTATTTTTGAGATTTACGGAGCAAAGTAATGACTGGCCACCGCCAATGACGCGCCCTCGAAAATGAATCTCCTGCTATTTGGATTACCTGTGGGATTACCTATTTGGTGGGATCTTGTATTAAGACCATGCGCAAAAACAAAACACGACAATAAACATCGTTATAGACATATATCTATGTATATTGACACGGTCAACAACGTGCAAGTGATATCTCCTTTAAGCCATTAGATATCGTCGCGTAGCTTAATTAATTTCATTTTTTTTATTATGTATATAACAAACATAAATTAACGTTGGATAAGTGTGAACTGCCAGCACCGCGGCGCATCAACAATCATGTAGATATTCTAAATTAATAAACCGAATGCCTGGCATCCCTAGGAGTGGCGGCTTATCAATAAAGCGGCAGTCGCCAGATCGGCGTTGTTCTGTCAGCAACACGTGTAAGTAATGAGGGATTTCCTGCGCCCGGTAAGCGCTCAAGTTCGTGTTCTTTGTCATTAAACTTGGCATCAATAGAAATGAACAAAGATACAAACAAACTTCGCTATTATTAGACTATAATCGTGAACTTTTGTGGGGCACGCATGTTGTATTCACGATTTAGACAGTTTGGTCATTATTTCAATAATCGTGTAAAGTTTCGTTTTTCATAAATTAGGTTGTGCGCTTTAATAGAATAAATATATTTTTAATTCTACAGTTCCCCATATATTGATTCGATGGTAGGTAACAAAAGCACTTATGTTACACAAATCAGAAATAAAGACGGTCCTTATACGGGACTTTAGAGATGGCCCGACGGCGATGTCCGGCCCGCTCGCCTTTACGGAGGTCCTACAGGAAAGAACATATCACACTATTCAGTTTAAATTTTGTATCACCCTTTTGTAATGGCAGGCTTCAGAACTAACTGGATTGCTACTAGTTACCGTAATGATCATGCTAACAATTGTCACAAAATACTAGCGTATCCAAAATAATGCAAGGAGTTTAAGGAAATATCAGCTTCGAATACTTAGTCCTTAGGCTTAAGACTTATGAACGCGGAAACTTTATGCAAATATTCCGTCGGTATAAAATAAGTATGGAGGGAAAAAGATTTATAAAGAACTCTGTATAAGTTCTAGCGATAAGACCAAATAGATAACGCGTTTCATATTAACAAAATCCGTTCGTGTGCAATACGAAACACGAATCTTTCTTGCGCCTTATTCGAAAAGAGCCTAAGTGTGACACAATGAATAAGATAGTCGAATGACTAAAATATTACAGCACTAAGTAGGTAATCCGTTTTGAGGTGTTTTCCTCGACACTATTAGAGAGCCCTGACATCGAGTAATCTCTCAATCTACACCACATCGGACCCGTTACGAATTTATGATGTTTTTCCTGGAAGGCCTTCCGTACACTGATATCTTCCGCATCCAGTAAGTGATCCAGAGAAATATGAGATAAAGTGATTTATGCTCTGCCCGAAGTACGTGCTGCTTTTTGAAAACTTTTATCTTCTCATAGATTTTGACGAATTCATTTGATGTTTTGAAAGTTTTGATCCCTTTGTAGAAATTATGTATGAGAATTGGAAGCTTAAAATTCGAAATAATTATGTATGAATAAACTATGCACATTTAGCAGAGTTTCAAAAAAATATTTGTAAGCTCATTTAATGTTATTTTTTTACGTATTTTAAATACCAGGAAATCTCTATTCACAAAATTTGAAAACACTGCAAAGGATTTATATTCTGGCGCGGCTATATTACTTATTGCCTTGCTTATGTAAGGCATGCCCTTCGTACACAAAACGGCTGACATGCAATATTAAAACTTGCATTGCATTGCATTCGACACAATATTCATTATCATGTAATTTGTACCGAGTGTTAAAAATGCGAAAGGCCGCCTATCGATTCTCGTTAGCCGTTTTCCTTTTAAAAAATATCAATCTTACAATCTGTGAACATTCCTAAGCCAGTACTGACTGACACAGTATCGGGTAAAGATCGATTGCATGCGGTGTCGGCACGCTGCCGTCCACACTGCAGCGGCTAATCCCGCGGCTTACAGGGTCTTAGGAGTCAAGTGTTGCACGTGTACTGAGACCTCGGAGACAGTAATACATCAATCTCAGCATTTGTAGAAGGGGTCTTCTATGCAGCTAACAGACCTAACTCTACGAATTGTAAAACTAAAATGATAATGGCGTCACATGGAACTAAATACCGGCAGAAAAAGTTAAGAATTGCAATCAAACCGGAAAAAGCAGTAAAACAGCCCTCCCTAAAAAGAGCCAACGACCTTTTCATGATCGTAGGCTATAGATGCAAGATGCGCAAAGCTAAAGAAAATATGTAAAAATCTTAGGGAAAGTTCGTTTATCAGTAATAAATTTCATTCGGATGCAATTAATACAGAGTATGGCGTGCTCTCTAGGCCCTATTGGATCTGAAGCGTGTCTTCTTGCTAAGTTAGCTGACAATATTCAGTATTCGCGGATGTTCCCACTGCGGCTTTGTGCAGCAATTGCATGCAAATCAATTATCAATTTTCTTATAGGAAAATAATTAGATAAGTAGTTCCAAGGACAAAACAACCGTGTTGCGATTGCACGCAGTGTCGTTTACATGCGGATATCTTCTTATCCCGTGGCTTAAAGTATATAAGGAATCAAGTGCAGCATATGCACCAAGAAATCGTCAATTCGACGACAGTAAAACATCAATGTTAGCGTAAGTGTCGAGCATGGCGAGCCTTTCTGACGTGTCAATTTGGTTTAAACTAAAGTACCATGAACTCGTATAATTGTTTGCTATCACACAGTTCACAGGCAACTCCTGCTGAAGTTCGAAACTAATTTCCTGCGGCACAGCGATCGTGGGGCGATGTGTGCTATCGCTGGTGGACGCGACCCGGCACGTCCCACTGATTGATTTTTACTATCTTTTCTCCACTATCTTTTTATAGGGTTCCATATCTCTGAGGGAAAACCGGAACGCTAGATAGATCGTTTTACAATATATCCCTACTAATATTATAAATGCGAAAGTAACTCTGTCTGTCTGTCTGTCTGTCTGTCTGTCTGTGTGTCTGTTACGCTTTCCTGCTTAAACCTCTCAACCGATTTTGATGAAATTTAGTATAGGTATACGTTGAATCTCAAGAACGGACATAGGCTACTTTTTATTAGAAAATAAGGGGGGGAGGGGGGTAATACCACCTTTGGAAGTTTATATGGAAAAATGAAGTAATAACCTTTTTAAGGTTAGTTAGAGATATGAAATTTGGCTCAAATATAGCTCGAAACTTGAATTAAAATATAGACTACTTTCTGTTTCGAATATTAGGGGAGAAAGGGGTAAAACCGACCATAAAAGGATGTAGTCCACGCGAACGAAGTCGCGGGCACAGCTAGTATATATATATTTATTAATTATCAAAACCATATAACAAGTTTGTAATATAACTTATGTCTAGACATTGGTGCAAAAACGATACTATGTAATTACAAACTCAACATCATTGGTCACTTATAAAATCACATTATGTTACAATATCAGCGAAACCTGTTTGCGGGTAAATAAAATTAAGTTACTTTAGACAATTAGTGAAATAAGGACTTATTTTATATGTTACAGTTAAATTAAAGTTTTATAGTGAGTAGGTAATAGTTGTTAGGTAAAATGTTTAAAGCAATGCGCAACACTTTCAGTAAAAACTGGTGAAAGGGTATAAATAAATAAATATCAGCCATGCGGTAGGACTACACTGATTACAAATTTCAACACATGAACGGGAGTCATGGATGAAAAACTAAAACCAAGATCCTTGTTTCAATGAACAGGAGATAAAACAATTGTAGTCTTTAAAAACTCAAATAAAACCATCTCTTTTTATATCTGCTTATTTATAATTTATATGAGCCTTTTTTACAGGAAATTAATGAGGTATAAGAAACAAATTTAAAGCAGTTTGAAAGTAAAAAAAATATTCAAGGCACTACATTGACTATATTATATTGTAAAGTAGGTAGATGTTTATTTTTACATGTTTGTTCTATCTAACATAGTAGTTAATAGTTTGTAAGTTATTTTCCTTTTTGTTATTAACATGTGCTTAAGAAATGTTTGTTTATATCTTGTAAATTCTTTAATTTTAAGGTGTTGTTAGTGAAACTGAATAAATAAATACAGCACTTAACAGCGGAAAACTTTAAATTTTATTTTAGCCTTCGTGAAAAATTGTACGGTACCTACTCACGGTGCACGTGTCAAGTCTCCATTTGATCGGCTTTTTTGATTAAATTCAATTTCATTTGGGAGGGACAAATGGAATTATTGTCATCGGACGAACAGAAAGAAACGCTTGGAAAGTTTGTCCTTATTGGAAAGCAAAGTTTGTAAAGATACATTTGAAAGAGTTTCTCAAGAACGTCAAACGAAACTTTTAGTAATTTAATGGTTATTTTTGACTGTTATTTACGATGTTATTTCATGTGGTTGTCATGATAAATTCATGTTACTGACCGAGTATGATACAAATCACGTTCGTCAGTCAGTGTTAACCAAATGTCAACATAGCTGGTCATGTCATGATCTGGCTAGCTGCGCATTGGTACTAGGGATAATATCTCATCATTTACCGATTGTGTTATAGGTTATCTTGTGTCTGATGCAGAGTACTCACTTTCAGCAGTGGGGCATAAGTATTTGTTGCGAATTTCAATTTAAAACTAACATATGCTCAAGACAAATTATGAGTTTTAGAAACATCATCCGCAGATTAATATACTTATAAAATCTTCCATTAAATCGTTTTATAACAAAGGTTTCTTACGTTGAATCTGATTTAAGCGTGTATCAACGACAAATCCGTTTCTTCGTATATCCCTGTGACGGTAAAGGGAAACTAATCAGACTTTATCATAATTGGCGTTGTAGATTTCTCTGTCGGATAAATTACTGTTCTCACCATAAAAAGTATTTTTATTATATGCAAAATCTACAATCATATTCGTACTTTAATTAAGTACTTTCAATCAAAAAAGTATAACTTAAACTAATTGAGTTTTGTTCATGTGTTTAGTCAAATTCCAGATCTTCATATTACTGTACATTATACAGTTTACATTATTCAGTAACACTTGTCAATAGTCTACAGGTACAAACAAAATGTAAAGCTACCACCTACGCACTGGTGTCAGCTAAGAAGTCTTGGGTAGTTTACTAAACTTGTATAATGTGATAAAAATAGCGCTGAGAGAGAAATGAACTCGTTTACATGACATGTCATAGTATGTGAATAAATTAACAAAGTCATTCGCTTTAGCTCATGAAAATGTAAATGAGAGTTAATAAAAGCATCTCCGTATAAAGGAATTTCGCGAGCATCGATGCAGAAAAACATTCGTGAGCGTAGGTGCTGTTACACTGTTCATCGTCACGTTTGTGTCGCTGTAGGGCTGTCAGGTAACATGCCTAGCAGATGTGACATTATTCTCACAACTCAAGGGTCTTTAGAGATCTAATCGATTTTATTATTTTTATAGTACTATACGCCGTACTAGCGAACTTTAAATATTAGAAACAGAAAAATTTTATCTCCCCTTTAGAGATCTAATTTTAAGATAACGCCTTGTAAACATTATAGATGCATTATAAAATATTGGGTTTATTGCATCTTCTTTAACTTTTCTAAACTGGAAGATATAAATTACTGAATTTAAACTTTTAAACGCATAAAACTATGGGAACGTTAAGTCAGTTTGGCATGTTTACAACGTTGATCGAGTCGTGTAATCCATTAGCGCCATTCTAGAGCTAGTTAAATCAATTTATTTATGTTTAATGGAGCTGTTAAATATACCACTGTTGCGTAGAGTTTTTACTCGATTTTTTTACATTTTTTCATAAACTATTTGAAACCCTCCCACTACTTGACATAGGTATTCAAAACAATCTTGATCATCTCTTAAAAAGGTAAGTAAAATTGGTTGAAAAAAATATTATTCCTATTCTAGTAATCAGGCAACCCTGTTTGTGCTAAAATGAAGCCACTATTGGGATTTCATAAAATAGCGTAGGTAAATTGTGTAACCGATTTCGTGGTTCGGGTACGGTCAGGTGAAATGAGTTTGTGGATTTTGTGCCCGCTCTTTGTTACTCAGACTGTGTTGGGTTCACCCGGGACCTTCAAATAATTAAAAATACACACTGAAAACCTTATTTTTAACGAAGAGTATTATTATGACCTTTTTTCTTTAATTGGATGGATTGAGAGCACCATTGTGAATTTGCTTGGTTTATACAATGGAAAATTTTATATTCAGTGTCCCTTAGCTTTCTGTCGTTTCAATTAAAATCGTTTCATTATGTTTGAGAAAAGAGTAGCGACTAACTAAGAAGGCAATTGGTTTAAGAAATGTGGTTTTCTTATCTGTCTTTTACAAATCATACTAAGTGACAATACCATTTGAGCTTGAGCGTTAGTTGAGCCCCATTTCTATTATATAAGATAAAACAGTCCGATTACATTTTTATTATTAGATAGATAAGCAAACAGTTTACGTTTGCTTAAAGGTTTTTATTTCAGAATACCAACCATTAAGTACAGATAAAATATTATGCCATTGAAAAAGACTACCTTTGAAAAAACTACCTTGTTTAAATTATCCTAAAGTTACTACTACAATTGAAATGTGTAGTTCACTATTAAAACATGTGATTACAAAAGGCTGCAAGTTGGATCCGCATACTAAGAATACAATTTTGACTGATCCTAAAATTGTATGCAATTTGATCCACTGTACTATAAACTGATTGCATACCTATCGTATATTCCATTAAAAGCGAGTCCTGATATTGGTATTGGCGGAGATCCAATGGAATATAGTAAGCCCCGTTATCGGCAATCCTTAGCTCCCAGTAGCGCTCCTACAAATTGATCGGACCGGCTAGATAACATCATTTGGTGTGTTTGGGATTTTACTCGTGAATTCGTGATAAACTTGCCACAAAACAAAACGGGAATTCGGGCAAGTGTAAAATAAAAAAGAATCCAATCGTGCAAAATTGGTAAGAAATAAAAAGTGACTCACAGTATTTATTTAAAGAAGGTAATGCTTAGCATCAGCCTAATAATAAATAAATATAAATAATGCCCCACTGCAATGACTCATTGGAATAAAGTCACCTTGATTGCAACGGTAAGCTAAATACCAGTTGGTGATCATAAAAAATTCGGAACGCCAAGTTCAAATACTTTCGAGCTGGGAACTGGGGGTCTACTCCCAAAAACGAAACGAACAAACGAAAGGTTTCGTTTTTGAAGATTAATCAAAAGTTTGCGAATTAAAACGTGGTTTTTATTTTGTATAAATAATATTTTGTTTTTTGATAACGCTTTATTCGCATTCGAAGTGAGTTGGTTGCGATTTTGAGAAGTAAAAAGTGCTATCCGTCGTCGGATCCGACATATTTCGTTTTAGGGAGTAGACCTACTGTAACCAGCCTACTAGTTCATAAAACATCAGAATCGGATTCGATGACTTTATTGACATAAACGATTGGCCAGAGACAATATTGACTTTCCAAATCGTTTTTGTAGTTTATGAATTAGACCCCTAGACTCCGAAACCTTAATTATTATTTAAATCACTCGTATTTATTACTGCATATAGCTTTTACACATTTGAAAGAATATATAATTAAAAATCTTTCTAAACCTAATACAGTTCTTGAGAAATAAGTAATAAGTTTCTGCAATAGAGATGATGACTCGGTATAAAAATGATTCAGCTTAAGCTCGTTTCTTTTCTCTCGTTCTCCAAGGCACGATTGGGTCTGTATAGTATTTGACATTCTAAACTGACAGCTCATATCAGGCGACGTAATCATCATGGTTATAAATACACAAATATCTCGATTGAAATTTAGACGACATAAAACCCCCATTATGTTTAAGAGTGTCTTGTGAATATTGCTACCAGCACTCTACGATATGCTATGACATCATTTGGCAATGTCTCCATGCTATGTACAGCAGGTGTGATCCTTTGGTTAGGAATTAAAGACTAAAACATACGTCAGCATCAACGTTAAGTATACATATTATGTACACTTTTTCATCAACTTTAATGTGTATGTGAGATCCTTAACAGTGGCATATTTCTTTTTATTAAGTAGATATCATCATCTCCAGGTAAACGATGCAACTGACATAAATTAATTTCTTTGTGGTGTGTATACATTTATTAACTTGATAATTTTAATCCACTAATGAATATAGACCGCAGCAAAGTGGTGACCCAAAATACCCTTTGCACGTATGACCATACAGTTGCCAATTGAAAGACAGCTTTCGAGCTACAAAATAAAGCACGTAATAACACGCGAGTTACGGTTTCGGGGTTCGTCCTTATCACGTAAAATAAAAACAAACGAGCCCTTCACGCAAAGTAACAGCTTCCTTGGGACCGACCAATTATCCTAATTTGCACTCCGACAACTTTGCCCGTAAAAATAAAACAAAGCCCTGCCGACTCGATGATTCATTTGCAAGTTTTGCTAATTTGCATTTTTAAATAATTTCGCTTAACGTTACTTTCTCTTTTTCTTAACGTTTTACCCGATTCTCTTAACCGATTACGGTTAAGAGAGTCCCGTCAGAATCGGGATAATAATAAAAAAAATAATTTAATAAGGATAATTCCTTTATGCGGGAAGTGAGATTATTCGTAGAATGGAGCCCATGCGACGCCACTCGACTTAGTAACCGAAGCAGACTTTTATAACTCTCTAATAGATGATTGTGGCAGAATTGATATGTTTCAATTAAGTATAGGAATTATCAAATAAACGGGTTGGAGGTTCATGTGCGTTATTATCAGCTGACATTGCAGAATTTATTCTGTCGAGAAAGCAAAATGCAGCCGAGTGCAATGTATTTGGGCGTCTCACTGTCTCAATGAAATAAGTTTTATTTAGACAGTTCGTGGTAAAACCGAATTGTCATGCAAATTTCACGATATTTTCAAAATTATTTAAATTCAAATACAGATTGTTGACTTGAAGATTTAACATAAGTCTTGACTATCAAGGTATCATCTGGATTCATCTATTAACAAATTAATTTTTCTTTTTCTAATATAAGTACAAATGAGCAGCGAGATTAATTTCTTTAGGGAAAATATCTTGATGATTTAATTTTTTATTTATATGTCAACCATTTCACAGTGGAAATATTACACATTTCGCGAAATAATTTTGTCAAGTCTCTTAATACTCTGATGATGACCTTTAAAAAAAGTTACCATTACTCAAAATATAAACGTGTTTTTTTTTATTATGACAATAAAATAGTGTTTTTTTTATTATGACATCCTTTTGGTCATTTGTAGTTCAAGATGATTTATGTTAAAACTGCAGCTTGGAGTAATAAAAATATACGTAAAATTGGTCAGCTGCGTACACCTGCTTAACGACTGCAGGCCAATGGCAAACGTGTGTTGGTGATTGACCAATACGCAATAAACAGATCAGTTTCGTTGTCCGTACCAAATCCAATGTCATGGCAATACAAAACGTTAAACATTTCGATATTTGAAAGTAAGACAAAACTTCTTCGTAATATAATATAAGGGAAGCATTCTCGTCACGGCCGAGTGTGTCCTCGGCGAAAATAGACGCGGGTGCCATTAATTAGAGCCCACGCCACGCCCCGCCCAACGCAAACTTGCGCCATGAATGGAATTTATCGGACCGCCGACTAATGATTACCAATTTTTAGGATTCCGTGCGTCGAATTGGATTATCGAAGTTTCAGTAACAGCCAGAAGCCGTACTATCGAAAACGAAATATCGGGTCCGGTGACGGATTGCAATTTCCAATTACGTTGGATGTGAATGAAGGGATTAAGGAATGGTAAAAATGTCAGTTTTATTATTCGATGTGATGTGTCGGGTTTATTGAAGGGTCTTAGTTTTGAACGAAAAGGAATTTGAAAAATAACAAATTTACAAATAGAGTCTTAGACACTCAGCTTTTAGATTCCTAATTATAATCGTCGTTGTCAATTTAGTTACAGAATTTAAAAGTAAATGTGATCTATCGAATCATATACACAATACTTTTTTTAATCACTCTGATGTTCAATTTACTTTCGTTCCTCAATCGTTACTTGAATCCGTAGTAGTGTAGTCATTATCTATGGCATGTCTGTTAGCGCTTACTATTTACGAATTTATGTTTAGCGAATAAACCCCCGGGTCGGGCTTGGTAAAGCATAATAGTAGGGTTAAGTGATTGGAACGGAAATGTTGTTACCATACTTCAACATAATTAACAAAGTTATTTACGAATAAATTAGAGACTCGCGATAATATGTTTCATGCTCTATGAATCTGACGTTATTAAGTATTTGTCATAAAATTTTGGAACTTACTAAAACAAAGTTTTTTTAAACAATAAGGTCACAAATGTCGTAAGCGTGTCACCTTAACATCCATTTAAATTCGATTCTTAGAGATTGAATACGATTTCATTTTCAATAATGCCACGCAATTTACCTAACCAAGTTTGTTTTATTGAATGCAAATTTTAAAACGAAAATCGATAAAACCAAGTAGTAATTCGGATAAAACTCTAAAGGCACACGTCCAACTCGGCCTTGGCTATATTTTAATGGATTAATACTACCTACTTGTATATAGGTCGCGTAGTGTGTTTGCATGCGTAGCGACGCTTGGCATGGTTTCAAAATAACATTGTGATAAAAAATATATGTTCAAACTGTAATTCAGCCAATTTTGTCTATGAAGAAAAAAACATTTTCAATACCCAAAACTAGAGCTTCTTATGAAAATATTTTTTGCTAATATTTCAGGGTCACGTAATATTTCCACTCCTTCAATTTGTATCCTGCTATACAGTACAGTGGAAATATGACGTATGCTGGTAGTATATCTAAAAAAATTTTTTTTCAAAATTCAGACTGTTTATTTCAGTTATTAAATAGTCAATGACAGTAAGTGTACTAAATAAACGTATTCTTTATAATTTATAAACACCCGTGACTTTTTTCAGTGTAAAAGGTACCTTATTATTTCATGTACATTTCATACAAATCATTCAGTAATTAGTGCGCAAAAGAGTAGGTAACAGGAATCCTTCCCTCCATATATCTACACAATCTTACGTCATTTTGTAATATTAGTGGTAGAATAATTTTATCCTACGCTCACGAAGTCACGGGAAAAGCTGGTTGAGATTATGTATGAGTTCCGGTTTCATAGAGAATAAGTATTTCCCGTCTTTTACCCTAATAAGATTTGTCCTTGTGCAGTACAAGTGCTTCTACTAAACAGGGATAAGAAGAAACAATAACAGACCATAAAGGATAATAAAAAGAGTAAATGGGACAGAGCACTTTTCTGTTCGGGCTCTGCTCAACGGCTCATGGAAATCCGCGTTACTACCACGTCATAGCTTGAATTGCATCGTGAAACTGAGTTTCCGTGCCGCAGATATGTGTGAAGCGAATGCTCTTTGCGCTGAAATACGTATCCGTTATGGAATAATAATATTGAATGTCGAAGCAAATGTGTGTTTTATTTGCATTCGAAACGACCAGTCATTTTTAAAGTCAATTTTTAACACTAGTCGTTGCCACGGGCTTTGCGATATTTGGGGATAAAATGTATGCTATGAGGTGTTTTATCTCACCTATATTTCTACCAATTTTCTTACAAATTTACTAAAAAGTTCTTGCGCGAAAATATAACAAATATTAATTTGTACCTCCATACATTCTTTAAAACTTTTGCGTTAGTAATATTATGTCAGATATACACATAAATTTACACAGTTATAATGACTTTAAATGTAATCTTCATGAAAAAATATTTTATTTAGAATAATACGTTAGGTAATTACTTAGTGACGTTAATTTGAACTATTTATTTTCAATAATATATTACTTATTTTGACGGTACACGAAAAGAAACGCTGGAAAATAAATATAATATCTATACTTATAATAAATCTGTAGAGAGGTCAATTCTGTACATGAAATATATTTTCAAAATAACTATCAGGGGGTGATTAGTGATCGATACTGATGCCAAAAATGCAATCAGTAAAATTTTTGTCTGTCTGTCTGTCTGTCTGTCTGTCTGTCTGTATGTTCCTTATAGAAACAAAAACTACTCGACGGATTTTAACGAAACTTGGTACAATTATTCTTCATACTTCTGGGCAGGTTATAGTATACTTTTCATTACGCTACGATCAATAGGAGCAGAGTAGTGAAGGGAAATGTTGGGAAAACGGGAGAAGTTACTCCATTTTTTAAGCTTCCGTCGCGTGTGCAGCCTTAATGGTTAAAGTTACATAGAAATTATGTATGACAGAAATATTTTACATAAAATTGACTAAAAAATATCCCGCAACAGCATATGTCTATCTTTTATGGTTGACTCACAATAACACGTGTAACTCCTGATAGCTTAGCAGTTCGGAGCATTCTGATTATATTTGTTTACTCTTACGTTTATAATACTCTCATTCATCCCTAATTTAAAAAAGTTATCATTATTACCTATTCAATAAAAAAAGAATCATAGAAATCGGTATAGAAACACCAAACTTATACATGAAATAAGCCATCGCGCCGTCGCACGTGAATACTGAATCATGCTATAAGGATTATTTTTGTGTAACGGTTGCCGCGCTCGACACGGGTCGCGGCGGCGGTAGGGTATAAAAAGGCGGGAGGTCCGAGAGCGAGCTTCATTCAATATTTGGCTGTTGATGCGTTCAGAGCGATCGACCTTATTGACAGACAATAATTGATATTGAGAAACCGTGCTTATCAGCGCGACTTTTAGTGTTTAAATAGTTTATTTGAATTTCTTTTGTTGTTATATTGTAAAATATTCGTTCAAATTAAAAATTATTCAAGGAGTTACACGCTGATGGTCTCGGGGCACAGCTATTAATAATAATATTCTGCGGTTCCTTATTGCGATATTTTTTAACAGTATTGTGGATTGACATATTATATTTCCCTACTAAAATACGAAAGTTAATCTGTCTGTCACATCAAAACCACTGAACCCTGAGGAAGGACATATACTACTTTTTTACGAAAAACGACGAAAACGCGGACGAAGTCGCGGGCAAAAGCTAGTTTAGAATAATACGTTAGGTAATTACTTAGTGACGTTAATTTGAACTATTTATTTTCAATAATATATTACTTATTTTGACGGTACACGAAAAGAAACGCTGGAAAATAAATATAATAATTTTCTCAAACACCGAACAAACAACTTCGCAAGCGTGACGTAAACGTTAGTTTGAGAAAGTTTTGCTTGATGACGTGTTTATTGTTTGCCGTAAAAACGCACGGCCATAACAAACATGCAAAGAGTGCCGTCAGATTGCGGTCGCCACCCAGTAGCGGTCGTGCAAACACTGCTTGTTTACCCAGCACAAAATACAAAATATCGTATATGTCGATTTATGTCGATTAACGGATCCGGGCGCATACTGAACGTTGACATGTGATGTTTTTTTAAGTATCTGTTACTAAGAGTGTAACGTGGAAAAAAAATATATACGGTCGAATTGAGAACCTCCTCCTTTTTTTGAAGTCGGTTAAAAACAAACGCATCGGAAAACTTCGATCTGACTATCTTTTCTTAGGAGAAAAACGGATTGTCATTTTTTATACATTAAGTCGTATTTAATCGTAAAATATTGGTACCGGGTATTAGGGAAGATCAAGCTTGCAATGTTCTATTAAAATTGATTTGAAAGTTAAGAAAGAACATAGGAATTCGGTGCTATATATGTATATTATAGCATTCCAATAATTCTCGGTAATGACTCAACAAGCGTTCTTTTCATCGCACAATCGGTTTTTAAAGTAAGTTGTTAACGTGACAAATCGCTTGACAATCAATGCAGTCTACTTGATTCTACTATTGATTACCTACTATTAAACATTATTGAGTAAAAAACATTAAAACGGATCAACCATGCTTCCATTACCCTTCACCAAATCCAATCTATCTTTATCGCGCCAGATTTAGCTTATGAGGGTAACAGATTTATTTATGTTTGGTTTTACTACTGTGTACTAAAAAAATTTCGATGTTTTATCTAAGCTCGTTTGCCAAATGATATAAAAATGTTAACTGGGCTTATTTCCGAAACTCATAGCTCCATTTAGTCCTATATAGCAGATTACGAATGCGCATACTTAATTTTTAAACGGTATCTGATGCGGTTTTATTAATAGATAGAGTGATTCAAGAGGAAGGTTTTATATATGTAATTAGCTGACCCGGCGAACTTCGTACCGCCTTATAGAATTTAATTAAGTAACCACGTTTCCGTTGCTTGCAAAAAAACGTTGCTCTTTTAATATAGTCTATGGCTGTAAATGACGTTGACATTCGTTACGCGCGTTTTTTAAAATATGCAAAATTAAATGTATGTTTTTCAATGTTTCGGAGAGATTTTCTTAATATTTTTTTTCCGAAAGAACCTTGTACAGAGTATTAGAAAACTACAAAACAAAAATCAGCCAAATCGGTCAAGCCGTTTTCATGTTATGACGTGACAACGTGAAACGGGTTTCATTTTTATATAATACTAGCGGACCCGACAGACTTCGTCCTGTCAAAAAGATTTGAATTGTGGCTTGACTCTACATTTTAGTTAGAAATCTTTTGTACTGGAAAAAGAAAAGAGCTGTTTTTAGAGTTTTCCCGGCAGTTATTCTATTTTTTCCCGCCGTAAAAATCATCCTTGGACTTCAACGAATATAAAAAAAAAGAATTGTCAAAATTGGTCCAAGCGTTGTCGAGTTATGCGCTTACCAACACATTTTGCGATTCATTTTTAATAGATATAGATAAAGAATAAAAAAGCCATTATTTCTAAGTATTTGCATTACATCCGAGCGAACCCGGGGCGGGTCGCAAGTGTAATTATAATTTGGAAGTGGAAATGGAAACTGCTTTTTATAATTTACGACGTTGACATTTATACTTTTAACACAAAGCAAAAGTCACAAAATAAATAAAACAGTATTTCAGTTGCTCTGTCTTCTAGTAAATACAAATATGCAAAGTGAGCTTAGAATATTGCGGTCAGCATCGTGCCGCTCTGCTTGCTGTGCAAATAGCAGTGTTTGTGTGTAGAGCAATATAAAACAAAGAACTTAGTTGAAAACGAGCTTTAATAACTAGTTTAAATGCCTAAGGTCAGTTCCAACGTTCCTATACCTTTATCCAGCATATAATGTGGTGTATTTCGGACTTATCATAAGTGCTGAGCTGCTTAATTTGAGATTATTTAAATGTGTGTTATTTAAACAAAAAAAAGTGACATTGGGTGTAAGATATCCAGATTTTATTTTTACATTTCGGAAAAAGTTTTATCTATATGTGCATAAGTTGTAGGCTCCGTGAAGAGTGATGGTGTGATACGATATCATGTTAATATTGCGAAAATTCATTTTTAGACAAATTAAAATCCATTTCCAGCGAAACGATGATACATTTGCGTGTTCTATCCATGTGTGACTCTCCAATCATTAAAGTTTGGTATCACTAGAAGAACCTATTTGCTAAATTCTTGAACACAGCGGTCACTTTACATGCTAATGGCTCAGACGTTGTATAAGACAAACTTTAGGGAGTCCTTCAGGACTAATTCTAAATTTAAGTTAAGGCTTAGCATGCGCAATACGTCTTTATCGCGTGAGACGACAAACATTTCTATACCGTTGATTGGGTGATAGTACACCGTACTTGTAATTTCAGCCAATCAGCAGTTGACGCATCGATTTTGACATTTCTTGAAGAGCGCGATAAAATTTACTTGCGTGGCGCATGCTAGGCCTGCTTGTGTCGTTTTCGTCGGCGTCGCGGAAACTACTAAAGTTTTAGTTTTTTATTCACTTAGTTGGAGTAATGGAAAAAAAAACCAAAAAAAGATATGGATGTCGATTTTTTGATCGGAATTATTCTTAACATTTTCAAAATAAATTCGTCAAAAATACAAAATAATAAAAAATATCTTTATTTTCGGGGTAGGTTTGATAGGTTTACATGAAAAAATATTTTTTGATAACATGATTTCTAAACTTGTGCTAGAACGTTTGATTCCTGGTTCCAACAATATAAAAGGAAGTATAAAAAAGTGACAAAAAATGTAGGTCATTCTGTCAGTGAAAACATAGATTATCATAAGGTTTTATATGACACATTTTACGATACTCGAGTAGTTTTACTAGTGCATTATTAAAATTTCCTATGGAATTGCTGATTAAGTCTAATTGCCAAACCTAGCCTTAGTTATTAAGTTGGTACAAACTCAAGTAAGTCTTGATTTTATGTCTTCATAACGTCATATGTTAAATCAATAGCGTTGTGAGTCAGTTTTGTCATTGAAGTTCATGTTCAAGGTCCAGCAAAATACGTTTTCTACACTTTTAAATAGCTTCGTTTCTAGCATTATTTGCTCGCAGCCATCACAAAATATCACATTCACTTTGCAATGACTTTATTTAATTTTGTAGCTAAACAGTACTGCAGTATTCTGAAACGCGGTGTTTGCTAAAGCTAGTTAAAAACGACGTACAAAGCTGAAGCAACAAGTCTTTTTACCCGAGTGCTGATTTCTGTTTTCCATTTAGTCGCTTTGCTTATTCACATGGTCGCGCTAATTTGTTTTTCCAATCTGATGACAAGAAACGAAATTGAACTAGTGAGGTAAAAGTTTATGAAAATGACATGTGTTAAAAGTACTGAAAGCCCTATTTTATTGTAGTTAGGTATTTATGCATAACTTAAAAAATATAAACTTTTGATTTAATAACCTTTGATGATTTACATAATTAACAGTACATAAGTTATATGTCTTTTAGTGGTAGTTACAATAAATCAAGCATTGGTTTTTCACTTTTTAAAAAAAATTACGGATTTACTTATATTAATTTGACTCATCCTTAAGTTTATTTTACTACACATTTTTGTTTTTATTTGCAATGACGTATGTCATTAAACTTTTTCCATCAAATTACTTAATCTGATTAAGTATATTAAACTAAATTCCTGACTCTTAGCACGAAGGGTCGGACATAAAACTGATGTTATTTCGCTAAAAGCATTTCAGTGCGGCTTGCTCCACCACATATGATTACCTGTGCCACTGGATTTTTGTATTTAAAGATTGTTCAGGTAGGTCCGATTTTGATTATTTTATGTATATTATGGAAAATTTTAATTAGTGGCTTTAAGTATTGAATCAGCTTACTTTTCGATTAGCTTAATTGTATAAAGACTAACCTCTACTTGACTGATAATTAAGATTACTTCTTCTTTTTTTAATTATTATAGGTCACTGGCAATGCAGTTTAGCAGATTTATAATTGTTACTCGTGCAATAGACAGGTATGCAGCTAGATTTTCAGTAAAACCCTAAAGAATATTATAAGATCTGGGCAAAAATGTACCCTACGTTATGTAAATGTTCGTACCTACACAACACTCGCTTGCATCATTACACGGGTTAGATTATTACACGGACCTCGATTCTGCCTTATACCAACTATCTGTGCGAAGGCGTGCATATTGACACACCCTATTCTACTGTATGGGAAGATTTTATGGTTCATAATATGCAAATGGAATCGCCATGTCTTGTATGTGAGGTCATTTCACCACGGCCTTTTGCTGTTGATACCAAGCTTGACTACGAGGTTATGAAAGCAATGTTTTAAATGCATTACCATTAGAATTTACGTGCCGTGTAATAGTAAGACATTTAGGTACAGTAAAGGGACAGCAATAAATATTTTAAACATTACAATACCAACTTTTGTATATACATATGTTATATAATGTAATACGAAAAAAAACCCTTAAGCGTACAGTAATGATGCTAAATGTTGTTTGTTGTGCACTGGTTATAACATAGGAAGTAAAAAACTTCTTGTTACTAACATTGTAAAATGATGAACTGTTAAATCACTTACTTTTCATCTAATATCTTTACCATTGAACGCTACACACTCACACATACGTATTATTATGTTCTTTTCAAAGTATTTCCAATATGTGGAGTCAGACAAACGATGAAAGATGTATTTATTTACGTACGAAATGTCTGCGTATTTGTATGAATAAAACAAATCACGTTTCTCTTTGAAGTTCCGAAGACACAGGTTCTTCTAGAGCCATGTGATAGATACTGAAAGTTTACAGTAGAATTACGTTCTTATGTGTATCGACATTGGGCGAATTGAGCTCAGGGCCAAACGGGTCGCCTATTTGTCGTAAACATTATTCTTATAATGATATGGGAATAGATCCTTACTTGCTATATGTCTATGGACTGCTTAGTGTTACGGAGGGAATGAGATCAAAGGAACTCAGATTAAATTTACAACGACAGAACTCGACGTAAGGATACGTTTTATAAACCTATTTATAGAACAAATTATTTCAAGAACAATTTTTCTTAAGAGCGATAATAGATATAATAACACTTATTTTACTTAAAATGTATTTACGAAATTATCTGTAAATATTTTTAACAAGCACATGTCTGGAACAAAATTACGAGAGCATCTCTTTCGTAATCTTAGCAATATGTCCCATTTAGAATCTTCACCCTCTGCATCCATCCTATTTATCAACGCTGGAAAATTATATTAACCTGTCCCGAAACTTGATTTAATGTGACGGAGTACCTCGTAGATTTTACATGGGATGATGATGGATGGGGCCGACCGTGCGTTCATCGTGTTTTTAGTTTAGTTAGAGATGTGCAGAACAAATCTTAAAAATGTAAGAGAGTTATAAAAACCTTTAAATTGAGACCACTCTGATTTATAATTTTAATTGTAAAAAGTCAATCCGTATTCATATAATATTATAAATCTGAAGAGTTTCTTTGATTGAACGCGCTCAGAAACTACTAGTTCGAAGGAATATTTGTGTTGGCCTAGCTCGATAAATGGACTACATTAATTATCGAGGTACGCTTGACGCTATATATTATTACCCTGCAACCAATAAGAGCGAAGATTTAGCAGAAAATTTCGAAATATCGTGTGCTTGGAAAGCCGCGGCAGGTTGCTAGTTATTTAATGTGTTAATTATTATTTTCTATTTTTCACTATAAAACAAAATACCTACCAACACATTTGAACTAAATATTTTTAAGAAATTAAGTAGAAGGACGATAATAACGGTCTAAAATAGCTGATGCTTCTACGCGATTTTTTATTTTTTTATTATATTTAATTACCGTCTATTGTCATTTTAATGACGCTATATCCAAGATTGATTATTCATTAAATTGGGAAATCCTTCTCTATAATTTCAGGAATTTAAACGTGTATCGTTAGAGATACACTAAAAAAAGATGTACGAAGTGAGTAGGTAACTCTTTAAAAGATACATCTTTTGCCAATCACTCCGCTGTTACACATCACTATTCTAAACAGATACTTTGTATACAAGCTCGGCAAATGTTCTTGGCTTAAGGAGACGTCATCTCCGCAGTTTTGGCATAGAATTGACGGTGAAGAAGCCTGCGTTTTGGCAACGTAGATTTGGGTTAAAATGTAAACGGCCTTTATTAAATTTCGTATTCGATCATTGTAACTTCACTGGCGCTGGATAAGACGGATGAGAATTACGCAATTTTCTTTAGTTTAAAATGTAACATTATTTTATAATTTAAAAACAAAGTGACCGTAGTTGCCCTGAGTCGTGTTACTTATGAGGCATAATAATTTCCTTGATACTTAATTAAGATTTGTAATTTTTATAATATAAAATTTTTTAAACATGTAAGTTTCCATACATTGCTCTAATGTTTCTTTCTATCAACATTGAGTTCAGTGTTAAAATCAGTATAAATTGGTAACATAGAGAGGTAATTAAAATTGTTACAAAAAGTAACGTTTAACTTAATATTCAATATATTATTACAAATTCCATAACATATAGATTATTTTTCAAATTTTAGTGGTGTTCGACGACTACACGTATCATGGGCCTTTTCGAAAAAATCTTGGTATAATATTATTTAAAAACGAGAGGTGGTAAAGTAAATCAATCTCATTTAGTAATCAAATGTGTGTAGAAAATTTTTATTGAATTGTAACGTAAAAACTTTCTTGATCAGTATCCTCCATCAAAATTTTATGTAACCTATGATTGCTTAATAACACCGGCACGTCCTTTATTTTTAGAGCACCTAAAGAGATGAGTGTATATCAGGACTAGTGAACGTCGTCTACGAATTCCTTCTAAACAAAAAGTTTCAGTGCGTCCGTATAGTAAATCTTTTACGGCGGCCTTACGACTGTCTGAAGAGCTAAGCAGATTTCCGGTTGAACTAAAAGGGTTGAGTTACACGAAACTTGTTGTAGCCTTGCCTCGGGCGAAGTATTCCAATTCACAAGTTCCCAGCTCTGGAGATTGACACGATCGTGCTCCGGGTAGAACTAACGTGTTTAGATTCAGTTTTAGTTTGGTAACTGGTGGTTAGCCAAAACATTTTCGTTATTATATACTAGTTTAGCGCTAATCGCATTTAAATAAGTATACAGCCTTGCGCATGTTCAAAAACAGTGTAAGCCATGCGTCTCGAATGTCGTCACTTCTTTTATGCCCGGTTCCAATATATGAAAAACGATCCGTTCTAGTAACGGTAGTCATAAATTATACGAGGCATAAGCCAAAACCTATCGACGGACGACTGATGACAGCTGATATGGAAAGTAAATTATGGAACGGTGTTAACGACTTATAGTCGGTTGGAGAAAAACGGGTAGTAATTTTTGACATTTGACACATATTACGAATCGTAAAATATTGGAATCGGGCACATCATACTGTTGCTGTCTCGAGTTGTACCAAATATGTTACTTGAGTGAGTCTTCGTGCAAAAGAGTTTTAATAATAATTTAAAGTAATGTCATTGGATACGTGCTAGGATAACATTTTTCTCATTAGAGGAACAGTTTCTATAGAAGAAAAATAAGTATTATGTTGTAAAATATTATGTGTAAATTCATTATGTGATTTAAAGAACAGAGAAATTGGTTATGTAATTCTACGTGAAATTCACCTTAAGAAGACATATAGTAACAAAATTACTTGACAATGCAAACACAAAATGGATATGCGACGAACAAGACAATCTCATCATATCAAAGTTGATATTAGCGGGAGAGAGGAGAAAAGCATATACTACGACTTCCCAATTAAGGTTGTTATTTAGGGCTGCCAGTTGTACAAGCACAGTGTAAGGTACTCTGTTATTCTTCGCTTTTAAAAATAAAACCTTAGAAATAATCTTGAATTAAAGGGGACCGGTATACTTCAATTCATGCACAACTTATTTCACGGTGGCACTTTTAATAGTATTTAATGAAAATTCAATAGTGTTTCAGTTTATACTACTTGTTTACAAATATTAGTTTTTTTTAAAATTCCCAATTTCACAGAAACGTTGTTCCGTCAATACAGCTTAAAAGAGAGAGGGCAAAAAATTTGGTCGAATGCGCATGTACGAACATATGATTGAACGTGAAATAAATACATAAAAAAATTACTTAGCCATTAGCAGATACTAAGAAATCAAAAGAAATTGGTATATTTCACTAATAGTAAAGCGTCACAGCGGCGATTAGCTTAACCACTGATATTGTGATACAAACTTGCCATTTCAGTTAATTGCTCCATAAATATATTGAAGATTCAGTGGACAATGGTGGAGTCCGATCCAGTAATTCATTCAGTAGTGAGTGTTACATAACATTACTGAACAAAAATAATCTTGAAAAGTGGCTCGAAACGAGATACTTTTTAATACTAATAGTTTCGAGCCACTTTTCCATCTGAAAAACTTACCGTGCCTCAAGTTAAAATTAGATTATTGGCTTTGGCAGATTAATTGAAAAGTTATAGAGCACCGACAACTGGCATTCAATTGTGAAATTATGTCAATTATTACGCGACATAACCAGTCAGGTTTCACTACAGATGTTTAGTTGCCATTGAATGTACATGAAATTGGGCCCTTGCTAAGCCCACTAATATTACCATTATGTGAATGCTTTTACCAATGCCTCGTAGGAGCGAATCGGTAACCCTATTAGGCAGTTGAACAGTATTCCCAGGCGCACAAGCGTGCGCTCAAAGACCGATCTCGGGTGTGTTTGCGTGAATTATTCAAAACTTCTCGCGGACGCTCCTACAAGTTATTAGATAGGAAATTGTTCGGCCAACTCCGCCATAACCAGCGCTACGTGCGGCAGGCGGTAAATCCTCAGACGAGTAGGTAAAAATGGCCCTGCTGCTGCTGATGGTAACGAAAAAGCCTCGAGCTCGCGAATTCATTACAGCCTTTTTTAATGTATTTGAGCAACTAAGTAGTAATTTTCAGATTTTGGTAGTGCAATAAATGGTGTTTTTTTCTTATTTTATTATTCAAGTGTCAAAGGTTACATTAGAAAATGTTCGAAATCTTGAAGAACTATTCAGAGTCTTATAAAACTGTACTCACAAACCGCAAAGCACTATCATAAATAGATATTTTGCAAATTATCCAGGTAGGTTCAACAATAATTGAAACAGAATTATATAATGGTTATTTAATTTATAATTATTATTGTGAATTTAGTTTTGTAATGTTTTTACCAAACGGGAGCGCTTTGCACTTTATCTTTGTTCATCGAATGTTTCTCGAATCTTGACAATGAAGTTAAATGAAGTGAATTTGTTACAAAAGTTACGAGAAATCCTTTTTACTGAAAAAATATGGTATTGCGTGCCTGGGTTAAACGATTTTATAAAGCTGCCTATTAAAATCAATCTCGTAGAAACTTCGGAACTGATCGGCGTGAAAGTATCTTAGTTACAAACTTAAGACATAGCTATAACAAGTTTAAGTATTAGTAAGGTCCGTCCGAGACTTAGATCTAAGAATCTGATGTTGAAACTTAGGTTAAGGATGGGTCTAGAATTAACATTACGGAACATTTGCTTAGTTATCATAACCTAAAAACATATCATAGAATCTAAATTTTAAGACTTTTGCGTTCCATTTTAAACATTTAAAATAGTTTAACAGGTCAAAACGCAATACCATTTTTATTTAGTAGTTGTAGAGTCAGCTCGTGACCACGGTTGGTGCAACCTAACCGAAACGTCGGGCAGTATGTAGTTCGTATTAACTACTAAATAAAAATGGTGTCGCGTTTTGACCCGTTAAATTATTTTAAATATCATCGAATCATTGTGATTGAATAAAATATTTGGTATTTAATGTCTTACATCATAAGAAAGTGATCCTACTAGAACTAAAACCGTGAAAGTCACTTTAGATTATAGACAACTATTAGTCAATTTACACCCAAGGCTGCTACTGGTATGTAGGTTTGAATGAAATTTTACTATATAAAAATAACGATCCGAAAATAACGATCGTTAAATGTTGCGGGCAGATCGTCAATAAATACTAAACTTAATTTGTTCTTTAATTTACAAGTATATAGCGCAGCAGAACAACCTCCCCAAATCTAGCTGATGACGCATTTTAGAATCCTTTGACCTCATGCGCATCAAGAGTCAAGTAGCTTGTCCTCGAGGCCAACTTACTTTAGACTCAGTTGTGCCTTGAAAAGAAAGAAGAATAATTCTGTGGGATAGCGGATGTATCCGAACGTTGTGCTTGAGCGATGCCTGTACGTATGAATATCCGAATGGAGAGAATGACAGAGTTAGATTTGAACGACGAACGACGACCATGTGCAAGACGTGTGTCTAAAGGATTATTTAATTTTAATTTGGCTTTAATATATTTCGATTATTTACATTTGCTTCTTTCATTTCCCATTCCACTACAATACTGTATGATGGAATAACCAGCGGTATCCTAGGACTACCAACGAAAGCTATAAAGCACCGAACACCACTTTTCAACCCTAATTTTATACCAACCACACAACACTGGCGGAAGTAAACTTCATTTAAGAAGCCTTTTTTTACTTAAATTTAAACGAATCTTATTTGATTCAATTAAGTCTGGCGTTGTAAGTAGAGGTAGTAAAATTATTTGCTTCACCAACAGAGAAGTGAATAAAACAAAGCGCAAATAAAAATTCCAACTGTCATAGTTTATTGCAGCGGAGAATCAAGAGTAAAACGATGTTTCGATCCGAAGAAAAACATTGTAACAGTGTGTAGCATCTGCGGTTGGCGAGGAGCCAGCGAGGCGACCTTGCAATGACGCTCTGATCACTTAATGAACAATACTAGAAGTGTGTGCTTCACTCGAGCCTTCTAAGAACATTGAGTACATGTGAATGGATACACCGAGTTGACTATTTATCTCGTTACACTACGAGTAAAACTGTAACAGTATTAACGTGTGCGATGTTATTTGCCACAATCGTTACACGAAGGTTAAGAATTTGTTGTGTAATGAAAACGTGAACTTGGGATGTTTAATTGATTGTGTATAGAAACATCGACAAAGATAAAATCATATATTAACGTTCATTACAAAGAACAAGGTCACTAGTCCGGAAACTAAGACTACCGACAAGATTGCATGAAAGTACTAGCTTTGATTTTAAAAAAATCCTTACAGTAAAAACTTACTTTACAAAATTTGTAACATTTAAAGTGTTTAGCACCTATATATATTTCTTTTTTATTTCTCGCCCTCAATTTCACTATAACCACACCCGTAACCAAACTCACTGAATTACTCAAAGGTTTATCGGTAGATAATAAACTACCGAAATTGCAAAAAGAGTGATTTTTTTTTGAGAAAAAAAAATATTTCATGTAAATTGTTGTGAAATATGGAAACCCGTATTATAATACGGACAACAGTTGCCAATATTTAAACGATTTTATAGATATCGCTGTATTTTACAGACGATACTTCAATAATTTTATAACAATCGTAATTTTACTAAAACCATTTATACTGAAATTGCGCTATTCCCATATTCCGATTCGTCGTGAATAATGGACGGTTGACATAACATGGTTTACGATGCCTCTTTAAATGTAAATGGCTACTAATGATGTCAAACATATTAATAAAACAGTGAATTGTAGCAAGAAATCATTATTTTGAGTGAACCCTTTGGCGATATAATCACATGATTTTCAAGGAATAAAACAGAAAAGATCTCATTCTTCCCTCTTTCACTCATCACTTTTAGGAAAAGCTAATTATTTTGTGTGATTTATGTTTAATAGAAATGTTTTGTTAATTTTCACGTAATGACAATTACATCTACTAAACGTTTTTCTAAAAAGGCATTTTAGGCAGTCACAATCTTATTAATAAATTATGTTTTACACAGCATACATCTTTAATGTTATAGACCTGTAAGTAATATAATGATGTTCAAGTCGGTGATTGCACGATCACGATCAGAAGACGATAACCCGTAGCAATGATGCTACGATTCCGGTGTCACGTCCGTAGTGCGACGTGCTACGGCATTATTGCTGTGCTACAAGTACTCGTAGTCTGCGCCCGCGACTTATTAATGTAGCTAGTAATTCTTTGTTTGATTTGACACAACCGTATGTTAAAAGAATCAAGGAATTTTAGAATAATACCAATTTTTTTCAAGTGATCATTATTGATAATGAAACAAGAAATACATAAATTAATTTAAGATTGTAACAAACCTTCTTATTAAAAATGCCTAAATCTATATGCTAAATCAAGCTTTAATATTTTGTATTTTGATGTAGGCAAATAAATATGTATCAGTTTATAATTTTAAACTAATAAGGATGAAAATTTAGGATTTGTTGGTAATGGGTTTGCTAGTAAAATAATCAGTGTTTTATTTTTTTATTCTTGCCATATTTTATTTTATAAATACATATCTTTATAAGGCAAGGTCTGACCTATACGCTGATTCTGCTAATTGTTGATGTTTAAATCTAAATTACAATCAATCTAACAAGATTGGGTATACACATATCATTATACAATATCATAAAGAGAGATAAAATACAACCACTTATCTATGAGTACTGCTTGGGTGCTCTCGTTCCGGCTTTCCATTAGTACTTATTACATGATGGAATAATGATGAACCAATTTCCTGTATTAGGGAGCTCCATATTACCTTCCTCACAAGGAATATGAACACTTGTCCTCTCATTATATTTAGGTATACTCATATTACAAATTGTGCATATTTAGAGCCACGATCATTAAGGATTAAGTTCTTGAATAGGATTTCCTATTCTAGGAATAGGATTACATTTATCATCGTGTTAAACATCTTTTTGTACTTTACTGAATGTGTTAAGTAAAATCGTATGTTAAATTCTTAGATTTTGAGGTCTGGTGGCATCTGAGGGCTGGGCTCTCTGTTTTGTCTCTAGCCAAACGTTCATATTAAGAAAGAAAAAACTAATAATTTCTAAATTAGAATTCGGTTTCGAAGCTTTGCGAGTAGGTGTGTAACATAACATCATGCTTACAAACATATGATTAAGTTAATATACTTATGGAAAAGGTAGATTAGAAAATTCATTTAGTATTAAATATGTTTAGTGGTACCCAAAGATTTATTATTTTCAGGCACAACACTAATGAGTAACTCGCTAAGTGACACAGCATTGAGATGGAGAACTCTCATTGTTTAACGTTCGTGCTGGTTATATATTCGTCCCGAACTAGTTTAGCTGATTAATCTTAATAATATTATCAAAGTTTGTTTGCGTCGATGTCAAATAAAAACTACTGAATGGGTTTGCGTGATATTTGGGGGCTACGTGTCTACATCGCTTCTCACCTGTCTAGGTGAGATACCTTGAATACCAACGCAGCTGCGGTGTTAGAAATTCTGTAGCAGTATTTGCTGATGTGGAACCCAAATTGGCCTCACAAAGTACTTTAAGTTTTGTATCGATTGCCTTGCGTTTTGTTTTTTTCGATAATTATGTGACGGAATAAGGATTGGGTACTTTTTATCTCGGAATCACGAAAACGTGGACAACTGATAGTCAATTATAACTACAATCCCAATTCTAATTGCTCTTTTATTTAATAATAGGTGTACAGGATCATTTTTATAGATTAACTGTCTCCTTCAAAAACGTTTCGATTCGGAGCATTGATGCTTTGTCACTGTCTACTCGTTTAGGTAAAAAAAGAAACAAAGCAATGTGCAGAAGCTAATTTTTTGTAAGAAAAACAAAGTTTGCACAAAATTTTAAAAATGATTGGTACAAGGGCCATGTTTTTGCATTCTAGTTGCATAGTAAATTAAAAATTAAATAAATAAAAAATAAAAAAAAAAAATTTTTACCAGAAGATATATTTGTTCTGGCTAAAAACAAAATGATCCTTTGATGATTTTGGTTTGTGTTAAATTCGGAGCGCTCTCGAACTCGATTGAAAAGACTGTTTGTATATGAAAGGTCAGTGTAAACATTTCTTTTGGCTATAAAAATAAAAGGTTTTTCCCAGAAATAAATGTCATTAGCAACCTTTTTCAGCGAGTGTGTCCCATTTGTGTATATGCATTTACCTTTCCGAGAGGGAAAAATCCGCAAAAGCTAACGTGGGGATACCTGCAAATTCTGACTTTACCTGGATTTTGCGATTAGACGTGCGCTCGAATAAATTTGGTTTAGCAAGGGTTCTTTGCTCTTTATATTTGTGATGCAGAGGTTTTAAGTCAGAATTTGGCAGGGCTATTTGTATAACTAGGTAAAGAAGATTGATTTTAATCCATCCTAATATTATAAATGCGAAAGTAACTATGTCTGTGTGTTTGTCTCTGGAACAGACATAGACTACTTTTTGTTTTGAAAATAAGGGGGATAGGGGTAATACCGCCCTTGAAAATGTATATGGCAAAATGTTATATTACTTTTGATTTTCAATATAAGGGGAGATAGGGGGAAAACCAAAATGAAAATATGTAGTCTACGCGAAAAGTCGCGGGCACAGCTAGTGACTTACAAAAGTCAATTTAATATCTGAAAAACTTATCATATTAATCAGAGGAGTACTTAAGGATCAAATGTACTTATTGTCGCGTCTATATAAGCATTTTACCATTTGACAAGTTCTGATAGAACGTTAGTTTTGATTTCAATTATATGACTTAGGAAGATACATGGTTCAATTCAATGTAACATCTAATACGCAAATGTATTTTCTATCTTCCTTGTCTTACATTTTGCAACAGTAAACTATTTTTGTAAAGCCCAAGTCATACAGTACAAACATTTTCCTCGATAAATCATTTTCGTGCAAAAAACACTAACAGCACAGTAGTATCAAAGTCACGTCAGTCATTCACAAACTACGTTCACTCGCGAATAAATCCGCCGAGGTGAGCAGCAAAGGCGAATGTTGCCAACAAATCAAATACCAACAAAAACTGACAGTGAAGTCATCAAAATTGAAATGGGCGAGGGACAACGAAAGTATTGGACACAGCGAACCGTGATCCACTCAGGAGAATTGCCCTGACATATGATTGTTTTTGGACACGAGTTTCTAGTTTTGTTACTTTTTGAGAGAGGTAAAGCTTTTGTTTTGTTTCGCGATCCGTATACCTTTTACTTTAATATTAAAGTTAATGGTGTATGTGAATTAGTTTTTGAATTACAGCTTTTTGTCTCGACAAAAGTTGTAATACACGTGCTAGGCTTAAATAATGTTTTTTGAAAATAGGAGTTATGTAATTAGTTACGTAGTTTACGATGAGATTTGTATATTCCTTTAAATCTAGTAGGGTTATTCATTTTTATTTGTAGTTGTTTATATTCATGTTAATTTTTGCGTCTGATTATTTTTTATCAAACACATTTCCATATTTTGCAATATTCCTTCTGCTAATATGAAACAGTACACTTAATAAATAAATAAATAAATGCGCCAGACAATCACACCAATCTTCTGGTCTCAAACTAAGGTTTTCCCTTGTACTATGAGTACCAGACGACGAATACTAACTGGGGGCGTCATCCCAGCACACCCAGACACAAGTCAAAATAAATAAGCATTCTCTGAACGACTATAAATTTCAATCAAATATATTATTGCAAAAATGCGTATTAGCACGTAAACCCAACAATCCATATCGACATATAGTACTTGTAGCATGAAATTTGGCTGTAACATCATCAACCTTGTATTAATTATTATTAAGCAACCGTTTCATATTGTCAGTACGTAATTTGACACTACTGCTCTTATCCATCTAGAATGGCATACTTAATAATTCAACACTCTAGTTAATTTGCCGCTAACTGGAAGATAAAGTTGATAAAATATGTAAGCGCGGTTCGTGCGGAGTCTTATCGCATCTTTAGATTAAAAGCTGTGTTGTAATTTAATTAAAAAATATAATATTCTTACTGTGATGAGCAGTACGAGTTTGTAGGTGAATTCAAATTGTGAATAGTACAGAATTTTTCCAGTGATGCTTTTAGATTATAAACATCTAATTTAAATATTTTACACTGATAAAAATACATATAATTACCATTCAAATTGATATTATATTTAATGAAAAAAAAATTGCGTACATATTAAATTATGTTTATTCATATAAAATAAAAATAATGATCAACTTGTGTTTATTTGCTAAAAACTTGAGCTTTACGAATATAACAGTGACTCTCACACTAGATGAAGCCTGTCACGTGTGAGTCATAAAATCAGCGTTACAAATAACTTCGTTTAGTTGTTAAATATATAATTACTAGCTGTGCCCGCGACTTCGTTCGCGTGGACTATATCCTTTAATGGTCGGTTTTACCCCTTTCTCCCCTAATATTCGAAACAAAAAGTAGTCTATATTTTAATCCAAGTTTCGAGCTATATTTATGCCAAATTTCATATCTTTAACTGCAAAAATAAACATTTTTCCATATAAACTTCCAAAGGTGGTATTACTCCCCTCCCCCCCTTATTTTCTAATAAAAAGTAGGCTATGTCCGTTCTTGAGATTCAACGTATACCTATACCAAATTTCATCAAAATCAGTTGAGAGGTTTAAGCAGGAAAGCGTAACAGACACACAGACAGACAGACAGACAGACATACTTTCGCATTTATAATATTAGTATAAAGTATAATTATAAGTATAGTTAATTGAGCTTAATAACTTCAAGTGGGTGGGTTAAGCCACAGAAGCAATCCTAATACGCCTGAAAGTGATCTTCGGTCTCTAAATTATTAATTAGCGCCGAAAATAGTTGTGGAGCACCGCTTGCATGCAAAATGTGGTGGCGGGAAACTACGAGTAGTTTATCACAGCCGTTTGGGTTCACCTTTAAGGTGCGTAACCTTAATATTAGTTTCAGAAGCGGCAATATAGATCTCAGGAAGCGGCAGTGGCTGACAATATACGAGTACTTTTTCTTTTAAAGGAACCTCCCATATATCCTACATTGTTTAGTTGAAAAATTTAGAGGAATCCTGTAATTTGATCCGTTAAGTAGAGAATATCTTTTTACGGGATGATTGAAGATTATTACAAATATAATAGGTGCTGAGTATTCATTACCATTATCGTAGCAGATGATATACCAGTGACATTTCATTTTCATTAATAAAATTTACAAGTCTATCAGGAGCAATGATCTCACATAAAGTTTGAATTTAAATTTATTTAATTTCATATCATATCTATAGCAATTGTACTTACAATAAATTTTAGAGAGCCAACCCTGGAACGAAAATGACGGCCAGTGCAAATTAATTTATCAAAAGCCGGTGATTTACGCACAATCGCGACCGCGTGGTATAATATTGGATTTATATTTAAAGTATTTTGGAAAGCGGTTTTTTTCAATTGACTAATAAAGACTCCATCAGAAATTCTTAGTTAGATCACTAATTAAATTTACAATTTGCAAATTATGCCAAGAAACAGCGAGAGTGCACAACCGAACCCAAAAACTATACATTCATCTAAATTAGACAACTATATCGAATTAGGGTTAGAGTGCCTGACTGTATTTTAAAATTGGTTTTTAACACCATATCTAAATATATGTGATACCTGTTTAGATAAATCAACCTGAGGCCAACAATAAAACCAAATGACCGATACCGGGAACACAAACTTTTTGAAACAACGTTACCTTGTTGAGTATCCTTTTTTTTAATTTTATGTTCAAGGAAGAAGATTTCTATCATTAATTAATGAAACAGGTAGCATTAATTATCTCGCGAGTTCTTCGCAAATTTCTGAATGTTCTACATCTTTATCGTCATACGTTTTCAAAATAAGTAACTCAACCAATAAAACTAGAATTAACTATAAAATCAGATTCATTAATTTTTTGTCATGAAATGGAGGTCTTGGATTTCACAAAACAACTTATTAAAAGAATCTGTGAGTTTCACTTTAGTTCTGATTTTATGATTCATTAATTTAAATAAAGCACACTTTCAAACCATTTGCAAAATGGAATTTATAATTGGATACATAAAATACTTTTTATAGGTCGCTACCAAGAAAAATCTCTGATTTAAATATAACAAGTCAACAAACAGCTTTGCAGACGCCATTATTATTTTCACATCTCCGCGCTTCCAATCAGGTCTGAGTGAATTTTCAATACTCTACAAATAGCTAACAGTTTCAAAAGACAGGTCCAAGTCACCGTTTCCAATAACGTAACGGCATCGGGCACCCTCATCAGGCTTAATGTTGCCAATCAGCGAGGAAATTGCGAAAACAGGGAGAACGGAACGCGACGGCTAGCGGGGCTGGTTCGGCGTAGATACCTACTTGTGCTCGTAGACTCGGATTCTGCAATTTTTGTCAAAATCGGTTTATGGTTTGAGAGTTTTTTGGTGCACCAATGTGCACCGGAAGTTAGCTGCGTGGGTGTGACTCCTCCGCATTCACTACTGCCTGTCCGAGAAAATACGTAAACACTAAAACAAATAAAACCTTGAAGGCCGGGAATGATTTCTTCAGTAACGAAATAAGCTCTAAAAGAGTTGTACCGTAAACGATAAAAATAAACAGTTTCGTTATTTGTCTAGGGACACACTTTTTACAACCGGCGCAGTCCGAAATTTCGGGGCAGCCAGATTTATGTAGCTTGCAATATCAACGGACGGGTAGTCTACCTAGAAAGTCTCCGTTTCTTTTCAGGCCAGTACTCCCACCCAATACTTGTTCCAATGTTGGGACTCCTCTGTACTGTATATAGCGAGAACCACCCACTTCTCATCGATGTCTCCATGGTATTATACTATAATTAATGACAATTGTCATGATCGAGGGAAGTTGTTATTTCACAATAGACATGTAAATGAGCAATTCATATTTTATGATCGTAAATAACATGGCATTGACTTCAGATGTCCTCATGAGAAAACAAGTGAACAGAGAGTATTACTATTTGTTTTTTTTAAGTTTGTTCCTTAACACTCGAATACATAAGGAAAGCTGTCAGATCTGACGGTAGTACTACAAATACTTAATTAAAAAGATACAACCAAACACCCCCAAACCTAATACAAATGCGTCATGATACATAAGTATAATGAATGGAAAACGAACCCACGACCCTTTGCTGCAGCACGGTCGCTACCAAATGCACCAACAAACTTGCGAAAATGAATACATCAAGATGCACCTCCCGCATACTAGAACTGTGCATGAGAAAAGGCGTTCTAGACGCATCTAAATAGTGTGAACAAAACAGTGTGGAAGATTTTTCAAATGTCGCATGATGCCAGATAAGCTCTCGAAATTCGTGAGCAAATCGCGTGCAAAATGTACAAGTGCATCTGAAGTTTGGTCGGAATGATTCAGTTGCAATGTCCCAGCTCGCGCACATGTCGAGAGTGTGTTTCGTTTTAAACACAGTTCACGCTACAGACTGTAACTTTAACTCACTGCAATATTTTGCAAGTCGTTACCGTATTTACTTTTAAATAGTAAACTGTCATATGGTAAATGTGTCTGTGATAACAGTGATTTGCAAACCGCCGATAAAAGTATTTTTTGTTTTACGGCGTGGTTATGCTACGCCCCGTAGAACAAAAAATACTTATTCGACATTTGGCCAAAATTGATTTATACACTTGGCCAAGAAACTTGAAAGATCGCTTCTGTTTTATAAATTGTACATATAATATATGCTTACGTTGGAACCTCTTTGCTTGGATCTTTACTTAGCCTTGGGGTGCGTCCCGTTTGTTGCCCTAAGCTCCGGCCCTGACTGATCGACCTTGGTGAACGCAAGCCTTCGCGGAAATGATCATGTCTAAGCTTTTCTAGAAGCCACTTACTTAATTACGATATTCTCAGAAGTCAAGTTACGGACTATTTTGGATACTACATACTTATATTCAAGAAGATACTTACAGCATGAGATGCATTTTCAACAAAGTAATTTAATTTCTGCAATGGCACACGATTTTCTTTGTAACGTTTTAGAAAAACGTTGAAATGAAATGAACACCGTACACATGGTAGCATATAGGCAAACCAACGTGCAATTCTAGAGTTCATTCTAAAGCATTAATCTAAAATATTTTTTATGTTGTTTTTTAAATCAAGAGTTTCAAACTAAAAATACATTTTAAATCGCTGTCAAATTTGTTAGTTTACTTTTTTGTTACTACACAAATATTAAAAAAAAACATTTACTAATGCTAGTCCGAGAAAATACGTAAACACTAAAACAAATAAAACCTTGAAGGCCGGGAATGATTTCCTCAGTAACGAAACAAGCTCTAAAAGAGTTGTAGCATAAACGATAAAAATAAACAGTTTCGTTATTTGTCTAGGGACACACTTTTTACAACCGACGCAGTCCGAAATTTCGGGGCAGCCAGATTTATGTAGCTTGCAATATCAACGGACGGGTAGTCTACCTCGAAAGTCTCCGTTTCTTTTTAGACCAATACTCCCAATACTTGTTCCAATGTTGGCCGGTTAATATTGTGCGGTGCCTATACGTTCCTTTAATCTTTTCGTCAGAGTTCACGCAAGAATGTTTTTAGCTTTTGCAACATTAATATATTTGATGTACATATATACATACATACAAATATGCTATGTGGCGAAATAGTGCCATTTGTCCGTATTGCGGGCCGTAGTGCGTGCGTGACTTTCTGCTTTAAGTTTTAAATAAATATAAATTAATAAATATTGGACAACATCATATACAAATTTTAAGACTTTCGCGTTGCACGGTTGGTGCAACCTAACCGAAACGTCGGGCAGTAAGTAGTTCGTATTAACTACTAAATAAAAATGGTGTCGCGTTTTGACCCGTTAAATTATTTTAAACATCATATACCTACATTGGTCTGGTTGTGTGGTAAATATCTTGAGTACTTGTGTTACAGAAATCAGAAACAACGACGGTACCACAACACCCTGACCCGAGACAATACAGAAAAGTTCGTTTCCCATATTGATCCGACCGGGGATCGAACCCGAAATCTTGGAGATGGAGCGACGCCGAAACGCGAACGATATAAAAATAGAAGATATAAAATTCAATAAGTCTGTCTTTTAAATAATTGAAAATAAAATATTATAAGATCAGGATTAAGATTACACTAGTTTAGCAACCAAACTCATATTTATACTAACATGTGAAAGTGTGTAGAGTTTGCAAGCTTAAGTAAAAATTCCTTTAATATACGATGACTTTTGGATTGTTATTGAAGCATTAGCATAAACCTTTCCCATCGTAACGTATTTTTTAAATCGCATTCTCTCAAATCGATACTATCGTTGACTAAACAGTGTAGGAGCCAACGTTGGGGCCAATATGTGGAGCCAGTTTCAACCTTTACGGACGGAAATCAGTTCTCCGCAGCCGTTCACTGAATGCCTTCGCCTTCGCCTACATTTATTAGGCGTAACGCGTAAATGTCAAGTCGTCTATGCTTGGTTGGTCGCGTAATGGGGACTTATTTTTAGCTGACATCTATCCGGCCCCAAGGAACAGGGTTGTCGTGACCGGTTGCGGTGGTGTGTCCTTTTGATCGTGGTTAGAACGTAATTATAGACATACTTTTGATACGGTTTACGAACGTAGAAGCTACTTAGAATGTGACATTTGATAAATCATTCATATTAACTTGAAAGTAAAATAGTCATCTAGAGCGGAAAAAAATTATAAATATTTTCGGGTGATTTTGAAAAAAAAATCCCATTGTATGATCTGCCAGGTAGGTAATCATCACTGATAGACTGATAAAGCCTTTTCGAGCATTAAACGTGGAAAGCCAGCCATAATACAATTACGTCAAAATAGACGTTCCATGCAAAATAGGTACCTAATTTCTCTATCACTAGATAATGTGCGCTCACTATCATCTATAAGTTATCTAATTTCACGCAACGTCGACCTGCTTAACGGTTTACTGAATATGAAATCAATATGTTATGTTAGGTGCAGGGTAAGTGCACATCGTCACGGAGACTGCCGATTGCTTTAATAAAGCCGATGTAGCCTTCTGATGACGATAATAGTCGAGATAATTCTGTTCTATCTAACATTAGACGAGACATTGTGACTACGCGTTTGTGATGTGTGGACGAACCAACATGAAAATTAAGTGCTATATTAATTAGCGGCTACTATAACTGTATATCGGGTAAATCCACTAAAACCCATGCGTGAGCTATTAAGAAAAAAATATTGTTGGCAGAATAAATGACCAGCGGAAAATTTATTCATATAAGCGTCAAAAAGTTGGTAGCAAGTGTGTATTTGTATGAAATACAAGGTTAGTAAGGCTCATACTGCATCGAGAATACGTGGTTTTTGATTTTGTATATTTTTCCATTGACATTTTCACCCCTTATCATCTACTTCTTTCATATGTGCTGGTAGCCGAAAAAATGTAACTTAACTTCAAGGTGAAATTTTGAAATATTGTGTCTGTAAAAACAACATACATCCATTGAGTTTGGTTATGGAAACCAAAACCATCTGTGAAGTGGCAGTAAAAACATAATTAAATGCAATGAGAAACATCTGCTTTGTGCTGTGTTTTATATAATATTAACTTCTGTATTCACCATCACCAGTGTGTATGTCAGTTCATATACAAACTGTAAGATATTTTCTAACAAATTGTATTTATGTTCTCTGTAACTTCGTAGCAGGAAAATACTTTGAAATTCGAAATTTTTACCAATAAGAGGTCGAAGGCGAGGCGAGTGCTTGTTACTCGTAGTATGTCATCAGTCGAGTAGGTCACTCGAGACGACCGCTCCACTGTGGGAACTGGCTGAATTATTCAGTACTTCATGCACTTTTGTGAAGATAAAATAAATTTAGATTCTATCATTTTGTCCTAACATTGCAGCTAGGAAATATTTTTATAATTGACGTGGGTATTTCGAATACATAATTAAAAACAACTTAATTTGAATCACGTAAATTTTAAAAGTAAATATAGAATTGTCTGTTTTATTTTTATTTTTTCGAAGTTTAGATCACTGCAGGATAAGTCAATAAGTAAAAATTTTACATATAGATTCCAAATTTACTCATTCACTGTTATTATAGACATAAATGTTTGGTTGTATGTTTGTTATTGTTTCATGCAAGAAGTGTACTAATTTACATGCACTATTCGCATGAAAATTAGTAGCTAGACAGATTGATACTGGCATAACATATACTTTTCCCAAAAAACGTGAACGAAGTCAAAAATAGCAACGGATTTTATGATTCAAACTTAATTCAAAGCTGACATTTAACAAAAATATTCTCGTTAATTAGAAGGTACATTTTACTATCAGATTTTTTTAATTTCGATGGTCGAAACCAGAAGATGTTGAGAGTTGAGATAAAATATCTATTATTAATTGTTTCCCAGACACAACTGAATATACAATATATTATCGAGCGCAACAATGGTGTGGTGTTAGCAACTGCGCGCGAACCGACTATTGTCGCTGCAGCCACTTGCACCATTGTCGTTCGATTCGACACTGTCGCCGCCACATTGTCGCGCAGCATAATGCGACAACTTCTGCACATCTCGCCTATTGAATTGACTACAAGCCACCTAAAAGCAGACTCTGCCAAAAGTTTAATTTTATTAACTGTATTTCCTTTATCAAGAGTGGCTCATTCGTCATAAGTTTAATTCAGAATATTTGCATTTATCCGTCGCTTTGCCAACTGAAGTTAGGATTTATGATCTGATTTTAAATGAAGTAGCCAATACTATGTCTAAGGAATTGAGCTCTTTACAAGCAAAGACAGACGCATTTTTGCACTTGTATTTTTAGTATGAATTATTTGCAAAGTATGGTATCATGGCCCGGTGGAAGATACCTCTTTGTAATTTTGTTTTATTCCAAGAATTTATTGTCTAAATTAATAACTGTACCTGCCTAATCCCGTTTTTCATTAGGTATTCATTAATTTTGTGAAGTAAGTAATAAAAACCTTTGAAGCAAGCTGACTGGGTTTACTTTATAATTTAAGAATAAAATGTTAATCCGAATCGTACTTTTTAATAAATTCATATTACACCATGAAAAAGTTAATTAAGAATTAAAGATAAATTAAAATTTTAAATTTTGTCCATTATTTTACAAGAGCACAAACGTGCTTTTACGATGAACAAAATGTTCTAACTATTAGTTTTCGTTTAGTGTATCAAAGATAAAATTTAAATTTGTCTTTCTGGAGAGGTTTTGGTGGTTATTTCAAAAGGATCATTATAGAAGCGTATTATTTTTCTAGAATATACTTATACTCGCCGTATGTAAAAGTACCTACGGACTACAATGGAAACTTTAGTAGTTTCTATTAAAATAAAGCAAACGATTCAATTTAAAACTTCGATTTCCAATGCGAGTACAATTAATTACAGTTCTACTGCAATATCAATTGCCTGTCATTCCGATTCTTGTTCCACGTAAAAAGTGAATAAAAACAGAATAGAGCAATTTACGGCCTCAATAAAAATGAATACGAGGTCTGTTAGCCGCCCGCCACGTGATAAAGCGTCATAAAGCTGTTGACAACACAATCCAGTACAGTTGAGCGGTTAACCACGATTGGAGATAAGTCTAGAAATGGGAATGCTGGTAGTACATTAAAATTATTTTGTAAAGTATCAGGCTGATTCTTAATAAAGTAATATTATGCTGAATAGGTCGATACTATAATTCTTTTTAATATGCCACAGCAGGGTTAAGGCTTTCATCGTTGAAATCAAGTCCTCGTTACACGTACCTCCGTTGCCGAGAGGCCAGCAGGTCGGACTTGGCGTAGTGCCATCTCTGAGCTCTGGGTGTTGTGATACCATCGTTGATTCTGATTTTTATAACACAATCGCTTCAAAAGCTCACCACAGAACCAAAGCAATGTATGTGATTTTGTTCAATACTAATTAATTAATTAATTAATTTTGTGTACTGGCTGAATCTCTACGCTAGCTAAATGCGTGTTCATGACCACACTCACGAGCTATGTCAAAAAAAGTCCAAAAACATACTTAGAGCGAATTGAATGTTAGAATTATTGGATTAACAAAATGTTTTGGCTTGAACGAATTATTTATTGATATTTCATAAAACGAGAGGCACATTGCTGTGGTAAATACCGTAGTAGCGAATTAAGTCACTCAGATTGGGCCACCTGTGTTAGGCCTCAAAACTCAATATATCAAATAAGAATATATCAAATTTTGAGGGCTCTTATTTTCTTAAATACTGGTAATCACTCAGAGTAGAGAATCTACTACAGGTGTTGATTAGCTGAGTAGGTAAGGAAGTTTTTAAGGACCTACGAAAGTTACCCATCAGTAATGATTTTAGATCTTCAACTTTACAGGAACCAGGGGTCTACTTCTGTGAGCATAGTCCATCAGTAAGTGTATACTTTTATGACATAGATTTAGATAATTCTATTTACGAGTATTATTCTAGTTCTAGAAGGCATTTCGTTTATCCTAAATCAATCGTGAACTTTGAAATAAAGTAGCAGTTACTATGACACGCTATCTAGAGTAAAGATAGTGTACTGTAACGCCCTATGATGTTTACACTTGAGCACTTATGGTCTTTACAATAAGGCTCACTTTAGAAGGAGGTTATATACATATTTATGTAAGTGACTTGCAGTTTACGCGAATAACAGTACCAGGGCGGGTGGTCATTACCGTGAACGATTCTATTGCCTGGCAAATATTGTTTCATATGCACAATTGTGTGTGTGGGCCTATATTGTGTCCATTATGTTTCATTCGAATGAGAATAAATTGTCAAATAGCTCTTCGATAATTCCAAACCGCACTGCTGTTCTTTGAGAAACGTTCAAACTTTACGGAAAAAGTAATCGTCTTAATACTGTAATATGATAGAAAGTAAAACGTAAAACTGTAGCCCCGATTAACTAGTTAATTATTTTTAAAATAAAATTAACCCTGGCTTGGTTGAATCCCCTTAAATTGTATTATCTTAAGTCTCTAAATTCCGTACCTATACTACTCGTATCGGTTTTCTTCGTAAATACAGAAAAGAATATGTAAGTCTCGAGTAGATGTCGAATGAATGCTAACAAGGCTCGGATGGCACTCGAATCGCTTTTCCGCTATTTTCACAATCGGCAATTAGCCGGAAAACTGCGGTCACTTAAATTAATGGTCACTTACCGTAATAGACTTTGCTCCAATGTTATCGATTAATCTTGGTGCTATGAAGACTAATGATTATTAATCAAATAGCTTATTAAGCTAATGCTTAATATGGTTTTATTGCCTGGTTCTAATGTAAAGACAGCCTTGGAGAAGTTAGAAATTAATACCTTTATTAAAGCTATATTTACGGCAAAATATCCATGTCTGCAGAGAATACGACGTTTCTTTTATTTATAATATAAATATAAAAACTCTATGCTGTACGTTTAAAATTGTTGTTTATTATTACTTTCGATACTGAAAAGCTCTTTAATCTATGTTCTACATAGTAGTGATTAAATAATCTTACTGGCTTACGATTAAACTACAAAATGTTGAGAATGACGCTTAGAAGACTGAAACTTTCAGTCTCCAACACGTAAATAATAGTGGCTACATAAATAGTTGCGCGTTCGATGATAACAGTGTCGTTTAATGATCTTTGAGTCCAGTGCCCTTAACACAAAACAATAATCAATTCCAGCGCCGCAGCTGAAATTGCCATACAAAACTGTCACTACGTAACACTACTCGATCACCGTTTTTGTTGTTGCTAAGATCCCTGTTAACATGGTATTTGTATTGTTCCAGAGCCCGCACAGGCGTGGTAGGCGTGCTGCTCCGGGTTGCGCGTCCCCTCCTGTGACTAGCCAGGGCATTTGCGAACGGAACGGGCGGCGGATTGTGAGTAATATTCATATTTTTTTTTCTAGAACTATGGTATATACGTACTGTTGTCTATAAAACGTCAGAGATTATTTTGGATGCGTGTTTGTGTCAGTATAGTTTCCAGCACTAATAATGGTACTTTATTTCTTAACAAGTAAGAATCCTCAGAACGTACTACAAGGTCAAAGGTTTTTATTGCACCTTTTGAAACTAGCTGTATGTGTACTAACTATGGAAGTTGACTGGTAGATAATACTCCTAGCGTTAAGTCCACATTTTGTACTTGTTTGTGCAATAAAGTTTATAAATAACCTTTAAGCCAAAATTGCAGGTTAATATTACTAACTGTATTTCGTATAATTAAAACAATATAATGTGCCCTAACAGGGTTCATGTTTAACACAAATATTTTTAACCATCTGTTGCATCATGTTGTGAATAATAAATAAACGATAAAAAATTGTGAAACCCAAAGGTAAAATTACATTTGTTTCAATTTTCGATGCAGTTATATTCACATTATGTATTCAGTTCCGGGACTGTAATCGGTAAGAGTCAACACTCGAAATGATTCTCGATACGATTAATTTATTCGATTTATTTTTGTTTTAAATATTGAATACATGTTTACAATTTTATACATTGGATACGTCACTGCAAGTAAATGGTATACGCGGGATATTTATGGATGCAGGCTGATCTTGAGAATTATCTTGGCATATTGAGACACGACAAAATATTTATTCTAATATCATATTGCATGACGTATCATAACGTATCAGCAGACCTAAATTTTTATTTGTTATAGTCGCACACTATGAGTGAGAGCAGGTGTTTTTTTTAATTTTTAGATAGAAATATAAGATTGATAAGTAATTAGAATGATTTACTGTACCTACTGAATATTTAAACATTTTATGGGCTATTGGGTACACAAACACCTCATTCCATAAGAAGAAAGGAACTTAATAGGTGCCAGTATTAACAAGATTTTTATACTTGTAATGCAGATATTAAAAAAATAACATGTAAAAAATACTATATCTCTATATAATAATGTAAAATTAGATTTTTTAATAATTTTGGCTACTTTCGTGTACTCAATACCTTCACCGAATCGAAAATAGCTAGCTATTCAAAGACACGTACATACATCCACAATAATGTTTGTTTTCCCTTCGAATTACTGTACTCTCTCATGTGTAAGTAGAATGTGGTTTAATTTAAATTCAATTTAGCTCGAATAAGCAAAATAACTCAGCGTAAAATCACATCATTATTCTGGTTTGCGGAATGTAGTAATGATCCTTTAAATTGATATGAAAGTGATATTCGTAATGCAGATAGGTACATACACGTGTCGTAATAATTAACCAAATTACATATTTAAGATTTACCTTACAAATCATTATTTTGACAAATGGTTACATGAAACATGAACCATTCTCTACGTCTCATCCCACCCAATCTCATTCATTCATAGATAGATAGATATACTTTATTGCACAAAATCTTTACAGAAATAGGTTTTACAGAAAAATTATAGTACAATTCATGACCGGTTTTAATATTTAAAAAAACAATATGTTCTAGTAACGGATAGTTATAAATTATACGAGTCGTAAGCTATAAACGACCGACAGACGACTGAAGACAGCTCATATGGAAAGTAAATTTGAAATTAGAATTAACGACTCGTACAAAAACGGATTGTCATTTTTAATACATTACGAATCGTAAAATATTAGAACCGGGCATTAGAAGCCGAATCCTTATTGAAATCCAGGCATTTACGTCACAAAATCTTAGCTGTCAACTAGCGGTTTTAGCAAAAAGGTTGGATAAGCGGCAATTAGCGACGATGATCGGACCAAAGGGCAAAAGGTGGCAACTAAGGTCAATAACACTTCTAAAATAAGTCATTTCCGCAAGGTCCTGCTGGATCTCCTGAAGGAATCCTAGTGTTTCGTGTTTCTTAAATAGTATTTTTATGTTTATTGAATTATTTTTGACATTATGAATTAACTTGACATTGTGTAATACTACTATAATCTAAATTTATCTTTATATTGTAATCTAACTTAAGTTTTATTTAAATAACATTATTAATTATCTTTCTTTGTAATTAAACTAACTTGTAAAATCAAAATTATTGACTGCTGTAATTTACTAACATAATTTTATACTCAATTTAATTTAATTGTATCTAAAAAGTTTGTTTGCTCACCAAGCGATTTATATACGTGTAAACACGGTTAAAACTACAGTTCTGTTTATAAGTTAAGCTGGAATGTCTATATATGCAATAATTATTGTAGTCTGTTGTGTTCTCCATTAAATAAATAAATGAATTACACACGAAAAGTTTCCAACATAATGTGTGCTACCTAACTAATATGTTATTCTGAGATGCTTTTGGTACGGTAAATGGTTTGTTAATTTGAGTACGTCGCGTTAACTATTACAGGTCATTAGTTAACATTTACTGCCGACTGTTTGTCAGGTCAGGTGTAAATTCACCCTAATAGATAAATACCGTGTGCCTGGTGGATTTCACAAACAAACCTTATGACTACAATTTATATTGCTTTTGTCGAACAAACAATAAATCGAACCAAGTCAATTTTATGCCTCAAATTGGTGCCGTATATCATGACCTTTCGTTTCTCTATAATTTACGAGTCGCTATTTGTGGACGCGTATCTCTCGTTGTGGTCATTAAAGTAGAACAAGATCAATGGTTGGGGTTGATAAAACTGCTTTATATCTTTAAAGGAAGTCGAGTCGGAATCGTTAGCAATAAAGAATTCATTCACCTTGTTCTTAACAAAATCCCTACTAATATTATAAATGCAAAAGTAACTCTGTCTGTCTGTCTGTTACGCTTTCCCGCTTAAACCTCTCAACCGATTTTGATGAAATTTGGCATAAGTATACGTTGACCCTCAAGAACGGACATAGGTAGGCTACTTTTTGTTAGAAAGTAAGGGGGGGGGGGGTAATGCCACCTTTTAAAGTTTATATGGGAAAATGTTTATTTTAAGTTAGAGATATGAAAGTTGGCACAAATAGACTACTTTTGTTTCGAATTTTAGGGGAGATAGGGGTAAAACCGACCATGAAAATCCTTTCATGAGTAACATAGGATGTAGTCCACGCGAACGAAGTCGCGGGCACAGCTAGTACAAAATAAATAAAGAGCAAGGCCGGCAGTCTTTTCAATTTTTCAACGACATCTCCAATCTCTCCAGAATCGGCTCGGGAGAGGTGTTCGTTTTAGGAACAAGGCAAATAATCGTTTAATAAACTATTTCGGGTTTGAGTTATTATGTGGATACACACCGATAAATAATGGTACCTACTATCATCCCTCATTTGTTACAATAATGGGAAAGTTATGAATATGCATTGAAACGGCAAAATGGCAATTTAAAACCTAAGTATTATAAGTGACTAAGTCATAAGTGAATCTCATCTAAGGACAGTCAGCGTCATATAGTTCGTGATACTCAGGGTACTCTAATAAATAGACGCAACTAAAAAGTCAATAATATCGGTACACACAAAGTTTTCTTATTGTTGTCAACAGTTTTGTCGCTCGAAAGGTCGACACCTAAAATGTCATATAAATCGGCTCAGTCTAGCTGCCATAAATATGGTTACAGTCTTCCCGCCAATGGTATCCAAACGTTCTAAGTGTTTAAAAATATGAAACACATTAGAAAAATACGCCAGCATGAAACCTCATTACGCAATCGCGTATTGAGGTTTCATGCTGGCTGATGATTTTCACACTAGATTTAGTGTTTGAATGTAATTCTATTATCTGTCAGTGTATGTCAACTAACCATCAACTACCCATCAGTCGTATCAATGTGAAGTGCAATATTAGAGACAGTGCAGTGAAATAGCCAAAATAGGTTTATTATACGATTTGGATTTTTTACGTCTTTTGTTACGTTCGAAAGTAGCTTTATCAGAACTGCTCAGTTTATCGTTAATACGAAATGTGTTCATTTCAGTTAGGTACACAAGTAAAATTAAATACGAAATATACCTAATAACTCATATTCATTATCATTGAGGTTAACATCTATTTAGCTGTAGCTGTTTATTGATTATATTTTTTTAACATACCTTGAGACATATCGTCCGTACTGAAAATTCAAGTTTCTAGTTTTGTCTACAAGGTAGCTATAGGGGATCGAAAATAGCCTGAAAAGGATGGTACGGCCGTGCCGGTTTTTTTTGCTTGACTTGGTCCTCCCCACTGCCGTGCCCCCAGATATGATATCGTAAATGGCTATGCAAGAAATTCTGAAGTTCTATACAAAACAAAAGAGAAGTCTATGACGTCGGGCTTAAAATGAAAAGGACAGCAGTAGTTTCTATCGCTTTCACTTTGTGTTTACATTTTTTGAAACTAATTGATGAGGAAAATAATATTTAAAAAGTATAGCAGTAAGGTTTATTTTTCTAATGTGTTTCATATTTTTGAACACTTAAAATGTTTGGATACCATTGGCGGGAAGACTGTAACCATATTTATGGCAATTTGACTGAGCCGATTTATATGACATTTTGAGTGTGTCGACCTTTTGAACGACAAAACTGTTGACAACAATAAGAAAACTTTGTGTGTACCGATATTATTGACTTTTTAGTTGCGTCTATTTATTAGAGTACCCTGAGTATCACAAACTATATGACGCTGACTGGACATATGAAAACATGAAGTCAGGATATAGGTACAATGTGTGTAGATAGCACACGTAGTATTAGACCGTATTACAATTGATCTCTTATTGTCAGTACTGTTACTACTATTATAGTATCAATGTTTTGGGCAGCTCATTGTATGCACTGTCACGTGATTGTGTTTTTTACGGCACACATACATATTTTGCATTAAGTACTAAAATGTATTTTATTTGTTTCCAGAGGCGTGGGGCGCGGCGCGTGGCGGCGGCGCGGGCGCGGGCGGCGCCATGACGCGGCGCCCGCCACCATGACGCTGCCGCCGCCCGCGCGCCCCGCGCATCCCGCCGCGCATCGCGCAATGCGCTATTACCGCATCTGGATCTACGCGTGCAACGGCGCGCTGCTGCTAGGGGCGCTGGCGTTCTGCGCGGCGGCGGGCCGCGCGCTCTCCGACTACCGGCGCGCGCTCGTACCCGGCCTCGGCGCTGCCCAGCCCGGCTTTCTCTACGGGTACGCGGCTCTACCCGCGCAGGCCGGCCTGCTCCAGCTGCTCGGCTGTTTAGCCGCTCTCCGCCTGTCCGAACGCATGCTCAACGCCTACTGGCTCGCGTTGCTCGCGCTGCTCGTCGGAGACGCCGCCATTGGTGTCTACTGGGCCTTCCGCTTCGAACGGGTCTGCAGGGAACTCCGGCCTCAGCTTCGCATCCGCCTTGCAAAGGATTACGACACAGATTTGGATTTCTCCGAAGCTTGGGATAGATTACAGAGGGAACAACGCTGTTGCGGAGTAACTGGCCCGGCGGACTTTGCCGCGTTCAACCGCACCACGCTCCCGGCGAGTTGCTGTCGCATCCCGGCGCACACCCCCGCCGTCACTCCGGCGCTGCTCGCCACCACCTCCGCCTCGTCACCCGTACCGTTCACGCCGGTCCATTGCGCTCCACATACGGCCGCCTGTGCGGAGCGCCTACTTATTTGGCTTCGGCGGACAGCGGACGCATTGTTCGTATTAGGATATTGCGTTATAGCATTCTTAAAATTGTGCTTCCTCGGAATTCTCCGCTACGAAATAAAGGAGATGATTCAGAAAATTAGAATATTACGAAGCGAGATGGGAGCGGGTGAGTTGCTGGATGGGAGCCCGATTCACGGCGGGCCCCTGTCGCAAACGGTGATAGTGAATGCGGTGAACGCGAACGGGGGCGTGCGAGCACACGGTGGCAGCCCGGAGCGAGCGGGGGAGCGGGAAGCACTACTAGGGCGAACGTCTGAGCCATGCTCGAGGCGGAGCACGCATGAGGTTGAACCTCTAGGTCCGAAGACGGTTAATGGTAACAACAACTGTGAAATGCGGGAGTTAGCGCGAGGAGAGTACAGGCCCCTAGCGGCGGACAGTGCGGCGACTAGGATCTGACTAAGATGTTACCTGGAGCGGCTGTTCGGGCGGCGATGGCGGTCGTTCCCAACCGCCGGGTTCGAGTCGGAGCTGCCACCAGCGCTCGGCGCGCCCGTGTGTGTGCGCCGCACGGGCGCACGAGTACGCCTCGACCACCGCCGCCACACCCGCTCCGAGTTTGAGCTGTAAGTGCGCGTTCTCATAGGACTAGCGGACGCGTGTTGCGGTAAAATTCGACTACGTAAGTTGCAGTCGCGCCCGCGTGTTCTTACGTGAACAAGCACTGGTAAGCCTGTCGAGACTGTCGATCTTCGCCGCTGTACTCACGTCGATCGCAGCCGAAGTCAGCCGTCGTCGTCAATTGCGATTGCCGAAATCGTTCGGTGTGACTCTAATGTTTTGTTAATAGTGGTCGTCAAGTCCAAACTGTTCCAACGACGAATGTCAGTGTTAGAGTGTTTTACTGAGAACAATTCGAACTGTGCGGATATGGGAGTGCATCGGACGTGAAGTGTAGTGTGTTACTTAGACGAAGTGAATCCCACGAGCAAAGCTTGTGTTTAGTTCCTACGCTTGGCAGTTACGTTATAAAGTAGGAAAACTTTAATTACGTGTTTCTTTGTTTATTATTCAATACAGGGAAATATGAGAGACTTTGAAAATTTCCCTCAGTGCGTATATTGAAGTGCAGATGCGGATATCGATGCGGTGAAATAAATGCGTTTCCATGCGAGGTTCCACAATGCTAATTGCTGAACTGAAGCAAATTATTGTATCATTGCACCAAGGATAGTCATCAATTTACTGAAGATTGACTTTATTATGTTTAGCCGTAAGTTTAAATGCTTTTTATTGTATACCAATAGACTAATGGACATACCAATACCAATATACGTAAGATCGATCATAATAATTGTCTACAACATTTACCTACTTATTTAGAATTCGTAAATAACCTAAGTGCTTTGTACACAACTCTGAATCTGTTTACACCCGCTGACTTTTGCGACATTCCGTCTTCATAGACCAAGTATTTGTTAGGTACTCTTCATAATTTAGTTGTAGGTATGTGTTTTACTATGCACGAAGACCCCGACCAGTATTCATAGTCGTAGATTAAGAGTTTTTTCATGTTTGCCCGAGGTCACGACGGTATGAGGTATGAGGACGAAGTTTTGGACTAAATGCGATATTTCAAAAGTTATTATGATCTTCGGTAATCTTCGGTAACAGTATGGATAATAACAAAGTATTTTTGTGCGTTGAAATAATTAATAGAAATTATTTGTCTATAGAAATAAAATGAATCGGCTAAACGCGCATAATTTCAGAACCATTGCACCCATTTGGAGAACGTTGGAAAAAGTTTTTCAAGTACGTATACCAGACGGTGGCTCCTAACGGGGGTATCAACGAAACACGACCAAATCTACGCCAGTGCAGATAGTATTTTCATCATAATCATCAGCAGCAGATGATGAAATTTAATTAAAATACGTTGTCTAGGAGGAGAAAGCGCATGTTGTATTGTATAGTTCTCTTATTAGCTATTGGTCTTGTACCCGACGAATTTATGAACGAAGATTTCTACTAGGTATTTCCTAGAACTTTACCAAACGTGTCGTGACCTCTTTATCTAACTGCTTTCATTAGCTATCCCAACGTTGAATTCAGACATAATTTCTGATATTTCTACGGTGCGTTGTATTATTCTGACAGGAGTGTCTCAACACACAGAAATTGTAATCACATGTTCATTAAAGTAAAAATCAAATGTTGTCGGTTAATGTAAATAATTTAATCATAATTTGTATATGTGTAGTATGCGAGTAATTGTGCATGGACAGATCGACAAAAATAGTACTGATATGAGCTTAACGACGTAGTGCCTACAATTATATGCTTGTAAACAATATAACGCGAACGAATGCATTTAAAGTTTTCGTTTAAGGCAGGTGAATTTAAGGATTTTCGTATAACACTTTATCATTGAATATTAGTTTTGAATGAGATACCAGTGAATGCTAACTAGAGATAGCGCTCTGGAATTAGGTAGCGTCCTGGTAAATAAAGTTATGGAGTGTAGGTGACTATTAAAGGCTGTGTCGAGTCGGGTGAAACCTGACCGTGCGTGTTGGGGCTCCGAGCGGCGCGTGCGCCGACGGAACTCGCGTTCATACCCTATACTACTTGCTGTACGATCAACTTAATGTTTGAATACCTACATACATATTTGTACTTATTACGACCGTAACTTTATAGATATATTGTAATGACGAGTATGAAATTATGTTCGCTTAGAGTAGGTATAATATTTTGGGAATTTATGCAGAAAAATAGTTTTTTAATATTGTTGTCACATGAATGTACCAATCTTATTAAAAATTTGTACCTATATTCGGAAAGTTGAATAATTTGTAGCTAGGATCCAATCTAAATCCTGCATTTCTTCCAAAAAAAAACGGTAAAATACATGTGCCTTGGCTTATAAATCGTGTAACTGATGTTATGTTTATTGTAAACTAATCGATATGATAAATAAAATACGAAACTCGTCTCTGATGTGCTGCCTACACCTTCCGATCCTCCTTTACCACTTGTTTATTCTTAGTGCCAATGAGTTTTTTATATACTGGATATAATTAATCACATTTAATATGTCATAGCCCAATTAATAATAGAAATTTACAAGAGTGGTCCAACGGATTCCGAATGCAAATCACTGTACGGAAGATTATAAGCAAATAGGTCCGTACATAAATACACTCTTCTGAAAATTTAACTAAACGCATTAAAGCCAGTATTATTAGATACACAAACGAAAAAAACGACGATATGTTTCCAAATCTAATCTCATTATGATATCCTCTATCTAAAGAAATCATTGGTCACGAACTTGCGTTATCATGGGGACCCTGATACTATATAAATTAATATGCTATGTTTGTCGTGTATACTCATTCCGAGTGCACAAATTAAAACTTGTAAACTTATTCTCCATATCTGCAATTATATGACGAAATATCCTATTAGAAAGTTTTGGCAGAACTTCGTCATAAAATTCGGAGAGAGAACGATCAAAGTGCCAGCGTCGGTCGTACGAAAGTTTAGAGTTCTCTTCTGTCAATATTAGTTTATGTGTTCATTGTTCGTGTGTTTATTACTATGGTAGAGTTGTTACAACTTTCCGAAGGTACGCACTAGGCGACTGAGAGCTAATATTATCATAATAAATGCATTAAATAAAGAGTTTGTTAAAAATTTATAGTTTTATTTCAATTTATTTCTATTCATTCTTAATTGAAATATTATCATCAATGACAGGATAAATTACCTATATTATGAAAATTCAAATAAATTAACATGAATTGCAGCTATTTTAGGTGTGTCTAATAAAGATGCCGAAACTACTTTCAGTAAAGGTAGACCGGAACTTCGTAATATAGGTATGTACAAAAATAACATCAATGATGATATTAGATATTCAATCCCAAAAAGGGATTCTGAAATGTAGTACACAAATATTGAACAGATGCAGAACACCTGTTTTTTGTAATACAAAGTAGTATTCTGCGTAAAAGTGTTCGAATATTCCTTTTCTTTGAAAACAAAGTTCAGGTAAACGTAGCATGTGCATTTAAAATAAATTATGTAAATCCTACGTTTATAAAGTCCGAAAATATTTCAAAAGAAAGTAAAACTTGATAAAAACCCGTAAATTATTTTGCAAGTCTCGACAAAGAAAGTCCTTGAATAATATCTATTTTGACACGTTTTAGCACTTCAACGTACTTACCTGAACTTTGTCCTCGGTAACTCTGTAGGTTCTATCCACGTTCGCTCCACCGATGACTAAAACGTCGCCATCCAAATTCGTGTGTAGCGGCAAATCATCCCTATTGATCCCGCAGTCTCTTGTCGCCGATGTATGAAACCGTCTCGCAATATTGGACGAATTCAGCCCTGAGAATCCAATATTGGAAGCAATCGAATTGTCAACATTCTTGAGTTTTTTAAATTCGACTGCTATCTCCGCGCCGACTCTGGCGTTGTTCTTGATGAGGGCGATGTCTGCGAGTCGTTAAGGAAAGAAATTGTGGCAATTACAATGTTCACTAGGTACTATCATTCTGGGATCGTTGGCGTTTCAGCGCACTTAATTTAGAGTCGAATAGCTTCGGGCAGTCTGGCTTCTAATTAAACATTTTTTATGGGGTCATTATAAAGAGGTGTCGGGGAAACGAGTAATGGACCGTTAATACGTAATGTCATGGGGTTAGGGGAATTGAAATTTCTTTACCATTGTGTTTGATTGGGTATCGCTTTATGAGACTATGTAAGTAATATTACAGAACGGATTTATGATTAAGATATGGCTATTGGAAAATGTGATGCGTATTTACAGACACACAGTACACTCGTTTGCATTTAATAAAAACCTGATTTCTGGTTAATGTAAGTTATATTAATAGTGGACAAGCGGCCATGTAATAAGTAAGTAATAGGTGTTTAATAATGTAGGTGATACCAAACTTGCTAAAAACTTCTGTAAGATGTAAAAAAATAACGTACCCAAACTGAATATTTTTTTAAATAAGTAGTTGCAGAACGTACCGGACACGAAAAGACTTACGAAATTAAATATTTTTCAAAAATGTATTGATACTTTTTGTAACAAATTTAGTATACTGTTACGTTCAGAACAAATCCTTTAATAAAAGAAAGAACCTTTTCAATATATGACTATAGCCAGCACTAGTTTAGGTAGAAATATATCTCTGTACTTATCCAATTAAGACAACTGTCCATCTGACCTACTTGTAACACCGAGGTTTAATGCGACAAGGTATGTACGTAATAAAGATCCGAACCATACCAACCTATTTGAACTTAAAGTGTGCGCCACCCAAAATTAGTCCCGTGTAACTATCTCGCATTTTGAAAGGATACTGGCAGCAAGAGACGCCCCACCCGTAGCTTTCGCCACGGCAGCGAGTATGAATGGAGTTACTTCTTTGCCCTGGATACCTTTGCCCTTTGCGTCTCGTAATGCGTCGTTTATCGCATTTTCAATTATGATTTCTGAAATTTAAAAAGAAAACTCCAAACTAAATAAATACCTATCTGGAAAATACAAAGGGATGTTGGACGGGAGGCAATGTTGCTTAATTAGTAAGGCAAAGTTCCTATACGAGAAAATTCTGCTTTTTTAAGTTTTAATTCTACTTTGATCAGGATGCATTATAATATTCCATGAACAAAGCAGATAATTTTATTACAGTCGGAATGAATGGTTCAGCGCCCACGATTCCAGAAGATGAGGTCAGCCTGACAACTGGCTAGTCAGTCGAAGCGCTTGGTACCTAGAGGCGTCAAATTTCCACCAAGTGGTAGAGAATGAAAGAGCTGACAAGAAGCTGAAAGGAAGATATTGCTAGCAGAAAGGTCTCTAAAGAAGAAATTCTACGAATCTCAATCTTAACTTTGGGGCGATAGGTGCTGGCCTGTTAACAATAAGCGCGCGCGTAGCATATTCTACTTCTATATATAGGGACTTAAATATTACCATCCATTGCGTGCTCCTCGGGCACTGGCACGGCTATTACGATCCCGGACGCGAGGTGTAAGCGCCTGGAAGCGCTCAACACGCGGGCAGCGTGCTCTGCATCAGTAACGTGGTACGGGGCACGGAACCCGGACCTTGCCGTGTAAAATGCTGGGAAATCGGCGCTCTTGCCGAAGGCGCACACGCAAACGCCTTGAGTTTCCTGTAAAATAATAATAATTCTTCCATTTAATCCTACTACTGGGCATAGACCTCTTCTCAACTACGTGAGGAACTGGCCATACTGCATAATCAAAGTTGACACGTAAACGTTAGCGGTTCGAAAACAGTACATTATAGCCGCGGTATAGTGCTGGATGTCTGACCATTCTAACAAATTGAGTAACATTTATCATGAACATAAGATGGTGGTTCCGGCTGACATATCGGTATTAGTAGTAAAGCTAGAAGACGTATACGTGGCTTGATATTAAATACCTACCTCTGATACGTGAAGATAGAACATTGTATGCAATAGTGCGTATACATCCTTGTGATTGATATTATTCATTTCGCAAGTTGTTGGATTAGTGGTAAAAAAACAGTGTATGTTAAGTACACTGGCCCTACTACCAACCTAGTGGCTCATTTAAGTATGGAAAGGCATTTCATAGTTACAAGCCAACCTCAAAACGTGTAACTGAGAATATATAGATTCATCTTTTGAAAAGTTTTACCAAGTATTCTAGAGTCCTTCCGATGTCTAGGATAGATTTCACGCCACTGCAAACAACTAAGGTCTTGCTGCGACCCAACTCGTTCAGATCAGCTGATACGTCAAGAGTGCTCTCTCCTTCGCGATGTACGCCTCCTGCGTTCAAAGAATCTTATTAAAATATCTATACTTTTACACTAATGTGATCAAGAGGAGAGATTTATTATTGTGTATGATGTTTAGACACAAAAAATATTGGGCTGGGAACAAATATATTTCACCATTAGAATAATATGCTATTATAATATAATAATAACATATTATGTGATCGTATGACCACAGTTAAATAAGAACAATTAAGATTGTTTTTTTTTAAATCTGCGCTGCTGTGGATCTGTCTTCATTTGAAATAATCTTCTTACATAGTGTCAGTTGCACTATTTAACGCCTAGCGACGGTTTGGCTATTGGAAAATCTATCCAAACATAATGCATTTATTTAAATCTTACATGCTTCAAAGAGATGATCTACATTTTGATTTAAGCAGAAGTAACTGCCAATTATAATGTACCTGAATGACAAACATTTTATCTATTATTCTGTGTCCCAAAAGTTTTTATGTTTTGACCAACAGACTTATTTATTTAGAAATAATTATATATCAAGATGCTACTTTTATTTTTCTATGCATGTGGTTACTTTCATATAAATCGAACATACTTTAAGTAAGTCCCGTATGAAGAGACAGATTAACAAAACAAATTTAAAAGCTTTATAAAATAAATAAGCTCGTTTAAGTCACTTCTCATTATCCGCACAACTTTTCAAACTCAATTCGTTGTTTAACCTAGCAAGCTCAAACATTGGATTACTATAATTAGTTTTAGAAAACGAATCCGCTTAATGTTTTAGTCTTCTCTTTGCTCCATATAACTTTGGGGATTAAGTAAAGTAGTCGCGTCGGCACTGGGATTGCATCACCCTGTATCTTCCCGTGGGTGTAGTAAAACGCAACTAATTTAACAAGAACGAGATACTGATTACAGAGTGTGAGTATTTCGTCCACCGAGCCAGTTAATTTGAGAAAGTGTACAAATTTTATAGTTGTACCTTTTGTTCGTACCAATCTTGGTCTTCAATCTTTCATTTCGCTCGTATTTCTATCGAATACAACATTTTGCAAAAAAATCCCCGATTTAGATCTTGTCAGGTAACTAGTCTGATAGGTACTCCGATACTCACCTTGCCTAATTGGTTGGTGCAATAACTACGTATCCAAAGTGTTTCCAAAATAATGTATCATATTACGTAAAGATTGTATTAATTTGTAACTTGCTTCTTTATTATTTTAATTCGAGCTATGCTGGTAACCTTAGTTCTGCCATGAGAGTATAAACCAATCAGTTATTCCTCTTATCATTTTTAGAAAAAAATACAACGCGACTCCAAAAGTTTATCATTATTTCTTATTACGATCTTAAGCAATAATAATGGTTAGCCACAATATAAGACGCAATCATATAATTTTCTTTCCATGTAAAAAATAATACTACGACACTTCTTAGTACAGTTGTTACAAAATAGTGACATAAATTCGATCTTCCATAAGACATAGATAGCATCAATTATTTCAAAACTAGCCCAAATTTAATCACAAGCATAGCGTACGAATTCCTCTTATTTCTAAAAGTATGGTAATAAGAGGTATCTTATTTCGTTAAGAAAAGGCATTCATTAAGAAAATCCGACCGGTGCTAGTCGTAACTCTTTATTTACAACACGCTATTGCCCATTTACCCAAACCGTAGTAAAAATAAGTTTGAGCTTATTTTATCATAATTTAAATACGAGTGTCCTAGAGTCACGTGCCTTTCCTTTGATATTACTTCCACCATTTTGAAGAAAAAATGAGAACGGCAATCGTAATACCTTAAACCGACTTGAATAAGATTTACATTCAAACCGCTCGTACGTCGGAGCCATGAATATGAAATATTGGGACGGGAGACATCTGTGCTGCGTTACGTTACAGTCTGAATATCATTGTCAGTGTTCAGTTATGTTCAGGGATGATTGACATCCCCAACTTACGTAATTGCTGTTGAATTTTAGCCGCAGTTGGTTGGCACAGCTGTTACTGGCCGCTTGGGCTCGTAGACGATTGGAAACGTAGACGACCTGCGTTTGATTTCGCCGATTCTTTAGCCTTTGTGAAGTAAAAGGAAAACTGACCGTAATATTACTGCTTTTAATATTTTTAACCCGAGTTCTACAGAGTTTCAAATTCTTGTTTGAATCCCTAATATGACTTATGTAGGTTCTGATGAACAGTATTTCATAAAGATATATCAAAAAAGCTTACTAGAGGGACCATTTTTAAATAATGTCTAATTGATATACTTGTATATATTTTTTTGTAGTAGATTATTCTATATTTTTTTTACGTTTTTTAAGGTTCATTTTATTTTTCTTACAAATAAACTAATTTTAGCCAATTATTGAGTTGATATATGTATGTAGATGACTAAAATAATCTCTGTTTGTTCCAAAACATGCTAGATTAAAACTAAACCAAAGTTAATAACCAAAATATAAGACGCATATTCTTTCTTTCATCTTTTGTACATACAAAAACATGATACATGTTTACTGTTGTATCTATGTATACCTATAGTGCGATAAGTTTGACACGATGTCACGTCTTTATATACACAAACCCTTAACCGAATCAAGACATGATGCGCTGTATCATCATCAATATGTTGAAAAAAAATCTTTTTCATTAATTATGTTTTGAAAATATGGCATGGTTAAATATAATAATTGTTTTATCACCAAGGCGTTACACGAATGAATTTTCTTAACCGAAGATATAACTAATGCTAACAAAAATCGGTAGACTTACTAATATACCGATTCTGATTTGGTTTTAATATTTTTTAGACAATTGTTTATAATCTGCTGTTCTATATCGAATATCCTGCTAAAATTAATACATTGGTTTGCCTATTACTATGTATGCTTACATTTTAAACTAAGCAAGCATTTTTAATAGATATAGATTCAGAAAAGAAAAAAAAACAATGTAGATAACATTGCACTCGTGCGAAACTGGGTATAAATAAATGTAAGCTAAAGGTGGGTGACCTTTCGATAGACTGAAAACTGCAAGTTTAGAAATTGTTAGGTTTAGTGTTGTATGGAGGAAAATTACCTTCTCTCGCTAGTTTTTATGTAACGTTTGACTTTTTGTACCATTAGGTATTACTACCCGGCCGAAGTCGCAGACAATAGCTGAATTAGTTAGCGAGGAGAGTGTTACCAAGAAATTTATTTTAGACTAACCTATCTTTCTACATTGGAATATTAAGTTCAACAAGGAACAAATATGAGTACAAATTTATAAAATACTTACCTCAATACCTTCGTAAAGTTGTGGTGTCTTTTAATTGCTAGGCACAATAGAAGCGAACCAAAGTTCTTTTCAAACATTGAACAAAGCTTTTATCTTATTTAACCTTAGGCCTTTAACAAAAACAAACAGATAGGCTGCGGGAACAACACAATAGTGGCATTTAGGAAGGGTCTACCTAGTTGGAAATACGAAATGTTAATACCTTCCAAGCATGCCTTTGATGTAGGCGAGTCACCTTGATGACTGAGTGAAGGCCTTTCAGGGGTTGTGTAATGTTAGGTTAGAATAGATGGGATAGGAATACACTTATAGAAGTGCAATTGGTAATGCCAAAGGCAAAGGATCGATTACAACGATCGACGGAATATGTTTTAGTCTAAAGTTTTAGTGTGAATATCTGGAAATACAAACGTAAGTAAAAGTAGGAAAGTAGTAGATAGATAACTTTAAACATAGTTAGTTACCGAAGTTTTGTTCAATTCTGTTTGTTTAAAATATGTGGGTTGAAAAAAGGAAAACGATGAGAAAAGTCGGTTTAACGTTATCGAACGGCAAGACCAACATAAATGCAGTTTTTAGAGGATATCGCCCTTGCACTAACAAATGAATGGAAATGAAAGAAGTGTTACTGATATGGAAAGTGTATGTTTTTATTTCTAATTTAACATACCTATTAAGAAAAATAGTAGCCATAGTTTCCGACTTTTGTATTCACAAATTGTGAAAGGAGACAGGTGTTAGATTGGCTGTGTAACCGATTGGTTACACAAATTAAATTATTATTATTGCGGAGAGTTACCAATCGGTAACTCTCCGCATGACCCAAAGGTTGACTGGTAGAGAATGCCCACAGCATTAAGTCCACCTGTTGTACTTTTTTTGTGCAATAAAGTTTTTAAATAAATAAATAAAATTGGTTACCTAACTGCCAGCGTTGAAATTGGTTTATGTGTAAAATTACAAATAATCATAATCCTTTTACGTAATTACAGATGCACAATACAAGATGCATCAAGTTGTTCATTGCGTCAACGAGTGGCATCAGACTACCAAGACCCACCAGGAACCCGGTCACAAATATTCGATGTAACAATAATTTAATCATCAACAGATTTTGCTCTCGACACGCGATCCGTCGCACCGTCGCTTCGTGCAGCGAAATCTCGTTAGCGACAAATTGAATTCCCACCGGCACTCGCTTGAACGATTCGTCCTTTTCGGCATCCGATGCGATAAGTTTTTTAGGACGACACGCCGGATGATAGGAATCATTCAATACTCGTTACCAGGTTTTAGGGGTCTGGCTAGATATTGGGAAACTCTAGTGTACTACATACAAGTTCTGAATAACAGGTAAACGATAAAGCTTCTAGAAATAAGCTACCGCGACTGTATAAGTAGGTTCTTAAACTTAAATAAACTTTTTTAAAACTTAAATTTTTTTTAACTTAATCCATTCTAATCCATACTAATATTATAAATGCGAAAGTAACTCTGTCTGTCTGTCTGTCTGTCTGTCTGTCTGTCTGTCCGTCTGTTACTCTTTCACGCCTAAACGGCTGAACGGATTTTGATGAAATTTGATATAGGTATACGTTGAATCCCAAGAACGGACATAGGCTACTTTTTATTAGAAAATAAGGGGGGATGGGGGTAACACCACCTTTGAAAGTTTATATGGAAAAATGTTTATTTTTAAAGTTAGAGATATGAAATTTGGCAAAAATATAGCTCGAAACTTGGATTAAAATATAGACTACTTTTTGTTTTGAATATTAGGGGAGAAAGGGGTAAAACCGACCATGAAAGGATGTAGTCCACGCGACTGAAGTCGCGGGCACAGCTAGTTAGTAAATAAATGTTAAAACTTTTTTGGTAAATAAATGTTTGAAAATGATACGTTATACGCAATTTCGAAGGTTTCCTTTAAACTTTGTCAAATGCTTGTATATGTTTGTTATGTGTTGGCAACGAGAACGCACGAAACCCTATTTTAATTACACAGGGCGTTTGCAGCCAACCTGCCGCTACTAAATTGAATGTGTTGAAAGCGATGAACTCACTCGTAGCATAGTCCAAATTCATTTGGATTCAGGCATAGGCCCAAAACGCGAATAATTGAAGTGTTAACGGTGCGTTCGTGCCTGCCGCCCCGTGACTTACTGCGTTTACGCCCACAGGAAGTAGGGGTAAACTATTCCATTAAATCTTACGAGTCTGACTAATGTAATAAATTACAAAGTTTTCTACTTAATTTCCATATAATTATATGCGGCACTTGAAAACTATGACCTCACCCGTAGGCAGTCCATTTGCCAACTTATTACATCAAACGTGTGTCCCTTCCTTTTAGTTTCTTTCCTGCCTATTATATGACTTTCAGCCTACTACACTAAGAATAAGACCATATTATTAATACTAATATTAAAAAGATGGAGTTCATTATTTGGCTGCGCGTACCTTCTTACATTAAGTTTTCGCAGATTTTTATCAGATTTTTAGACTCAATGTGTACACGCAATGTCGCAAGATTGTTATAAATAATCATTGACCCACGCGCTGGTCCGTTTGATATAATTTTATGGTAAAAAACAGGAAAATACAATTATCCTTCACTTAAACTGAATTATATTCATCCAAATGCTATGTTTTGCTAAATTATTCTAAGAGTTACAGAAATGAAAAACTTTTATTCTTCTAGTTTAGTTGTGTAAATAATAGGAATATAATTCAAACATTTAGTTTAGTCTATGTCAACGTAATCGACACCATTAACACGTTTAAAAGGTTTAAATCCTAAATTTAAAATATTTATTTTAGCAACAAAATGTGTAAATAAAAATCTAGGTTTGAGCAAAGCATAAAGAATCCTCTTGCTGATTCCATTCAGGAAGTGACATTTAGCCCCATTCTACCCATGAACATACAAGGTTTAGCCCTCGCACCGTGAAACATGATTTACATTTTACAATATGCTACAGACGATGTATGTACATATAGTAGTGGATAACTATAAACAGTAGACGAGAAAACCAGACGTCGCACTAAAACGTCGTAACATGAAGTGTCGTATTAAATGACTTACTGAAACTCTGCCACAACGATTCTCGGGCTTCCGTTGATTTCCCTGATGCTAGACACAGATAAAACTTCAATTTATATTTTCAGTTTACATCTCAGGCTGGGGAGTCAGGTCTATCTGCGCCGACAACTACGAAATAAGTCGCGACGGGAGTTAGGTACCTACTGAGCACAGAAGTTTTCTTTGTGGAATTGGTTTTTGCCTAATATTATAAACACTTTTCCTTTTATGAAAGTTGGTATATTGATTTTACCAAACGTTAAAGACTTGTGATAAAACTCAATTCTTGTGTTTAAAATAAATTAATTATCATCCTAAATAACTTAATTGTTTGCTAAATAACGTAAAATCATTATTTAATTAAGTTAATTAAGAGTCCAAAATCTGTATGGTTATTCATTCATGTCACACATGGAGACCTGCCTTGGAGAAGTCTCAACGAGTGGTCTATCGGTCTTTAAGGAAGGTTATGTTTCCACGATGCCGGGTAGGTACGTATTACCGATTAATAAACTATTAATTATTAATCTTAAGAATCGTTAAGTTAATTCCTTAAAAGGTCCTAAAATGTCTGCGTGAACCAAGTGAACGGATTTTTTAATGATGAATAAACGAATGCATAAGAAAGAAAGAAAGAAAGATAAATATTTATTAGGTACTGTTCGTACATAATTAGGTAAATTAAACAATGTGGTATCAACTAACATGATAGGTACCTAAAAGGTCTCCGTTCAGCACATGTCGTGGTGACGCTGTGCGCACCACGACGCTGGTATTCTTCGGAAACCTGAGGCGGAGTAGATACGGCGACCAGCGCTGCATCGAAATACGCTATAATTGTCTTATATCTAAAATAAACGAAAACTAAATAAGAATTTAATATAAAAAGACGTATGTACAAACTGAGAGCTGAAATTGTTTGCCAGTTTAAATCGTTTTACTGATTACCTATTCTTTTTTTTACAGCTAACCTTTCACCAAATGTACACAGAGCTCTACGTAGCGTTAAACAAAATTCAATTTAAGCGATCGGCTACATCGAATCAGTAATTTTATCTGCAAAATCCAGACTGCCAAACGTAATAAATAAATGTATATGCTTGAATCTTGCCTGAACGGATTGAAGGTCTATTAGGGTTGAAGCGATGGAAGCCAAGCCATACAAACTAGTTTGCGAATACAATCCGCCGTCCGAAATGCAATTGAGTCGCGGCCGCTTTGAGACAAGATTTTAATAGCTTTTGAACGTACATACTATTATTGCAGCGCAAGTTCATCGTTCTACAAACAATATATTTTATAGACTTTTTTATTATTTAAAGTTGGTTTGGAAAATATTTCATTATAAGCATTATGTCAGCCACTTGGATAAGGTCGTCTGATGAATGGCCATCCTATGGTTTTTCTGTTACTTGGTCATAGATTTTTAATTCTTTAATTCAATAAAAATGCTCTTAGCACTAATCTAACTAACTTATAAAGAGGACGGATTTGATTATATTACTGTTTGTTTGCTAGGCTACACTACACTACAACTACTCAACAAATTTTAAAATTCTTACAGTGTTTAAAAGCCACACTACCCCTGGATGTCATCCAGGGGTAGTGTCAGGGGTCTACATAAATATTGAAAAAAAAGAATATCCTTACTCCTTATTACTCTTACAATATAACATGCAAGTTTATAAAATGATCGATAAGTGCGAACGAGGAGCGTAGACACTAACTAAAATGTAAAAAATAGCGCAGTTTAGTCATGCTTTGTATCAAAAATCGGTGTTCATTTCTATTGTAGCCAAACTTACCAATATGCTTCATACTGCTGCAAACAACGAATAATGGAACTGACTTCGAGTATTACGCGCCTGAAAGCTTTTACCGTATTGAAAGAATGCATCCGAGCATAATAGAACTGAACACACATACTGCATTTCTCACTATAAAGCATGTCGATGTTCTATGAAATATTGTGATTAAATGGACAGTGTATTTTGAATTATTTATCATTTTCTTTGTTGTTTATTTAACACGTTAGTTTTTATTATTTTAGATACTATCTCTAAATATACTTCACTGAACAGTAGTTGTTGCTATTAACTCTGTTATCGTTATTTTGAGGTAATAATTATGTTTTTTATGTTATTCTAGTATCCATCTGGTCAATCCACAATTATCCAATTTGGTCTAGTACCTAATAGATAGTAAATTTATGCGCGTACACTACTTTTTTGTTTTATATATTACATGTACATAGTTAGTATTTATATAAATAAACACTGACATGACGATCAAGTAATAACAAAAAGTTTCATTGGCCATTTTTGCCACTTAATTAGTATTGCCAATATTAAGATACCATTTTCAATATTGTTCCATAAGCCAAATGGATAAACTTAGATATTAATTGTATATTTACATCAAGTAACCTAACATATTAGATATGACATCTAATTTGTGGAGTCACCATAATAGGTGTGAGCATTTAATTTATTATTTTACTGACGTTTTGACTTGTCTTAATACGAGGATCATTTCTAACAATAGACTCACCAATTCCTCCAGTAACAAAAACTGGTATATCCGCCAATTCAGCAGCTACGATTGTTCCGGCGACTGTGGTGGCCCCGTCGAGCCCGGCGGCTGCAATGGGCGCCAGGTCGCGTCTCGAAGCCTTCACGACCCCTTTAGCTTGTGCTAAGTTCCGAATCTGGTCTTCCGTTAAGCCCACTGTTAGCTGGCCTTTTAGGATAGCTATTGTTGCTGGTGTGGCACCCTGCACACAATATATTAGTATTATGATTTACAGCACCATTTGACGCAGATATGCAATGTGTGTGGGGTACATAAAAAACAAACTTATTCAACCATTCAATCTCAATGCAGTGATAATCTGATCCATGAGATGTATAGGAACACCAAGACAGTTTTGCAACTGGCAAACCTTATTGTCAGATGTGTTAAGCCACCAAATGTCTTGGCTAAGTAATAATTTATCCGTATCCAATACAGGTTAGGGTGTGTTAACGAAACACATAATACTTACTCTTGAAACCTAAATGTCGGAATAGTGACAAGTTCAATATGGCCACTCGTTTACCATACTTTTAGGTATTGCATAATGAGGTATGTCTATACTGACTACATTAAAATATTTTGATCAATTAAATTAGATAACTGGTAATATTCTTCAATACAATCAATCATTGTTTGATGGTTAGCAGGAATTAAAAACTTCTATTGCTTTAAATCGTTTCTGATACTGGGCACTATTGAGCAAAGCGCATTGACTATGATATATCAGATATATGTTTGTAGCTACGGTAAGTCTTGGCATCACCTCGGTGGAAAGATTTCCACCCGGTTCTCTAATTAAATAGAGGAATTAAGTAGATCGATAAAACCATAGTTGCACGTCCAAATTTCTATTCCGGCTGACTAATAGAGTGAAAGTACAAAAAAAAACTATTTTTAAAAATATATCCAAAATTAAATTTAGTTATACTACCGAACTTGATCATTTAAATGGTGTTATTTATCTCCATTTTGGTACTTACAGATTTTTCCGAAATGTCTTTCAAGAGACTTAAATAAACATTAGATATACGTACACAGTTGTTTAAATAAATCACGCCAACGAACCAGACCATTTCATTTAATAATGGTATGTAAGCATTTTTCTATTGACACTAAAGGTCGACCAGAGGACATGGTGTGACCGACACATACGAGCATTGTTACTTTCAACTAAAACTACGTCTAGTCTTGATTTACAACACTGGCTTTTAAGTGATAGAAAACTGCTAAAATAAAATTGATACAGTCCCAACCGTTTGGTGAGTTATGACTGAAGAAGTTTTCGATACATTACTGGTGTCAGATGCTGGAGTTTTACTTTTAATATTGATGGTACATATATCTGTATACCTACAGTTTAGTTCGACCAGTACATCTTAACCACCCTTAACCTTTCTTGCCCTTAATTCTACGGGATGAGTAAGAAGTTGAGGATTTATGTAACCACAAAGATGAAATACCGTGATGCGCTGGCCGTTCTAGTGAATGCCATTGACTTGCTCTACGAGAACTTTGATTATGTTAGACCCCTTAATCCGGCTAGTTTCGGAATCTTGCGACTTGGCGTAATTCGCTGACGTCTCTTACCTATACCTATAGATCAAGAAGTATCTTGGGTTTAGTTTGAATTGGTCTGTGATTCACTAATCATTTTTTTATAAAGTCTGAAAATATTTATAATCCTCTTACAATATTTTGGTCAAAGTAAATTAAATTTAATTAGTAAACTGAGGCAGTTTATTTTTCGAAATTAGAAGCTGCAACCAGTAAGGAAGTAGTTACTTATTTAATTACTTTTAATGTTAAAGCATAAAGTTATAACGTAACATAAATTGAACGATACATTTTGTTTTGTTTATGTATTGGCGAATCACTGCGGGGAAATCAGTAAAATTCGTCATAAAAAAATCTTGTCGGTATCGAAATGACTCATGGTTTTCTCAAAACCATTTCAATTTACCAATCCTTCCTCACAAATCTATCTTCAAATCTCGTGCCAAAAGAAATATCTGCGGTATTATTATAACAAGAAGGCTAGAACTCGTAATAGTTTATATGATTATTAAACTTAAACAGTAATTGTTTCCCATAGCAAATAATCAGGCTAGCTGTGCGTTGCAAAAACTGGTCTATCTCTTTATGTCCGGTTCCAATCTTTGAAAAACGATCCGATTACTACGAACGGATAGTAATAAATTATACGAGGCGTAAGCTAAAAACGACTGACGGACGACTGATAACAGCTGATATTGAAAGTACCTAAATTTAAAAATTAGAATTAACGAATCGTAGAAAAACGGATACTCATTTTTGACACATTACGAATAGCCCGATGGTAAACAGTTATAATGTTCTGTCTATACCCGCACTGCCAGTGCAAACTTGTACGTGTTGCTAATCATTCTAAAGCTTACATTTTACATTACTTAATTGAGGCTATTTGGCATTAAAAATCCGCTAGATGACAAAGGGTACGTGGGCAAAAAACTCGATTAGTCATGTCAATAACAGACCTGCATGACATATAAATGACCAAATAAAATAGCGTCTGAACCGTATCTAGCGGATTTCTCAAACGTTTCATTGAAGAAATCAAGTAATTATCAAATACTGAATTACTTTTTCCCTGATGATGTTTTCAACTTCCAACGCAGTTTCCAGATTCTTCGGGTATGGCATACCATGCGTAATAATTGTGGACTCCAGGGCAACTAAAGGCTTGCCTGCAGACTTGGCCGCCTGCACCTCTTCCGAGAACACGAATGGAAGCGGTGGGGTACTAACCCCCCTTCGGAGGGAGGTTAATAGGCGGGAATTCCTCCACGTAGTCTTCAGAAAATACGCCATCTTGATTCCTAAAAATAGATTTCAGGTCGTTAACTAGAAGCAATATACATAGTTGTTTGAAATAAGAAGTCGGAGTAATGGGATAAGGTTTGAGTTGTAATAGTATCTTTGCTGAACCTTAATGTCGTGCTCATTATCTTAAAATATCATTTGTAAGTAGACTGTCAGTATAGTTTGAACTAATTAAGATAAATTAAATGCTTAGCTAAAACTGTTAAAGAAAAAAATGATTGGCGATCTCCATTATATTTTTGGGACAATTAAGTAGGTACATACTTAGCCGCGGTTGGAAAGGTTTTTTTAACTTATGATATCAATAAATGCTTTGATGTAAGATATCATCAACAATATAATGTCATGAGATTTATGCAAAGCATGTACAATAACTTTGTAATAAAAGAGAAACGTCTGTAACTCGCATGCTGCCTTTGCTGCCCAAGTATTAAAATAGTTAAGATTAGATATATACCCTACTGTTTAATTTTCAACATTTATATTGTTCGTTAAAGTATATAATATCTTAATAACAATGTTAGTAGACATTAACAATGTCCATTCGATTTGATAAATAAAATACCCAACTCTCCTTACGAAGAAAACCTTAATTCGACAAGAAAGTATAAGTAGGCATTTCACAGCGGCTTAAACTATGAAATTTTTACTTACACTCCATTCAATTAGGCGCCCTCTCGTTGTAAAGAGAATATTTATTTCATTAAAGCCGAGAAGCTAATATCTCGTCTCGTCGCTTTTGTTGAAGGGCTTCTTGTAACAAAAGATTTTCACGGGAACTCGTTATTTTTCACGCCCCATGTTTCTGTTGGCCTAGTATCAGACGGAGATGGTGATCGATATCTCGGTGTAAAGTTTAATGTAAAATGTTTCTAATGTTGTGTCTAATAATCTGTGTTTACAGAAAACAAATCTGTAGTTAGAGTACGAATATGAATAAGCTAATGAAACGTAAAGACAGATAACACCGAATAAAAAATACGATCTGGAAGTGAATTAAAATTAATATTTCGTGAGTGGTTATCTTATTGGACATACACATATACTTAATAACTATTTATGCATATTTTACTTCAATATATTACAAGATATACCGATATTCATAATATTGTTGCGATTGTGAATAATGTTATAAATGAATGTAATGTAAAAATAACTATCAAAATGATACTCTCTAAAATGGTATGCGTAATCACTTCATACTCATAATATAAAACAAAGTCACTTCCCGCCATCCGCCCCTATGCATGCTTAGAAGATCGGATTTTGATGCGATTTTTCAAATACATAGAGTGATGCATGCAGACGGTATGTAGGTACATATGTGAAAGTAATACATATTATAGTACAAAAGCTGAAAAATACATTAGTTTCTACATGTCACCCGTGCGAAGCCGTAGCAGGTTGCTAGTCTTTCATTAAAAATTAAAGATTCGCTATGTCTCGAAAATGTCGGTAGCCTTGTCTGTAGTTGCTCAGTTATACGATGCAGTTAATTTTTATTATTTTGTGACGGCAATCCGGTCGGAAATGTAAATTTTGGAGCTTTCTTTTTATTATAACGTTAATTTTGTTTGAATGTGTTGATTGAATCGAACATATTATGAGTATTAAATCAATTTACGATACTTACGAGAGCAGCATTCTGGAATACTTTGCATTTTTGCGAACTGCTACAGTTGAATACGTATATGCCGAAAATCAACATTGACTGACTACGTGATCCTGACTGTTGCGCTCAGAATCGAGAGTGTGATATCCTACCAAGACAAACGTCTATTAATGTACATTCTGTCTCCAAATCATTATCTTATATGTATGGAAAATAAAGAAACGCTTAATAATTTGATTGCTTCTTGCCGATGTTTCGTTTTAGTTGCATCAATCGTGATCACGAGTTTTAGCCTAAATACTAGTCTCAATCGTAAATCTCTCGCACAGAGTTTGCAAATCTTCATCTCGTTCTTTTTTTAGTGGACTCTATCTCGCGTTTTTAGATTCACCACACACAGATTTTTCTTCCCATAATGCAACATAATTACTTTAATACAGATAACTAGTAGTATTCAGGGTGGTCTTCAATAGTTCTAACACCGATGAACGTTTGATAATTATTGAAATTATGTGGTGGATAAAAAATACTATAGAGATACGACGTTTTATTCTTGCATACCTAAGTCACGATTTTAGGATGGCTTAGCTCATTCCATGTGATGTTCTACTACCGTTTATAAGAAGTCAAAAAAATATTTCAGGTTTATATTTAGCACATAATGTACATAATATAAAACATAAATCTATCAAGGAATGTTCATTATTGCTCATAAAACATTTTTACTACCTACTTAGCAACAATGTGACAATTTTATTAAAATATTTATCAAGAGATTATCAAAACCAGACACAACATGTTTTTATCATGTAGGTACACGATAATTTGCTACTCAAAAAGTGATTTTCATTTTTTTCTTTGCCAGGTCTACACAGACAGTAATCAATCATGACAATAGGTATTCTGGCGCGACGTGAAGCTCTCTGCCAGCCTTTTAATATACAATAGATGTGCCATTGGTATGTCAGTAACCTTACAACCTGGGTGGAATACCAATAGAATCACTTTACTTCTTAAATGCGTTGCTGAAGTTGTGACACGACTACGGCTGTTAACAAATGTGATCTTGTTTTTTTAGACCTGGTGGCAAACGACAAACAAAAATATATAAGATTTAAAAAAATGTTCGATCCCAATTTTTTAATCCCCAACTTTAAAACAACATGGTGATACAAGGTCCACGTGCCTGTCTATCTGTCTGTGTGTCTGTCCATAGCCTCGTAGCAGTGCCGAAACAGAAGACACCATTTCTATTATTTTTTTAAAGGTTAATTCTCAAATAGGGGCCTGAAAATGCGGCAAAATGGTTCCAGTAAAGGATGGTACGGCAGTGTTTGCTTTGCTTCGCGCTCGACTTGGCGGGGGCACTGCCGTGCCCCCCGATTAATCCGGAGTGCTATTAGCTATGTTTGATCAAAATCGTTTAAAGAATAATATTATGATAAAACCGCATGCATTTAATCATTATCTACACGAGCAGTTTTTTCAGCAGAAGTAAAAACGTACTAACATCTACCTATAAATTGTCTAATTGGATGCTGCAATTTTAAATTTGAAGCCATTGACAAACAGCACCTGGGGGTCTACTCCCAAAAACGAAACGAACAATAGAAAGGTTACGTTTTTGAAGATTAATCAAAAGTTCGGGAGTTAAAACGTAGTTTTTGATTTACAGAAATTATATTATGTTGAATGAAAACGTTTAATTCACAATCAAAGGGAATTGGTTACGATTATAAGAATTAAAATTGATATCCGTAATCGGAACCGATATATTTCGTTTTTAGGGTTCCGTACCTCAAAAAGAAAAAACGGAACCCTTATAGGATCACTTTGTTGTCCGTCTGTCCGTCCGTCTGTCAAGACCCTTTTTCTCAGGAACGCGTGGAGGTATGAAGCTGAAATTTATATCAATTACTCAGGTCTACTGTCCCTTGAAGCTGTGAAAAAATCAAACTTCTAAGCCAACGCAATCAAGAGATACAGCCGTTTATGCCGCAAATTTTCGACACTTGCAAGGGAATCAAAACCTACAGGGTGCTTCCCGTGAACTCAGAATCTTGAAATTTGGTACGAAGCAACGTCTTATAGCATAGATAAAGGAAAAATTACGAAAACCATAAATTTTTAGTTACATCACATAATATATATTTTTTTAATAATTTTAAACTTACTACCCATTTCCTCATAAACGCGTAGAGGTATTAAATTGAAATTCATACCAAATACTCAGGTCTATAATACCTTTAAGCTGTAACAAAATCAAACTTCTATGTCAACGCAATCAAAAGAAACAGCAATTTAAGCTGCATATTTTGAAACTCGCAAGTACTCGCAAGGGAATCAAAACCTAAAGGGTACTTCCAGTCGACCTAGAATCTTGAAATTTGGCATGAAGCAACGTTTTATAGCACACATAAAGGAAAAATTCCGAAAACCTTAAATTTTTAGTTACATTACAAAATATTTATGCTCCTCCATCTTTCCCCATTGTAATGTTATGAATTTCATTTTGCAATAAAAATACCATAGTTATGACTCGATTGTCGTAATGAACGAACTTTGTAAACCTTGCAGGTTTGTACGGAACCCTCGGTGCGCGAGTCCGACTCGCACTTGGCCGGTTTTTGGGAGTAGACCCTCTGGTCCGTTTGAATGTTCTCGATATTAAATCTGTCCACAGAAGTTACAAGTATATAACTCCCTATCTAAAACTAGGTAGGCGAAAAAACTGATTCAGTAACAAAAGTGGGCCAAAGTACAAAGTTATGGCTGTGAAGCTCAGAGGTGAAGAGGCGAGATTCGGGCCACGACATTGATTAATGTCGCTCACTAGCCCTCGTCAAACTGCAGGTTAACCCTGACTGATTACATCTAAAACAACTATGGTCTAATGGTCTGCTATCATAAAAGGTGTACACAGTTCTCTGGCATAAAGATTTAATCTCTTGTTATACAGCCAATGTTAATTTTTGATGCCCAAAAGAGTTAACAAGTTCTTTCCTTCACATTAAACGAAGGTAATTAGGATATTATGATCTAGTCTTACCCATTGTACGATTGTCGAATCAATAGAGGTACTCTGGCAAACCTTAAACATTGAACAAACATTGATTTTTGTGAAGGAAGTCTATCCTTTATCATAATCCAATCGTGTACGATAAGAAACAGACAAAACTTAGTTTTCGTATTCAAATCCTTTTTCAACGTTATGAAAATAACAACAGAAGTTGTCTATTAACTTGCTATAAAACTGCTTATTTTCTTTGCAAACTCGTATTATGTAGAAAAGTAAATTAGAACGTCCAAACAAAAACAACAATAATATTCCATTGCAATGGGTACGAACCTTTTGCAGCATAATTTTTACGAGCAGCCAGTCATTATTGAAAACGGATAAAATAAAAACCTTAACGTCATATCGGCGTAACTTTACTGTTGCCGAGCAACAGATTGCTTGCAAGCAACAGCTGTTTACTCGACAACCAAACTGTCATAACAGTGTTTTTCATACTGCCGTTGTAATTGGATATAAATAAGTGTGCGATTGAATATACAGATTTTATAAAGTTTTCCTGTTTACTCGTTTTATAGAAGTTTTAGGTAAGAGCTTATTTGTTTTTGTTATTGATTTTTTTAGGTTAAAAATCATAATACCACGCCTCGACTTGCGATCGCTGACGTTCGTTCGCTCTGAAGTAGGTACTCTTGATTGTATGATTTGGTTAGGCAAATGCTTGACTAACTTTTCTAGAAATCTTAGTAAAAACCTCATTTCTAGAGTTGGACAAAAGTGGACCATAATATATACATTTTATAAAACAAATTTGCTAGGCATGTCATACTCGCTAGGCTGGCTCAAACAAAACAAAGATGGGCGTCTTCCAAAACTCGGATAAATAATCTTTTTTAAAAATGGTTCTCGTACATAATTTTACTGTAAAACTAAAACCAACATTGTACGTATTCTAAGAAGGAATTGGAATGAAACATTTAAAATTCTTTCGCCATTAAGAGGGACCCCACACTAGCGTCTTTCGAGCGTCAGCGTCTTGCCGCGCCGACGTTGTTTGGGCGTTGCGTCGACGCGGCGCCCGCTCAGCGTCGACGCGGCGCCCGCTCAGCGTCGACGCGGCGCCCGCCCAGCGTCGGCGCGGCGTTTGAGCGGCGCTTGCGCTGGGCGTCCTCTGCACATCGCGTTCGAGCGTCGCGCCGCGCTGACGTCATGTACAGTTATTTCGAAAATGGAAATGTAAGATTGGAATAACGCACAATATGTATAATGTTTTATATTGCAGTGATAAATTAATGCTTTCAACTTGTAAAGGAAAAAATATATTTTACCTATTTGACACATGGCACGAAAAGGCAACTTTAGCATTTATTTTCTCGAAAACTAAAAGTACTTAATTGAAAATGGGTTTCTTCGGCAATATGAGCTAGTATTTTAAGCTACATCCATATTTGCTATCAGCTAAAAAGTCTTCTACCTACTGATTCTAAAACACGGGCGGGCCGAAACAATTGAGTTGATCATTGTACTGTTGTCAAAATAAACGCTGCGGCACGCGTCGGGCCGGCGCGGCGCCTGTGGAGCGCAGTCCTGGCGTTCGTCATTTCGACCGCGACGCTGCGCAAGCGTTGCGTCGGCGCCGCGTCGACGTTGCGTCGACGTCGCGTCGGCGTTGCGTCGACGTCGACGCTCAAAGAACGCTAGTGTGGGGTTACGCTAAAAATAGGAGCACTTTTTCAAGCTATTCGTCACACGAGATTAAAAACTACCCGGCGGAATGGCCAGAGAGCGCAATTTTTCTTCTGTAACAATATTTTTTCGCTTCATCCCCTAATCTTTGCATACACACTCGGAGGAAAGGTTAATACAGTTTTAATACAGAGTAGGTAGAAATATCTACATGCCAACAAAACAAACATTTTAGCAAACTGATGAAGTTTTTTAAAAAGGATTGAACTCTATCTACAATTTAATACATTAAAAAATAAACGTGTTTCTAGAATGTGTATGTTAATATTTAAAAAAAGAACTGCTTGAATACTTTATAAAGTAGAACAAAGCAAATTAATTACTTCAGTTATTGTTTAGAACCTATAAAATATGTTGAAACCGAGGAATTGTTTGCTTGATGAGTCCTCAAAGATATCACATTTAACAAAAAATGTTTTAACTCATGTTGCGTTGAAATACGTTAGATCTAAAACTATTTTTAAATATAAATGTTGGTTTGCAACGTCGTCTTCTCAAGGACCGTAGTCACGGAACAGCAAAAATATTTTTACCAAATAGAGATTGCTTTCCGTCATTGATTTTTATCGTGTATTATTGAGTAGAATAAAACCATATGTAAATTTGGGGCATACTCGTGTTATCCATACAGCTACTTAAAGCTTAATGATCGGTGGATACTGAAAGACGCATTAGCTTACGCGACTCGCACGAAGCTTTCCATCTATTTACCATATATGTATGGAAATCTACGGCCCTAATGTCTGTCGTTTATTATTCTAGTCTCAGGAATTTGAACTACGATTGTATTATGTTGTTCTTTAACGTTTGTTGTTATATGAAACTGGGCCACATAATAAAACGGTTAGCTAAAATTTTATTAGAAGTTCCCACTCTTAAATAAAATAAACAAACTTAAATGAGGTATGCAAAACAGTTTCTGTGTCGATATTGAAATGGCTGACTGACTTATAAAACTAAACACAACTTTATGTAAAATTAATAAATAATACATCTTCAATTATTCATTGAATATTGAACAAAGAGATTATGACTAAAATAATTAAGTACTATAAGTTAATAATACAATACAAGTATTTTACAGTAATTTAAAGCTAAACTTTAAGAGCTGTTACTTTAAATAACCGTAGATATTATGTAGCTAATAAATCCTTTTGGGGTCAAAATTTAAAATGTTCGATACGAAATGTATTCAACTGCGACTTACATATCTTAATGTTCACGTACATAAATAACATCAATACTACAATCGAGTAAGCCTGAGCGAGAAAGGTAAATTTCCGTCCGTACGGACTCTGTTCGAATTGTTTCAAGATTGGTGGCCGCACGCCGTACAGTCTGTTCCTTGGCCGGTTTCTTAAGCTCGATGTTGATGTGTCCCAGGGGTAGTACATAGACTTATTCTGAGAACTGAGAATACAATACTATACTGGCCAGTAAAGTAGTCCTTTAATTATTTAAAACCAATGCCAACATATTATTTAAATGTGTCGAAAACCTCTTTATTTCGATACGGGCACATCATAAATAGCATTCATTGTCACAAATAATTATACTTTTCAGTTTCATTCATTTATGCTTAAAGAAATTTATTCTCAAAAAAGATATTGATTAGTTCGGGAAGCATTCACAAGATTCTCCTCAAATACCTTCGGAAGGAGGATAGTTTCGCGCTGGACCACCCAGCAACCTCAACGAACCTCAGTAACAGGTCTATAAAGATAGATGTCGTGATATGATCCTAAAAATTGAGGCAGGTTCGTCTCGGCGCGTTTACGACACAGTTTTCGAAAATTGGTTCAGACGCATGAATCTTTGTATAAAGACTGGGGAAGAGTTCTTTGAAACAGTTTAATAAAGTTATTTTATTCATAGAACTTGGATATTTCGTTTTTGAAATATTCGTGAGTGTCCCACGTATGTGATCTAAGTACAATATGCACGTCAACCGAACAGCACACCAGTTAAACTTCATTATTTTGTCAATAACCATGTAGCGATAAGTTTTTAATAATCAAACTTTGAAGTTGAATTGGTACTGCTTCACTGTACATGTTTCGCCGAGTGCACTAGTTTACTGACTGAACTGATTTATAATTCATACCCTATCTAAGCGGGTCCCGGGCGATGCTATGATAGACCTCCTATACGAAATTTCCGAGGAAAAATAGGACAACGTAATGGAGGCAATGTCGTATGAAAAATCGCCAAGATGGCAACAAAATATTTGTAAATGTCATATCAAAATTAACCAATCACGGAACAGTTGGACCCTAACGTGTCAATTTTGTAATTAAGTGAATCACACACTATAGACGTAATTAGGTACGGTCAAACGCAGAGTGTAAATCCTAGAATTCTTACATTTATTTTATGCAAAATTAATATAATAATACGTGAAGTGTAGTATTATGAGCTCACGGTTATCAACGTAGACATTAATGCTGCTTTCTTTGTAAAGTTTAGAGCTCAGATTAATTAAATACGTAACAAAGTACGAAGAAGCATCTCTAAGCTTATAATGCTTGCTGTCTTCTCTTTGTTAGCATGTGATAAACAACATTGAATTTTAACATGAAATACAGGCACCATCCACAGATTAATTTTATTAAAGGTTTTTATTTTTTAAAACATCGGATGCACTCTTACATTTTAAATTTAACGTTTAAACACGGCTTTCATGTTACCGAATCGAGTTATATGTGAAACAGGGCAAAATTAAGTACCTAAGTTTAAATGCTGTTGTAAGTGTAACCTGATATAATTATGGGGACTTAAATATTTACAAAATTTAACCGAACAAACGGGTTAAAAGGTTACTCGTCCACGTAGAAGTGGGCCTGGGAATCAATAGTGACTTAGTGTGCTTTTTCTACTTTTAACAGGGCCCGGGTACAATTTGACACCCATCAGAAATGGTTGTGTTTCATAAATCATCCATGTTTGTGCCATACGTGCTATACGTGGGTTTTATAGCTGACTGTAGGTTATACAAGTATTCTATTAGAGCTGTTCGATATTGCGAACTGTTGTTTAAAATAACATTCTCCGTTATTTAAATTAAAACTACCTACCCACGTATCTACTTTTTATGACTCGCTTTTACCAAGAATTTAGTAATTTTATTATTGAGCTTAGAATAAAAATTTTGCATCCTTTATCAACTTCTTCTGATTTATTAGAACTTAGTTCTTTACATTTTAGAATCTGAAAAAACACTATATAACTTTTGCTGATCAGCACTTGTGGTCAACTGATAATGCTTCTGTTTACTGACAGTTACTAGTCTTATGAAAAGTAAAAGGTTTGTTTCTTTGTAGGTTCTTTTATACTCAAGATTTTGAATTTTAATATTTTGGTATCCGTTTGTCTCATAGCCATGGCGTGGGGCTTGCCAAAACTGCCCGGTCTAACATTCTCGGATCCAACCAAGACCCAGTATCAGATGAGGAGTTCTCTCCGCTATTATCAGGGTCATCGGTTTCCCGATACCCTCATAAGAGGACCAGGAGGAACAGCCACTGATGTCGATAGCAACGCATTTGCTATGCCTGAGGATTCCGTCAAGTAAGTACCTATTCAGGGATGAGTATGTAGTTCTAAACTTATTCGGCAGAGGGTACTTACCGAAGGCTAAGAGGTTGGATACAACAGAAAGAAAATCATCGCCTACGACAACTTGCGGTTAGCTCTGTGAGAAGAATAGTACGCGCGATACTTGAAGGTCGCGGGTTTGAGCCCCGCACAGCATGGGGAGATGCAATTTTTCTGTTTCTTTGATAAAATATTTAATGTTTTCAGGGTGTTGTGTTCAGAAAATGTTACCAATTAACATCAGGTTGGATGAGGTCAATCCTGAAGTATAATATAAAAAAATACACACACAATGACTTTCTTTTTTCAGCTATGATCCTTCTCTTACATACGGACGCGTGAAGCAACCAGCCCTACCCGCGGTAACCCCTCACTGGGTCCACTACGACAAGCGCTGCCTTAACTTCACCGCGTTCTTTAAGCAACCGGTGTACGACAACCCTGACGAGAACTTCAGGGTGAGAGTCGTCAACATCGTCTACTTCCTTGAAGATGACACCATAACTGTTATGGAGCCAAGGGTCAAGGTATGTATAATTACTACATAGTAAAAAACAAAGCCGCTTTTTCTGTATGTCCCTATCATGCTGAGATCTTTGAAACTACGCAACGGATTTTTATGCGATTTTTTCGAGAGCTAAAGTGACGTATGAGGAAGGTTTATGTGTATAACCTGTATATATTAAATAACAGAAAAGCCGAAAACTTAATTTGTATTTACTTGCACCCGCGCAAAGCTGGAGCAAGATGTTCTTTTGGCAATCATTAACGAACATGACAACGATACTAGCACCTTCATGTCCTTACAAAATAAAACACTTAGAATGTGTAAATTTTAGTAGTCACTACTACTAAAAAGTCCATATTTCATCATCATAATAAATACATACTAATATTTTAAAAAGAAAAGATTTTATTGTTTGTTTCCTGTATTTTATAGGCTTGCAAAGTACTAAACTAATTTGAAAAAATGCATATACTAAACTTATTTGGACCACTATAATCTGTAAAAATCATAGAAAGTAAGTCGCACAGAATTATTATTAATTAAAAAAACTTACGAAAATTATGAATAGAATATATTCAACGAAAAAATATTGCAGTTATTTTATTAATCTATGAGATAATTCCAACAATGAACACTAAATGCAAAGGACATTAATGCGGTAGTCAATAGAACTGAACACATTAATTAGGCTCTACCCGATTGGAACAGCAATTTGGTGGTATCGGTAGGTACTAGTGATGTAACGAATATTTGCATTCGCATTCGCGAATATTCGCATATTTCTTGACATTCGTATTCGCATTCGCATTCGCAAAAAATATGCGAATATTTTGCGAATATTTACATCCGAAAAAAATAGGTAAGATGTCAATAACAAAAAGATAAATTAAAAGGGAATACGAATTTTTTATAATATTAATCATAAAACCTCAAACCTTCTAATTTACACGGAATTGCAAATATAATTATTAATTTTAATAATTTTAATTGTAATCACTGTCAACGAAACTAAACGGAAGGTCTTCCAACGAGGAGGGTCGAACGTCGAGGGTAAAATGCCTACCGCACCGTCACTCTCAGCGGGGAACAGAGAGTGCTGTCTCGCATCGACTAAAACCCCTCGATGGCCAACGTTGCGCAGTTGTGGGGGAGTCAAGATTCCTTGCGGATTCTACACAGGCTCCCCACAGCGCCTACCGCCAAGCGGCCCACCTCGCCGCGCAATACGCAGCTGGAGGGTGACAGGCCACCTGACACCCCCCAACCCCTCGGGAGGTAACGGACGTCAGGCTTATTCCACGCCTGGCGTCTCCGGTCCCAGCAGCGGATTTGCTGTGCGGCTCCGCTGCCTACCGCCTCTGCGGACGCCCAAGACTCTCAATCCAGCTCTCCCTCCGAGAGTCAGATGGAGTCCCGAAACCCACCAGCCGCGGAGGATAGGGAGGCCGGTAAACGTAATACCGTATCCTCCTCTTCCTTCGCGACCCCACTACGACGCGGTTTGCGCCCCGCGTGCCACTGCCGGGTCACGGAGGACACGGATGCCGGCAACGACACACCGCGGTCCTTCTCTTCCTCCGCGATCCACCTCTGCCCTTGCAGGCTTGCCGCAGAGAGCCACATGCTCTCCGCGGCCCAGCTTGGGATCCGTCTTTGTTTCACCCTGTGCGGTATCGGAGGCTGGGTGACAAGGCCAGCCTCATGGTTACTGATCCTCCCCATCACAACAAGATGCGGAACTCAGGGGGAAGAACGCAATCATCTTTACCTATTGATTTAACAACTGCCAAAAACTTCATAGATTTATTATCGCACTGTTTCGTTTTATAAATAACTCTTAAAGCGACATCTGTTTAACCTCTGATGTAATACATTTCTGGGAAGATGTTGTAATTCTACTGAATGCGCATTGTTTTTCTTTATGGAATTTTTCTAATTAACGATACCCGAAATTCGTGGCGCTATATTCAAAAATGAATATTCGCATTTGCATTCGCGAATATCAACGGCAGATATTCGCATTCGCGAATGCCTAAAAATCTATATTCGTTACATCACTAGTAGGTACATTTAAAACTGTGGAATGTGCATATTTGATGGCACTAATGCTTTTATTGTTGATACTAAAACCATAATAAGGATGAAAAGATAAACACATGAAATTTTCGTTTGAAAACATCAATTTATTTACGAACCTAATAAGATTAACCGTTAATTTAAAAATGTCTTGACTTTGTTTCGTGATCTTTACCACCGTGATACCTACCCAATTGATTTGCTTCCTAAATGTGACAAAAAAGTTTAGGCCTCTAGTACTTAACTTATATTTTCAGATGCATAAGATAAAAAAAATACCTGTAGATACACAAGTCTAATTGATTTTAAAATTTTCTAAATAAGTATTCATGTAAATGCTATCAAAATCGTCAAGCTATCATCAATGATTAACTTTTTCAGCTTTGTGTTTAGGTATAAGTAATTAGTGATTAGGGCACGTTAAATCAATTATTTGTTCTGGGGAACTCAAGTTATTTACACCCAATTTTAATAATTATCTTTCCAACTACAAAAAAAGAATCAAATCCAAATACTATTTATTGAACACAAACAAAAAATAAAGACCATGAAACGAATAAAATAATTGAAAAATAACATATTTATATTTAACCGATGGCGATTATTTTTAACCGATATTTTTTATTCCATAGGTAGATAAGTAGTTGACCAGGTGACAAGTTATTTTAAGCTCTAATCAAAACGAATTAATGTTAGTAAATATGTTTTTTGTAACACATTGTAATTAAGGATGCGATGTGGTTTGTGAAATTAGGCAAATATTAAGATATTGTGTAACAACCCCAGCTGTCAGCTGAGATACAAGACTAACGCACGATAACCAAAATACATGTTAACAAACATACATTACAGTGAAACATAATTGAAACGTCACCTACGATTTAATTATTCACCATAGCTGGTTGTGACGTAATTTTAATGTTGCCTCGTACGTAAAAGTGTACGTTTTGCAAATTAAATCATGAAGAAAGTAAACCAAGGTTGCTAAATTTGAAAATGACTAACAAAATTAAGACTTTACCTATTAGAAATATATTAATTTTGTTTGCTACTTCAAATAATAAAAAAGCCGTTAATGAGCGACCCACCGATAGAGCTTGTGAACGGATTGTGCTTGGCAGGCAGATTGTTATTGTGACCAATATTCAACCTCTAAAGGGACAAAATAGAAGTGCGTATTCGGAGTACGAAGTCGTGACATGCCAATAGTTTACCAAAATTACTGACTGGTTTTCTCTGAATAAATTCCGTAATATATGACTGATCATATAATATGGCCGATTGTTCAGCGTCTTGCTGTGAATAACGGCAATTGTTGAGATATTGACAATTATCGACCTTTATGAATCGGTTCCACCAGCCAAGTTCGACCACCTTTTTTATTAGTGATTGAAAGTATTGTCACTTTTCCCTATTCTTTTTTTTAATTTTCTAATTTATATTTGTTTGCTGTCCAATTTTTCCATTTCGCTTATATTGCAGAATTAAGTTTTGTTTAAAAACTCGTTACTTTTTTTGTCTGTGTATATTATTGTACACTAACCTTGTAACCCTAAGTGCGTTGAACACAATTAACTGAATTGTTTGTCGGGTTAATTCACAGATGTCCTTTAGCTAGCATTTGTCTTCAATGGAGAGTTTGTCGTTGCGAACCGGGCATATGAGAATTATTATGTTTTGATCCCGCTTATTTGTTATACGTATTGCATTTTTAACAAGTGCATTTTCGTACGCAGCAAAAAGGGGCATAATAAGTCTTTGTTGGTCAAAATTTCAAAATGTTTCAGATCTTAGTTTTATAAATAGTGCAAAATACCGAATAAACCGATGTGCCATTTATGCATACTACACAGAAAAATTCTAAACTGCCGTCGACTATAGTGTCTCCAAAATACCAGGCCAATTTTAATTTGGTTCTACAATTGTCTTGTGTCTTGGGTTCTACAAATTCTGGTTTGTACATAATATGTAAATACGTCACCATTATTTTCTATAAGTATGGGATTTTTTTTCGAACAATGTATTTTATAAACAAGTTGAAAATCATTTCACGAAAGGTTAAGGTAATCATTAAGTCAGCGTAAAGATAGGGGCTACTAGTAAATTTTATTCACACTATCTGAAATATGTATTCAAACAGGTCGGTGTACTTGTACCCTGTAAAGTTTTACAGTTCCAGATAGCCGTAACGAATTTCCTTTTATTTTCACCATGCGCAATAATTTTCCAACTTATTTAATACCCACTTATAAAATTACAATTTATTTCTTATCTGACGTCATGTCTTTACAAAATAATACTTCAGCAATAACGATTCTGTGAACGGTTAAGGTTGCATGCACGCAATGAAAGGAGCCATGCAACCCCCCCCCCCCCCCCCACTTCCGCCACGCTATGCTTCAATCGACACCGTAACCTGCACATGCTGCGCCATTTATCAAATCTTGTAAAAGCCATTAGCTTGGCCGCCATTATTATTAAAATGTTAGCGCAATAAATTATGATTTAATTGTGTCGTTAAGTTATTAGTACCTAGTAGTAATGAGCTGTAAAATTTATTTTATCATGATTGTTGAAAATCATGTAGTATATGGAGCTAATATTAAGATGTCAGTGATATTGGTTCATGAACCTAAACTATAAAATCAAATTGGGACGCAATTCATTGAATTTATTTTTTATAATGCGACGAAAGTGCATCGTTTTGTTTAACAATTATGACGACGCTTCATTAAGTAAGCCGCGGCAAGTAGGTACATTAAAACCACAAATTTAATCATCAAAGTCTTCCTCCTTTTGACTGTACATTACCACCAGACAACGTCTTATACACTTAACTGAACCGAGAGTAAATAATAATATATAAATAATAAATGACAATCACACCAATCACCTGGTCTCAAATTAAGGTTTTCCCTTGTACTATAAGCACCAGACGACGGACGGACTACGTCAACCCACCCAGACCCAAGTAAATATAACTAGCTTAAGCACTTGAGTCAACCCATAATGGATACTGCAACCAACCAACCATTATAGCCTAAAGCTATTAAAGATAAATTAGAAAAAACCTACCTACTTCGTTTAAGCCATTATTACAAAATAAACGACTATACCAAACTTATCCAATGTCTTAAATATAATTCAACTCACTACACGCATCGCCATTCCGAACCCAATTTGCGTCGTTATTCCCGCAAAAATCCCGAGACGTAATTTAACCGTTTAACCAAATCCGTTTCTGCCGAAAATAGACCGATTGCGAAGTACTCAAGACTATGGTCTTAGGGGCGTAAAAAGTGACCCATTTTTCCGGACGGAAGCGATTAATTTCGAGCATTTAAATAGACTTTTAAGGCATTTTGGAGGTTTGAATTTAGGTAAACTCATTTGGGTGCCACTTACAAAGGTGGGTACAGACAGTCGAAGTGTTGTTTTATAAAGCACTTGGCGTGCGGGGCGTGCGTCCCGAATAACAAGCGAGACTGGAACAATACAAATATTGCGGGCCGGTTACACATTAGCCCTGGGTCCTGGCGGACGTGGCTCAGCCGAGGAATGAGCTTCAAATTGTATTTTTAGGGTTCCCTACCTCTAAAGGAAAAATCGGACGCTTACACTCTTCGTTATCCGCCTGTCCGTGAGTCTCTCTATCTGATAGTCGAAGAGCATTTCTCAGAAACGCGAATAAAGTTAAAATTAATACCAAAATAATGCGATCCCTTAAAGTCCGCAGAAAGAAACCCTCTAAGTCTACGCAATCAAGAAATACGACCAATTCTGCCGCATTTCCCATACATTCGAAAAAGCAATCAAAACCGATGGGGTACATCAAAATCAAGAATTTGACGAGAAGCGCAAATAAAGGAACCAATTTACAATTTCTTTTTTAAACATTTTACTCACAAAATTCTATGACATACTGTGAACATTATTTCCTAGAATTGTGTGTAAATATCACATAGAAAATAACATCACACACATACTTATATTTTTAGTCTTTTGTAGCGGTAATTAATTAATTCGTGCATTTTTTATTTTTGTGGACGACTAAAAATGTAATCAAAATCTAAGGGACATATCTAGGTGGGCTAGAAAGATATTTTTTAAGAAGCTAATCTTAACGATACAAGTCTATACTTATAGGATTGTTTTATTCATACAAAACCAATTATTTTCGTTACGTAACCCTCCGTTGAGAGTTCGACTCGAACTTTGTCGTTTTTTTCAGTTTTAAATTGGTTGCGGCGGGTCACAAGCCGCACGGCGAGACTATTATTTGCAACACATGTTATGTTCTGGTATTTTTTCATCGTAATCGTCATAAACAGAAAGTCTGAAAGTGTAACTAACTGTGTGTCTTAGTGCAAAATTAGTAATAAATGTAGCTTTCATTTGTAAAAAAAACTACTGAGTTTCTTGCCGGTATCTTCTCTTTAGTTATAGGTTCCGAACCGGAGGTAGCTTCATTTGCTTTATATAGAGACTATTCATAAGTATTACTAATGTAATCTATGTGAATAAAAAAATATTGACCTTGTATCTTTTTTTACAACAAATACATACCTTCATTCGTTTCGTAATCGTGCTCTTTGATATCACAAGTGTAAAATGTAAAAAAAAAATTCAGTTACACTAAACTAGGGTGCTATTTAAGGTTGATGACAGGAAAATTAATGTTTTGCTTAATAATGGTTTTACCTTCAACAGTATTGTTTCATGCCAAAGTATGTTTACTGTGAAACGTGAATAATCCATTAAGTTCAAAGGTTGTTAATCACTAATTTGATAAAATTAATTATATATTCAACATAATTATTACGAAACATGCTTAAGTAAACAACATGAAAATTAATAAGTTGAGCGATTTGAGCTTGCTCTGCCTCCGAAATAATCTTGTTTGTTTTTTTGGTAATAGGAAGGGGGCTAATAACAAACTAGTTCAGCGTTGTGTACGTTTTAAGTGTTAATCTTAACTTACTGAAGCTTTAACTCCTAGTACTTATTCGATTTGAGCAAACCACATTACTCGAGGGTACCTATGCGCAAGAAAATTGGATTTGAGAAATTGGTAGCATATGTTACCTTGCTGAGTATAAATTTGCAGGAATTGTGTACGGTCGCAGTTTAACCCTCTCTCGAAGTGTCCTACGTAGGCTACATCTACGAATAGAGCCCTATGCAACGATGTTTTATGTCCGCAGCCTGCGTCGACCTGTGCCTCGAAATCAAATTTATCTATGTGTAAAGCTTTAACCTCTAACACAACACAAATGACATCACATCAATTTCCATTTCTATGAACGTAGAATTGTGTCATGAAATGTCTATTTTTGATTCTGAAACGCATAATGTATGCAAAATATTAAGAAACAAGTCGGGAGATTGCTTTATTGCAGACACAGGCAAAATCGTTCAGTAATGTGTGTGCGGTGAAATTGTTCATACCATATGAAAAAACATCTAAACCATGACTTATGCTGAATAAGGCCCTTTTGTTTTTGTCATTACAACTTTCCATTGTCTGCAACGCTCGGTCGCACAGGGAAAACGCTGACTCATTTCGTTTTTTTAACTTTCACTATTTCCATTTTGTTTTCTGAACTTATTTGGCTATGTTTCGTAGATTTTCTAAACTGTTTTCGCTAACCACATTTCTTTGCACAATTATCGTGTCGTATCGCATTTCATAGCATTTGATGCAGACGTGGGACACCACGTAACACGATAACGCGGATGGACGGCCGCACGTCACCACACGTCACGAGCACTCGTCCTGCATGTTTGAGCAGGCGATTGATTCCTGTGCTCGAAACCAACGACCCTTGAAATACGAAAACCGGCGAGTCAATTAGGTTAATTACTTACAAACATCGTTTATGAAGGGTCGTTAAATATTTTTTATTGCGATCATTACCCGTACGTTGTATGAAATATGATAAATGAGCTTTGCAAACAAATTATTTGCCATTCTCCAACCGGCGTGTTACCTAATCTTAGTACCTAAGTGTTTGACGCAAATTATGTCAAAAAAAATTGACACTACTGGGAACGTTAATTCGAAAAAAAATTATATATTTTTTTAATTTGTATGCTTACCAACTGATGCGTTTTTTTTTGTAGTAACTTGGGCATGTATTGATTTAAATATGTCAAAAACTTGTTTCTTTTTATTTATTTCCTTTATTCAAAAGGTAACCACGCTTGAATGGCTCCTACTATGTTTCCATTTCCCGCTCATGTTTCGAGCTCCCGTTTTCCTTCGCTATGCATTATGCGGCCACAATGAAGTCATTTTATTCCTCTTTATTTACGTTTTTCGCCGCGAGGCGGAATCCGCCCCCAATAACCCGCCAGGAACAATGCTTCTCATCTCCGAGGTTTCTCCTGTGTCCTTTTAATTTAAATACCGGCCGTTTAGATTAAAAAGAATCTTAATCTGTTTTACTCAATTGCCTCGTACCTAGGTTTATTCGTTGAATAATAGGGGTTTTTGATATTAACAAAAGAAGCGCCTCTTATTGAACGAGAACCAAGTCAGAGTTGGATTCTTTGCATTTTTCATTGCATAAAGGACGGGATTCAATGAAATCATATCTATTGATATAATAAAATCAATGTATGTATGGCGAATATTGCAATATATTAGATACAAATATAAGCCCTGTGACCAAAAGAGTGATGAATATGAATGAGTGATGGATGGAAAAACGATGGGCGAAAAAGAGATGGATTGGTGGTATAATTATGATACGAAATAAGGTTGTGGATTTTACGATGACGTCTTACAGGTATGAATCGAAACATACCAGTGAACGAACACGTAACTAAAGAACGTCTTTTTGTCGACCTAAACGCTTTAGCCTTATGGTTTTTTTTCAAGTGTCTATACTTCATTACTATATTACGTATCTATTGCTTGCGCGCTTTACATTTATATGTTTTGGTGCCAATATTCGATATAAGTTAATCTGACGGAAATTCTTCCACATTTATTTCGTTAACTGAACTATACCTATCATCCTATCACAGATACCCTAAAAACAGGGCAGGTGAATGAAGATGGCGAATGATGATCCGTACTGGATTTAAAAGGTTGTATTGCAAATTAATTGACAAATCAACAATATAACGCATGAATTAAAATGTACCAAAAATATGCACAGAGATAATTATAATGAAACTAGACATCTTTTCATAATCAAATATTAATAGCACCTACATGTGAAAAAACAATAAAATTTAATATACGTGGACGTCTAAATTTCATCTGGAATACAGATAATGAACATGTAATATCTGGGGTCTCCATGAGTTTAACATTTAAGGAAACTGTGTGGAACCCCAATAATTCGCCAACGACTGTGCTCGTTCGATGTTGAAATAATTAGGTGGATACCATTTTTTCTCCGTAAATTGTTTGCGGAAAAAATACCGCGTCTTTTACTAAGCAAATAATTTGGGGTTGTAAGTTTCATAAAAATATCATAAAACTAAAATAACTAGCGAGGTTTATGGTTTTTAAACTGAACTTAAATTAGATAGGTACACATACTCGTAACATCAAGGCAACTTTGCTGAGCACAGCTAATGACTATTTTGTTATTTTTTATCTTTTATTTGATTATTTTAAGTATTATTTATATATCTTTATAGATGCTCCGGTGGACGTCGTAACGCCTATTTTTCCCAAATTTTCTAATCTTTTAAATCTTCTCTAGACCTCCAAAATTATTTCAAATCCAACATTAGCCAAATCGGTCTAGCCTTAGACGAGTTTTAGCGAGATAAACGAACATCGATTATTTTTTTTAAATAAGATAAAAGGTAATCAATATCCGAACATCAAATCATACATATATTGAAACATACTAGCTTAAACATTAAACAGCTATCTACTCAGTAGGCGACCAATGTCATGATTCTACCTTACATCTCGACACTATCAATATTATATATAGATTTAGACACGGAACATGAAAATGTTCTGTGGTTTTATACTACCGACTGTTTGTCTTTATGCAATTGTTGTTAAAGCAATGCGCTCACAACTCATAAACAAAAAGATCGTTTTTGCAACACTTGTGTTGACAGCTAGAAACCTATCTGGCTAAACTATAATAACTAACTGACAAAGTGAATTAAAAAATATTTTTCCATAAAAGACAAAATAATTGAAACGCAAAATAATTAATTGTAAATCCACTAACCTATCAATACAAACTAAACTATATATTTACAAATATAAATATTATTATAAAAAATAAATACTGACAAAGTTACTTTTTATTTTAAATTTCAATAGCTTATTATTTTCGTTGAAAAGGTTTTTGCTGAAACATCAATGTCGTAAATTTATGTACAAGATTCTTTAAAGATTCATCCCTAGCATTACTTATCTTCGACATAAAATAGAAAACTTGAATGCATGTTCTGAGAATGTACTCACAGCTGTAACTTTTTATTTTAGTATCTTGGTTGATTTTACATTTGAATTGTACTTTGTTTATCTAAAATTATTATCCCTACTAATATTATAAATGCGAAAGTAACTCTGTCTGTCTGTCTGTCTGTCTGTGTCTGTTACGCTTTCCTGCTTAAACCTCTCAACCGATTTTGATGAAATTTGGTATAGGTATACGTTGAATCTCAAGAACGGACATAGGCTATTTTTTATTAGATAATAAGGGGGGGAGGGGGGTAATACCACCTTTGGAAGTTTATATGGAAAAACATTTATTTTTGAAGTTAGAGATATGAAATTCGGCACAAATATAGCTCGAAACTTGGATTAAAATATAGACTACTTTTTGTTTCGAATATTAGGGGAGAAAGGGGTAAAACCGACCATAAAAGGATGTAGTCCACGCGAACGAAGTCGCGGGCACAGCTAGTGATATTATTATTATATGACCAACCCTAAGAGAGATGGGCGCGTTTATATTTATAAAAGCTAAAGTTATCAGCGTTATTGTTAATTGTCACATGGCGTTTAACCCTAATCCATCGTAAGTCAAAAATATTATAGGTTGTGTTTCCACCCTAAGAAGCAGCTTGTTTGAAATGTGTGATTGTATTGCCAAAGTCGCATTTATCTTAGCTAAATGCATCACTGCTTCTTGAAGTGATACGCTAATGTGCCAGCTTGCGTCAACAAGTCGTTTCTGATCAACGAAAATTTATAAATTTAAAATAAGTTAACGGAGCAAAACGCGACACCGTTTTTAAGTAGTTAATACAAAATTCTTACTGCCCGGCGTTTCGGTTAGGTTGTACCAGCCGTGGTCACAAGGTGACTACCGTGTCCCGTTTTGACCCGTTAACTTATTTCAATGTTTAAAATGGAACGCCTCAATGAAAATTTTACCTATAAGTTTTGTATGAGTTGCCAAGTTTACGCGTAATTTTAAGGCTTAGAAATTTTCAGGCACAGTTTCGCCAACGGAGGCGTTAAATGAGCGTGCATTTGTCTCTCGGATGAATGCGTCGTTGCAGGCTGTTGTGTTGCGTCCGCGAGGGGCGATAGTCGTCTCTCTTTCAAGTATGATTAATCTCGTTCTGTTGTTCACGTTCCTTGGGTCGGAAACACAAATGTGACGCCTATTATGTTGCAGAATGTATAGGTATGCTACTGTATCCGTTTACAGCCAAGTTGGCTGTAAAAATATATTATTGCCATTAGAAAGATATATATAGATCACTAAATAATTTAAACTAATAAAGGGCATATTTTAAAAACAAAGAATCCTCAATAAAACTCCTATAATAGTAGATATAAATAAATTAAATTATCATTATTTACGCATGCGTGCCTACACTGCAAAAATTAAAGTAAATATGTATTACACAAAAAAGCAGCTTTTTCTCTTAATCACCACGCTAACGTATGTACCTACCTATCAACTAGTTAAATAGATACCATGTCAGTATCTATTTAACTAGTTGTTAATGCTTAATTTTTTAAGACAGAAAATACTTAATAGTTCTCCTGATGAAAAAAAAAACTCGCGACTTCTGAGAAATAAGACAAAGTTTCTCCCAAGTAAATTAATTAATTAATATCGACGCATCATCGACGTACAAATTAGAGAGAAATTGTAGTCAAATATAATTATACCGCCATTTTAAAAATTGCATTCAACGCATTCTGGTTTGATTTATGATTTCATAATCATTTAAATTTTTTCAGAACTCAGGTCTATGGCAAGGGCGCATGGTGAAGAGAGCAAAGATACCAAAAAATGACCTGGGCGAGTTCTGGCACTGGAAGGACCTGAACGTTGGCAAGGACATCTGCATCTACGGAAAGGTTTTCCACACCGTCTCCTGCGACTTGTACACCAAGGTCAGTTTAGAACAAAGTAACTTTAATAAACTAGCATTTCGAAAGAAATGACGAGAGCTTATTTTCGAAAGAAGGAAAGAAAATACATTTATTGACAATCACACAATTACCAAACATACACAATACAAGACAGTCTATAAATTATTGTGTGAAGCCAACTTGGATTCCACCTCAGCATGTTTAACACCGCAACAGCGCTGGTATTTTGGTGGAAACCAACTGCCTGGAAAAATAGAAAGAGCCCTGGATCTAAGAAAAGAAGATTTTTTTTTCATTTGTGAGTGACAAACGGAATTTCAGAGGTTCGGTGAGGCAGGTAGAGAAATTATGGGCCAGCTTCTGCTCACGATGCGGTGGCGACCCATGGTGCTTAGTCATGCAGCTTCGGTGTCTGGCTTTGTGCCGTAACGCGATACAGGCTGTCGTTCGGCAGAGCGAAACTGCTGTATCTGCTGAGCCTGCTGAGTTCCAGTGGAGTTCCCGGCGTCATTACTTGGCGCTGATTCAGATGCCAAGGAGTTTTGTCCGTGCAAGTCATGACCTGTATTCACTCCTCTCGGTCGGTGCGGCAAGCGGGAAAAAAAGGCACGCAGAGAAAAATACGGAGCAACTTTGGATCCGTATTTTTCTTTTATTTCTGATTACCCGATTTTAGGCTGGTGGTTTTGTAGGTTCTTGGCCTTAACAAAAAGCTGATGATGTTGGTATATAAAATCAATATGATATGAATGGTTTGCAACCATTTTTTTAAAGAAGGAACCGATATTTTATTTTTTTAAAGAATGAGAATACGTAAAATAATCTGGGAAAAAAAAGAAAATTAGATAGATAGATAGATATACACTTTATTGCACAGAAAATTCACAGAAATTGGTTTTACAGACATATTTAAGTACAATATAGTCGGTCTTATTGCTAGAGAGCAATCTCTTCCAGACAACCTTTAGGTAGAGGAAATAGTAGACATCGAGAAACGGGTACAGCCGTGCAAAATGTTTGAAAAAAATACTAACAGAAAATATCAATATAAATACCATAACAAGATAAAAATATAAAAAAAATACGTAAAGATAAATAAAACTATAATAAATAAATAAATACCTATATCATAAATAAATATATAAATTTCCATAAAGTATTTATGATATTTATTAGCAGCTAAACACCTTGTCCCATCCATGGTTTACATAAGTATCCATAAAATAAAACAAAACTGTGGATGTATGTATACAAATTGTACGTTAACAAATGGTTTCTTTTTGTGCGAGCGTGAGATTTCAGGGGGCATTGTCGCGAAAAGCTAAAACGTCGTGAGGATCAATTGTGTTGCTGACGGTACACCTGCAACCCTTATTACCCTCCTCCGTGTCACACAAAAGTTATTATATAGGCGCGAGTACAACGCCAGGAAGAGTTGGTGATAGAATCCGTAGGCGAAATAAATATTTTGGTCAAAGAAGGTTTAATCTATTATATAAAAATGAATCGCAAAATGTGTTGGTAAGCGCATAACTCGACCACGCCTGCATCAATTTTTACAATTCTTTTTTTTAAATGTTCGTTGAAGTCTAAGGATAGTTTTTTAGAAAAATCGAATACCTAATTGCCGGGAAAACTCTAAAGACACCCTATTCTTGTTCCAGTACAAACGTTTTCTAACTAAAATTTAGAGTCAAGCCACATTCCAAATCTTTTTGACAGGACGAAGTCTGTCGGGTCCGCTAGTTACGAGATAAAAATATCCCACGTAAAAGGATATCAATATATTTTTTTTAAATATATAATATAAAAAAAAATTAGATATCATATCAAGTCGAAAAAGGAAACTTTTACTTAGGTCTTGCTATGTACAATTTATTTTATACTGTATGGCGCTGTTCCATATATTATATATAAAAAGTTGGAAAATTCACTCATTGGAATACTATGAGTAAAAATTGTATGGTTCAAAAACTCAAGTGAATAAGTTACTCTTTATTTACCGCAATCTACTTGGCATGGAGCTGATTAAAATTCTAAAACTTAAGGCATTTCTAAAGGTTTAAGTAATTTATTTATGATATTTAGGTACATGGCTGATATCAACGCTTGTTGTTGAACTTTTACTTTTATATCATTTTTCCGTCATTTATTTTTACAATTTAATATTTGCTTTTGAAATATAACCAACAAAACGACGACACATCTTACAAATAATGATGAATGTCGTAGAATTATGTTTTGGATAGAATGTGGCGCCCTCTATCATGTTTGCTTCTTTTGACCGTAACGCTAATGTCAGATTCTAAATTTATATGCACCGGCAGCACTATTCGATATACCTCTCCTGCTTCAATTATCAGCTGTCTTTTTTACTCGTCAAGCAAGAACACGTTGTTTTGGTCGCAATTAATTTTGATAAAGTCAAACATTAATGATAAATGTTATTTTTGGATTAAATTGATAGCTAAGACAACAACATTTTTGTATCGGTAAATTTAAAAGTAGGAAATGCTTACCTTGATGATTTGAAGAAAAAAGTTGTTGCCGGCCTGTTGAGATCGACGCTCACTCACACACACACAACATCCGAATTGTGCGATTATGCGTGTTTACTTTTTTTGCATGAGCAGGAGTATTGGTCGAGGTCAGGAGATAATGGCGGGAACATTTCAATAAAATACAATGAACTTAGCGTCCTACTATTGCTTTTTTACTCTAACGGTTCTGCTTTTTTGTTTTTTTAATATGAATGTGTTATATTAATGACTCTACGGCGAAGTTTGTGCCATCTTAGATGGAAACGACTATGTAGGTACATATTTATGTTTTTTATAGTGTACAGTGACTCTGAAACAGGAATGTATCAGTCTAGTTGTTTGTGAGTAGGTATTTGATTGATCAATTACAATATGTTATAATGGCAGCATTATTCGTTTAGTGTAACAGGTATCTGTAGATGTAGCTGTATTAACTTTTAAGAGGAGTTTAGTTTTGGAATGCATACCTACATAGCTAGGTACCTACTTGGGTTTTTTTGATTTGCGCACTATATTACCAGAATTTAATTATAACCAGTACATAAGTCAAATCCATTTTGATCTTTTAATTCAGCTTTGTTTGCGTTACGTATAAACATCATCTCAAACTTTCACATTTATAATATTGGCGGGGCAAGTTTAAATTCAAATCGCGATTCCCAGCAATAACAAAGCAATAATGCGGAACGAATGGGGCAGTAAACCTCCGAATGGCTTTTAGAATAAAGCCGAAAGGGAGGTCGCATGGCTTAAAGAAATGTGTTTACTGGTGCGGGGACAGGGATAGCCACAGTATATCTCCACTAGCCGCCTATAAACTAAAAGTTTATAGTCTTTGCACTCAATTACGGGGAGAATCATCTAACAGTTTCAGTCCAGCACTAAAGTTTATCAATTTGTTATTCAAAATTAGTTTTGAGGAGACTTGGTAAAATAGGTTTTACACTTACAATGCCCAAAACCCGGCTCCCGGGTTCTACTGTATTTTCGCCAGACGCCCAGAACTCGGCTCCCGAGTTCTATACATACTCATTGCTCCGTTTTAGGCGTGTGGCAGAAACATGAAAATTGATGAGCATTGAAAGTGTGTAGTTTTTATCATACGTTACGCGATCTTTCTTCCGTAAATCCAATTGTACCTACTGCCAATTTTTGGTTGATGCAATTTATTGGTGTACTGATTTGCCGCTCTACCTTTTCGTTTATTTAATAAAATTAAATGCTTCGTTGATTTTACTAAATAGGTACATAATAAAGTAACATAACGTAGGTACTAATTATAGGTAGGTATTTAGATTTATATCCTTCTGGATTTTCTATTCTATTAATACATAGTAGTGATACGAAGTTTGTATTATTAATATTCTACTATTTCTACTAATAATAGTGTCAATTAACTGAATCTTGAGGCCACAAGATTCATTTAATTAATTGTTTTAATTGAAAACGAAGCATAGCCAACTTAGAAACTTTTAACTGTTGTAGACAAGTTGAAGTCTGTCAAATCAGGTACATTAAAAATACCGAACAACTAAGTAATTGTTAAAATTAAGCGTATGTATGTAAATATTTTCCAGTTGAAATGACCTTTTCGTTACGGAAATTATATATTGTATAACCATCAATTTTAAATCCTTAAACAAAATTTATTTGACATAGCTCAAAAGGTTATTCAAGGTAAATAATAAATATCTGTATTCTATTGTTCTTCGATTTTTCTACTAAGTATTATAACAAGTCTTACCATCGTTATTTAAATCACATTTAAATAAATTGTGCAATCAGGCACCTTAGTTATTTTAGTAAAAAAACAACAAACCCGCTTTATCTTATCCAATACATTAGCCATAGAGTATTATTTGACTATACCTGCTAGGTGAGTATTGTAGGCCCAGACCTAATCATGGTGATAAATACTTGTTACCTACCTATCTACCTATTACATATTTCGCATAAAAGGTAAAAATAAAAATACCTTTCTTTCAGCATTTTTACAACATTTATATTGTCAAATCAGTAAAAAAACACTCTTACATTGAAACAGTCTTTTTCGTTCTATCGAAACTCAAATTGAAAAACTCACCATGCTGATTTGTAGTGTAACACAACCTTTACTCCCATATAAATATTAATGAGGTACGGTATGAAGTACGCAATCGCTCGGGAAGGCTGCGGCAGTGGGTTGATAGCATACACATACGTGTGGATGATTCTGAAGACAGCGAAGAACCTGAACAGAAGCGTGGCCCACGAAGCCGCTGGAGCCGTAGTCAAGTACAGCGCCCCAAGGACCCAGAAAGCCGGTATGTTCTCCAAGTCGTTCAAATGAGCTCGCCTCACTCTCTCCACGTCCTGGTCGTCGTATTTCACCTTGCGCCCTTTGCCCTTTGCGTCCTCCGGGTTGGCGAACACACCTTTCTTGAACCTTTGCCGACCGGTCAACAGTGCTACAGCTAACAACTTAAGGGCTAGGAGTCCCGAATAGAAGATATACGACTGCACGGCTGAGTCGTCAAACGAAATGCTTGCCATGGTTTTAGTTTTTTTTTACTACGTATGTATACACAGGCACCAACGATGTACTTAAAAACACTTGATTATGCCGTAGAGGTGAATGAATAAGCAGTATCGAGTGTCGACTGTCGAGGTCTGTGTATTGTTGTTGTCTGATTACGTAATACTGCGTTCCGTTGACGCTTAGCTTGCCATGCCTCGACGATGTCTCTATCGTGTATAGGAATGACTCCCCATGAAAAGGAACGTTTATACTCGTACTAGCCAGTTATCATCGCTATAAGGTTATTATCGACCCATGGGCACCTATTTTCTTGTCAGTTTGGTGCCATTCGGAATTGATCACTAAATTGAGTGAATAAGATTCTTAATTCAATGTCAAAAGTAAATTTAGTAAAGTTCAAATGGCTGTACATATTTTTGTAGAGTCTGATCTGATGATAATGTTTGTGATATCACACCTAAGTAGTGCTATTTTCCTATACCGGATTTTTTTTTAATTATTACTCTTTATTTGTTTAAGTCCTTAAGTATAATTTGGGCGTTGAACATGGGAACATTTATTTAGCCTTTTATTAAGTATTAGCGGTCCCGGCGAACTTCGTTTCGCCTTAGAGAATTTTTCCCGCTTTTCTGTTGAAATTTTTCAAATTTTACCAAGGATCCCTAATTTTGTAGTCTATGTCAAATTGGAAGAATGTAGCATTCTATTGGTGAAAGAATTTTTTAAATCGGCCCAGTACTTTTTGAGCCTATTCATTACAATCATACAAAAATAGGTACAAATCTTTCCTCTTTATAATATTAGTATAGATTTGCTCCTTTTTAATTTATCACATACATGATTTAGTGCTGACATACAAGTTTTTGTAATTGAATCAATTTTGATCAACGTAAAATATACAATTGCAAACATAATGAAAAAGGTGGCGCGTTTTACTTGCTTACGTAGAGATATCGACGTTAACGTATTCGAGTAATAACCGGTACATTTCCAGGCGATTGCAGCGAAATAAAATATACGAATATATAATAAAACTTTTGGCTTGTCTACACCTAGAAGCAGACAAAACTACAAACCTGTTTCTGTCAACAGCGTAGACTGTGAACGGGTTGGATGTCTGGTGTACTTAGGTAGATGATAAATATTCGTGTCTATGACCCAAAAAATGGGAACATTATCCAAACCGTTAGGCTCCGCATCAGCGTCTTAACTTTGTATCGTAATTTTTTACTTACTGTTAAGTTTATTTTGTTAGCATGCAAATATTTTTTCCACAAATGCCTACCACTTTTAAGCTTAGAATTTCCGAATTAGCGTTGAAAAAGATGAGTTGGTTAAATGTTTCTTTCTTTTTTTTCTAAAAATCAAAAGTAGCATATGTCCTTTCTATAGGGTTAAACGTAAGTAGGTATATCTATACCAAATTCAGTTCAGTGGTTTGGACGTGAAAGCCGGACAGATAAACAGATAGACAGCCAGACAGACAGAGTTACTTTTTGCATTTTTATTATTAGTATGGATAACTAGGTACCTGCTCATATGAAATAGTAAAACATTGCTAGTTTTTAAAAAAATCTGATTATCGAAAGGAACCAACGGGTATACCTACCATATACCCTACTTACATTGTGATTTTTATCACTACACATTTTTCCTACATGTCATACCTAGGTACCTAAGATGCTATTTTTTTGTTTACAGACATCGATTTCGTCTATGCACGCCAGCTATCTACTATTTTTAATTAATATGTACATTTTAAGTATGTATTTACAATGTAGTTGGATCGTGTGTAATGGACTCATAATAACGGTAATAAATACAAAACTAAGTGTTTACGCCTCATTTCGCGAGTTAAATCATCTACATTGCTACACATCTAGGTATCTAGCAACTTTTCATGCTCAAAAGTATCTTATTGCTAAAATCATTGTTGATTGTCACGTGCAGTAGGTACTGAATTTTGTAAGTAATGGTACAAAAATTATTAAACTGCAATAAGTTTTATAATATTTTTTTCGAAGTTTGTTTTGTAATTTTGGACAATTTTTTAATCATGCCGAAAAAACGGTACAATATACTCTAAATGAGGTGGGGCATCGATAAAATACCATTTATTGCATTTAAATGTTTTTAAATGAAAACCGTTTAATCCACTGATTTAAAAACAGCGAAATCATAGCAGCTATGTCTGTCTATCTATTTATAACTCATACTTGTGCCTTTAAAATATGTAATCGTATTTGATACGATTAAACGCGGAAAACGAAAAAGCGGTCAGATAAGTAGGTGTACTTATTATACAGTGAACAAATTATATGTGTATTGAATGTTACTTTAATGAGTAGGTAAGTTAAATTACAGAACAAAACACATTGAAAGAGTCGATAAACTTTATAATTATATATTTGTAAAAATATGAATCAAAACGACTTATTGTTAGATACGAAAACAATTCACAACTTACTGGACCAAACTACTTTCACCCTAAACAAAAAAAGGGATCACATATAATATCACAATGCAGTTATATAATACAACACAACGTTAGCACCCATGTATAAATTTATGGTATAAGGAACAATGTAAGCGACGGCCCTCGAAGGCTGAGGTAGAGGAATTACAGCATACACTATGGTGTGTAGGATACGGAACCCGGTATAAGTCCGGAAGAGGAGGCGGGCCCACGCAACCGCCGGGTTTGTGGTCAAGTACAATGCACCCAATATCCAAAAAGCCGGAATGTTCTCCAAATCGTTGAGATGCGCGCGTCGCGTCCGCTCCACTGCTGGGTCATCAAGCTTTACTTTTCCCTTCCCGGCCTTCGCATCTTCTGGGTTTGCATAGGAACCACGCGCAATACGAGTGATAGATGTCAGCGATCCAACAGAGAGCAGTTTCAGGGCTAATATAGCTGAATATAGAATATAAGACTGCACTAAAGGTGATGACAAATCCATCTTGCCGGTGTAATCGCACAGAGCTGCTATCAGTGACGCTCGCTAGGCTAGACTAGACTGACCAACCAAACGCATAGCGTATGTTGTGACTTGTGGTAATTTCACTGTCAATGTCAGACTGTAAGGTGAAGTTGGACGCAAGTTATTAACAGACGCTTGTAATAACTTCAGGGAAACCGGTTCCGATAAACTATGTTTACCTACCTTAAATTTGACGAAATGATGATAAGCCGGATTTAGGTTGTTTTTGTGGCTTTTAGTATACCCACCTAAGTAGGTACCCAAGTGGGTATCTAAGTACTCATTATCAACTTACTGATTGCGTTTACTGTGATTGCAATTTAACCATTTTACATCAATTGTCAAGCACTTATTATATAATATCAATTAATTTCTACATTACAATACAATTATATATGTGTCCGGCCTATATTCAAATTAATAAAAATGACATACTTAGGTAGATTTAGTGCGTTTCGGCCAATTATCTGGATCCCTTAAATAAGGCGTTGTTCTGCTGTTAAAGTAAGATGTAAAAACCACTGAGCTCTGTTACATTTAGAATGAAATTATCTAGTAGGCACCTGTCACAAGGTTCCTATAGTTCCATAATAAATACGCTTCAATAGATGCTACATGTCTACTTCGACCTGGTGCATGTAAAACCCGATAGCCTAACCTAATTGCGTTTTCTCGGTAGTTTAATCCAACACAACCGTTGGAAATTGCCTGATACCTATCTGGGTCTACACAGTGTCCTACTAGTTGGATGGGATGTGCAATTCGTGCCGACGTGCAATGCCGACACAATGCCCCCTCAAATGTTTACTTCTGCGCTACTCTGATCCATATGATATGAGAGGGATAGTCTTCGCATTACGTAACGGTTGTGGGTGCCTGCTTCCATTTACACGCAATCATTGTCGGGAATACAAAATCTTGCAGCTCACATCCCTGAAATGTACGCATACGGTTAACGTTAGTTAAATATTGATTAAATTTTATAGGAACACTATTCATATAATACGCAACAAAGTTGAAATAATGAGTACAAAATAAGATTGGGGTTTTCAATAGCTCGCAAATTGTTTTGCATCCTGCATAATTCTGAATTTTTAACAAAATATATTTAATGGTTTTATAATTTATATATTAGAGTTTTAAATTGAATGAAGAGAAATAGTTATCATCTACTTTACTTCTTATCATACAGTTAGATTACTTACCCATGCGAGCGAAGAGTGTTAGCGAGTCTGCAAAGGTCTTCAGATACGCGCCTAGTGGGCCGGGAAGAGCAAAACCAGCGACATTAAAATTTTGCTAAACAACAAAAAAATGAATGCTTCGATATCAGCGGCGAAAACAGCAAATGGTCATTCGCTGTGGAACTTTGTCTTACATTACTTTTGCTTATTCTATGACTCAGTATTCAGTAAATTTTAGGTTACTGCACATTTAAATCAAGCAGTTGATAGATATTGTACCGGTACCAGTCATCAACCTCAATATAATTTTGGGACATAAGTAGGTACATAACCTATTATGAACTATCTGGAAAATTAACAACGGGTAGTCTAGATACTTAATAACATTATATAAATTATACTGTTACATTTTTTTTATGTATGAAGATACTTAAGCCCGCTTCCAATATTTGAAAAACGATCCGTTCTAGTTACGTATGCGAGGCGAAACAAAAGAAAATTATACGAAGCGTAAGCTAAAAACGACCGACTGACGACTAATGACAGCTGATGTGGAAAGTAAATTTGTAATTAGAATTAACAACGAAGTCGGTTGGAGAAAAACAGAAAGTTATTTTTGACACATTTCAAATCTTAAAATATTGGAACCGGGCATAAGTCCATATTCTAAACTGCGGAATCACAATAAACTACGCCAGCGATAAATCCCTCTGTCTCATGTTATTATTTTCGAAGGCCGAAATAAGAACTGCACATCGTTGCATTTCCACAAGGTTCAAAAGAAACGCCCCCGGGTGGGCTTGAACCACCAACCTTTCGGTTAACAGCCGAACGCGCTAACCAATTGCGCCACGGAGGCTCTTGCCATGGGCGACGAAATAGTCTAACACGTTCCTTTAAGTAGGTACTTGCAACGAAACGCGTTACTTGCCATGAATCAGCGTTCCAGAGTTAGCAAAACTTTGTGATAATATGACCAGTCACAAAAAAGGTCCACTTCCTACTAGTTACCATTCATCAGAACCTCTCTACCTACGTAATATTTACGTCCAATTTTCGTCTTGATGATGTTATTGTCCGAGTAGAGGCAAATCAATATATACATCCAATGACGCCAAGTAATCCAAAAGACAGTTTACCTACGTTTGATGTTGACAATATCAATAAATTGTATCTAAACAAAAGTACCCAGTTATCTATGTGACTCTTACTTAGTTATGTACATATTTTAATGAAGGCTACAAACATAATAAAATTACATAAGTAGGTACAAAGGAATCATTGCGCCAAGAACTTAGTTGATGTACCTACACAAGACGAGTGTTAATATTTTGTTAGACGAAGCGTTTTAGAAACGATATTTAATTTTTACGTTTCAAGTACAATATTAATTAAATGAATACCACCCACTTGGTGGCCAATCTGTGTTGATTTTAATTGTATTCATATACAAAAAGAACATCTAAATATAAATACATAGTAGACAGATTTTTTGTTTATAATAACTAAGTTAACGAAATTTGCAACAGGAATGGCTGGAATCTCAAGGCATGGAGATGGCTAAGGATGAAGACCTGCCAGTAGACGCATACACCACAAAGGAGCGGTGGAAGGGAGTCCACCCTCCTAAGAAAGCGAAGAGCCACGACGACCAGCTGCTTCGCTTCTTGCAATACGACGGGAAAGTTCTCGCGTGAGTATTACCGTTAGCGTGTATCATTATTAATACCAGATTGACATAGCCCAGGAGGGCAGAGTCAAATGCCGGATTAATGTCGGTAGTAGGTACCTAATTAGTACAGCTAGTTGCGATTTTTAAAGGCGCCGCGATGAGCTCCTATCAACCTCCTACCACAAATAGTGTTCACTCTTACGGCTTACACTCACTGATACGGCTCGAAGGACCAATGGTTGATAGTAATTTATATGGACCTTATTTACTCACATACTCCGACACAACCATTTGTCACGAAATTGCAAATTCATGGCGATAACGGGTACTGATTATAGGTAGGAAAAATGATATAGGTAGGTAGGTAATCTAGGGATCACCAACAGAACCATTGGCACGCATCTTGTTATCATCATCCTCGTAAGTGCGGATTTAGAGGGACCCCACACTAGCGTCTTTCGAGCGTCAGCGTCTTGCCGGCGACCTCCCCATACTAGCGTTGGTAGGGCGTTGCGTCGACGCGGCGCCCGCTCAGCGTCGACGCGGCGCCTGCACAACGTCGGCGCGGCGTTTGAGCGGCGCTTGCGCTGGGCGTCCTCTGCACATCGCGTTCGAGCGTCGCGCCGCGCTGACGTCATGTACAGTTGTTTCGAAAATGGAAATGTAAGATTTGAATAACGCACAATATAATGTTTTATATTGCAGTGATAAATTAATGCTTTCAACTTGTATAGGAAAAAATATATTTTACCTATTTGACACATGGCCCGAATAGGCAACTTAAGCATTTATTTTCTCGATAACTAAAAGTACTTAATTGACAAGGGGTTTCTTCGGCAATATGAGTTAGTATTTTGAGCTACATCCATATTTGCTATCAGCTAAAAAGTCTTCTACCTTCTGATTCTAAAACAAGGGCGGGCCGAAACAATTGTGTTGATTATTGTACTTGTGACAAAATAAACGCTGCGCAGGCGTCGGGCCGGCGCGGCGCCTGTGGAGCGCAGTTCTGGCGTTCGTTATTTCGACCGCGCCGCTGCGCAAGCGTTGCGTCGGCGTTGCGTCGACGTTGCGTCGACGTTGCGTCGACGTCGCGTCGGCGTCGCGTCGGCGTTGCGTGGGCGTCGACGCTCAAAGAACGCTAGTGTGGGGTTACGCTTATAAGCAAAAGGTTCTTTTAGAACATTCAATTAGAACATTCAAAGGCCGCAAAAACGGTTATCAAATAGTTTTATGGAGTTACAAAATAGTGTCGAAAGTATAATGGCGCCGCAACGTTCTCTTAGTACATAATTCACATATTATTTTCGCTCTTAATACAATAAATAACATAATTTGTGCTATAGATACATATATAAGCTTGTGAATCTTATTAACTTTTCATTTAAATATATAAAATTAAGAGTTAGGTACATTTTATTTTAGGTGGAAGTAGAAGTCTTAAAACGAAACTCCAAACCTAATTAAAAAGAGAACGAATTAATAATACTTTAATTACAATAAATTCTTACCTTCTTCCAAAGCGATAATCTGAGGTGCTTTTTGTCTAACAACATAATAATTGGGACATTTTATGTCGATGCAAAATCAAAACGCCTGATGTGGTACTACAATGGCAGAACGAAATATCAATCTGCTTACTTGCATAATGTCTAACTTTCGAAAGTGATATATATTTTAAATAATTCAAAATATAGCGCGACATTTTGTTTAATTAGATAATTTTTTTTAATAATAATTGATGCTCGGATTCTGATATTTTTTTTAATTACGTATTATATACATATCCTATACAAGGTCATAGATACAGACATAGTTACAGTACAAATCTTCTCAGAATTCACAAATAAGTACTTTACCTTCTGATTTCATTGGACAAACTGTTAATTCGGTAAAGTCTGTCCATGTGTGATTTCCGCACGTGTGGAACAGAATATAACAAAAATATTGGAAACAACAGAGCTTTCGCCTCGTTACAATATTGTACATTCAGAACACGAAGACGGGTTTACATAGGTACCAACATTGTATCATGTTTTATACATTTAGGGAAACAACGAATGCCTTATCGGGGTCGGTGTTGAAACGAGTAGATACATTATGTCTTTAGGTACACGGGCTTTCTAGAACGTGTTATTTTTCGTATATTTTTACCAATACACTAGAAGTTTTTTCGTGTTTCTGATATATCCCTTTTAAAGAACCAAATGTGAGTTCCATTATCTTAATACCAAGTGTTAAAGTCGCTTTTGTAGTTATCAATCAATTAAACATAGGTATGTCTTGTTAAAACAAATCGTCAAGCATTCAGTAACTGTTAAAAATTGGCACTTAGATAACGATCCTTATCGCTTAAAAAGTAGAAAGATTTAGTATGCGTACATATTGAATAGATGATTCTTTAAATTACTAGCTTTTGTCTTTTTGTTTTTTTTTGCGGGCGAACATACGTGACGCACCGTACCGTCACCCGAGGGCGGCGACGACGACACCACAGGCCTAGTAGTAGCTGTTGCCTGCGGCTTCGTTTGCATTTTTGTAATGCCAGCAACTTGACCTAATGCAAGGTATATTATGCTCGAGCACTTGTGTTATGGAAACCAGAATCAACAGTGGCCCCGAAATATATATTCAAATACATTTTTTAACACCCAGACACTGAATAAAATGTTCATCACGCAAATGTTTGTCATGGCTGGGGATCAAACCCACGACCGTTGGCTCAACTTAGTTTAGCCAGGAGCGCTAACTATTGTTCTACCGGGCTAGTCATACAAATAATTTCAGAATAAACATAATCAAATGTTAATTTAGTATCTCATCTAGGTATATGCATTACTTATCATATATCTACAAAATAATAGTAGAATCAATTCAGTATGTTTTGCTAAGAGACTATTCATTTATTAAAACGCGTAATCATAATCTGAGTTGTGTTACTCAATCATCCCTGTGTTGAGCTGTAGCTGGTCTACAATAAAGTCCTAGTAGAATACCTTATGCTATTTCGTTAATAGAAGCGCGAGTTTATGCCATGATCATTTTAAAGGTAGCAATTCTTTACTTACCATTCACCATTCATGAAATTAAGGGTCTGCCAGCGTAAATCGCATAAAAAAAAATAAAGTGTCGTTTTATAACTCAAAATGTAATTTTGTAGGTATGCCCAGTTTCTGACATTTGGTTACATTGTAAGCCCTGGGATCCCGGTTGATGTCTTCTAAATTTAATCGCTACCCTGTCCACTAATTTGAATAGCAAATAATTTACACCTAGCCTTATTCAGTCTAAGTTACAGTACAATAAGCGGTACCACTTAGATCCGCGGGGATCGTCACAATTAACCGTATAGAACTGTGGCTTAAATGTCGGGTAACTACGTTACTTGACAGCAGTATTGCACCAACGTAACAGCATCATTGTCCGCGAACACCCGAATGCAGTTATGTAATTAAATCGCGGGCTTTACAAATCTAATCAGAGAACGTTTCTAGGCGGACAGTTGGAGAGAGCTCCCGGGAGTCTGGAGATGTAAAGCCAGTATTAGGTGTAGGTACTTATTTACTATCGGTACCAGCTTTTGTAAAGTACGTTAGGTTGTCAATTTTTTTTTGTCATTTTTACCCGACTACCTTAGTTAGGTGCATCTTGATTCTGTTTGTGTTAGCAGTCTGCAGCAGCAGCTGTGAGTTTTGGTAGCTATTTTTTATTAATTTTGTCATTGCTCCGTAAATTTTTATCTATTTGACGGGAAAGCGTCAAATCTACTCAACCGATTTATATTATATAATAGTAAATAATATTAGAGGAATTTGACAAACGACGACGTAAAATCAACCTCTAAAAAACTTAGGATCTCGTACACCATTTCTTTAAATCTTTATTTATCACTAAATACGAATTATCGTTCTGTGTCTTTATTTTGTTTAGTACGGCCAGAAACAGAATGAACCAAGCTTAGTTTAAATCGCCATTTAAAGATAGGTATTGCACCGACTGCATTTTTAGTCTTACTGACGGTCTTAAAATTAAGTTGCGACTCGCTTTAAAATGACTGGTTGATATCTGAATTCCAAAAATATTGACATGGGTATATACCCATGTCAATAAGGTAAGAATAAATATTTATTCTTACCATAATTTTTGTTTACGGATTTGCGTGTATGCCTCTGATGTTGTCGCATATTAAACTAACATACACTGTATTTTAAGTTTTCATAAATCATAGCAATTGAGTTATTAATAAAACCTAATAAAGTTAGTACATTGATTAACAATACATGCGTCATTTAGGCGATTATTCACCATTCTGCCTCAATGATTATATCAGCTAGTTATGCAGATAACTTAAGGAAAGGTCCGTTGAGAATTGGCAAACATTATCAATTATATCCTATTAATTACTGACACTCAGAATGTCGGTTACTGTAAAGTAATCCTATTACATGACAGCATTGCACCCGCCCGCGTCCCTAACTGCATCATCGTCAGCTCACCTCTGAATGCGGATAATTAAATCCCGGCAATCGAGATCCAATTTTTAAGGCTCCTGCTCTAAGACTATGGCCGTAAATAGAGAGATTACTAAAGCAAGTCTTTGATCTACGATGGGGCGCTTGCTCTTTTTCATTGTTTTATTTTTGAGGGAGGGCACTTCCTTATTTATTTCAGGTATGTTCTCGAGCATATGATGCCAAATAACTACAATAAATGTTAGACATTCTGGCACACAAAATCATGGATACTGGTCTTGCAATCAAGCCAAATAAAACTATAGGGCAAACTCCACAAACGGACGTTGGACTGGATGAGAAAAAACTTGAATATGTCAACGAGTATTTATATCAGCGATAATTAATAATATCACTTAGTAACCAGATGGAAATTAAAGTTATTAATATAACTTGTGCTTGGAGGAAACACTGGAACTGCTCAAAGAAATATTCAAAAGCGAAGAGTTATCCACTAAAAGGAAAACGTTCAACACATATTGTTTAATATTTAATATTATGCTTTACATACGGATGCGAAACTTCGTCGCTCACTCAATACCAACGTGAAAAACTTACTAAGTGCTAACATTCATTGAAAAAACACTACAACAGAGATAGGTAGGTACGACAGAAATCCAAAGTTCCTGACGTACTTATCTAAATCGACCATCTAAAAGGGAGCTGGATAGGACATATGATGCACAGAGCAGACAAGTGAACTAAACAGGTGGACCAATTATTCGCCTGACCCTGGGCCTATACTGGACAAGAGTCCCAGCCCGGTAGACCAACAGCAATGTAAGCAGGTGGAGTATACCGGCACACCAAGCTAAAATATATTTTATAAAAAATTAGAGCAAATAAAGAGGAACAGGCACGGAACAAATGTCCCCCCCCACTAAAACGTCAACCATAAGCCAACAGCTGATAAGAAAGGCAATGTTTAGGTCCAACCCTAACTATTATATTATCGTCGCTATAACTTTCAAACTAATATTGCCCATCGTATTACGACACTATCATCGCCCAAATATTAACATCAAGAGGGATTGTAAAGTTGTCAGTTCGAAAGATGTTGCGTGCCCAGTAATAAATTAATTTCGTAGACACATTTCGCAAACCACAATGGCTCTCAATTCAGCCTGCGGACGCCGGCATAGATTAAATAATAATATCTAGACGCACAAAAGATGGGAACTGGTTGGTATGACGAATTGAAATACAGAAGGTCGAGGCTTCTTTCATATGGGTTAATTTACAAAAAGAAGATTTAAAATTATGGTTTGTAAAGCGCTGAAGTACTAATGTATGCATGAACGATATTTATGTTTTTTTTATGTCTGGGAATCCTACTAATGTAGTGAACGTGAAAGTTTTAAAAAATGTATGGATGTATGGTTGACTGTAAAGTAATAAGCTTTTTTAAGGCTGGCAAAACAATGTACTAAAAGCACTCGTCTCGCGGATATCCGTGAATAACTGTGTTCTTTTGTGTTCTTAGTCTGAAGACGTTCATATTTTTGCTGATTAGGACGAACACACAAATTTAAAAATTTAAGTTTGAATTCTTAAAATAGTTTTCTTTTTCAAAATTTTGAAAGGTATTAATTGGTGTCCTAATTACAAAAATATATTATTTGGTGTCCTAATTACAAAGTGTTTCACACAAATGGGTATAGAGCATGTTATTTCTTAGCTCTGAATTCTGATATCCCAAAAATATGTATAGGACAAAGTGTTTTTGCAAATCATCTAATGCCCGGTTCCAATATTTGAAAAACGAGCCGTTCTAGTTACGTATGGTACCTAGTAATAAATTATACTTACGAGGCGAAAGCTAAAAACGACCGACAGACGACTGATGACAGCTGATATGGTAAGTAAATTATGGAACGGTATTAACGACTGGTGGTCGATTGGAGAAATACGGATAGTCATTTTTGACACATTATGACTCTTGAATATTGGAACCGGGCATATAGTATTCGAATACCTGCATTAATTTATCTTACACAGTATAATGCAAAATATCTATTTTTTCCATTTAGCCCTTCTGTATTTCATTATTTAGTGACCTCGTGGCGGCCATCCTCTCAGAATTACGCTTTTGTTAATTGCTACGTTTAATTACGCTTTCTTCTCTCACAGCTTTGGGCATCAGTATCAAGAAATTTTCGCAACCCTTCGGTTGATTTAAAAAATAACAAAGCTACCTCAAAATGAAGTAAAGAGAGAGGCTTAGGGTATTTTTATTTTATTGAGGAAGGACGATATGATTAGTTAAAGGCTGGTCTTTATCTTTTCCTGGTGTTCTTCAAATTTAAATAACTAATTAACATTTCAAATGCGCAGTGATTTAAGTTTCCATAAATGTTAAAATGCAGTGTTTGTTAAGATACTGGTGTATAGGCACCAGGCCTATAACAAAGATGTGTAAAAACGGAAGTCCTCGGCCAGTTTATGCTTAATGAAGTCACATATTGTTCCATACAATGAATAGAATCACAAACGAATCAAAATAGTTTAAACTAATCTGTTTGTCATATGATAAGGCTCGTTTAAGGACACGCGGGACGTAGACAATGTAGACATAGGCGGGTACCTAACATCATCATAAACTTGAACCTTTCATTTCCTTTTTGACAAAACACGCGCTTCAATTCAAACAAATTAGAAACCGTAAAATCTTAGGTTCTCTCTATCTCTTCTATAAAACATATTTATAGAATAATAAGTTTCTATAATCATGTATACCTAGTATTAAAATTAGCATGATAACCATTAGACTAACAAGCAGGTACAAATATCAATACGAACATGCGTGATTCGTCAACCCTCGTTATTTCATTATTTGCTGAGTATGTTATAATATGGAATTGGACGGTATGTTTGCTCATTACGTAAATTTGCTTACACTGCAGCACTGCAAATAATAAAAAGAAGGTACGCATCTACCGTTCATGTAAACGTACCTACCTAATTGCTCTTATTCTCCATTTCATTACCGTGCGATCCCTTCTAATTAACGTCGCCGCATTCCAAACGTCAGCTCAGCACTGGTGGCAGATAGCGAATCGCGTTGTTGAATTTGGTCCACAAATTTTCCTTGCAATTTCCCTCTCTCGATACGCAGAAGGAATCATTAAAGCGGTGAGTTATAAGCAAAGTTTCCTTTCGACAGTCGGTCGCAAGTCGTCTCCAGCCGACTTTTATGACCCATAAACATCAGCCGATATTATACACTGAAGATTTTTTATTCGTACCCTGCCGTAAATAACAATTACTTTATAATGAAGTGCTATGTCAGAGTATAGAGACGAATTTTTCATGAACCCTTTTCGAAAGTCAATCAGATGCTGGATACTTACAGCATGAAGACGTCTCACAAAGGTTTAATAGCCAACACGGAAAAAAAACTTATAAAATTGTATCCAGCAACTTTTAAAACAGTCAGCAGTGATGTGATGTACTCGTAGCACTTAAAAAAAATGTTTATTAGACATTGTTGATTGTTTTCTCGCCCAAATCATATTTACAGGCATTTCTCGCATAATTGTCCCAAGTTTTTTTGGCTGACATGAACTTGGTAGGTACATTCATTAAAGACAAGCCCTTCCTCATGATTATGAACCAAAATATTATCCGTGTATTAGAATCCCACAGTCTGACCCAATTCGAACCGAGGGTAGCATATTAACAGCTTTAGGCATAGGTTTGGCGATATAATTTTTTTGCATGCAATATATATTTAAATGAGTTCGCCCCGACAGATAAAATGGAGTTGTAAAAATGTGAGTGAGCGTAAAATTTTCCTTTATAACATTTAAGGATGAAAAATGATACTCGCTGGTAGGTATTTTTGAATAATGAGTAGGTACATTAGGTATTTTCAAACTGTAATACCATGTCTGTAAATACTTGAATTTATTAGCGGCAGCAGAATTTACTTTTCGTAAACTTTTAACGCTCCGTACCTAATCAGTTATTGTGTGTTACTTAGATGGTACGGTACGGATATGACGGCTGTCAAATGACATGTATTTTTAAACAACCTTAAAATTGTTTGACAGTCGTGTTAAGAAAAGCTTGGTAGATCTGAATATAATATGTTTGGTAAATTAGGTGTTAATTTGTTCGCTCATATTCAATAGTAAGCAATAAATAATTTATCTGGACCGTATTCTGACGCGCATCTCGTGTCAAGGGACTCGTACACAAAAAACTTACTTAAGATCTGATTATACTTTGAAACAAGTTTAAACTGTATCTATCATTGTCCTCCAGTTAATTCCAAATAACTGTGTTTTATTGTAAATTATGTAAAACGGCAGAGATAATTTTCGCAAAAATGTTTAGAACATAATAAAAAATCGCAACTGGCACTTAAAAGTTACGTTAATGATTTAGATAGTTATTTTATCTAGGTAAATATGCTCTTTGCAGTTTGTAAGCGGAGCCGAACAAAATTAATTTTCCCCCATCAAAAGTTTATTTTCAATAGAATTTATGAGACGGTCAATGTATTTTAATCACAATAATTAGTGTTTCACTATTCTAAAATGTTAGGAGGTACCTACATATAAATACCAAATGTATATAGGTAGTAGGTACTTTCTAAATTATGTCCCTGAAACTAAATTCTTTTCCTAAATAAGCTCCTCACGTAGGCAATAAATAAACCTAGGTGTACTCAATGCACAAATGGAGAAATGCACTGCTTTAGATTGTTCACATAATGGTAAGAAGTGAACCAATAAAATTGTAGCTCTAAATTATTTATTCGCTTGTGTTAAACTCAAATTTACTTTCACGTTTTGCTTAACTGTACTTACCTACTAACTTAGCCTACTAATATTACAAGTACAAAACCCAACTAACGAAAAAATATTGTTTAAAGTTACCATCCTCCATCTTATATATTATATTTAATACATTGACTTATGGTCAGACTCAGAATGCATAGTGTTTGTGTTTTTCTTTCAAAATTATGAAACGTAATGTTTATTTGGTGTTCTAATTACGAAGTGTTTATACCAATCTCCGAATGCATTAAAATCTAATGACAATTCAAAGCCGTTTAGGCTCTTGAACTTAACAATGAAATATTTATATATACATGCATACTCAATTTATTATGTAAAGTAAGTTTATATAATAACATAAAATGGTGCCGTTGCTTCCGTTTATGATCCCATTAGATCTTGTTTCTTTTGTAAAGGTGTCTAAGGTCCATTATACAGGCCCGTCAAATCATGATCATAGCTTATTGGACTTCTAGCTCTGTAATGGGTTCACAACTGTGATAAATTCTAGGAGAAAAAAGAAGAAGTAGGACCTAAGTGGCACTCTTTGAAAATTCGATCTAATTAAGATTCTGATTGTCACATCAATCATCCCCACAAATTGACTTGAACTAGGTGCATGTAGATCATCTGCCACCATCGTCATGATTCTGTTACTTTCAATCCCGACGCATTATAATTTAACTCTTGTTTCAGTATCGTCTCCTTACTCTGGGAATGATATTTATAATGTTCCAGATCCGGATCATTTGCGAAAGGTTGCCTAGAATTCTTTGATAGAATCATCCTACCTGAACTTAGATTTAAACATTTATCCCCAAACGACAAAAACTGTCCGTGGATCAAAACTTCTGCATCGACTAATACAGTGTTACCTATTCCTTTTTGTGGTACCGGGTTCACCAGCCGTGTAGATATCCTACTTACCGGTTACCCGATTTTTTCGTAATTATTTTACATATAATATTAAGAAGTGCTGCAATAGGGCATTCTTGGAATTCATTTTTAAGTGTTTAAATACCTAAGTAGTTATTTACTTTTTATTGAGCTACGAAATTTGAGTACAATGTCTTTAGTATGTCCTAAAAATCAATGAGTAATTATTTATTTTTGTTGAAGGTTTAACGTGATCTGGGATGATCGGCAATCCGAAAATGGTGAACTACGCCCGTACAAACTCTTATACTTCCTGCAAGATGACACGATAGCTGTAAAGGTAATGTATTTTTTTCAAAATACTTCTAACTCAGGTAGGTACTTCTATAGGTACTCGTATTTATTACCTACCAAATAAATCCCTTAGTCGTGACGCAAAGCAAAGATCAAAAGGTTTGATGATGTAGTCAAGCCTGAATTTTCGGCTCTTCTCAACCTTTTACTCGAAAGGTGTGATTGTCTGGTACTTTGAATTAAACCAGATTTAAGCCCTCGAGTATTTAACACAAGAATCGAACGCTGGATTGCTAAACGCCGAACGGTCAATTTCGTTACTCTCTTCAAACACGAATACATAAAAAGCTCTCAAAAATAAAGTCATAATTATCTAAGTAAAAAAAACACGCCTCGAACGTTAAAATGAAAATGAAAAATCTTTCAATCGTTTAATAAAAATTTTAAGACTTTCGCGTTCCATTTTAAACATTAATAACTACTAAATAAAAATGGTGTCTCGTTTTGACCCGTTAAATTATTTTAAATCTTTTAATCGTTCTTTAAATTTTTTTGGTTTAGTTCCCCTGTTTGTGTCAAAGATCCTAAGCGATCATTACTCGAGAGTTACTAAAAACAATAATATCGTGCCTAATAAACAAATATAGCACTATTTTCTTGGTATTTATTAAATATAGACACGTTTATATGTTTATGTAACACCTTGATGTGTCAAACCTTTTCTGTGTCAAAACTATTTAATTGTAACACTTATAAGACAGGCTAAACCTACCTACTTACCGAACTATTAGACTTGATATTTGGGTAATTTTCATGGATGTACCTATGAATAAATTCGTTGACGTTATGGTTGAAAACGTAAATACAATCTTTGGACAAGTAATTTCGCACTTAATTTGGAAACATAGGAAGCCTTGGATTCAGAGCAATGAATATTTATTGTGTTCCGGCGGGTTCGCCCAATTACCGAGCTCGATAAAGGATACTTCGTACCCACCCATTATGTGTTGCCCTTTCTTGATAGGAATTAGGAACGACACATCCTCTGCTCTTTTGTAATTATACACTTTTAGCATTGACCACAGATAAACAAATAAGTTCATAAATACGACAAAAGTATTTTTTTGTACTGTTAAGCTTGATGAAAATAGGTAATGCACATTTTTATTAGGATTAAAATTCTATATTGGTTAAATTAAATTACCCAATGCAAGCATCTGGCATATCTTTTTTAGACGGGACGCCCCTTATAGAAATTTTGTTTCTATTTGGATTTTAAACCGCATTTTTTTACTGTTTTTTTTTATAGTAGCGCAGTATATTGGCTCCTCCCAGCCTGATGGTAAGCAAGAGAGGAACCCACATCGCGATGACAACGGATTTGATATTGAAATATCCTACCCGTTAGCATCGCCATACTGGCCCGCAAGATGTTTCTTCACGCTCCTTTTGAAGGAATCCATGTCAAAGGAAGGAGGAAACACATGAGCCGGCAACGAGTTCCACTTCTTTATGGTCCGGCAAAGATAGGAGTTACAAACTTTTTTGTTCGCGATGGAATATTTACCACGGTGAAGCGATGATATCGTTGGCCGGCTCTTGTGGTTCTGTGAAGGAAAGGAGAGGTAGGCATGATAAAGCCGATAAAAGACGCTTAATGAACCAATGTCTCTACGTAGTTGAAGAGGTTCAAGGTTCCCTGTAATCTCTTCATCGTTAATTATGCGCACAACCCGTCGCTGCAACCTATCAAGGGCATCCATGAGGTATTTGGCGGCACCGTCCCAGAGATGCGAGTATTATGAGAATAGTATGAGACTGTATTTAATATCAGACAAGACGACATAGGTAGTTACAGGTTTATCTCGAAGTACTTAATTTACTTAGCGCTTATGATATAGACTATCTAAAAGGACTTAATATACTTAGCACTTAGGTTACGAGAACCATTATCCCCAATGATATCACAATATGTGGTTAAATACATTTATAAACACCCAGACACAGAACACAAGTCCATCACATGAATATTTATCTAGGGTTGGGATCGAACCCACGACTCCCAATCACAGAGGGTACTCATTATCAAATGCGTGACCGAGACAGGCAAAACATTTTTTTAGAAAAACAAACCTTCAATTGAAAATATGCAGTCAAAGCCTTCATTTTCCCGACAAACTAAGGCGATACCAGATTTTATTCGTCACGTTACCCCTTTCTTTTTTATTATCAGTATATTTTCTCATTTTCTTTCAATTGGAGTCGACATTTTCACCCAGGATTACGAAATGTTGTTCCTAATAACAGTATAAACGTAGCAGGTAAGTAGCTTAACAACGTAGCCAACAAACGATAAATACTATTTATTTTCCAGGAACTACACGACGAGAAGGGTGGCAAGGATCCTTTCCCACTTCTTCTCAAGAAAACTAAGCTGCCCAAGAAATGGAAGGAAAAGCCGGGTAAGGCCTCTGACTTGTCTCACATGCTTCTATTGTTATATAACCTAGATACGAGTTAATACAATACAAGTTGGAACAATTCATCTATTTTTCGAAAAAGTTAAAATTGTTAGACCTAATTTATAAACTAGCTGACTCGACAGAAGTTGTCCTGTCTTAACGACGACTGTTTAATTTGAATTGGTTGCACCCACAAATTGTACAATGTTTCGCGAAATTTTTAAATGTTTTCTTTCATAAGTACCTTCTCCTGATAATAACAAAGAAAAAAAAGTGAAATTGGTCCAGTCGCGGTCAGCGAAAGGAGAACAGGGATTCATCCATATTAATATTATAAATGCGAAAGTAACTCTGTCTGTCTGTCTGTCCGTCTGTTACTCTTTCACGCCTAAACGGCTGAACGGATTTTAATGATATTTGGTATAGGTATACGTTGAATCTCAAGAACGGACATAGGCTATTATTAGAAAATAAGGGGGGGATGGGGGTAATACCACCTTTGAAAGTTTATATAGAAAAATGTTTATTTTTGAAGTTAGAGATATGAAATTTGGCACAAATATAGCTCGAAACTCGGATTAAAATATAGACTACTTTTTGTTTCGAATATTAGGGGAGAAAGGGGTAAAACCGACCATGAAAGGATGTAGTCCACGCGAACGAAGTCGCGGGCACAGCTAGTTTTTATATAAAGAAGGTTGTTTTTAATATTTGTATTTCATAAAATATACTTACTATGGTTATTTTATCAAACCAGTCATTAAGTGCAAGCTTTACCAGCAACATCATGGTTTTGCATAAACGGAATTAGTAAATTTCGTATCAAATAAATTAATAAACCGCCTTTCAATCATCAAATTGATGTGCTTTCAAACGTATTAATGATTTATTTCACAATATTTTAATTGCATTAATATGCAGTGAGCTGTTATCCAGCAGCGTTTTAATAAAGTCCCGCTGCACGCCAACAAAATTGCGTTACGTAAAAATTTCATTGACTCTCGTTTAAATAACACTTTGTTTCCACATGTTTAACTTTTCAAATTGCATTTCGATGTTCCACTTTGTTGGAGTTAGCGCGCTCTAGCGCACTGGATAATCCCTACAGGGCATCAATGCTTGAAGCGATAGAATTCTTTACTCGCTACTCCGGTGGGAAATTGAAACAGATTATTTGTACAGGTAACGTTAAACCCAACATATTGGAGAATTTTGTCACCATATTGTCTTATCACCTTTGAGAACTCTAGTCTAAAAAGTAGCAAATAGACACTTAAGCACGCGTTTTTTATAAGCAAGCAGGTCAGCTTTTAAGGATCATCGTCGGTAATCAAATCAATGTGATTATATCATGAAGAGTCTTTCGAAATCGTCTAGATGTAATTTTCTATAATATAAAAATTTATCGCTAAATGTGTTGGTAGGCGCATAACTCAACAACGCCTGGACTAATTTTGCCAAATAGTTTTTTTAAATGTTTGTCCAAATCCAAGGATGGTTTTTATGGCGAGAAAAAATCAAATAATTGCCGGCAAACCCCTAAAAACAGTCCTTTCCTTTTTTCCAATACAAACGTTTCCTAACAACAATGTATAATCAATTTGAACTTTATTGCTAAAAAAACTGCCACACTCTAAATCTTTTTGACACAACGAAGTCTGTCGGGTCCGCTAGTTTTGGATGTAATACAATTTTCTCGGCCAGACGGTGATCTTGAAAAGTTTTCTAGCGATAAAACTGCTGACTTGTGTCGGCAATATCAAATTAAATATATTTTACGTGCATTTTATTGATTGACAATAAGAGTAGTAAGAATATCTCTACGAATAAAATAATATTGGATTGTAGATAAGTGCTCCAAAACTTTGTTGGTCAAAAATATATATATATTTTATTTATCCATCAGTTAACTTTTATATCACACCACTCTTTTTACGCACTGAATACTTTGAATTTTTAACTGTACCTACTCTCTATTGAGGCATGGATGAGCTTAAATCCGCCCAAACTTTTCCTAATCCTTAATGCAATGTGGCAGGTTTAAATCAGAACAAAATAAAGAAGTTACCAATTTTATATTAATATGGTGCATTAAAGAGATTAATCTTTAAAAATTGAGTTGCTGACTCGCTCAGTTCCAAGTTATTTACCGAGGAGATTAAGAATTATTGTACTGATGAAGACCTCTCCTCATTTTCAGGCCCTTTGATAATATTGCCTCTTCACTGTTTGTCTTAAGTAGCACAAAGTTTGTTGTTTTGATGTTAGAGGACTCTGTCACTTACAAATTGGTCTATATGGTTGCAATAGTTACACTTATAATAAATCGAACTATTTACTTCATTGTTATCGTAGATGGTTAAGGAAGTACTTTCTTACCTAACTGTTTAACGTAACTGACGAATAAACTGCACTCTCTATAAAATTGTTTAAAAAATCATGTAGGAAATTTGACCTTCTATAACATGTAGGCTTTGAGACAACTTAAATTTCGTCAAAGATACATTTATTCAAACTTTCTGATGGATATATCAAATTCCAAGGTAAACTTACTATAATTTCACACGTACCTGTGTAACTAGAAAATGCTTCATGATATTGATTCTAAATTATGGCTTGGAAAATTACTCACTTTATTTCGTGACATTAGTTAGAAATGCAAGAAAATTGTAATCAGTCTAAAAGACGTTCATATTTTCCGAAGGCCCTTTATTCTGATTGAGCCATTACTTGGGAAGGAATCCGATATTTTCTCGCGTATTCGGGCACATATCATTTCCACGTACATTTTTATCGGCATTTTTCTTTACGAGGATTTCTAACAAGCGCCATTGTGAGAGCATTAGAGGTTTTTGTGCCGATTCCTAAGCTTTACCGCTCATGTAAAGGGCCCTGATTACTCAATATGCCACGATAGTTGTTCCCGGGAAGGTTATCAATGAATTTTATCTCGGGAACGTGTTTCTCGGGAAAATAAATGGCGGAGCGGGAAGTTAAGTGCACTTTAAGGTTCGCCAGTGAAGGACGGCGAGGGTAACATCCGTCCTTATTGCTTATCCTTCCGTTTTGCTTGAAGGTCCAGGTCCAGTATCAACAGTGACAAAAAATCTTCAATAGGTTATGTAAATACACCACCCATATCTCTTCTTTTTTTCAAGAGGAAATGTGTCAAAAAGGTTAACTCGAATTAAATCCGGCTTTCCTTAATACTAATAAAAATAATAGTTTAAAAAACTAAAAAACACGCTTTTAGCTCGCACTAAAAATTACAAAATAATTCAGACATTTAAGAAAGAAAGCGTGGAGCGTTTATGTTATCTTTACTCTTTTTGGACAATTTTTATTTTCTACTTTTTAGTTTTCTCATGTATCAATAATTATATAATTCTTTTTCGTATCCCATTCAGCAAACCCTTTCATTTAATACCCATATCATAGGGGTGCATTTCAAATAGCCTGTCCGTTATCTTGGACGCCCGCCATATTGGATTTGAATCACGTGACTATTTTTTTCGTATTCCTGACAGCAAACCCTTTCTTTTGATACCCATATCATGGAAGTGCATTTCAAACAGTCAGTTCGCCATCTTGGGGAGGCCGCCATATTGGATTTGTAATGACGTTTCTTAGCTAGTCATGTATTGTCATCAGAACTCAGAGCGTGTGCAAAATTTCATCTTAATCAAAGACCGGGAAGTGGGTCAAATTAAGATTCAAAGATTCCGTTACATACATAGATACATACAACCCGAGCTAATAAAAGCGTGTTAAAAATATCTTTTCTTACTAGAGTAGGTTGTGAAGTAGATATAGCTGCTGTGGTAAACGGAAATATTGCTCAGGTTCGGGACTGGTTGCATTGGTTACCGAATAGGCAAATAAAATAAGGAATTTTCAATTTACCATGTATTAATAATCATATTAATGTAACCAATAGCTTTAGTATGAGCCCTACATACAGCCTTCTTCACTCTCTTTGTCAAAGGATATTGTTTATCTCAAAAACGTTGCAATTTTCTGCGATAATGGATTTCCAGTCGAAAAGCTACAAACCTCTTTGCAACATTTTTTTATATCAAGAACTCATTGTATTGATTGTGCTAAGTATTGTTTGATTTCATACTAGTGTCGTTTCCATCTGGCGTGATGGAGACAACCGAAGCAGAGGTGACAGAATACTACTCGCCCAAGGACCTCATCGTGGGAGAGACCATATTCGTCCTGGGTCGCCGGTTCTTACTGTGTGACTGCGATAACTTCACCAGGAGATATTACAAGTAAGTCTAAATCTAATTTAAATGAATTGTGCAATTTATTTTTGTTTTTAATACCAAACTAGGGATATTTTGTATTTTAGAAACCTAGACAACGAATAAAAGGATTCTATGATCTTTAGTGTGGACATGTGTCGTATTTTTTTGGGATTCATTACTGTTCTGAAGCACCCTAATAAAGAAACAAGTTTTGGTAGTAACAATTGTTATAAGTAATTTCGGAGTAGAAATATGATGCTTTTTTCATATTGCCCTTGGCCTAAGATAAAAAAATCCCCATGATGATCTATTTGTTGTTTTTACCCCAACTCAAGCCATTAATGATCTGGTGGTTGAGCTGTTAAAATACAAAGCTAGGTACAAAATTAAAGTACAAGCGCTTAGGGTAATTCAATAATAAATAAATGAACCTAGTTGCAAATGGTAAAAACGTAGGTAGGAACAGTAAAATGCAAAGCGTGTTTCAATACAGAGCCACAAATCTCCCCGCGGCGGTGACCATCCGTCACTGTCAGAGGATGACTACGGAATGCTCAATCAATGAATACAGAACGAAAAGAATATGCAGGCACAATGGAAAAAACATTACTGTCATATTCATTAAAACGTATAGGTACTCGCGGTGAATTTTTTTTCTTTGATAGTGTTTTTTAATACACCAGTGAAATATTAGGGTCACATTAAATAAGGACTACATGACTGCGCCACCGTGGTGCCCTTATAAGATGTGGCAATGAAAATGTGAGTTGTCAAGTCGAAGACACAAAACTAAGCACTAGGTTTGTCAATAGGGAATATGCACGTTTTTTCCGTTAATTAACCGTTCAATTCAATTTAAAAGACGCGTCCCTTCAAATATATTTCATCATTTATTTTCTTTAAGCTTGCTCTTTCCATTGATTATTCAGACAGTGCCAGAGATTTTATTATAACACAAATTAGGTGTTTTACTTATTCCAATAATACGTTTACATTTCAAAACTCTTTTACTTTGTATTATTACGTACCCTTTTTTATTAATTTGATAAAGGATCCTTATAGATATTAGATTAACAAGTAGGTACCTACAGTTAAAAAGATGTTGCACTTCAAGTAGTCCATTGTGTTAAGCGAAAAATAACGTAAAATGCAAATAATCTATCATACAATAAAAAGTAAGAAATGCGGTAATATAATAAATACAATTTTCAGACCTTCTTATTTATATTATAGTCGTTTCACTTTACAATGCAATTTACTTAGCAATAGAAACGAATGAACTACAATAAATGTAGCATTACCTATAGGTACATTCCTGTGCACGCTCACTTAAATAGACGTCTTTGGCTTAGCATTAACAGCGTTGAAAATAAGTTTAAACCTGCAATTATTGTTGGAAAATGTCGTGTTCACAAGTCGACATTATCCATGAACTTATAAGGCTTTAGGTAATGTTTTCTCACGTGGTTGCTAAAGTAATGGCGGTGAACTATACAAAAATGCATTAGACCGGGCGGTCGGCCATCTCTGTGCAGGTATCATTATGCAGAGACAAAAGGGCAAATCAAGGAAAGGCTAGTGATATTAACTACCCAATCCTCTTCGCCAGGTGTCATATCTTGCCTCGATGGGGAGTTGTGGTTAACGCACATAATGAAACGAGAGAAACTCCGAATTGGGCCGTGGAGAGCATTTTAATGTGTAGAATCACGGAGCACTGACGCGTCCTATTAAGAGGACCTCGAAGGAAGAGCAGGACACAGTAATCCGTCCTCCTCCTCAGCTGGTGAATCTGAGGATACATACATACACATTTAATATTTTGAAATAAAAATTAGTTACACGCAATTTAAGCGTAGATTGTGAGTGCTAAGTACAAGCTTAGCTGTTTAGTTTACGATCGTTAGGCAGACATGTGAGTTCGATTGGAACAAAAAGTCTGTCTCTGAACTATAATTACGTTCAATCTGTCCGGCAGTGTGCAGATAACGACCGTTTTTCAGCCATTAGCGGTCATTATATTTTTTTTAAAGCTACAGAGATAGAATGCGATAGAACTGATAAATGTATTTTCTACTGTATGGTGACGATATCAGAAAATGTTAGGAACCATTTAAAACTTTAATGAATGATCTATGAATACCTTAGTACCTACCGACAACGCCTGCATCGCTTTAATTTTAGTTGTTCAAATACCAGGTTGTGATTTAAGGGTCGTAGGTTCGGTGTTAGATTTTTTAAAGATAGCTCAAGTGGACCACCCACCCACCCACCATTCAGCAAGTACTCTCTTTTTAGAAATAATCTTATTTTAATGATGGATGCTTTAGATAGTAAATAGGATGATGCTTTACGTACTTTAGACAATGTTGCATCTATTACCTAAGCCTTCACTGCTTACTGCATGAAGATAAATCAATGGTTGTAATAGAACCTTGAAAAATAGTTTCTATTATTCTTTTTTTAAATAATCTTATAATAAATGTAAAATTAAGTAGTTTCGCCTTCGTAGTGTGAACACGTAGTGTTTATTATGTATGTACAATCTACCAATTTAATGATTATGCAACACCATATTCATCATTTTATAATTGGACTGGACTTACTTTGTACTAAAAGGGTTAATCCATATTATCAGACACCACCACATTAAATTATGGAAATGCCGTTATTGCCGGCCAATTAAGTGCCCCTTCATAAAAACGGAAGCTCATTAAGGTACAATCGCTTTCATGAGCGTTCGCAGGCAGGATAGAATGTAATTATCTGCTCTCATACAGGGAATAATAAAATATGAATTTCTACTCATTTAGATTCAATGGGAAGCGTTTTTCTAAAAAATAATTTATTTTTCTAGAAGATACTTCTATTACCATTTTAGAAAATTAACTCGGAAATGCGTTTTTGAAGGTGCTGTATTAAATGTAGTTTAAAATCCAATCGTGCATGGGGAAGCTGGCACTGAATAGGTTTAATTTTACATTTTATAACTCAACTGCTACTATGGTGGACTTTGGACACATGTCAAAACATTATGCAAACTTTTAGGTACGATACATTGTTAAACGAAATATTTTGTTTTCGCAATAATATTTTCGATACGTACCTACCTATATGTGAGTTATTATTAATATTACCCGTTTACTTTTTTCGAAATGCCCATTCTATCAGTATCAATACTTATGTCTATTTACCAGGTCGATGCTAAACATAGATCAGCCGTCGCGAGTGGAGGTGCAACACGAGACAAGGAAAGAGTTTCCCAAGGTGATGCCACATCTACGTCGCTATAGTTTCTTTCCTATTCTGTAAAATTCATTTTTGCTAGTCATTATTGCTTTTTAAAAAAATAGTTCTCTTTATTTGTTTTCGTGGGTAAGGTTACCATACATTATCATTCAAATTTAACTTACGAGAGCAGCAATTAAATATTATAAGATTTTCATTAACGTCCAAATTTAAGGTATAAACTAAATTTTTAAAGTTTATGCCAAAATTAAGCTTTGTACTATTATGTATTCTGTAGTTCATGTGGTTTTACTACATTGAAAGCTGAGAGTGTTAAGATTAATATGTTAAATTCTCCGGTTATTGTTTCAGTCTAAACATTTAAATCCACCACCAGTTACACCAATTTCTGATTGACAATTATGTATTGATCTTTATTTCACAGAGTTTTCCTCCACATATTGGTATTGGTGCACCAGAGGACACATTGCAATCCTGCTATGGGTTGATGCCGAAACCTCCACATAAAGACGTCATCAAGTATAACCTTAATGCCAATAAGGTATGTTGAGAAATTAATCACAATGGAAATATACATAATTTGGCTCACCACTTTATTTAAGTAACCAGTTGTACAAAAATAAGTTACTTCATAAATATTAATAACCAGATGTAACGTAACGTTCACATTGACTGCTCGTGACCACGTCAATAAAATAACAATCCCTTTATTTATCAAAGAAGCATTTATAATTTCATCATTGTGGATATATATACATATATATATACTTAAATAATTCTATTTTTTTAATCGTTTTCTACTTTTTTCATTTTATTTTGGTTTTATTATTTACATTATTGTGTAATATTTACTAGTATCTTTTTGTTTTATAAAATTGGTTAACGAGGTTGATAATCGGATGCAACTTTAATTAAGACCAAGGGTTCTATAATCTCTGTGGTCAGTAAAATATACTTGATACCTACTGTACCTACATACAGTCGCCGTCAGATATATCGGAGCAGACAAAGTGACCAAATAATTCTGAACAGTGAAAATGTCAAAAAGTTCCATACACCACAAGTTATCATTAATATCTGAACATTCATTATTTCAATAATATCTGAACGCCTAACTACGCCTGAAGCCTAGTTAGGCGTTTTATTAGTATACGAGTATATACTATCAAACATCATGCTATAAAGCATTACCATTTTCAAATATAAGACGAAGATAAAGATATAATTCAATCGTATCCTTTCTCAAAATCGATTCTTCTTTAACGCGTTCAACTCTCTCTCGGAGAACTTTACGAAGTTAGCAAGAATTTGCTGTTGCGTTTGTCGTCCGAGTCCATTAAACTTGCACTGTCTGACCCTTGCAGCAGACATATAGCAAAGAATATTGCGAGAATCCTTCAGACGATACTTGAAATCCACTTCTTGCTCGGATGAAATATTAAACGTCTCGGTGGCTCAGCTTTGCACTTTAAAACTTTTATTAGAGGTAGGAACTTAGATTTGTTCAGGAAAATAAAATAGTATTTGCTGAAAGAATAAAGGTAGGAGAAGTAATTTAAAGTACAAATTTACCTAACTGCCCGACTTATGACGACGCGTTAGATGGCTGTAATACTAATCTGAAACCATTTTGGTACCTTTAATTGGACGTATCTTTAAGGGTTATTGTTATTGTTTTCATTTTTGATTTATCCTTTATGTTTTTATTTATTTTGCCTAGTTATGGTACTATATATTTACATATATTCTATTTACTTCAAAATTAAGTAGATACGAAAGAACCTCAGACTACACACTTTTGACTTTGTAGGTACTGATCTTATGACGCGGGCATAAAAACTAAAACAGAACTGCAAGTTTTTCTTTGATGTGCTCTTTACCGTACTTCAGCAACATAAGTTTTTAAGAAGAGTTTTGGTTAATTACAGTGTTACCATAAAATATGGCTTTCACTTCAATCATTTTACATACTATAAATTGATTTTGATTGGGCCTTAAATTGACTTACTTGGGTTTCTTACCCATCTGATACAAAACTACGAATGTATAAACAATTTAAAATAATTATGGCAGACCATGTCCGCGCAATATATGATATGCTTTTGTTTGCCAATTAAGATAAATTTGGTCATTTATCGGATGTGGATATTTTGTATGTAAAAACTCATCCGCGAATGAAATATTATGTGGATGAACTGTCGCCTAAGTCCTCAAACTTAACATTGAACAGGTTGCTTAAGACTCATGACCTCGTTAATTTGTTTCAGTACCTTCGCTACCTGTGCGAGTTAGACTGGATTCACCCCGAGGACAACGGACGCAAGTTTGTGCTGGCATACAGTCTAGCCGATGGCACTATCAAGATTGGCGAGATCCCGCGCCGGAATTCCGGCATTAAGGAGGGCAAGTTCCTGAAGCCGATGAAGCTGCAGACCCCTGACTCGGACCCCAACTTCCCTACATACTTCACGCCGGATAAGTTCTTTATTGGTCAGTTCTGGAATCTATCTTCTCTTGTTAAAATCATTTAAAGTCTTTTAAAAACGTTGTCTTTTAAAATGACGTTTTGAACGTCGGTATGAAGGTCCTCAAACATTCCTTCACATTTTACGCTAAATGAGTTCTTCTTTTTTATGTTGTTTTCTAACTAGCGATGCCCGTGACGCCATCCGCGCCGAATAGTTCTTTTTTTAAGATTTATATTAACAAAAATATATATCTAAAATATTTCTAAAATAAAAGTAGCCTTAGTTACTTCTTTTTTATATCAACTTCCTACCATTAAAAGCCACATCGAAATTGGTCCCGCCGTTTCAGAGACTTGCCGGAACAAATGGCCAGACCGGCAGACGAACATATAGGTACCGTGTTGTGTATATCTAAATTCATTAGTTAGAAAACGGTTATTTTATTATTTATTTATGAGTACGTATACATAGCAACATGGCTTCTTCAGTGAAGTTCTATTTCTGCGGTACCTTAAGCATGAGCAGTATCTACCTATTACACAGCATCTTCATCATCGATCTCCATTTTCGAATCTTAATTTCAATTGCTATTGAAATTTCTTATCAGGTGCAATAGTGCCAGTCTTCAAGCACCGCTTCAAGATAATCGGGTGTGACCTCTTCGTGTACCGCTACATGAGTGCTAACCCGGAGAAGTTCCCCCAGGAGGTGATTGACAACGTCCGCAACTACCACATGAGCGAGGGCAACCTCAAGGACGAACTGGCTGTGAGTTGACCTTTTTTATTTAGATATGTTTTCTTCGGCGTCGACGTCGTATAAATAATCTGATCCCCAAATTAAGCAGTTTAAGCACTTATAAAAACTATAAATCAACTACGGTACTACAAATATAATTAAATACACATAAAATATATTTATACATATTCTGTGTTTACCCAAACATAGAACAAACCCACATAAATGTCTGATTAAATGAACTCACAGTTCATAAGATTATAGCGCTTGCTATTGAATCATAAGGTTAGTCAACTTTTTCGGGACTAATCCTGAAATGAAAATCCGGCTTAAAATGATGTTAAATTACTTCTCATATAACTGCGCTTGGAATGACCAAAGAGGGTGCTCTTCACGTCTGACTAGGCTTATAGAGGTTCCTTTGAACAAAATACTTATGAGATGCTCGACAATTCAGTCAACCCAAAGACCTCAATGACGAGTTTGCAGTAAGATCTTTTAAATTTTAACTATTTTTTAATCTATATTAAGATATCAAAATAGAAAATAATTACTTAATAATTTTCCTAACGGGTTTAAAGAAGCGGACAACTGCCTATTTTGGGGGTGATTGGGAAATATGAAAGTAGGTAAACAGAAGCGTATGTCGATGATACAAAATATGTTAATGCTCAAAGCGTCCCAGTTAGCCATTATCTTAATATCTATGTTGCAACTATCACAGGAAGCTATCCGCGATGAACAAGCAGCTGACATGCGGGCGCAACTGGCCAAGATCGGTCAGGCTGCGGTGGCGGAACCCAACGCCATGGAGCGCTGCCTCGCGGCACTGGACGTGGTGGAGGGCAGCGCCGACCCGCCGCGGCCCCCTACCCCGCCGATGACCACTGACATCATCTCGTATGATGACTCGCTACGAGTTGCCAGGGCCAGGTAAGTGCTTTCAAGAATACTATATATTTTCTATTAGGACTAATGTCATAAACGCCACCACGTCCACGGTGCCTTACATCCCCATGGACATATTGGCGGAGATCGGACCTACCGCGCTCCTCTAGTCTGCTTAATGCGTCTTGGAACTTCGAGATATTGCACTTCAAGATTGACCTCCTCCAACCTAATGTTAATGAGGTCCTAGCTTAAAGGTGACAAGTACAGCGTAATAATAGCTGTTATTGGACTTGTAACCCTTGCCTTGACGGCTTAACCGCTGCTGCTAAAGTCGTATGCCCCAGGAGCTCCGAAAACCTTAATCACACGCAGGAACACAACAACACTGACCTGATTGTTATTTGGATGCGGTCTTCAATAAGGTAGAGGTATTTCTCCAGTCGGGCTGCTCCAGGTCTAACCCTAACTTCCATAAATCATCTGCTTAGAAGTAAAACTAAACAATATCTCATGATCAATCCACAGCAAACCAGTTTGCGACGGCGTGCTGCCGCTCAAGGGCATACTCAAGTCGGGAGCAGCTCGCGACGACCACCAGAAAGTGGTGTGCTTCAGCGGACCCGCGACGGACGAGCATCGCGAGCCCAAGCCGAAGACGCCCGTTTACCCGCCAGGGCAACAGCCACATTTCGTCGAAGACGAGGACTTCTGCGAGAGGTTCAAGGAACCGGTAAGCGAGACTAGCGAGGGTTTCAAGGAAACCTTCGAAGAGGAATCCTCGAGACTTTGAGTAGCTAGGTTAGATGATGCCGATCATGTAGGTATCATAATGATATCAAACTTCCGTTAACATAATTCATTAAAACAGTCGTATTGTAGCCGTGGCAGCCGTGAAACAATCGTGAAGTGAACATAAAATTGACACAATTGAAAGCTCTTACTTTAAACTATGTTTTAGTAAATACTCGTACCTATTATGTAGCAGGAGGTGACACCGTCACAAAATAATAAATAAATCACAAAACGAACATTAACTAACACAATAGAGTCAGCAAAAATGTTTGGAAAACTCTGATATGGGACGGGACCAATTTTATAAGAAACAGAGGAACAAAAAAAGTAGCGTAATTAATTATTATCCATCCTTCCTACTCTTCTATTTATATTGTAGTTTATGTGCTAAGCTTAATCTTTCTGTTAATGATATTATTAATTAGGCAAACTGCAATAACATTGTATCTAATAATATTGTAAGTAATATATTAATTACGTACCCGCCTATCTAATAGGTATATTAGTAAAGTAGAAAGTAAGGTAACTTATACGTCTTAGAATAGATAAGTAATTGTAAGTAAGTATGTAGAAATGTAACACAGTTTAATGTCGTAATTAATTTATCACTTGATTTATAGGTAACTGAAATAATTTTATAAGATTGATCTTTATTAGTGAAAGTAAGTATTTTGTCTGGACACTTGTTACTCCAAGTTACTGCTTTGATCGGGGATGAATTGCAATAAAATAATGAACAGGTATTTTATCAATTATATGCGAAATGTTTATGCAAAATTTGAATTAGATTATATACTAAGAAATTACGTTGTCACCCTTACAAGAAAAGGAAGGCATCTTTGACATCTTAAGGTTAGTCAGCTATTAATAACGGATGCCTACGTCATACAAAGAACACCTTAGAATAAGGAAAGTATAGAAACCGCATCATGACAGCAACAATGTTACCGTCCACCCCAAAATATTTTTTTTCAACATTGTTTTGACGTTTAACAATTTAAAAATGAGTATTAATATCTATTTTTTCTTTGGTAATGTAGCTAATGTCGATTTTAATATCGATAAAATGTGATAACAATATGGGTGGTGAAGAAATAGGGATTTTTTTCTTCTGTCGATATAAAAATAATGAATACATAAATAAATATCAGGCTATATCACATTGACCTGAGTCCAAAGTAAACAATTTAAGCACTTGTATTATGGAAACCAAAACCAACGGTGGAACTAGCCCTGCTTTCCTTCATAATTTCCACCAGAGTAGTACTAACATGCTAGGATGAAGAAGATGAGAAAGCAGTTGAATAATTTAACTTTTGTACGGCTGTATGCTATGAATACCAAAGTGTATCAGCATATCGACAATCCAGTACATACTTGATTTCGTTTATGATGTTTGCATAAGTTTACGAAAAAATAAAATTACAGTGCTACCAATATTTATTATAAAAAATATATAATTTTACAAATTAACGATTTGTGTAAAATTAAAACTTTTTGCAAACAAATGACATGTAGTTTAGTCCAACCATAGATCAGAGGATCTCAATCTTATATTACTTTGCAGTTTACTTTATTGATTTTCGCCCTGCAATGGGATTCTGTTTTTACATTTCCTGTAACAAAATACAAATTAAATAAAGTGAATTTAGTTAGACATGTTTATATTTATATATCTCGTGAATCATACTTGTTCAATTTATGTCGAACTAAATCAAAAATGTCATACGATGCAATAGGTACATTATGCCATTGCCGATATTTTAAGAGTAATGACACCATTTTTTACCAGTCTTGATTAATTCTTATTTACGTGGTATCATAAAATAACTGAAAATATTTTGAAATCTAAAAGTGTGTGCTAAAAGCGATCTAAAAGTGAATGTGTTCCAAAATTTTATCGACAAGTACGATGAAATTTTTTTCATTGGCACATCACTACAACAACAAATCTGCATTATTTAAATTTGAAAATTTGGTTATAAATGCGCCTTTATTTTGGGAAAATTAAAAATCTTAAAGGTTAACAAGATTTTTGTAAATCTTTGGCTCATTTTTACTACATAATACGAAAATGTTTTTGCAAAACTTACCGATGAAGACGATATTGAATAACTCTCGTTATTTTTTAAATCACAAACTTAGAAACCACCATCGTCTTTGATATACAGTTATCCACGTCCGCAATTATAATAATTATTTGTTTTTATTGAGTTTTCACACATAATTTTGCTACATTATAAGAAAATCTGTTTTAGTGAAATTCAGTTTGACAATTCAATGTCTTTTTTTTTTTTTTTTTGTATATATTGGCTCGCACGACTAGTGCATCAGCCACTGACTTGTGTGAAGGGATATTTGACAATTTTGGATTACGGTGGATAAAAAGTTTAGGAAACGATCAAGGAAAGAAAGGAATCTAAATTCGGATCAGGAAAGTATGAATAATAAACATAAAATAATTAGAGTTTAATCGTATTTTGGGTTATAAATATTGATAAAATATTATAAATATCAGGAATATTTAAATGCAATAGAATATTTATAGAGGTTGGAAGAGGGATACGAAGGGTTATAAGGGAATGGTATAAGGAGGAGTGATCATATGACAGGCAGGAAAAGAATATATGATTTAGGTCTCCAATGCCAGTACCACATTCACACCAATCATCATCTATGACGTGAATCTTTGCAAGATGGGCGGGCGTACAAACATGACCAAGTCGCATACGAATAATGCTAGTCGTGGCAATTTTACCAAGCCTCAGTGTGTGGAACCATGGTTTGATGGGGATAACAGATTGAATTGCTCTATAATGTTTTGCTTTGATTCTACTGCTCTTGTCCCAATCCTTCTGCCAGGAACTTCGGAGGAAGGCTTTAGGAAGAGCAACCAGATCTGAGCAAAAGTTTTTATAAGCATATACGTCTCCACACTCAATGGCATCATTTGCTAATCGATCAGCTTTCTCATTTCCAGGAATATGACAATGTCCAGGGATCCAAGCAAAGTGAACGTTATAACCTCTAAGAGCTGCTTTTTGTAGTAATTTCCTACATTCGAAAATAAGTACACTACTGTTGGAATTTTGTTTGAATAAAAACCTGTTAAGGGCTTGCAGCGCACTTTTGGAGTCTGAAAAGATTACTGTTTGAGTAAGCTTCATGAGCAAAACATATTCTATAGATTTAAAGATGCCAAAGCATTCTCCTGTAAATTTTGAAGATTCTGGTGGTAATTTAATTTTCTGAACAATTCCGTATTGCTGATGGTAAATACCTACACCTACTGGATTATTATCAGAATGCTTAGAGGCATCACTGTAAACATGATGCCAATTTGGCCAGTCCCTATCTACAATAAAGTTAAAATTAAAATGAACATTTGGATCTTTTTTAGAAAGATTTAAGTTTAAGTGTATGATAGGACACGTAATTAGTGATTCAAAATTAATTTCAAATATTGGTAAGCACTGAGACCTATGTGTAGGAGCTTGCAGAGCTATAAATTTCAGAAAACTTACAACTAGACATGGTAAATTTTTATTGGACCAGTAAGGTGAAGTTTGAATAAGCTCAGACAAATATTTTAATTTGTGATATAGCGGATGGTTATTAAACTGTAGTGCCCGAAATAAGAATTTGTCACAAAGATATTGCCTTCTTAATTTTAATGGTGGATCTCCACATTCCACTTGTAAAGCTATTATAGGGCTGGACTTCATAGCACCAGTAACTAATCTGAGAGCTTTAGCTTGAATGGTATCTAATTTACCTAATCCTAGTGCACTTCCTGGTTCTAAAAAATAAGTACCGTAGTCTAACCTACTTCTAATCAGAGCATTGTATATAAGTTTTAGAGAAAATGGGTGGGCTCCCCACCATACCCCGGATAAACATCTTAGGATGTTCAAGAACTTTTCACATTTAGCAGAGACATATTGACAGTGAGAGAGACCTGATAATTTATGGTCTAAAATGACTCCCAAAAATTTTGCTTCTTTCAGGTTAGGAATAGTAACATTTTCATAATTAACAGAAATTGGAGGAGGAAGCCGCATTCGAGAAAATAAAACCACTGCACTTTTAGAAACCGAAAGACTTAATCCGTTAAGATCTAACCATGTTTTAAAACTATTTAACGCAGAGGTTAAGGAAATGCATAAAGAATCTATATCCCTGCCTTTAAAGTAAAAGAGTAGATCGTCAGCATATTGGAGAATATGAAAACCATCTATGTCTGATATGGATGAATGAAGATCAAAAGTGTAAATATTATATAAAATAGGGCTTAAAACGGAGCCTTGAGGGAGCCCCTTCCAAACTAACCTTGTTATAATTGGAGAATCTTCCTGAATTACGTTGATAGACCTTTCTGTTAATAAGTTATTAATAAAATTTGCCAACATTGACGGGACATTTAATTTTTTTAACTTTTCCATAAGGATAGATATAATAACGTTATCATATGCAGCAGATATATCTAAAAATGCTGCAAGAACTGAATGATTACACGAGAATGCTAACCGTATATCAGTCGTAAAAATGCCGAGGCTATCCATGGTACTTTTTCCTTTTCGAAAACCAAATTGACTTTCTGCTAGTAAGCCATTACTTTCTACAAACCATTCTAAACGATTTTTTACTAAATGCTCAGCAATTTTAACCAAGACAGTTGAAAGGACAATTGGGCGAAACGAGGTAGCTTCTGTACGTGGTTTATTCGGTTTTAAAATGGGAATAACCTCTTGAGATTTCCAGGCAAGTGGTATTTCTCCACTAGTCATTATGTTATTTATAAGAGACAAATAATAAGAAAGGGCAGAATCATTTAAATGGGAGAAAAATGAATAGGGAATACCGTCCATACCAGGTGCAGAATCTTTGACATAAGATAGAACACCTTTAAGTTCGATCATAGAAAACGGAGCATTAAGGACTAAATCATTATCTTCAGTTAACGGAAAAGAAAAAGGAGTAAAAAGTTTTTCTGGGGTAGATGGAGGAGCTAAAATGTCTAAAAAATTTTCAATAATATGATCCGGAAGATATGAAGGCGTTGGTTCTTTGAAGATAGATCTATACTTGCGGATATTATTCCAAACAATGGACGGTGAAGTGTCAGGAGATATAGAGGAACAAAAAGATCTCCATCCCTCCCATTTTTTCTTTTTAAATAACTTGCGAGTGCTTGAGATCAGTTCAGAAAGGGATTCAAAATTTTCACTTGTAGAATTTAAAAGATACCTTTTCTCGGCTTCCTTTCTTTTCTGAACCGCTGCCAAGCATTCTTTGTCCCACCAGGGAGGAGAAGGGATTTTGGGAGCACTATCTTTTTTATGAGGGAAAATTTCATCAGCTACTTCTATCAATAATGATGTCAGTCTTGTCGCACCCAATGAATTATTGCTTTCACTCATATCAGGAAGTGATGAAATTTTTTGATCAACGCATTCTCTGAATTTTTCCCAATCAGCATCATCTAATTTATATTTTAACCTCTTCCTTCTGCAAGAAATTTTTCCAAGTCTAGATTCAAAAGTAATAAGAAGAGGAAAATGGTCACTACCAAATGAAGATGTAAGTACATTCCATGTTGATGAGGAAGTCAGAGAAGGTGAGCAAATGGTAAGGTCAGGGGCACTTATACCTTCATGAGGATTAGTTCGACGGGTTGAAGAGCCTGTATTCAACAAACACAAGTTATAATTATCTAGAATATCCAGGATTCTAGCCCCATAGTAACTTGAATTAGAACTACCCCAAGCCTGATGCTGAGCATTAAAGTCGCCCATTAAAACCAATGGTTTAGGAAGATTAGCTATTATCACTTGTAACTCATCAAAAATTGAAGAAGAAGGATGTGGTATGTAAATAGACACATAGCATATGTTGTATATTTTTACTGCAATAATTGAAAAATCATTATTATGTGAAGGTATTGGAATATGAAGGAAATTTAAAGAAGAATGAATAAGTAAAGCAACGCCTCCATAACCATCTGATCGGTCTTCCCTAATACAAGAGAAGCCCGATATTCTAAAATAAGTATCTGGCCGGAGCCAGGTTTCCTGAAGGGAAACAATAAAAGGAGTATATTTATTTAATAAATGTATTAAATCACTTTTTTTGTTAGTTATGCTGCGGCAATTCCATTGAATTGCTCTGTTCATTATTGTTGTTTTGATTTTTCAGCAAAGTCATAGTCGGTTGAGCAACGTTGGACGGTAAATGTATAATCTGAGATTGAGACAAGGAAGTTATTAGGGTTAAAATCAAATCTCTTGTTGTCAAAGTTGAAAAGTCTCTTAAAGATAAATTATCATTTTCAATAAAAGCACACCCATTTTGGTAAGTAGGTGTGTTATATTCTGTCCCAATTATAGAGTCATGAACAGAACGATCATAGCCTTTACTGTGCTGAGGAGGAACGTAAGGCTTGCGAAAAATAGTTTTTTTATATGAAGTAACTCCAGAAATAGATTTGTTTTTAGGCGAGTTAATTGAAGCTTTTGGGGGTACTGACTGTGACGGCATAGAAGTCAAAACATCTGCATATGATTTTGATACCGGAGGATGTAACTTAACAGCTTCTACATAAGATATGCAGCGTTTAGCCATAGTTTCTTTTATGGACCTTTGACGTGAATACTCAGGGCACTTTTTACTGGTAGCCATATGAGAACCTGAACATAAATTACATATTATGGCTTCTTCCTCCACAGAACAATTATCACCTGAGTGACCTTGGCTACATTTATAACATTTAGGAGTTGACCTACATTGAGATTTTATATGCCCGTACCTACAACAGTTGAAACATTGAATTGTGGGGTAAATGTAGAGGTCAACTGGGAGTGCATTGTAACATATAAAAACTCTTTCTGGCAGAACTTGCCCATCAAAAGTTATAACTACAGTTCCAATAGGAACAAACTCTGTTTTGCCGTTGATTGACTGTTTCCTTTTCAATCTCCGAACCTTAATAATGTCTCCAGTACCAGGAGGCACCGAGATATTGCAAATGATGTCGTCATCTGTCCATTCAATAGGTATGCCTCTTACTATTCCCATTCGGGAGACATTGAAACTAGGAACAAAACATTTATAGTTCTTTGATTCTAATGTTTTATTTGAAATGAAATTATTCGCATCCTGATAGTTAGAAAAAGAGACTGTCAATCTATTTCTACCGATTTTCTTTAAACTTCCATCAATAATATTATTAAACCTGTTTTTCTTAAGAAAATGCCCAAAGTGAACTGGGTGAATATTGCAATTATCATCTGGAGACAACTGAGTTTTTTGAATATGAACCACGTAAGGAGACACATCTGAGGCCTGGTAAAATACTCTGCTAATAGGAGGACGAGAGTCGCGAACACTTGAAGAATCTATAGGATTACTGGAAACAGATTGTTCAGGCGGAGGACACACCGTGTTTTCACTAATAGGGGATTCATTCAAATTATCACAGTGGCAATCAAATTCATTGATTGTGCCTGACTTTTGGTGTCTCCTCTTTTTTTTATTACAGTGCTTACATATCTTTCGCACTGAAGCCCTCTTGCGTTTAGGAATTTTATTTGAGCTAGAGGTGTCAGAGTCTAATAAAGACCCCTCCGTATCCATTCCGGAATGTAATATTGTGACAAAACTAGCAACCTGGGGGCTTGTGCCCCCAGGATCTTCGGGCTCGTTCATGAACAATTATACTACATAAAAAACTTACCCAAATCCAGGAGAAACAACACTAATATACTAAATTATACACAAATAAACAGAATAAATAACTTTGACTACTTAACTGATCCTAATTATGAATATAAATGATAAAATTATGAAAGCAAAAACAAAAGTCGACCTAACACCGACGTTTCCCGCGCTTTTTTTCCAATTCAATGTCAGTTTGTCAAAATACGAGATAGGGATACCATGGATCCTGTCACAAGTATGCGCTAGTATTTGGTAATACTAATATACATAAGTGTGACTATTAGTGATTCTTATTCCCATTTAAAATATAAGAGTACATAAGCTAGAAACCAAAAACAGTTTTCGTTTATACTTTATAGTTCTATTTAATAGTGGCACGGTATTTTGAAATAGACAAAGGGGTGTTTGAAACATTTAATATTAAATATTTAATTTATTAGGTGTATGGAAATATTGTTGACTTGCGTAATGGATGCGCAGATGCAAAATATATATCAAAACATGTTAAAACATGGTTTATGATAAAGTTGGTATCGATTAGTAGCATTATTCTGGAAAATATGCAATACTAATAAATTAGTAACATAATTATATACATAGGAATAAAATAAAGCGTTTAGTAAATAGTTACGAATATAACAAATACTGTTAAATACTAGAAAGCGATTTTTCAATTATGGCCCATCACTGATTAAAATACGGCCATTAAAATTAGTCGTATTTGAAATTGAATGTATTTTCAATTTGGTAACGTTCTATTGGCAGTCTATGGTCTGGACTCCAACTCCGGAGTCCAGTCCATAGATTTTCTATCTGCAGATGCGGACTCCAATACAAGCTCTGAGTGGTTTTTGTTTCAGTCACACTAGGTGGCGCTGTATGACTAGATGTGAATAAGACAGCTACGTCCCAATTGCGGTTTTTAGCGTTACATCTAGGAATATAATATATCTATGAAGAACACACTCTAAGTTACTGGTCTCTACAATTAGCGGTTAAGGTTGTGCGTTGTTCAGTCTGTCATTCAAGACAAGGAAACCTATTTAAATAGATAAACTTATCCAGCCCTAGTTGTATTCACAATATGTACTTATTTATATGTTTGTACTTTTTAGGATTCCGTAGCCAAATAACGAAAAACGGAACCTTTATCAATCGTTAATTTTGTCTGTCTGTGTCTGTCCGTCCGTCCGTATGTCACAGCCACTTTTTTCCGAAACTATAAGACCTATGCTGTTGAAATTTGGTAAGTAGATGTGTTTCTGTGAACCGCACTAAGATTTACTACAAAATAGAAAAAAAAAAAACAATAAATTTAAGGGGTTCCCCATACTTAAACTGCTGGTTAGCTCAGTTGGAAGAGCAGCACGAGCGATACGTGAAAGTCGAGGGTTCGATTCCCGCACCGCAAGGGGAGATAAAAAATTTATGTTTCTGACATTCAACTATATTTATTCCTCACCCTGCAATTCACTTAATATTAAAAAAGTAAATCTAAGAATGCTTCTATATCACTACTTTAGACCTATACTGTACGTAGTTATAAAGTATGTAAGTAGTTTCCATAATTTTATTTTTCAAGATTTAACCTTCAGTAGGTTATATTGTTAATGTATTGTTTTACTAATGACTGTGTCAATCTATGTAAATTACTTATCATTTTCATATTTTGTATTCATATTAATTATTACTAGTCACATCATTTGTACCTTATTAGTTAAATAAAATGCTTCTTGTAATATGTAGCCCGTTTCATTTTTAACTATGTTTAAGCCATCATATTGGTGTAACTACGATATAAAGGCATACAAGAATAAAAAAACATATAAGTTAGTTTTTCATATCTATTTTAATTAGAGTTTTTTCAAATTCGGCAATTTAAATTAATAACGAATTTAAAATAACAAAACTGTTTAATTTACTTAAACTATTTAATTACGATGACTGAGGTAGCAAACTGAAGAACTCCTTCTCTGAAGTTGGTTAAAAGTAAAAACATTTAGACTCCATTACCTACTCTTCATCTTTCCCAGAAAGCGTTTCATAAATGTTTTTAAAAACTCGCATCGTAATAACAGGTTTCGTTAATTTGACGAGGTGCTGCGAGTGGGTAGCGACCCTTAAAGAGGAATTTCCTTATTAGATAAAAGTTTCCTCATTTCCACGGAACTTACGCAGTTATGTACAAAATCATACAGCAAATTTTATCGCGATCGTCCACGTAGCAGAGTTGCTTTCTGTTTCGGGGAAGTTTGGAGATCTAAATAGGTATACCATATACCTACCTACTAAGTATTTATGAGTACCTACATAAACATTGTATAAGTTATGAGACAGATAAGAACTGTAAAACTAATATTTTGTGGGATATATACCGCGTCCATTGGATACGTAGGTAAGTAGAAACGGTAGATTTAAACAAATGTTTTCAAATGGGACGCTAAAGTGAAGAAAGCTTTTACGTTACGCATTAGGCATTCATTTTATCATGATGAACTTCGTGCTTTTAAAGTTCGTAAGATAGTTTTTCGACAATTTTTTTTACTTTGTTGCAAGTTAACGTCAAACTAACTACTCACTACTTCTAGCAAAGTTACTTTCTCTGTCAGTAAGACATTGGGAGGACTAGCTCGTCTTGATTCTAATGGACTCAAGACTGTTAAGAGTAGGTAATACTAATCATGACTGTGCATGCAGAATGCAGGTTATAAAATAATCTAACTGCAATAATTTAATGCATAATTTTAGAGTATCACCTATTTTTCAACGCCTGAGCCAGGATTCTGTACCTATTCACAATAATGTCCCGAATCAGGGCTTATAAGGGCCATCCCGACACATTGCCTAAAGGCTAAGCCTATAGAGTGACCGCGCTCATCAGATGGATATCTATGTAGCACAAAGCTAGCTTAACCCGGCACTGGTCCCCTTGCACCATTGACATGTATCCTGTAATAGGACGCAAAGGAGCGTGCAGAACGTCGCGCAAGGGACGAGTGCCCGTACGAGATTGTCCCGAGCGCCCAACTGGCTGCAGCCACGGGCGAAGTGCCTGAGGAGAAACCTCAGCTACCTGGCTACCTGGGTACCTACGGCGTCGACTGCAAACAGGTATGTCTATACTTTGAAACTGCATTTCTAGTAATTAGAACCAGGCTGAGCAAAGCTTAGCGGCACATGAATGGGCAATTTTTTATGCATGACATTTCATCTGTGGTTCAGTAGCGCTCAGAACGTTTCAGCCGTTTATTCCCACTTGCAACCACAAGGATTGCCACCGGTGGCAAATGGGAATGAACATTCCCAGTTACCACCGATCGCGACTGGAAAGTTATTGCCCCTACTTAAGGTTTGCTCTACCTTGCTCTCTCCTTGGTAAATAATGAAAGCATGCAATAACTTATTCAAAACTAGCGACCCGCCCCGGCTTCGCACGGATGAAATGTAAATACTAAGAAATATTGGCTTTTCTATTCTTTATTACACATAAAAACCTTCCTCTGGAATCACTCTATCTATCAAAAAACCGCATCAAAATCTGTTGCGTAGTTTTAAAGATTTAAGCGTACAAAGGGATATAGGGACAGAAAAAGCGACTTTGTTTTATACCTACTATGTAGTGATGTATCCCTTATTAGATGATATCATTAAGGCTATAGAAAGTTTTAAAAGTAGTTGTTAATTATCGTAAAATACTGAAGTGGCAGTCCTTGGCAACTGGGAATAAACGGTTTCAGCCGTTTTATTTTATAAAAACTAATAGAATGCTTTTGTTTTCACCATTTGGGCGCGCTTAGAGACTCGACACTAGGGTGCTCGCCCACGTTACTACTATTTTTAGCTCAGAAAATCGCAATACTTTATCGATGACTACGTTCTAGAGCGAATTTTTCGTAGCCGGTAGGCGTTGAAGTATTAAATTCTTTAAGGTACATGTTATACTTAGGTATCTACTACAAAATGAACGCTTAGCGATTGTCACTCGTGGTTGTGAGACCTTATGTGGATGTAATTTTTAAAAATGGGGGCCTTTGTAAATTGGAGTGAAGTTAGCACATGCAACCCACACATATGCAGGTAATAGTCAATACCTACATGCCAACAACTCGTTATGGTTAGAATATACCTACATACAACTCATTAACACTGAAACTTACCAACTATCGTCTCAATGGTCTAGTGGTGTATCTGTATCGAGTCATGGTCTCAGCGTCATGGGTTCGGTTCCCGGATTTTTCTGTGTGTTCACCAACCCGCATTTGGCAATCATGGTGATTAGGCCAGTACCCATTGTTCTAGTGATATATTGATTTGGGTTCTATTAAATCGAGCATTAAAAAATACTAACCTAACCTAAATAATAGATGGGCCACAAACTGAATACTTACTTGGGTTTGTAGGTACCTACGGCTTGTGTGGCTCAGTCAATATTTCTTTAGCCCAAATTAATATCTAAAAAGGTGCCCGAGAAATTATTTCTCTTAAATTTTAATATAAGCTTACTTACTAGTACCTAAGTACCTACAACATAAAAGTCTTATTCTGTATCTATGAAAAGATAAAATCTCGGGAAACTTGCATGTTTCTTTTCAATATTTTAGTGGAAACGTACCTACTACTGATATTCAAAGTACAAGTCAACATGTAAAAACGTCCGTAATGCAAGCGAAATGCCCCTGCCATTTCTTACAAGGAAACGCTGTCTGTTAGCGCAATTTATTACAAAGATTGTAATGAAAATTTATGCTAGTCTAGTGCGATAAGTGGTAAGACGTTTATATGGAACGTGCGCCTTCCGCGTGGGCGCTCAAAGACTTTTTATGCTAAACATTTTCACCGTAAGTACGAAAGAGAACATCGTGGAATTTTCTCCAGATGTTACTCGACTACCTAATATGTCCGTAGTAGGTATTGTGTAGATGCCAGATCATATTGCAAAGGAATAATCCTTTGCACATATTTTATCAGGGAGTTTTCAAAAACTTTGACCTACCTACTTTACTTTTTTTTTCTTTATTGTGCTGTACCTTCCTACTTGTCGCCTTAAAAGCTAGAACCTTACCGCTTAACATGAGGGGGATGTGGTCAATCTTGAAGTGCAACATAAATAACTTTTTTAGTAATTCCCGAAATAAAAAATGTTAAAGTAGTAACTGCCAATTGATTGATCCAACGAAACAGTTTAGAGCGCCCTTGACTGTAGATCTAATTGCTATTACACACTTAGACTACGCGTACCTAAGCAATCCTAAATAGTTTTTATCTGCATTAAGATTACTAGACCGCCATAATTGACTTAGCTACTTAAGTACTTGCTCAAACTGTGACCTCTCGTGCAAAGTTAACATTTTAATGCCTTCAATAAAGATGACATATGGCCTTACAATACGCTTAATTGCTAAAAAACTGAATTTTATTTGAAAATATATTTTTTTAAACTTATAGAAAAAACATTTTTTGGCCGACCGTCTACCCTGTGGACTATGGCCTCAATGATCATTGATAGATAAAATGGATTCATTCATGTTTCTGAGACCATGACACTAAGGTATGATTCCAGATTACTGATATCTCCGCATGCTCCAAAACACTCACACCATTTATTAATCATTTATTTGCTCTGTGGCATCCAGGTGCCTGAATACATGAAACTAGCGCCGGACGCATACGAGCGCGTGAAGAAGCTTCGTCGCGATGTGCCAGGGATATCGCCCGCCGCGGCCCGGGTGGCGGACCACCCGACCCTGTCCTCCCCCGAGGTGGACCTCTGCGTGAACCCGCCGCCCGAAGCCACGGGACCCTGCGCGCAGAAGAAAGAAGAAGACGTGGCGTTCGCCTGCCCCCACGTCGAGGCGAGGATGCCTTGCTGTGATCCCGATAAGAGACCTCCACCTTAGAGTTCCGCAGGTCATGAAACTAGAAATCACGGAGAGATCTTAAATTATCGTTTGATCTGTTAGCCTATTTAAATGATATCATAATGTCGATTTTGTAAAGTGAAAGCCCCGATTTTGCTTTTTGACAAATTGGCCTTTTCATATCTCATAAAAAAAAGTTAATTGTTCTAAAATAGATATTATGTAAATATAGTCAACAGCTAGCTAAATTTCTATTTAAATAATGATTCATCATGATAAGAAAAAAAAACTACTTAAACTATATTATTTTAAAACTAAAGCATTCTATTTAAATTAAACTTAGATAACTGTCGTGAACATTGACAATAAAAAGCTCGAAGTTTTCATCTTGTTTCTCAATATTCTCAACAAAACGTTAAACCTACACGCGTTAGAGTAACTAACACCTTTCAAATAAGTAATGTGGTTACCTGCGTACACATGGATTATTTAGGAACCGACAATGCTTTAAGTACAACTTGTCTATTTACAACCATACGGTCCAACAATAAAGTGCTTCTACGTATGACAAAGGTTCCTAACTCAACTGTTAACCAAGAGTCGGGTCCAGCTGCCAGTCGGTGACTACCTTACATTTTATATGGGACCATCGTCACCAGGTCCCAGCATTATATTTACACCCTGAGTATCACTCATCATATCTCATCAATACCGCCTCTAGCCAATGTAACATGACAGTCCTCTGATTCTAATCGGGGCATGAAATGCCATTGCCTTAAAGGCATAGCCCGGCCCTGCTCAAAGCATGCAAAGCAATCAACAAAGTAATAGGTAATATTACACTTTATGTGTCGTTTTAATGACTTGACTTACAAAACAAATAATATGAGCACCAACATAAATATTTTATTGCTAGTTTTCTCATATGCCTTTGTTAGTTTTTTTCAACAGAGATCCACTCGCATCGCTACTTGACCTCGCTATTCATACAATACAGATCCTCTGTTGCTTCCGGAATCCTTACTATTTCAATGTTAAGCCCATAAATAACAGCATTTAGCTATAGTAATTGTACATATTTTACCTTCGGATAATACTTAGAAATAAACGCCAGGAATCTTTAAATGTGCTTATAAACAATGTAATCTCGAATTTAAATAAATATTATACTACTTAGATGTCACCTGCGATTTACTGCAAATTTCGGCATAAAAAGTATCATCCTTACTAATATTATAGTTAAATGCGAAAATAAAATAATAATAATAAATTCTCGCCAAAATTACTAAACCGATTTAAATGCAATTTGGTGTTCAAGGCCTGAGAAAGAACTTGAGGCTCTTTTAAAAGAGATTTAAAAGGATAGCTGTGCGTAGTATATACTTAATATGTATAATTCATACATATTACCTATTGTACAGAAAAGACAAAAAAAAATATCTACAGAGTAACAGATAAATTAAGTGGTGCTATTCACACGAATTAAAAATATGTCTAGCTCTTAGGTAGGTAGGTACGTGTCTAATTTCAGTTGGAATGAACAAATAATGGCCTCGAAATTGATAAAATATAACGTACCGCACTGTAACAATAGGTAATGAAGTTTAACTTGTCATTGAGATTTAGAATACAATGGGAAGTTGAAATCACGATGTTTGAGTATACAAAAACACATCAGATTATACGCTTTGGACTTTGTACAGCCTTTATGTTCTGGCATTAAGAACTAATATCGTGCTGCAAGTGTTTACAATTATGTAATTTATGCTGTTGACCGTGCCTACTTAAGTTAAAATGTATTTTTTGCATTCATTAACCTCATTTCTGGGCACCTTTATGTATCTTTGGATGAATAAGATCTAAGTAGGTACTTTTCCATAACCAAACATTCTAGGGACAAAAGTAACTAAAAAAATCTTAATAAAAATAAAAACGTTTATTGTTTTTTCTTATCCTTAAATATTTTAACAATACTTGATATTATATATGATACAATGATCTATATTTTGCAGTAGACATATTCATAACAAACAACTTACCTACTTAAAAGTACATTTTGACAAATATTTTATTTGAAACACTAAAATCACTCGGGAATGTGAATAAAAAACGAATCCGATAAGTTATAGGACCACTGCATGCAGACCTTAGTGTAATAGTACAAACCATTGAATAATGATTTATTATAGACGCAAATCACGCGTGGCTAGTCAAATAAGTATAGTCAATAGCCAGATAGATATATTTACATGAATCGATAAACATAACAGTTTTTTTAACACAACAAAAGATGAAAGAGCCTTTGAAAACTACACACTAAATAAAAACACCGACAAATATAGTTCGCATGTCCAAAAGTTAAAGATCAATCAAGGATAAGTATTTAATGCGGAAAATATTAAGTAGGTTTCTAGTTTAGGTAGAGCAATGCAGTTATCATTGAAAAAATATTTACTAGTTTTATTTTGGACACCCGATTATATAAAAATGTGGGTACTTGACGGACTATCAAGTCATTCAAGCAAATAGATGCAGTATAACAACGCAATTTAACTAATGGGTAGAAAGATCAACGTAACAAACGCATTTTGTCTAACAATAATAGGAATTGGTTACAAACCAACGAGTAACTTGTCCCATCATCTTTGGACGGAAATAAATTATAGTAGGTAGGTTTATATAAAAGAGTAGATATTTTATAGGCCATTATTTTATTTAACTAAGTTCATAATATGACTTTAGGCATTCTTTTTAGCATAGTAGGTAAACAAAATTAATTCCGAGCAATTTAAGTATTCCTAATGATGATTATTTTTCGAGGACATCAAGCGTTTCCAAATTACAATATTCACATTTTTTTTATAAAATAATAATGACACAGCCAGCAACGACCTCGAAATAGATGAACAACCAAAATAATCAGTTTTAGCAAACAAACGTTGGTAGCTTTGTACTAAATAAATTGCCATTCAAGCCAGGTTCCAATATTTGAAAAACAATCCGTTCTAGTAACGGATAGTAATAAATTATACGAGGCGTAAGCTAAAAACGACTGGCGGACAACTGATGACAGCTGATATGGAAAGTAAATTTGAAATTAGAATTAATCGTTTTTGGAGAAAAACAGATGGTAATTTTTGACACATTACGAATCGTAAAATATTGGAACCGGGCATTAGTCATTCATATTGATTACTTATATTTGTGATGCAAAACCTTATGACTGCCTTTACTACACAAGATATATAATGACCAGGACTATAACGGCGACGGTGACAAACATTCCTCCGAACAAAATGTATTTGTCTTGTGAGACCCTTCGTTCTATAAGCGAAATGGTAGCGTTTGACAGTCCTAGAGTATTGGCCAGGTCAATCAGCTTTTTGTGGGCTCCTTTCAGCGTCTCTCTGTTGTACCGCAGTGTATCGAGGATGTTTGAACCTGTTGAATGAAAAGACACTCTTTTAACACTGTTTTAACAAAAACTTGTCGCTGAATTCGATTTTTTAATGTTAAATGGTTACAGCAAAGTTAATTTCTGCCAGTGCTATGATAGAATTGACACCACTGGTTTTCTGTGCTCTATTCGTCCCATTACATCACAAATCTTCTACTGCCGTGAATACCTACGTCCTAAGGTGATCAACATGCATTGTCGTTGTTGCAACTGTTTCGGTTGCACATTTCTTAATTGCAGTTAATATTGAGTTAGCCGATTACCAAATTGGACTTTGTTCAAAGACAGCCTGTCACGATTTAAATCTTCTTTTTTATTTGAAAATATGTTTGTGGTTAAAGATATGTGGCAGGATTCTACAGACATGGCAATGTACGAGTATAAGAGAAATCTGTAGTTATGGCATGTAATATTATGAAATGTAAACGTTGATACTAATTATTAACCTATTTGTGTAAACAGCTTATCAGTTATCGTTTATGAACTTTTTAGATTATTAATTGTTCAAAATTCTGAGCTCCGATAAGCCAGTCAAATACGTAGGTAAGTATTCTTGGTTGAATGATGCAAACATGTTTTATATTCCAGTTCTGAGAAAATGCTTTCTACAAAGTCCTTCATCGATCTCGGTTAATTGCTTAAAAATTCGTGGTTAAAAATAGCAACATTCCTCATTTCATCGAGTTATTTTCGTCATTGCAGGGTTTTCTGCCGACCTCCATCTTTATCAGTCCACAAAAATATTTTACTTACTAGGAGTGGATCCATTTTAGTATTCTTACAAAAGAGAAAGATGCAGTAATGTCGAAAAGTTAAAAGTTAAAGTCAAAGTTAGTAAGTTTATATTCCTTGGCAACTTCTGCATTTTCTGATGTTTTCAATTTGTGGCAACACCAGTTATTGCCCGTGATTTCACTCGAGATAAAAAGTAGGTAGACTTTTAGTTCATTTAGTATCTCTCATCTCATTCTAACACTTTACATCCAAATACGTTCTTATATTTTTACTTAAAATAGTAACAGACATACACCCAGACACCCATACATACTTACTAACTTTCGGGTTTATAATACTAGATACACACAAACATTGTGTTGATAGTTACTTCATACATGTTCTTTTTTTACATTCCTTATACTTAATCACCTTTTGTCACCAGTGTGGAAATACCGCAAATTATATATTTTAATGCCTAATTATAACATCAACAATTAAACTCGCGTGACAAACGTGAAACGAACCAAATTATGTCTTTACACGAGAGACACAACAAGAACACTTCAGAGAATGCATTGTCATTAAGGTGTACCTACTTGGTTCATCCCATGTTAAATTACCTACCTACAGTCGCAACCACTTTTGCTTACTTAAATTTTAAATTCCAATAACTAATTGTTTACATTATAATCAAAATAATATATTAAAGACCAAAGTTTGTAGGTTGCATCAAACGAAAAAGCAATTTTTCTACTAAACACTATTTCTATGCACATGTTTCAATTTTTTTAAAGAGATGCAAAGCTATTCGTTAGTAGATAAATATCAAAAATTAATTAAAATATTGAACAACAATACAATCACATACATCGCTCTGATTTTGAGATAAAGAGTTAAAACACTTGTGTTACAGACATCGGAAACACCGACGGCATCATAACATTCAGACCCGAGACAACACAGACCAGTTTGTTTTTCATATCGACTGGACCAGGAATCGAACATGGCATCTCATAGAAAAGTCCTGCCCACCCGCCTATCAGCTAATGAGGTCGTCTAAAAACAATACAGATAACCCCAAACACAATTAAAAACACGCTAATTCCGAATTGTCTAACCGGCAGTTATTATCATAACAAGTTTCGATCCGCAAAACAACTTCAATGCCGAAAAATTCAGGAAGATATCATTCCAATAGTAGTCTCGTAACCGTAAACATTTTGACTATGAGCTTATTATGATTCGGTTTATAGTTATTAGTTTATTCGTGTGTACACAGCGGACATAATAGGACCCGTATAAGTGATTTAATCATGATAATAATCCGTAATATACCTACGAACAACGTGACACTAGTCTACATAGGAGTCGCTATGAGTGGAATAGCGTGTTAGCCTTTTTGCTAGGTTACCTTCATTCTTAGTTTACGTGCAGTTAAGAAATAAACAGACATTGGTTTAAGAAACGTGTTCGTCCAGGTCGTACGCGTGTTAATAAAATTTCACTCTCGTTTAAATAACTATTTGTTATGTGTTAAAAAGTGGAAAAAAAACTATAAGGAACTAAAGACACAGTGAAGTGATTATTTACGTCTGTATCATCATCTGCCAAAATGTGGTAAGTACTTTTAACTGTTTAACCGAATAATATTAAGAATTAATTACCGCTACGCTATTTCGGTAGAATTTTGTAAACTTCGCACGGATACATTATTTCACAAATCTCACAGATTTAACCCAGACTTTAGACCGGTGATGAAAAACTCATCCGTGATATTACGAAGCAAGAAGGTCCTTCAATCACTGTGCTTGATAAGGAAACATTCGTAAATAACAAAATACACTAGGTGCGCACATGACATTGTTCAAGGATACAAAGTTCATTAGATCGTCTTGGACACACGCGGAGGCACCCATGGCGTAAGCAGGGCTACTCGCGAATGACGTCAAAAATACGGTCATTATCATTGCCAACAGGTTATGGCTTTTACATTGCCTTCGCGACCGAATGGCGCGCGTAGGCTTTGATTAAACCAGTTTAACATGTAGTTATTGCCATATAACCTTGCCCCGGCTATCAATACCTCTATGCTTAAGAGATATTAAAGGCAATTAATTTATCAATAGCAGCAATTGACTGCCTAGCAAAATATTGATGTTGTTAGATTTTGCAAAAGTTGTTCGGTTTCAAGAAATGTTATATGATACTAATCTACAATAAATGTAATTTTAAAACAAAGGTGCGTAATGCACACTTTACAAAATATACAAACATTTTACGTACGTATTTACTTTCCTAGGCTTACTAGGATACATTACCACTAGACCTAACTAGAGAGACATATTAATTTTTAAACCATCGTAATATTTATTATTAATATTTGTTTTTCCAAAATGTTGGCAATCAAGGATGATGTTTCATAGATATGCAGTAAATTATTGTAGTTTTTTCTAATGTTATCATTATGCCCAAGCTCTCAAATGTTGAATTTAGTTTATGGTAATCCCTACTAATATTATAAATGCGAAAGTAACTCTGTCTGTCTGTTACGCTTTCCTGGTTAAACCTCTCAACCGATTTTGATGAAATTTGGTATAGGTATACGTTGAATCTCAAGAACGGACATAGGCTACTTTTATTAGAAAATAAGGGGGGAATGGGGGTAATGCCACCTTTGAAAGTTTATATGGAAAAATGTTTATTTTTGAAGTTAGAGATATGAAATTTGGCACAAATATAGCTCGAAACTTGGATTAAAATATAGACTACTTTTTGTTTCGAATATTAGGGGAGAAAGGGGTAAAACCGACCATGAAAGGATGTAGTCCACGCGAACGAAGTCGCGGGCACAGCTAGTAGATAATACAAGAAAGGGGGTTACTAAGTAGCCGAAAAAGTTTTGAGACCTATGAACTAGATCCTATTTAGTTCGAAAATGTACATTCTAGATCCCAAAGTATACAAGAAAAAATCTCTCTAATTCACGTTGTCTTTCATTCATGCACAGTTAATACATATTTTAGTATATCGTATAAGGTGCACCCAAAAAGATAGACTAGTATCTCCACCTATATGGCTGTCTACTCAAATGAACCGGGACTGGGATAGACTTTGAGCGGTATTTGCCTAGTAATGGACTACCTGGGAAAGTTATTTTTAACCAATGAAGAAATAACCATTGTCCAATTTTAAATCGAATGATGTCTATTTCCTAAAGCAAAATTCATTCAAAACACAAAAAAATATGTTGTATAAAGGTTTTGATGTGATTAACGTTGAACAGAAGAAAGTAATATGCAGAGCATGCATTTTTTATAACTTAATCTCGTGAGCTCGTGCAATGCATCACAATCATCTAATATTACTTCAGATAGGTAAACATACCTTAGTAATAAGACACAGAATACTTGTACGTTCTTACATTATTTAAACCTTCTCCCAAAAACGAAAGATGTCGGATCCGATGACGAATAGCAATTTTTGATTCTCATAGTTGCAACCAATTCCCTTCAAATGCTAATTAAGCGTTTTCATAAAACAAAATATTATTTATGCAAATCAAAAACCACGTTTTAACTCCCGAAGATTTTATTAATCCTTAAAAAACGAAACCTTTCGTTTCAACCATCCTTCTAAGGATTTTGATCTCGTCACTATAGTGTAGGTAGCTATTATTTTCTGATTCTGTTGAAACTTTAATTTTATTCTTCTTAAATAATCACCGTTTTGCTTCAAAGCAACAGTGCCATCTAGTGACATAAATTCAATACATGTTAGGTCATTTACGAGCGCTTCCACTAGATGGCGTTGTCTAATTCACTAGTTCCGGGTGTCGTTTCCCGAAGTGTCGCGTCGTGAGGAAAACACAGGGGCAAGCGAGCAATAATAAAATAATTTGTGTAGGTCAGATTTGTTCAACTTGTAAATGACTATTACAATATAATCTAAAATTACCACTGGTTCAGGACTAATTAGTCCCAATGCATAATGTTTTTCAATTAATCAGGACTTTTGATTTTTATTTAGCAAGTATTAAACAAATGCATTCCATTGTGGCAGATATCCCAATCAATGCAAAACACATATAATTATTAAGCAAAGTTAATCAGTAATAGGTTTATCACTGGAACAAAGATTAGATAGTAGTTGATTACATTGGATATTCCGTCCATCTTAAGTAACACTAGTTACACAAAAAGGGATAAAGTATTAAATTCTTCAGTTGATTTTTTCACGTTTGTGATTGTAATGTGTTTGTTGTGGTGAGAATGCAAAGGGTTTTTAAGAATAAATAAATAAATAATAATAAATATTGGACAACATCACATACATTGTTCTGATTCTGTGGTAAGTAGCTTAAGCACTTGTATTACAGAAATCAGAAACAACGAAGGTACCACAACACCCAGACTATATTTATTGTTTCCCATAACGACCCGACCGGGGATCGAACCCGGGACCTCAGAGATAGCATGATGCCAAAGTCCGGCCCACTCGCCACTTGGCTACGGAGGTTGGTTTAATACAAATAAAGAAGACAATCTGCATTGGAAGGGGTGGAAAAATTTGAATATTTCTCAGTACAATTAACAGCACATCAGACATACACTATGACCATGGCATCACCCTTATACCGTGCACATAGGAACTAACATCGGACTGCATGTATTTACCTTATTGTGCTGTCAACCATACATTTTGAGAACTCTGTCCCACCTTCATCCAACTATTTAACTACAATGCCCACTAAAGTTCATTTCTATCCAGTTTCTTCAATCTAGTTTTATACCATAAACTGAACTAACCTGTGTGTATCATTTCATCAACATTTCTATGAGAGTTTAGTAACGAAGTCTGTTCCTGGGCCATATAGTCTACAGTAATAGCTGTGTGGTCATGACCAAAACGCCGACTTAGAAGCTGTTCTCTGTCTGCATGTTCTTGCTCACGCCTGCGCCTTTTGTTTTGCGCATTTACTAAGGAAGCCTGTGAAAAGTTCAAACATTAACAATATATACTTACCACAAAAACTCATAATGTTAATTTGAATATTTTATCATTAAAATAAATTATCAGCCTATTTATTGTTACAGCGCAAAGTTAGGGGTTCAATCAACAAAATCAAGTCATTGTTACAAGAATGATTGGTAATCACAAGCCTGCTGTATTAAAAATTCCAAAACATATTTTGCTTAACCCTGAAATAAAACCCAGGTCTCGAGATTGCAATCAGGAACTGACACCATTAAGAAATTATTAACTTGGTATTAACAAGTACTTGATTGTTTTTACCTGTATATGTTTATTGTCATATTTCAATTGGTCCACTCTCATCTTGGCCATTGGTCTTTGGTTTATCGGTGTTTTGAAAACAAATATATCCAATTTCTCACAGTTACTGAAAATTTCCAGACGTATTTCACTTTTATCATAATATAATCTGTTTCTAATTCAGCATTATATATAATAAACTAGTTAACAAAGTTTAAGTGTTTTAAGTAAATGAATACAAGCGTTAAACAAATCACTATAGGCTGGCTGGTGCCTGGTAGAAACATAAGCTTTAATGCCTTGAATAGCAACTTGAATATTAATGTATGAACTTGAAAATACCAACTACTTACGCGTTAACAGCATTAATTTTTGATTGAATTGCATTTTCGATCTCATCACAATTACCCGATTCTCTTTCCAATTTATTAAACAATTCTGATGTTTCATGAATTAGTTGATTTGTTTGATGATATAGAGCTTCCATTTTATTTTTCGATTTCTTTTATTTCCTAAATTTATATAAAATTCGTAAAATGTCCAAATTCACCAAAATTCACTGATTTGTTTTCTTCATTCTTGTCATTTTGACGTGGCGTATTACGACATTCGGATACATGTAAATAAAATTCTGCCGTACCATAGACAAAGATGTAAGAGATACAGAAATATTTGGCTAGATGGCGCTTCACGGTGGGATTAGTTCTGTTGACGTCAAAGCGGACCAGCCCAACGTTTAAGTAAGAATTTCAACGTCTGTGGTAAAGGATTTAAAAAATTAAGAAATAAAAGTTTAGACCTACTTTCACTTTTGTGTCAACGTTTGTGTGATTTTTAGTAAATATTATTAAAATTAACGTAAAATTTAGTGTTTTGTGAATTCGCAAATACAATCATAATGGGTGATGCTTGTCGAGCTTGCATTACTAGGGTTCCCCATGCAACCCTCATTGCAACAATTATGTGTTGTTTGGGCGTGGGGGTGTTTTGTGGCACCATGTACAGAGGATCTGCGCTTTCAATACTAATGTTCGACGAGGTATTCCACTTTCGATTGATATGGATTGAAGCCCTACAAATGATATTTATTGTCGGAAGTGCATGTATGGCAGCGCTTGGATTCATGCTGTTGTGTTTGGGTTGCCTAACAACAGGTGCCACAAGGCAGAAAGTTTACAGAGCTTGGAGGGCTCGAGTCGGTGGAAGGATATCATGCGCAGTCTTTATGATAATCACATATATATTAACTTTCATTTGGATAATTCTACTTGGATTCCTTGTTATTACAACATTCCTTTTCACCATATTTTGGAAGCTTTGTTCTAAACCAGAAAACGTCAAATTAATGACTTGTATCGACTTCACCCAATTTGATTTCATGTTTCCGTCAACTGTGAAACAAGAAGATATGAAAATATGTGAAGCTCAACGAATGAAAATGTTCTGCAAAGATTATGTAGAAAAGGCAGAGTTCATGTTCATTTTGGCAATGGTTTCCTGTATCCTCGTAATATTAAGTTTGGTTCACTACTTGATGTGTTTATCTGCAAATTATGCACACATCAGAGATCATGAAAAGTTCCAAGAACTGCAGGAGCTCCAATACTTGACCAACCCGGATTTGCATGCTTCCAAAGATCGTTTCTAGTATATGGCCCGTGCGCCACTCCTGCGATCACTGGAGGCAACAACTAAAATGTGACAACACTGTTAAAGAAAATATGCATTTAGCACTGATTGATGACCAAATGTAGTAAAAAGTGTTCACAGACAATTCCAAAACACAAGACTGACGCCCAATGGGTTAATTCAATGATTAGATAAGATTGGATAGTGCGTTATATATTACATATCGAAATGTTTTTGGGTTTACGATGTTTCTACTGCTATAAACAAAAGATTTTCTAAAGCTTCTTGTAATAGTAGTTGACTTTGTCGATACCCAAATAATTTGTATTCAATTAGTCAATTTGACAGTATCAGCTAAATTATATACAAATATTATAATATGAATGAATGACTTGTACTAAAATAGGACTTTTGTTCACCTTATACATTCCCTTTATTCTTTCTACTTTTTAAGTTGGTATTTTTGACATTTGGCACTGAATTTGTACCATTTGTACATAGGTGCTTCAAATAATTTAATTTAGCATTATTATGACTGTTTTTTATCCCTCCAATTGGTAGCTTATATTGTTGGATTTAACTGACATAGGAATTGGTTATTTGCTTATTCTGATAGTAGTTGACACTCACATCATGACACATTTCTTTGCAATATGAGTCATTCAATTAAGAATGACTGCTTATAATTAAGACTCATAAGTCTATGTACCTACACAGTTTTGAAGTATGGTGCTCATAATTGAATAATTATAATACTTTTGCGATAAAAGTGCCTGTATCATGTGCCAATTTTTTATTTCCTGGTTATCAAGACTTCTATGATAAAGTGCATGTGTCATGATATGAGTGTGTATTTTAAGATGTGATTGATATTCAAAATGTAGTACAAGAATTAAACATTAATTAAAATAGGTTCTAAGGAGGACATTTACTGTATTAAATTGTAAGCAATTCCTTGGATTTACTATTTTCTTTTTAATTATTATCAATTAAATTGTTTAAATTTTTTGTTAATTTGAAACATCACAACTTATGTTTATTTTTTTTCTAGGCCTGTATGCCTTATTTTTAATTGTATTGGAAGGATCCAGTAGCTAGTACAAGATATTTTATCATTGTTCTTTGCAAATATGATTTGCTTTCTTCAAGTGCAATTTAACTGGTTTATTTGTTCTTGTTTTATTTCATCAATTTTTCACATAACCTACGGACTTGTGGTACACATTGAAGTAATTATTTTTGTTGTGACATATATAAACTTTAGACTTAGGTATAAAAAAATCACAAAATTAATCATAAGATAATATGTATTATGTAACTAAGTACTTTTCATAATTGATTCATCCACATTATTATGCACTTGTATTTAGGTATTTGTATCCTTAGTTTGTAAAAACGAAATGTATTAAATAGGATAACTTTTATATTATGTAATAAATGTTCAATTTTTATTATTCCTTTTCTTTTAAATTGTGTGACATTTCATGACCAGTGACTACTGTAATTTTAATGAAACCATATTTGGATATGCATAAGTATTAGAAATAAATCAATCTAAAAATCATCATGACATAAGAACACTGAACTGTAATGTAATTGCAAAGACTTCATAAATTTTAGAACAGCTATGACCAAATATTGCTATACCTTTTTATCGGGCGTTTACCTATAATTCTGTTTTCCCGTGTACGTTTTTTTTGCTTTTCTCTGGTAGAGTAATCAAGGGCTTTAAAAATGACGTATTATAATTATGTATAGTAAAGTATTGGTTTGGTGGCCACTGTATTATAAATGTAGAATCCTCTCGCTAAAGGCCATTGAAACCTATACCTATCAGAGTCTCCATACGATTTGGTTAAAAATAATCAACTGAATAAATAAATGAATTATTATACCCTTAGCGCAAATAAAAACAGTAAAAGAGTAGTTTTACGAAGTGTAATAATACTATAGAAATTATATTACCGCCGCAGTGGAGAGTACCTAGGTAGCGGAAGCACCAAAATTGCCGTAAAAGTCGCAATATAAACTATTAGATTACTACCTATTTTTGTTTATATTATTGTCAGGGATTTTAGTCTGTTTTGTATATTATTTCTAACATGACTATCATCGCAGAAATCACCCACAGAGACATAGCGCCTAAAACGTTTATACGGCAATCTGTTGATTAACTGTGTTTCTATTGAATACAAAAGGATGAATATAGAGTTTCCACTACAAACCCTTAATTAGGAGTAGACATGCAGCGACGCGAGTAAATTTTATTCATGGACTTAATATAGATTTTAACGTGCATTTAAGAAATGTCAAAATCAATGCATCTACATACTGATGATTGACTGAAATTACGGTGGACTATCATCACCCAATCAACGGCATATAAATTTTAGTAATCTCATGCGAGAAATCTAACGTAGGTATTGTATTGCGCATGCTATGCCTAATGGTGAGCTAATATTTTTAATTGGAAGCCCCGGTCGTAGATTTAAGGTAGGTAGGTAGTATAGTATTCTAGTAAAAGGCCAGTATCATACATAGTTTCCACTATCTTAGATTCTGTTCGCGATTTTTCAGTAAGTCTAAAGAGTATCCTGTAAATGATTCTGGTATTTAATCTGTCTAGCTACCAAATATCAGGGACAAGTAGGATACATCTCAATAACTTCTCACATTAGACCTCCGCGTAACTAAGTAGGTACCTATATTAATTATTATAGGTATATAGGACATGCTAGTATATTAATTATGGGTGTAATTAATACCAATATTACCATATTATTGATTTCTTATCAGAATCCATTTAGTTAATGATTGATAACCGACAACGCGACGTAATCTCAGCGAGCGCCTGTCGTGCGCGACAATGCAACGCTCACACGTTCGAAAAACGCGCACGTTTAATGCGAATATATGGTCAGCCTTTCGTTATAAGTCAAGGAACGGCGTTTTTTTATAAATTAAGCTGATGCCGACCTAAAGTGCTGATCTAGTTATTTTGCCAAACTGGAATTTGAAACTAGCATTTCCCCCCCTTGGGAAGTAACGTACCTACTTATTCGCAGAGATGTCCAAGCGTTCAAAATGTATCATTTTGGTACTTTTTAATTCCATTATTTTAACGCGGAATAAGCTTTTCGCACAGGACTCTTGTCCTGGAGAGCGCGTTGTAGTTATCTAGTTCTCTTACCTACTCTCTACTACTTACGATTTCCATACTCTACTCACTACGTAAAATACCGTTATTTTTTATGCTAAGTGCACAGTAGTACCTATGGTTCCACAGCGTGGTTAGATCCATTAAACAATATTGGGGGTGAGTAAGGAAAAAAAATATCGTGTTGCGGTAAGGACTTGGAGCAGCATACGCTTTCAAGCCTTAAAGGAATATAGAATACTAGCTGTGCCCGCGACTTCGTTCGCGTGGACTACATCCTTTTATGGTCGGTTTTACCCCTTTCTCCCCTAATATACGAAACAAAAAGTAGTCTATATTTTAATCCTAAACTATAAGTTTCGAGCTATATTTGTGCCAAATTTCATATCTCTAACTTTAAAAATAAACATTTTTCCATATAAACTTCCAAAGGTGGTATTACCCCCCTCCCCCCTTATTTTCTAATAAAAAGTAGCCTATATCCGTTCTTGAGATTTAACGTATACCTATACCAAATTTCATCAAAATTGGTTGAGAGGTTTAAGCAGGAAAGCGTAACAGACACACAGACAGACAACCAGACAGACAGACAGACAGACAGAGTTACTTTCGCATTTTTTTTTAAATTAAAATATATATATATATATATATATATATATATATATATATATATATATATATATATATATATATATATATATACACCGTGACTTTTTAGTGGTTGTTTTCCCGCAGTGAAATGATTATATCTCAGTAGTACAATAGATTTGTGCAGGTTTTTTTTATGCAGATCAAAAAATCGCAATTTTAGGATAGTGATAAACTAAACTCGAAAGCAACCTCGAACCAATAGTAGGAGCCGCGCCGCAGCTGCTCGCCGGCCGGCCGGGTCATTGCCTCTCGCGCTTATCAATTCGCTGAAAACTCACTATTCACTAACAAGTGATTTCCATTTTCCCTTCATACTTTAACGGGCTTAGGACCGTCGTAAATACTTCTATCCATACTTAACTAAACACGACATAATTTTTAATTCATAACAACGTGACATGTAATAAAGATTATTGTCTGAAAATAATAATTTATTACTGAATTAGGCAATAAAGTATTTAAGGCGTATTTAAAAAATAGAAATCAACCTATTTACAATGATTTTAATTACCTAACCTAATATCCCTATTTACAAATGTACAAACAAATACTTACACTTCCCGGTAACGGAGTAATTGTTCAAAGTGTAAACCACTGCGTTCTACAAACAATCGTGCACGTTTTAATTGATTTACTTTCAATTTCAATAATGTGTCTCTATTACGTCTAACCACTTCAAAAGCGTCCACTATCGCACTTTTTAAGGCGTCCGGAGTGTGGTACTCTTCCCGATACACAATCCGCTTAACCTCAGACCACAAATAAAAGTACAACGGAGTAAGATCCGGGCTTCGTGGTGGCCACGGCACTGGCCCGCCGCGACGGTTATGATGTATTCGTCAAGCTCCAAAGAATGAATGGCCGGGTAAACTCTGCCTTGAGCATGAGCTGGCGTCTGGAACTGCCCGTGATCGAGTAACCGCTGGGTTGCGGCTACGATCGTCCGAGCCTGTGGTACTTGCGGGTTCAGAACACCGCGAAGACTCCATGTGCTGCGGCTCTGCGTAAAGCCGACGAGCGGCATGCGAATCATAATTCGCTCTCGCGAACAATTGCACCATAGCGACGTAGGTACTCCACGACGTAGCGCACTGGGCGCGTTGAGTAGTTGCGCGGGCGGCGTTCGCGGTGCACTGGAGTAGAAATGAGTGAGTGAGACAGTCGCACGAGCGCTGCGAGCGGTGCCTTTGTGTCTGTGTCGTTTGTCACGAGGCGGTTCGTTTCGCGGAGCGCGTGCGTTGCAGTTTATGCTGTATTGCTTAGGCCTTAAGAGTTATTTTGGTTTAAAGAAGGTTTTCGTGCAGAAAGAAGTACCTTCATACGTCAGAATCTCGGAATATAACTATTCGTTTCTCACGCTTTCGAGTTGATGATTATTTTTTTGATTAATTGAAAACTAAAATATTATTATTTAAAAAAAAACTCGCACTATTCGATAGTGCTACTAAAGGTTAATCGTTCTGCTGCGGGAAAACAACCACTAAAATTTCACGGTGTATATATATTAGTAGGGATTAGAAGGAAAAAACACACTTAAAGAAGATACATTTATAAAGTCTTATTAACTTCCTTCCTAGTCAGGTATAACCTTTTAACAATAGTTCTAGAAAGTTTCCGGTACAAAGTTTATGGTCTTGGTCTTACGTCAGGGAATATCATCATGGAAGTTACCAAGTGGCTAATAGACGAGTCGAGCAAGGCAATTACACTCATTAAATGACATGATGTGTTGCAAGTGCGAGCATCTAATCAGGACAACATTAAGTATTAGGTACGATAATAGGTACTTATCTATTTACAGCTGCTGAACACCAGTAAGGAACCTACTCTTACTACTACTAGTAGGACTAACTGGTGTTTAGTAGTACTCTTACTCTTAGTAGCAAGGAACTACTAGTGTTTAGCCCTTCTTGGTTTTTATTACCTACAAATTTTGGCGCTTTTTATTAGTAGTAGGATCTCGGTTATTTTGACTAAATTGTTATTTTTAGGAAATTTTAACTAGCCCTTAACTAGGTCGATTTTTATGATTTGTAGGTAAAGTTCTTTATGCCGCAATTGTAAACCATTGTAGGTATCTCATGTATGCTGATGATAAAAAAATATTTTGTAAAATCAACTCCGAAGCAGATTGCCTTTCGATGCAGAAATACCTAGACAAATTAATGGAGTTCTACGTTATAAACAAAATAACTGTTAACGCCAATAAATGCGAATGTGTAACATTCACGCGCAAGAAAAAACCCATTATGTACAACTATAATTTTAATGGTAAGCTTATCAGTAGGACCCAAACCACCAGGGATCTTGGAGTACACTTAGATCAAAAAATTATATTCTCTGAACATATAGACGAAATAACAAATAAAGCATTCAAAAACTTGGGGTTCGTTTTGCGCGCTTGTAAACCTTTCCAAAACATACAGTCCATTAACACAGTCTATTTTGCTTATGTCAGGAGTATTTTGGAATATGCGTGTCAAATTTGGTCGCCACAATATATAATATATAAAAACAAAATAGAGAAAATTCAAAAGACTTTTATTAACCACCTTAACTACCGATACCATAAAAGTTATATATCTTACAATCATAGCTGTAGGGAATACCGACTATTGACGTTGGAACAGAGACGTTTATTAATGGACATGTGTTTCCTCTATGATGTTTTGAATAGCAAAGTAAACTGCACAGCATTATTATCCAAAGTCAAGCTTTGCACGCCCAAGTACCGCACCCGACATACGCCCTTATTACATGCTCCTCAGCACCTTAGCAACTACTATAAAAATTCAGTTCTCTCACGTATCATATCAACATATAATTCCCAGTTTAGCACAATAGATATTTTTGGTAACACAAAAAACCAGTTCAGAAGAGAAATAACTAAAATATTAGAGAAAAATTTATAAATCCAGCATAGGCTGGCCCTCGAAATGGCCGATTTGTTACACGGGTAAATTTATGTATATATTTATATATACTTATTTACATTTATATATTTAATTATTTTTTATAAAACTTCAGTAGGACATCGATTGCCTTATGAACTTGAGCCTAGACAAGTATACCTACTTAGGTATTATTTGTTCTGTATAACTCTCGCCAGCATGTTCTAATATTGTTTAATTAAGGAAAACCTGTTATTGGCCATACTATTAATGTGTACCCTATGTTATGTATAAACGGATTAACGCTGTTGGTTTTCTAAGAAATAAAAATAAAAAAATAAAAAATAGCGAACTTTATATATTTTAAAGAAACAGAAAATAATTAATCGCTTGCGATAACTTGCGGTTAGCTCAGTTGGAAGAACAGGACGCGCGATACGTGAAGGTCGTGGGTTTAATTCCCGCACCGCAAGGGGAGATGACATTTTTCTGTTCCTTTAAAATATAGCTCTTAACAATCCATAGCTTATACAGTAAATCTTTATAGCCAAAATGGCCAATTAGTAGGGTTTTCTATGAATTTCCTTCCTCGAATGTTTCGGTTATGGAATACCTAACACCTTCCTCTCTCCCTGAGACCTTTTACTTACTCAGAACGTTGTATGTATGGATAATACCATTTACATGGAAATACCTAACCAGGGCGGGATTTTCAAAATGAACACACGCCATGGTCCCTTGTTCACTGTCGTAAACTTGTTCAGGTGTGTTGAAGTATCAATTCAGCTGGTTTGTCTACTCGTACGCGCATATAAGTGAACCCATTTAAGGCCCAACTCCACGTTCAAAAAAAGTTCTATGTAGGTACTACGGCCACAGCGTTTATGACATCTCTTAATGTATTGCAGTATTTGGTATAAGTATGTCACGAGAAAGGTTTGAATTGAATGCTGGATCGTATCACCCAGTTCTAGTTTTAAATACCGCATTTTCCGTATTCCTGTCCGTGATAGTAGGCACCTAGCTATTATTCATTTGTGCAATAATTGTTCTCGTTCATGAGGTTTAACAATCGCGATTTCATTTGGCATGACGATTATTTTATCTGACTTCGTAATGCAGTATCGGGGAAAAGCCTCTCAGGAAAACAGGAATGGCTTATAAATTATACCTACATCTAGAAACGTGAAAGTACGTATGGATGTTTTTACGCGATTACGTAATATTGAACTCCACACTCCAATGAATGGATTTGAATGAAATTTGGAGGCTAGACTATGGAGCAAGTAAAACTGCTTTGTAGGCTAAACACATCCATACTAATATTATAAATGCGAAAGTAACTCTGTCTGTCTCTTTGTCTGTCCGATTTTCAAATCTAAGCTAAACCACTGAACTAATTTTGATGAAATTTGGTGTACATTTACATTGAACCTCTAGAACGGACATAGGCTACTTTTTGTTTTGAAAATAGCCCACCCTCTCCGCCCTTTAAAGCTTATGTGGGAAAATGTTTATTTTTAAAGTTAGAGATGTGAAATATAAAAAAAACCGACCGTGAAACTATGTAGTCCACGCGAACGAAGTCTCGGGCACAGCTGGTTAGATAATAAAACAACATTTAGGATACTTTTTATCACAAAATAACGTGAATGTGTGAAGTCACTGGAAGCAGCCAATATTTTAACCGACTTCAAAAAAAAAGGAGGAGGTTCTCAATTCGACCAATTTTTATGTGTGTTCGGGCATAATAATCATTGTTTTCTGCAGACGAAACAGCAAACGAGTCCATAATATGTGAATGTGAACTATTGAATGGGTAAGTAATTTTTAAAATTGTGCATAAAAGACATTCGCCAAGAGTGCACCACTGGGTGCCCTTAGTTGCGGCCGTTGACCCTGCGACATTGACCACACGTAAAAGGCACCGTAATATGTGTACCTATACATAAAATCAAAAGTTGTCCTGATTGCCGTCTAAATCCGTTCCATACTTCTTTTAAAACCATTTTGTTTATTTTAAAATCCCTTAGCTGCTCTAGGAATTACTTTGCATCTACATAATGATTTAACGATACGATACTAATTAAGCACAAGTTCATCACTTTTTGCCGTTGTTTTTATTTTATTGAGTAATTTGTTATTCACGGTCTGTGGGGATGAGGGCCATTTAGGGCTATTCTCCGTACAGTAAGTACAATGAAATAATATAGGTACAGTAATTGTTTAGAATTTATTTTTAATGGGCATCACTTTAATATAATAAGAGAGTTTATAAATAGAGGTAGGTAGGTAATTTTGTGTTTTCATGCTTACAGGCGAAATAAGGGATTGGTCAATCACGCGCGGCGCTAATATTGCAGCGCTCGATCTAATATTTTTTTTTGCATGTATTGATATTGATAACACTCGACTTTTATTAGAAATTATTAATTTTAAATATCACAAACCAGTTGTGTATACTTTTGTACGTAGATAATGATTAATAGAAATCTTTCCACTACAGGTCGAGTATTATTTTACTAAATCAATAAATAACGCATTAAATACACAAAAAAACGCGGGATCTGCGAATCCGGAGTCTAGAAGCAGGGTTCCGGTTTGCGGAAAACAGAAATCTTAAAATATAATTACATGTGTTTGTGACTTAACTCCACTAATATGAAAGGACTGATTTGGATGTACCTTATTAAGGGCGTGAGTAAGTAGATCCCTATGTGTAAGGTCCTCCTAAAGCAAATGCATAAAGAACTAAGATAAGTATAGGTCGAGGTAGCTAGTCAACCCGATTTTTGCTTACCTACACTGACCGCATACTTAAGGCCTAGCTACCGCTGTATCTGCCATATTAATTATACGGGACCCTGGGCCACGAGGCACCAACGTGCGTTAGCAAAAATGAATCAGAGCTTCCAATTTCTATTATTTTAGTAATGATAAAAGTCGAAATAGATTCCAGTCTTATCATAATTAGTGACAAGAAAATACCTTCGATACTCTATCGCAATGTCCAATCGATAGTAAAATTCTGGAGAGAGGTATTATTCAATTATATTATTAATATAACTGTAGAGGCCGTGATTCTAAATCTGGAAGCTTCTGATCTATCGCTGTTGTCCATAGAGACTTTTAAAAAACCACAGTCATCATCAGCCATAAATAATATAAAAAATCGGTTTGCTAAAAGAGGGATGAAGAGTGCATATGTACCTAGCTTAATTTTAATTGCATTTTTTATTTTTGAAAAAGTGACGGATAAATTATGATGAATAAATATTAATTTTAATTCTATGCATTTTTTTTAAATGTGTATAACTTAAAAAAAACCTTCATAAAGGCCCCCAATCATTTTTTTATACGGGGCTTCGCCAAGGCACACCGCGCCACTGCCGCATACGTGACCCATAATACAAATATACACAATTACCAACGGCGATTGGCCAAGTTAACCTGTGATCCGAGGGTCATAGCTATAAAGATGAGAGCGTGAATAATGTTGGTAGTGAGAATATTTTATTTAACCTTCTCTACATACCGGCTACTGGACCTAACCGCCTTCAGACTATAAAGGGTCACAGTCACACCTTCTTGTTTTGGTGCGAGGGGTCTGCGTGACGCTCCGTACCGCCTTTCAAGGGAGATCGTCACTCCGTCTCCGTCTCTCCTACCCAAAGAAAAGCAGGCTTGCTTTTCTTTGGTTTTATTATAATTAAACACACACAGACAGCTCATCGCCTTAATAGTGATGCTGTAGGAAACTTCTAAAACCATCACAGCAGCAATGGTGGGACGCACTCACTCACACGCACAGCCAGCATGAACCATGATATTTATGAATATTTAATTTAATCAACCAACTGGTCTCGAACTAAGGTATTCTCTTTTATTATATAGTATACATTATATTATAACGGTATACTATACAACTGGGGGCGGTCAACCCATGATACTCAGACTGGAATCTATTTGGATAAGTTAATTTCCCTATTCGAACTCTGACCCCTTAACCACTGCGCTATCGAGATCGCTGAAAAGAATAGGTATTGTGAAGGCGTGGGCGTTATGTGCTCATAGTTTGAAAGGGTCGGCGTATGGCCCACACGCGTGTGGGGCAGATACAAGTTGTAGTCAGTGTGCGTACCTACCAAATAAATCTCATATGCTAATTACTTTCTTGGTCGGAAAGACATTCGTACAATTTACCCGACAATATATAGGCTTAAACTCTTTTATAAGGCCAAAATTCAAATGAATTAGTGATACTTCTTCGTTCACTGAAATCATTGTTATTAAAATTGTTTTATTCATATAACTTACATTCATAACACCTTTAAACCGTATCTTTATAAAACAAATGACGTTACTATCCGATCCCAAATAAAATGTAACTAGATATCACATCAGTAAATAACCTGTTAATTTAGGAATTAAATCGGTTTAGGTGATATCAATTATTGGTATCATATTGGGTAATTTGGCTTACCAAATTTGTAATTAACTAGGTACTTAAGTACGGTAGTACTTAATTACCTAGTTAATTACAAATTTGTAGGTAGGTATACCTCTATCGTAAGAAGTAGTCATTTCTATAATCCTGAGAATACAATTTGGCTTAACAGCTATAAATTTTAAGTAATGGTTTTAAATAATCATAAAATGTTAATGAAGGTATTTTGTTTGAGATGAAACTTCTGGATTTAATGACAGGCAGCCGATTGCAACTTATCGGAAATAACTACACCGATTAGATAACGACTGTCAAAATATGGTTGACTAGACGTCACAAATAGGTCTAAAATGTCTGTTATAGGCTGGTCTTTGTTTGGCTCGTAATAATTAACGTTATTTTGTAACTAATATAACTCGGTTAATTGCCTCATCTGACCTATTTATAAGTCACTACATCTAACTAGATACCTACCTAATTCTGATCTTATCATCAGAAACATTCCAAAACGGCCTATCCGTCCTATTTGACTTCCTAAAAAAATACATTCTATGCTGGCTATAACATGTACAAAAGATTAGACTTTTTTACTAATGTTTAATTAAATAAATAAATAAATGCGCCAGACAATCACACCAATCTTCTGGTCTCAAACTAAGGTCTTCCCTTGTACTATGAGTACCAGACGACGGATATTAACTGGGAGCGTCATCCCAACACACCCAGACTCAAGTCAATTTAGAAAAGTTTGTTTTCCTACCTTAGCCCCTGCGCCCACCGAGGTCGTCAAATTACGTTATATTCATATCCTACCTACTAAAATCTATTTAAATCGTTAAATTTTAGAATTGTCGATGTAGCGATGTTCCTATTTCACGCCTTGCATATTAAAATTTGGTAACTATGAGTAGGTTGATTAATACTAAATATTGAACTCATTGCTTGTCCCGATAGTTAAGCAAATCGGGCTCCTGTCTTTTGAATTAAACAATAAATAAATGAATATTAGACAACATCACATACATTGCTCTGATTCTAAGGTAAGTAGCTTAAGCACTTGTGTTACATATATCAGAAAAAACGATGGTACCATAACACCCAGACCCGAATCAATATAGAAAAGTTCGTTTCCTATATTGACGGGATTGAACCCGGGACTATATAGGTGGCGCGACGCCAAAGTACGGCCAGCTCGCCCGCTCGGATATGGAGGTCGTCTAAAACAATGGTCGTAGATTAGCTGAATAACCGGGACCATTTTGTAATAAAATAATTTAAACAGCTTAATAAGTTCTTATAGCACTTACTTCCTGATACATGTAAGCATTAAGTATCCACTAGGATTTGCCTGTGTTAGCGCTTACATAGGGATTAAAAATATCCTAAATTTTCAATCTAGTATCGTGTCTGTCTATCTACCAAATTTCATCCGAGTTTATTCAGTAATATTATGTAGCGTAAAAGAATCATAAACATCAATGAATCCATAACTTTCGATTGAATAAAATGAGTATTTATATTTATAAGCGAAATGAATATTTATATTCTTATTTTTGTCTGTTGAAAATTCTGGGTCAAATTTGAATGGTTAGCGCCTAGGTACCTACTTGTTAAAACTGTTATTGTTACGCAAATCGAAGAAGATTTATTGTTTCCGAGTCATGTACCTATGTTTTGTATTGTTGTGTATGTAGGAGATGTGAGTACGGATTTCCTCTGTTTGTGTATACCTAAAACAGAACATACCCACAACTTAAACAAATTGACGTCACAAATTAACAAACAGAGTATTTCCGGAGTTATTAAGAAGGTTCTGGGAATGTAGATACCTACATTCCATTAATATAAAAACAAACATACGTTTGTTTTTATATTTTGCGCCAAAAACGGAATGATTTGCCGCGTCATCCTCCCGAGCGATCCTAAGCCGCGTGTGACGTTATACCTGTGCTGTAATTTATGCACCGCAACACCGATACATTTCCAATAATAATGACCGAACACATGTTGTGGTGGTCTCACGACCAGTGGACACGTTTTCGGCCGGCGTCTGATAGTAAACAGTTCGTGTTGAGTGACCGCACGTGAACTGAAAAAAATGTACTGACTTGTCAAGTGGAAATACCTCAGATGGCCGGTGTCCGTCGCTGATCTCGCGCGAAAACAGTCAATTGTACAACTCCGAGACGACCGCGTCTAGTCGGCAGGTATGTACGTCGATTAACATTATCATTTTATAATTACAATTTAATGATCACCAGTTCCATAGTTACTGATGTGACGAAAACGCTTAATTGCGACCGGGGGTCAGCCGTTTATCAATATCTCAAATGATGTTCGCTTTTGTTTTAGTCATTCTGTTTATGTCTTTCATTCTCGTAACTCCTGTCACGACTAGTGACGTATTTATTTTACACACTTTATCACCTTTTTGTTGAATTGTTTGTAAATATATCTAACAAAGAAAATAAAGTGCATTGTTTGCTGTGAGTGTCTTGTGAGTGCTCGTTATGTCGTTCAAGCGCAAATTATCCTTTAGGACGAAAAAGAATTTGAAGTGTAACGGTCGCGGTTCATCAGATGTGTCCTCTTTTATCGAGGAGGAGAAAGATGTCAGTGCGGTGTCGACACCCTCGCTGAGCGCCCCAAGTGACAGTTCGAGGGGGCCGGGCAATTTCGACAGCTCGCCGTCTGGCCAACAATTGTCCAGCGAGCCGGTGTCGCAAGTAGTCGAAAATTCTAACGTGGAAAACAGTGCAACTGATAACGGTTTCATAAGCGAATCGGAAGATAAGGCAGACAGTGACCTACGTGACCTTGCGCCTCGGCCCGACTACCGACCGTGAGTATCGATATAGAGCGCATGCTTTATCTCCTAACAGATAGGTAACGATTGTGTCACAGTTACGTACATATCATATTCAACATCAAACGGCAATTGAACTCCAACTTTTACCTGCCAGAGCAATGGTACATTAGGTAGGTATACTAAACAATATCTAAATTTGACTGTCAAATTGACTAGCCTACTTCCGAGCATTAGACTTGTAAATACCTACCTTTGTCCAGTAAACACGATATTTCATCAGTTTTCATTGACTCTATCTGTCCCTACTTCCTAGTTGTAGCAAAAGGTTATTAACAAAGCAAAACTTAGTACTAAGTATTGATTAATCAATCAGTCAGTAGATAAGTGGGTGTCTACTATGTAAAGTATATATATATATTTATGTATATATTACTTTGTTTTATTTATATATATATATATATTTATATTATATTGTTTAATTATTATATTTATTTATCATGAACTTATGTATGAATATTCTTTTCTCGTGTGTAATTTTCTGCTATTTATGATTATTTATTTTGTTGTTATCCATACTCACATTTTTACTGTTACCGCACCCATAAACGTACTATCTGCATGACCCAAGGGTTGACTGGTAGAGAATGCTCCTAGCATTAAGTCCACCTTTTGTACTTTTTTTGTGCAATAAAGTTTTTAAATAAATAAATAAATAAAGTATCACAAACATTTTCACTTAAAATCCTAGTTTTTAACAAGTTTCGACGTCACTAGGTCTCACTTTCAGGTCAATTTACCGTTACCGACCAAATTTTAAACAGCTAATAATTAATTTTAAACTGTGTAACATAAATCGTGTCAATCTTTAATCGGTATTCTACCATTTTTAACGTAGGTACGTTAACTTCCTTATAATAATAAAAGATATTCGATTAAAAACTGTATAGTTGCATTTCATTATCATTAGGTAGATATCATCCTTGTAGTATGATTTTTTTGGCTATCATTACATAGTTAAGTAATTTACCATGTTTTAATTATGAAGATCGTTGATAAAGTCATTACAACCATATTCGTCATTAATATTTATGCAAATTAAATTTTCTTTTGGGACCCAATACCAGGATGAGTAGGTAAGGTAAAAGACTGAACCTAGATTTTGTGAGAGACTCTGAACCTACCATACAAACATTGTATGAACATAGACACCTTTCAAGTAACATAAAAAGAGTAAGAAATATAAGTTTAAACAATCATTACATAGATAATGGTTCAATGCTAATAATAACTGTCGTGTTCTGACGAGTCTGTCACAATGATTAAATAAAGTAACGACTTAACGAGTTTACAACGAAGTATTTTTTCATTTACTATCATCGGGGTAATACCGTTCCTAGGTCTACCATAAATCCTAGGTTTTATTGCAACAAATTGACCACATATTATAGTCTATAAATAGGTAGAAGTACAAAAGGAAGGGCCAATGATAAAAAAGGCAGTGAAGTTAATAGGCTCTACCTATAGGTAGCTACCTTTTTACTACCTAGTGCGAGATGTCATTGAGTTTTAGTCCCTATAAGCACGAATACAGACGCCCTTCTCTTCTTCCTTGTTTTTTTTAGTGTATGGTTGTCTGACACCAGCTCGTTATTCGCGTATAGCGTAATGTACCTATACGAGAGTGGACGCGTGTCTACTCAATAATGTAGTCTCACATTGTCTCAAAATACGAGTACAGTTATGTAAATAAGTATATTATTTTGCAAATAAGTGGTTAGAATAATAGTATTGCTAAAATTAGCAGCCGTTAAAAATAATTTTGCCTTCCAAAATAAGAGTATTATTGAAAAAAAGTATTATTAATCACAAGTTTTATTGAAAAATTTACTAAGATGCCAACACTGCTCTCCACAAAGCATACGGATGAAAACGCAGGTGTAATTTTTAAAATTCAGAAGTACGTGCACCTAATAGACGCTCATATCCCAAAACAATCGTACAACCGCAGTTTAGGGGTGCGAGCCCTCCGCTCCTCTGATCTGGTGAAGATGGATGAAGGAAAAAAACACGTGCAGAAAATATACGCTAATCTAAGAAGCCCGCCGGTTGACTTCCACTTACGTATCGTTATTTGTTAGAAACGACCATCGTTTGTTAGGTTAGTAATCAATAACAATATTTTATTCGGTACCAATTGGAGCTTAGAATGGTATATCGAAAGACTCTTCGTCGATAGATAATTTCACCGAAATCACCTTTAGTCGACGGTTGGTTTTACGAATAAATCCTTCATCGATATATAATTTCACCGAAATCACTCTTAGCCGATCGTTGGTTTTACGAAAATCTCCTTCGTCGATAGAACGTCGACAAAAGGTGATTTCGGTGAAATTATCAATCGACGAAGAGTCTTTCGATATACCATTCTAAGCTCAGATTTTTGTACCTACTTAACTAATTAATATTTGCACTTATTACTTAATTATCATTTGATTTTAACTTCGCTTCATTAATTCAATCCTGATCAGTGGCCTGCACCAAAACAAAGATAACGTTTAGTCATAAAAATAAGTAACTATCTTAATAATAACCTTGACTGCCGGATGCATTCCCTCTTCGATTATATTAAATAATGTGTTATTTTGCGCAAAAAGTCAATGACCAAACTGGCCTTGTTAAAGGGTTTCCAAATCTATTCTGTATTTTCTCCGTGAAAGAGTTATTATTATACGTTCATACAAAGTTTTGCGTTTATAACATTTCAAACAACTTACCCCATATAATTATTAAGTACTTTATTCGTGTCGATTGACCCTCTCAGTTTATATTTATAGTACCTACGTACAAGCGAAAACTAAGTTTGAGACGAGATGATTCGTATGATTGTTTGTCGCATTTAATTATGTATGGGTACATACCCTCCGAAGGCGAGAGGTCAGCGGTCCGGGTTTTAGCATCGCGCCGACTTTGAGGTCCCGGGTTCGATCCCCGGTCGAGTAAATATGGGAAACGAACTTTTCTATATTGTCTCGGGTCTAGGTTTTACCGTGTGGTACTGTTATTGATTCTGGTTTCTGTAACACAAGTGCTTAAGCTTCTTGCTACAGAATCAGAGCAATGTATGTGATGTTGTCTTATATTAATTTATTTATATCTTATGAGCGCGCACTATTTCATGATTACAACATTTCCAATCAGTTTTTAGTGTATCTAGTAATTAGGAAACTTCCTATGTTATGTTACAACTGAAGCAAAATTTATTATTCATTGAAATCTCGAATCAATTTCTTCTGGAAACTAGTCATAGAATATAAATAAATAATGAATATTTGAATTTAGATAGTTACATATCTTTATAGCCCTCCATTCAATTGTTTCAGAAAAACCCATTTGCTCTACAATTGCGTTGGTTTAGTGTTGCGTATTATTGACCTAAAATCAGTCTTGGCCTCCGATAATAAAAGCCTCCACTTGTAATTGGTCTCTCTTACTAGAATCTCGGTGGTAAAGGTGGAGCTTGCGCAAGTCCTTTTACCTGCGATGTCATGTGCGTGCCAAACGGCTGTCAACCACTGGGCTTCCTCACATATGCTTGTATGACCAAAATCCCATCCACTTAAGATGACTGTGGAGTCTTCAAGCTTTTTTTCACTGACAGTGTTCAGTTCAGTCACTTAATCCTCCAGCACTAAGTTTTTCGTAAATGCCCCATCTTGAGTACGTTAGTGTACTAGAATGTTCCTTAAAATCCGTTTTTCCGACACAGAGAGCTTAGTCTCCTTTGAGTCAGTGTCCAAGCTTTACAGCCGTATATTAAGATTAGACGTATAACAGTTTTGTATTTACGGAATTTTGTTCGTTTGCAAAGAAACCTGTGTAACGTTTAATTAAATGACACATTTTATTGTTTAAGTCTAGGTAGGTATACATGCGTATAAATACGTATGACAATACTCACTTAAGTACCAAATCGAATGTCTGCAAAAGTTACCTTCACATGAAACGGAAAACCCAGTGGATGACTGGACGACGACCTTCGACAGGTGACGCAGCACTGGTTACTTTTCTGCTTAACAGGCCTCATCCTTACACCAGATACCACGGATCATACGCAAATATTTTTCGTTAGTCCGGAAAGCGTATTTATACATCTGTATGTACTTTTTTTTAAATATTAATATCCATATTGGTTACTTACCTAGGACTTAAATAATTATATCAAAATTTAAAAAAAAACACGTTTCTTTTGAATTCCAAAGGCTACGTTAATTTTAAAACTTAAACAATATCACACATAAAAATGAATATTTTTTTGATTTTAATAAAGATCATGCATTTTTCATTTACAAAAATCCAGACAAATAATATCGAATTGACAGTCGAAACAAATACATGTCTCGAAAGGTATTTTTCGTGGGCTTGCTTGCCTTTTGGACCTTGAAAAAAAAACTTTAACTACTTGCACTTTAAGTAAAATGGAATCAGGAAGAAGGGAGGTCAAGATGAAATTACGCAGGATGCCTTCAACATAAAGCGGAAAAAGTAAATGCTGACATTATGTACAGCGATAATTTTATAGTTGAAGGCTGTGTCAGGTACAGATTAAAGTGATACTATCTTGTCACTTTTCAGTGTCATCTTTATAAGGTTTTATTTTCAAACTTTGTAATTCTTTCTTTTATTTACCTCTGTAACAAAGCCAACATAGATCTATCTATATATTTGGTTTTAAATACATAAGTTCCTACTGGTTATTATGGATCAGTCTATTTTTTGGAATTATGATGAGAATTTAGTATATACTCGTAGGTAGATTTTATTTGTTTTTGGCTACATTTGACACTATTGCAAAGATAGCATTTTTAAAATAATATAAGTTTAAATCGAGTGTCCGACTGATCTGAATAAAGTTATTTTCATTTATTACGTATTTTAATCCTCTATTCGATTTTTTTACGGAATAGGTATTTTTATCAGAATGTGAAACTTTGTGTCACAATCCATTGTACAACAGTACTAACGTAATTCATAAGGAAGCTAAGTGCTAATGAATTTCTAATAATATTTCACAAATAACTCTTTAGACGTTTCTTTAGAAATATCGAAAATATTGTTATTAAGAGCCTAATACGAAATTTAAGTAACTGCCTTACTTGGCCAAATGACACAATTTACGAAATGTACTTAATAAATTTATTTACTTCGTCGATTATCTAAAGGCACAACTACCTACATGATTCGTCGAACATCCAACGCATTGAGCGGGCCCCTATACTTGTCTGCATCTGCTACCACCAAGACTAAAAAATATAGCGACTTCATACCTTGTATAACCTAACTCCATGCCCTTAATTCCAGTTCGTAAATTGATGATCCGCGGTCGGCCGTGCTCGGTAGGAAAGTTCCGCCCTTTGCTTTGTTGTTCTCAGACCGGATTTGAGGCCTGTGGTTGGGTTTTCCTTAAGCTGACCCATAATAACTCGAAGCGATGAATTCCATATAATCTAAATTTATACAAAGCGGCCGACATAAATTAAACCACATCTAAATAGAATATTATTTTATACATTAATAATATAGGTACGGTAGAATTGATAAACCTCGTCCTTTTAAAGTCGTAGGTAAAATTCGAAAGTTGAAAAGTTATAGGGTTGTGAAAAGAGCTATGGGTCAGACCACGCGGCCACCGGTGCAAATAGTACCTATGTAGATACTTGCATTTATGTTCTGTCTGAGAATTTCAACCAACGACTAATTATATTGTTTTTATGCGTGCTTTTTGCATGGTACGTCAGTAGCTTTAGTTCATGAACAACTCTGTACCTTGTCACATTAAGTCACTTATATCTGAGTTGCTTAGTTAAGGAGATTTGGTATGACAAGGTACTGAGGTGTATACGAACTAATGATGCTGGCTATACAAGTTAATCTGAAGCGCTCGAGTACATTCGAAACCCTCTGTCCCGTACAGGTATGAATGTGATTAATTTTGTTCGCAGGTCGTTTTCGATACCGGACGGTCTGGTGATGGACCCGCTGGCGCCCACGGCGCTCGCGGTCTCCCACGAGTTCATGGGCCGCCTCGGCAGCGGCCTCACCCTGCTCAGGGACCATGGCAAGAAAGTGCAAAAGGTGAGCCGCTAATACCAACATTTATTTACGTACGAGCTGTTCCCTGCGTCTCCTATATGTTAATCTAGTATGTCCTCTCTTCCTACCAAATTTAAGCCAAATCCGTTTAGTGGAGAGGTAGGGCTTAAGGCTGGTGAAATACCTACACCTTACTGAAGACAGCAGCCAAATAACAATCACTTCTATGTTGTTGTGTTCCTGCGTGTGAGCAAGGTTTCCAGAGCTCCTTGGGGGTGCTACGTTAGTAGCAGGGGTCAAGCCTTCAAGGTAAGGGCGACAAGTCCAGTAACAGATTTATTATCCTATACTTGTCTTATCTTAGCCCTTAAGCTAGGACCTCATTACCACTTAACATCAGGTGGGATGAGGTCAACCTTGACGTGCAATATAAAAAAAAGTAGATTTTGCGTGAAAGAGTAACAAACATCAAAAAATCCATACTCACAAACTTTCACATTTATAATTTTAGTAGGATTTTATTTGTAAATCTAACAAAACTAGTTTGAATAAAGCTAATTAAACCAAGAACCTACCGTCTTAATTAAAGGTTGCCACGTCATGCAATGTGGAGTACGTTATAGTAAAAAACACCGCTTGAGTTATAGAAGTAATGCTACCTACCAAAAGTAATGATCCAGTTAAAAAGTCTACCTACATTAAACATTTGTTCCTGTGATACTTTAAAGAGGATTTAATTAACACTAACAAACTTTAAATATTTAAAAGAAACAGAAGTATTTCATCTCCACTTGCGGTGTAGGATTCGAACCCACGACCTTCACGTATCGCGCGTGCTTGTCTTCCAGCTGAGTTAATCGCAAGTTATCGTAGGCGATGATTTTTTCTGTTGTATTAACTTCTTAGCATCCAGTAAATGCCCTTTGCCGAATATGTTTTGACCTACATACTTAGCGACGTTAGGTATTGTTTTAGAATTATAATTGAATTGTAATTATTAACTACTAAAAATGGTGTCGCGTTTTGACCCGTTAACTTTTTTGAAATGGATCGCGAAAGTCTTCAATTCTATCACAGAAAATCTGTTTTCGTAAATAGAACAGCTCAACTTCAAATTAAAAAAAAAATTTAAAAAATTATTTATTCCATCATAAATCATTTTGTACATGAAATAAACAAGGGTTGACCTCTTCTATTAAGTGCAATAGCACCTGTGCCAGAGGAGGCCACTCTTCCTCAACACTTTCCTACGTTTAAAGACGAAATAAAATCATTTGAATGTGCAAAATTACTAACAGAAAAACAAGTAACTCGAAATATTCTGTTTTAATGGCTGTGTATCGTCTTTTTAACGACTGATTGTGCTTTTGATGGATAGATTTATCAAATGAACTAGCCCACCAGTTCTGAGTGCACCGCCCATAATGCTCCTGAACAGCATCATTGCACTCCCGTTATGACAATTGCAGTGAGAACGGCACTATTGTGTGCACCGATGAATGAGCTCCACTCTCGCAGACGTTGAGCGCTCGGTCTAGGTTAATAGGCAACTTCCGATGCCGTGCCCCACTTCTGCTAATATGAGGGTTTTGGTCGAACCAATATACTATACCAATAATCAAATGCTTAAACCACATTTTCCTTTCAATAATGCTTCCTAATAAAACACTTTGGCAAGTATTTTTGTAGGAATTTTTCGGTTTGATGTTACTTTGTTTTTTATCCTACTTAAAAAAGGAATAGGTTTCTCAATTCGGCCGTCAATAAATAGTTAACTTTTATGCATGTTTGCACAAAAACTACTTAGAAAACTTGTTTTTTAACCGATTTTGATGAGCATTTATCATAAGGAAACCAGAATGTTGTGATGGCATCTCAGAGAAATCGAGGGAAAGTATGTCTTTTTTTAAAACATTATGAATGTCATGGTTAACCTCTTAAAGATTTAGTCGTTAAAAGTGTTATTTTCCTTTGATTAATTTCGCTTCATATAGGTATACTTATACCTTGTATTGTATTAGGTAAGATACAAATCTTGTTTTGTGATTCATTGATATTTTCACTGTGTAATTATTTGTTTAAATGTATTGATGCCTACTACCTCTAGAAGGCCTACACGTTACAGTAATTGATGTGTTAAAAACGTTTATTACTTGCATGTGTGACCAGATTTTATGACTAAGGAGGTTGCATAATATGCCAAAGTATCTGCTTAATCAAATCATAAAACACACAAAATTTGTAGCTAGGTAAACCCTAACTATTTATGTGATATCAAATATATTCAAACAAAAAAAATATTTTATGTAGCTCAAGCTATAATTAAATAAAACCCATAAATTGCCCATCAAAAAATAAAAAAACGTGAAGTCAATAGAACAGAGTCCTTCCCTCACCTTCAGCTGACTTAAAAGGGTCAAATGTACACAAAAACAATATTAAGTAGTCTGTATTTTTACTTTTAAAGATACTCGTAACAATAAATACATAGGAGATCCAACTTAATTCATTTTAAATCTTATTAGCATATTAAGAGTTTATTATTTTGTCGGTTAAAAATTGTTCTGACGACGCATTTCTTTTGAAAATGTTAAAATGTATCCTGTAAGTGTACTTACATATTTATTAAACCACTAGCGGACCCGACAGACTTCGTCCTATCAAAAGGATTTGGAATGTGGCGTAGGTAACTCTAAATTTTAGTTGGAAAACGTTTGTACTGGAAAAAGAAAAGGGATGTCTTTAGAGTTTTCCCGGCAATTATTCGAATTTTTCTCGACCTTAAAACCAATGATGGTATTCAACAAACATTTAAAAAAAAGAATTGTCAAAATTGGTCCAAGCGTGGTCGAGTTATGCGCTTACCAACACATTTTGCGATTCATTTTTATTAATAGACTACTATGGTTAACTGTTATGGTTGGGATGTCTTGATTTCCATGATGAAGACTTTTATCTTGCGTTAGGATAATACATCGGCAAATTTTAGTTTACTTTTATTACGCAGCCTTAAATTATACCATATCAGAAATAACTATTTACATCCCATTTTAGGCGATCAAACGATATCATTGAATAAAATTGAATACAAACCCCCAAACTAATATTTTAATAATTAATTTCCTATTCTAATTTTTTTGATTTTGCGCGGTCCATACACATTTCTCCTTATCTACTAAGTTCTCTACCTAAAGGTTGTATGAATTAAAATTTTGAGCTATTAGATTGTTCTATAGTTTGTCTGTTAAATCAATTTATGTACCTAAATGTTACTTGCAAAAAAGTAGGTATATCTGTCTATAGTATACCCAACTCTACTCCATAATGGTTTACCAATTAAGTTGAAAATAGACTGGAAAATATTTGAGGTTTGGGTAGGTCGATGATGTCGATGTACAGATTATGCTGATACCGTCTATACAGTCACAAGCAATAAATATTAACACTCAAGCTCTTAGGACATTACCTTAAGGCTTCCTTTGTAATGAGGTTGTATTTATATTTACAAGTATACCCATCAGTGCACTTACTGTATCTACGTGTTATTTCATAATCTACTTAAGTACTCTATTCCCAGTTCCAATATTTTACGATTCGTAATTCGTAACAATCCGTTTTTCTACGAGTCGTTCATTCTAATTTCAAATTTACTTTTCATATCAGCTGTCATCAGTGTCGGTCGGTCGTTTTTAGCTTAAACCTCGCATAATTTATTCTATCAGTATACAAGAACGCATTGTTTCATTAATATTAGAACCGGGCGTTAGACGGCACTTACAGTTTAATCAGTTTAACAAACCAATACTAATTGTAAATTGTTTTTCAGTATGTAATGAAGAACAGAAAATTCGAAATACTGTCAAAAAAATCCTGGAAGTCCGTTGTAAACGTGGTGCTAGTCGAAGCCAAGGACTTGCCCGACGGACCGACAAATGGAACCAACGGACTCTACTGCAAATTCAAGTAAGTCAATTGCCATTCACCTTCAATGCGGAAGGTTTTTACTTCCAATTGGATTTTTTACTCAATCAGATGGCATTGCTACAAGCTATTGTGATGGATAGCTAGGGTATGTAGGTACAGACAAAAGCACGTCAGACTACAAACTTTTGACTTTGCACCGCCCTTATGTCGTACGCATAAGATATAATATTGTACTGCAATTGTTCACCTTGACGTGCTGTTGACCGTATTATGCCATTTTTGTAGAAAATAAACTCTGTTTACGTCAAAAAACAATGGATTTCAAATGTTTCTGTATTACCGGGACTAGAGCGGCTAATGACTAATAACCGAGCGAGATTTTATGGCTGTATCTAACTTTGCCGATCATATATTTTAAATGAGTAATAAATCCTTAAAGTTAATTTCTACATATGTATTTATGAAGATTACCTTCATATCAATAACGAGACAAACAATCATTTTGTAAACTACTAGGTAGATACTGCGACTTCTATTATTTATTCTATATTTTTAGACGACATTTCAAATGTTTTAAGATTTCATTCAACTTCTTACAAAGATATCTGAGTCAACAGCTTTGAAATCAATTAACGGACTTCCTTTTATCAGTGGCTATTATTTTCTCACGCAACACAAAGAACAATGAATTCGAGTTTCCTGTCTACTTATCATACTTTCAAACGATTTCATCATAAAATCAGTAGCAGCCAAACAAATAAATAACTAGTTATTTCTCATTTCATTCATATTCGGGTCTAATTGTTTTTTCTCAAAGATAATAAATATTTTACCATCATGTATTCAATCGTATCTTTTATCTTGCCACAATGAACGGGCTTAGTGGTCTCAGGATACCCGCTAGCAGATCGGTCAATCATTCATCAATACCGAACAGATTTTAACTATGAAGAAGCCCCCGATATGGGCTGCAGATAAGCATCGTTCTATGCAGGAGTAGCAAGAGAGGATTTCGGAGAATGAGGAAGTCCTCGGTGTTTCCGACTTTCCTATTCTGTGCAAACACACAGCGATGCGCTGCCGCGTTTAGGTGGAATCTCGAAGGAAGAGAAGGATTCGGCATGCGTCAGCCGACTATCCTCCGGTGCCGGTGGATCCCAATGATCCATCCAGCTCTGAGTGATGATCGAGAATGAGAGGCCCGTATTTCAAAGCGGCACTTAAAATGAGATTTTTTTGAGATTCTTCAAAGTTTGTTTAGGTAATTTTAGTCATTGAATAGATAAGTTCATGGTGTAACAACGCTGATTTATCTACGCAATTTTTTTTCATATTTCTAGGTATATAAGTACAAAAGCATGTTTCCATACAAAGTAAATAATTACAAACAACACGTGTTTTCCGACTTCTAATTTTACTATTGCAATTACTTAAGTTATCTATCATCAAGTAATAATGGCATTAATCATATATTTTATTAAATACATAAAATGAAATCCGTGTCTCGCGAGTGTTTAGTTATTATCAGACGATGATCTTTTAATTGTAAACATGCTCACTACGATACACATTACGAACAAATATTACTATTATATATTAAACTATCTAAAGATATCTCTATATTATGACATAAGCATCGGCTAAGAAATGATTAACCAATTTTTCACATCTTAAGGGAATAAAACTAGAAAGGAACTCCTTCCACTCGAAAACAATGGTGGCCGCTTGTCATAAAGTGGTAAAGAAGTCGTTTTGTTGTTATAAAAATATATTATGATATATATCTGAACTTATCAATGCGATGAGATTCAAAACCTTTTATATATTATTATCCACCCGCTTATTCACTGATTTTCGAAAATAGCTGTAAAACAAAACGCACCTTTTTATGTGATGTTTGTTGCTAAATTTCGTGTGAAACATATTCAAGTATTCAAAACTTGTTTGTTTGCATTCAAAGATATGTATTTGCCTGGAATAATATGTCCTGCTATTATAATCGCTTGTAGTTCACCAGTATTTTAAAATTAATAAAATGCAATAATTTTGTTTCATTAAATCAGTTCAGAAATTCTTACAATCAACAAGAGAAATGCGGAAGAATACGTGTGAAACAACGCGTATGTAGGAAATACCTTCCAATTATTCTTGAATCACAGGTTTAAATTAAAGTTAATTTATCTGACTTCGGAAACTTTTTTTTATAAAACCAGGCCTTTCCAACCGATCATGCGTCATTCAATCGATTTACATAGGTACTTACATTCTTGGTTTAAAACCGGCTGGTTAAAAATACGACTTGTCTTTGTGGTACTATTTTAGTATTCCATAAAAAAAACAGGAAGTAGTTTAAAGCTATTGCGAAATAGCCCATAAACTAACTCTCCGCATGACCCAAAGGTTGACTGGTAGAGAATGCCCATAGCATTAAGTCCGCCTGTTGTATTTTTTTGTGCAATAAAGTTTTTAAATAAATAAATAAGTTTGCATCTACAAAAATTGGGTATTGTACGGTCGAAAGCACGTCAGACTACACCCTTTAGACTTTGTACCTTACGTCACGGACATAAGAACTGCCAGTTCTTACCTTGATGTTCTGTTCACTTTACAGGCAGGTCAAGCTATGCATATACTTTGTTTCACGTTTTCCTTTAGGTTTTCGGCTTAATAACTAAGTTTGAAATGCAAGTACCTACATATTTAGCGCGCTAGGGGACTACTTTTTTTATACCTATTACTCTTCAAGACTGACCTCATCCAACCTGATGTCAAGTGTTAATGAGGTCCTAGCTTAAGGGCAACAAGTACAGCATAATAAATCTGTTACTGGACTTGTCGCCTTTACCTTCAAGGCTTGACCACTGCTACTAATGTAGCTCCCCATACTCCCAAAAATGAAACGAACCAACGAAAGGTCTAGTTTTCGAAGATATATCAAAATTTCGGGTGTTAACACGTGGTGTTTGATTTGCATAAATGATATTTTGATTAATAATGCAAACGCTTAATTCGCATTGGAAGTGATTGGTTGTGACTCTATACGTTAATTACTATCCGCTGTCGGATCTGTCAGTTTTCTGTTTTTGGTAGTAGACCCTCTGTACTTAGATGAAAATAATCTACTATGTATAATGGACCTAACAAATGTAGACACATGTTAAGGCCAGTAATCCATTGTTCTGAGCTTGGCGTCTTATAGTATTTGTGGATGCAACTTTTAACTCGAATTAATTGTATGTTTTGATTGCAGATTAGGTGCAGAAACGCATAAATCTAAGCAAGTATCAAAGAAAGCAACTTGGTGCGAGCGGTTCAATATGTACCTCTACGAAGACAACAACTTCGAGGTGACAGTATGGCATAAGGGGAAACAGAAAAACTTTATGGGGCGGTAAGTACTTGAGACTACATTGATTTTAAACTTTTATGTGGCATCCATACGGTTTTGGGTACTTAAGTAATTAGACAGGTCCTAAAATAAATATGTTTCACATAAGAGAAAAACATACCTTTTCTGCGTTTTCAGTGCTAATTTCTAATGCGTTGATATAATAAAAGCTCGTTTATGAACGTTATTTTTAGATAAGATTAGTGTACTTTTAAGACAAGTTATAACGACCTTCAAACTACATAGTTAAGTTAAGGTAAGATTGTGAATAACGTTTTATGACTTTTATTTAGACACGTTTAGGATATAGGAACACCAAGGCGGGGCCTAACATTGACCCAACAATACGGCACTAGTTACAAGTGAAGCCTATTGTGATGTATACGATTCTTGCTACAATACAACAACACTTAGTTAAATGCTACGAATCCTCCGTCATTTCCAGATGTGTGATCGACCTCTCCCGCCTGGAGAGGGAAAAAACGCATGACCTGTGGCTGGAGTTGGAATGTGGGTACGGGAACCTACATCTACTGGTGACCGTCAGCGGCTCTTCGCACTGCACCATCGCTGACGGCATCCCCACCACCAACGGCATCCACCACTCGACCTTGGAGAAGGAGGAATTCGTAAGTAAACTAAATAGACTAAAACTAGCAATCGATGGAAGGAAAATGCTGGTCGTAGAAATAGATCGACGCATTTCCTAAAAGAAAAAGAAGAAACTTGTCAAAACTTGCACTCACTGTACTTTCGAGCCTTTAGCACGGGCTGGCAATTGACTTTGTACCAACAATTAAAAATAAGACAGCCTAATAATATTGAAATAGAATGCCCGGCAACCTTTACATTTTTATCGATAGCATTAATGGAGACAAATTTCATATTTACACTCCTGGTAGGACCAACAATGTTTAGTAAATATGTGGGTAATCTGATTGCAGACAAAATCTACAGCGACGAGCGACTAATCTCCTCCACCCATCTATGTATATCTATGAATACTTTCCATTCAAAATAGATCTTTATCTTTGACTGATATCCATAGAAAACATATGAAAGGTGTAGTAACAGTACATGTGGTACGTTTTTCCAAACATATTATAACTGAGAATAATATAATTATAAATAAAAATAATACCCTCTCCCTGCTAATGTAAGGGATATCATTCACAAAGGTAGAGATAATTAAAAAATAGCTCGCTGGACTAACTACTGGACGTTTTTCTCAAAACTATCAAAATAAAAAGTATTTTAAAACTAAGTGATCTGGTTATTAATCACTCGCATCACATTTTCTTGTAATAGAACTTTTCAAGGAACAATGATGTCACTCTGGGTACAAAATACGCACGCGTTCTTTGCATAAATCAAGCACATTAGTAATAAATATATGTTAAGCAATGTTTTGTATCCATTGTATGTTTTGAATCACCGCCATACCTACAATTATAGTACTTATTTACATTACATTAGTGCAACTGTAATTCAATAACTGACATCACGCTTTCTGAGGTAAATTAACAACAACTGCGATATTATATAACGACACGAGATGCATAGATGGGTTTTAAGTACATTTCTAGAATATCACAGATCAAGCAATGATATAACTTACCCATATAAAAGTAAAACTTGTTAGTTATAAATAGGTATCATTGAATGTTTATTTTAGCACATGACATTTTATTCGGCCTTATGCATAGGCTATGACACGGAAAGCCGGAAACATTATTTCCGGAAATGCTAATCTATCGAGAACATTAGCAACACCATTATTTAAATACCTAATTTAGGAACTTGTAACTCGTTTAGGTAATGTCGTTTTTCTTAATTTGACGTATTATGTACGCATTTATTGCTTGATTTTGTAAACCGAATTAAAGGTCAGTTATTTAAAGTTCTAACTTTCCCAGTATTTGTCTTAAATATTTAATAATTTTGACTATTTAATTCGAACATCCACAGTTTCTTGCAAAATACAAACAATTTAGTTCCCGCGTCTTTACCTACGGTTATCAGCACGGCAAGGTGAGCACTTGCGGTTCGATATTGAATTCTTATCGGCACTACAAAAGGGCGGTGCAAAGTCCATAGAGCACAATCTGACTTGCTTTTGACCGTACATAGCAAAAACCGGTCAAGTGCGGGTCGGACTCGCCCATGAAGGGTTCCGTAGCAGCAAGTTTTTTCGCGGTTTTCGCTGGTAGGTTGCATGAAAATGTACATCAAGTTTTTTTTTAGTTTTCTCATTCTCATTCTCTTATTTTAAAAGAGGGGGGACGTCATTTTTCCATTTTGGAAGCATCTCTCGCGCAAACCATTCAGTTTAGGAATAACAAAACACAAACCATCATTATCACTTTAAATTGACTGATACGAGACAAACAGACATGTTTATTCATATATTACTAAAGTGCTAAATTTGAAAGTGTAAATGCTAATACTAAATGTGATAAAGGTAGTTCACTTAATTTTATGCAGTTTAGTAAAAAATACGGCATCAGTCGGCTTTAGAACGGCTGAAAAGTAATAGATTTTTACCATTTGGATGCAATAGAAAAAGATAAGTGAAGGTTGGGGGGCTCCAGCACCATACCGCAAGTGGAGATGAAATGTTTCTGTTTCTTTAAAATATGTGAAAGTAAGGCTGGTCGCCTTTACTCCATCAATCTACACCGGCTCCCTGTGGTTGCCTATTTTTAAAAAATGGTCGAAGACGCCCCAGTGTGGAACAAACATTGTGCATATAAATTATGTACCACATACTACTTCCCATGATTCTTCTTCTGCTAAGTCGAGTGGTACAACGGGAGAGAGCAGCGCTCTTGCTCAATCTTTTACAAAAGACGAAGGCATGTGAATGAATTTGTTTGATTATCTTTGTTCGTAGTCCTGGTACAGACTGGACAACAACTGGAGCGAGGTCGGGCAGCTGCTGGTGACGGTGCACGGCGCTAAGGGCCTGAGCGCGCTGGGTCTCAGCGGTAAAGCCGACGCGTACTGCGTGCTAGAGCTCGACAATGCGCGCGTACAGACGCACACAGCACACGCCTGCAACGAGCCTGTTTGGGGCAAGACCTACTTCTTGTGAGTCTAAAAACAAACCTATACTGATATAGATAACTGTGTAAGCACGATACTAACTTAATTTTAAAGGAGAAACCTAAATCTTAACATGTGAATGCTCCCGACGCGATCAACATGTCTGGGTCATGACTTCGATTAACGAAAGAAGACGATCATCTGTATATTGATGTTGCTATACCGGAAACCAATACTGAGTGTTACAATTTCACTAAAATGGTAGCAGATAAAATAACAGGCCATTAGAAAAATGCCAAAAGTTTCTAATCAGTCACAAGCAGCCCTGGGTAGAGCTAGATAGTTATCACACTGCACCCGACCGCAACGAAACTGTCTAGGCCAAGACCGGCTTCTTGTTTTTGAGTCTGAATCTGGGGCTTTTATACCCTAGCTAATGAAAATATAATAGGTACTAAGTCGTAACATGCTATGCAAACAAGCTTTTTTCATGTCATGAGTAAGAAAATAACAGTACAAACTGATTACAACTTAAGAAGTAAGAAGAATGCGATAAAAGTAGCTAGTAGAATATGACAGATAAAGAACTTTGAAGGCCATGTTTCTAGGTTAATAATAGTAGTACTTATTTATGGTTCTTTGGAAGAAAAAGAAAAAAAGAAAAAACAGAATATTGTCTTTTTTGGTCTACCCTGAGATATAATTATAAAATAAAGTTGGGAAAAAACCTTAATCGAGATGAAGTAATTTTCCGCAATTAGCTCAAGCATCTAAGTCGGAATATTAGTACGACACTGATAAATGGGTATTTTAATAGGTGGTATATTAAAGAACATGTGCAAGAAAGCAGCCTGAGTTATTTGTGTAACTTGTGCTACTTTAATAAAAAAATAAACCGACGCCGTTAGGTGTAGGTACTCGTAGATAAGCCGATATCACTCCAAACCTTGACCCTTGACACTGCCTCGAAACCCATATCTCGAATCAAGACTGTCCTCTTGGTATCTGACCGTGAAGTTATAAAAAAGTTAAAGGTTGGAACCGATTCTAGTATTTGCTTAATATTTTGCTCGTGCAAAAAATTTTACCTAAAAAAAAGAAATATCTGCATCAAATGGAGGCAGTTCCTCTTCGTTCTCTAAACAAACGGAAAATACAAAACAGGCGGCTTTTAATTCATAATAGCTACTTTTTAATTCAACTAAGTATGATTAGCTTTGTGGCGTCATCACCAAAGTATAGATACTGACATAACAATACCTAACATATCATTAACTCTTGTAGCTGCAAACTTATTATGAAGGTACTTTATTGGCAAAACTCCTCATCATTTTTAAGCACTTACTATTTTGCGGAATATTTTCTTTTAATAATAAACCTTGTTTTATTACAGTCCCATAAACGACATAACATCCACGCTAGACATCACAGTTTGCGACGAATCGATCATCAATTCGCTGAAGGGAGAAATCCTAGGCAAGCTATCTGTGCCTTTGCTCAGGATTAATAATGATGAGAAGCGCTGGTACGCACTCAAGGATCGATCGAAGAAAGCAGTCGCGAAAGGGAACTGCCCGAGAATACTGCTACAGATGTCAGTGGTGTGGAACCCGGTAAGTTTGTTTGTCTTATTAGTGCTAAAAGTATAAAATTCAGTTCTTTGGACAGGTCACATAGTATAGAGAACATTTGGCCAATGAAACAGAAAGAAGCTATTGATTTTTTATTATTATATTGGCGAAAATCATGATGTTAACAATAACGACGAGTAAGGACACCAAAACAATAAATATTGATCGGGAAATATTAATGAGTAATAATGTACAACAAAAAAGACTCAGTTACTCGGTCATGTAAACATTAATAAGAAACAAGATTGTTTCTATTATTAAAACATGTACATTTGAGGACGCAAAAGTAAAAGACAATGCAACAATGAAATTTAAATACCTAACTGATTAGGTTCCCGAAGAAATTAAAAAACATGTTTTAGTCATTAAATTTTATTTTCGCAGATAAAAGCATCACTGCGAGTTCTTAGCCCGAGAGAGAAAAAGTACACTCAGAAACCGCCTAAATTCAACATTCCCCTCATCTACAACAACCTCAAGTTCGTCCGGGACGTGTTCAACGCTGCTTACATAGCCAATGAACATTTCAAGTAAGTTACAATCAAGAGAACACATTTACTGCACTAATTGTTTACACTTATAACACTTGGAGATAGTAAAGTAAATTCTAAAGTTAGGCAGTATTCGGGGACCGTAGACTTCATAATATTTTCTGCAAAAAACTTGTGTAAAGTTTGTCTACTTTTTGCGATAAAAAAAACTCAGTGGCACTGAAGCTTATATGAAGCACGAACTAAATAAAAAACGTTTTATTTGTTCACTAGCTGTGCCCGCGACTTCGTTCGCGTGGACTTCATACTGTCATGGCCGGTGTTACCCCTATCTCCCCTAATATTCGAAACAAAAGGTAGTCCTTATTTTAATCCAAGCTATATTTGTGCCACATTTCATAACTTTCAAGGCCGGTATTACCCCCATCCCCCATTATTTTCAAGGCAAAAAGAAGCATATGTCCATTTTAAAGGTTCAACGTATACCTCTACCAAATTTCATCAAAATCCATTCAGTGGTTTAGGCGTGGAAGCTGGACAGACAGACAGAGTTACTTTCGCATTTGGAATATTAGTGTGGATTATTATTGACCAATATTATGTAGGTCTCTTTTAGTAATTTCTTGCGTTTTCAAAAGGCTGTTATCTGTCTAGGTCCCAAATGACAGTTGAAATGAATGAAAGAGTGAGAAACATCCATCCAAAAATATATATATTTTAAAATATGAGTAGAAGTATATCTATGCTATTTTTTGTTTTCTTTTTCAGACGATCGTTCGAATGGGAAAACAGAGAGTTGTGCGTTGTAGCGCTGGCCGGGTGGCTAGGTTTCTGGTATTTCTTCCGGGTGTGGATGGGACCATTGCTGGCATTAGTACCCTTCTTCTACTACTGGTCGGGGCAGAGGTGCAGTAGTAAGTAGAAACATTTGGCTAAATTCCCGAAATTTAGGATCCGATCACAAAGCTTAACGTAACCAATATTTTTTCTTTTTTCCTGCTCACCTCAAGTTCGAGTAGGTACAGATTATATCTTGTATATAATTTGAATGTCAATGTTTGTTTTCCTAACAGTAAATAAACTCATACTCATAACTCATATGTTTTTTTAATTTGAAGTTTCTTTAATAAATCAAGTTTTAAGAAGTTAAGACATATATTGCATGATAAAAGTGTGTACAATATTTGACGGTCGCTAACACATTTTAGATAACTGACATGTTATTTATATACCCAAGATAATGCACTTTTTGTGATAAACAATGGAAGAGAAAAATAGACAAATTGTGCATCTAAGGTTGTAATAAATATCATTGTGTTCCAATAGTATTTCCGTATTAGTATATCGCAGCATAAATACATCGTGTTCTTGAGCGCATTTTACTCGGCATGAATGCAAATTATACTGTTTACTTTATTGGTTTTATCACAAGTGAGCTTGCCTACATAAGTATGTAACAGAAGTAAACCGTAATGGTTGTAGGTAAATTTAATGGGCACTTACTTTTAATGGGTCCACATTTAATGTGCTTTTTATTACTGGTTATCAATGATCAATAATACAATTCAATTATTATTTTACTGGGAAGTCAAATACAACAAATAAACAATTGAATGCTGATTATTTACCTATTATTCAGTAGAGTTTGCATTTTATACTCTCATCATGATACTCAAACAAGTAGCATGATGAATACATTAACAAATGGGTACCAACATTTTCCATATTGCCTCGGATCCGGATACCGTCGTTGTTTCTGATTTCCGTAACTCTCGTACTGTAGCTCTTTACCACAAGATCAGCCCAATGTTGTCCAATATATATTGAATAATCTCAAAAGTCTCTCAATTGACTGGCCAGGCATAATGCCTATTGTTATTCTGCTTTTTGCTGCATATTTTCCATGCAAAAGCAAAATTCGAAGATCTAGTATTTAGTAGTGTTACGTTAGGTACGTTATTTTGTGTTGATATACTTCATTAATAAAGATACTAATCTCTATAAGTTACACAATTTCCATAGTATTTAAAATTTAGCACGATCTTAAATAGTATTTTCAATTATGAATAATTTGTGATGAGTCGGGAATTGTTCGGATTTACACAATATTACGGGTAACCTACTGAGTGATATGTTAAATAATTATGTTTATTTTTCAGATAATTCTTTAGTGCTTTTAAGTCAGTCTGAAGAGGATCTTTCTGATGACGATCTTGAAAGTCATAAAGTGAGTTTAATTAGAATGAATGTTAATATGCATATATTAGTCAAATAATTTAAAATTTTGTTATTTCCATTTTGAAATCATATTGTAAGAAAGTTTTGTTTGAAGTAGGTAATCACTAACATCCATAGAATAAGTTACTCGTAGTCTTATTTAAAGCTTTATAAGTAGGCTTAACCCATATTTTAAGGATAAATTGACTGTTGCACTGAAATATTGGTTATTCTAAATGTTATTATTACAGGATGACAAGACAATAAAAACTAGATTATATGGACTACAAGATCTCACGTTTACCATCAAAAATGGCATTGATTACGTGGTTTCGTTATACGAAAGGGTCAAGAAGTAAGTAAACAATAATAAACTCGTTCTTGAGTTTGCATTAACAACTTCTTGCCTTATTCATTCCCTTTGTGACTAACCTACTCACAAACATACTTAACATACATTTAAAATATTCAATATAAATATAGTACACACATGGTAGCGCATATTGCATGACTATACCTCATATTGACTAACAACATTTAGAGTAAAACTACGTGGGAACGTATATAAATTAAGTAAAGACTGGTCAATGGGCGTAGGAGGGGGTCTTGGGTTGTCATGTCGCTCAGACTTAATAGAAGTTCTGGGCAGTTTAGAGATCCCACGCACTTGTAGAAAAGAGAGGATGCTGTAGATTAGCGCATAAACCGTGGATGACTGCATGCATTTTACCTTATGTAGCGGACGTACGATTTTCTTTGTGCATACATAGAAATTGTGAAATCTTAGATATTTATTACGAATTACCTACCACTTGAAGATTTTGGCATCTACTTTTGCTTTTCTAACCGAATAAGGGGACGGATATAAAAAATGGATCACGCTCATGTGGGCGTTCACGTTTTAAAATTTATTTTAGGTACCAAACTTAAACAAAAAAATCCTTTCAAACTCGAAAGCTTTTTACAGGTTGCGGGTAAGTATATTATTTACATAAGTGGTGGTCACAAATCACAACTAGTCATTTAAAAAACTTCGGTGGTGCAGTGATTTCAGTTTGTACAGCCAGAGCTCTGAAGAACAATTTGGTTTTTGTCTATGTCTGAGGAAATTACTATTGCGAAAAACCTAAATGACTGTTACTCTGGGCCCTGGGCCTAACAGGTGCAAAGACGACTATTATTGCACCATCGAGGTATTCAAGTCACGAATTCATTTTCACATCATGGAATTCATGATCACTGTTTGGCTTTGTTGTGTTTGTGTGTAGTGCTAATTTTACTAAATATTTCAGTGTTATAGTGATTTACATCTACGTCGACAAATTGAATAGGTAGGTAGAGCAGGAAACCGGAAATTTGACGGTATTCGGGAATCTGTGAAGAGCGCCAACTTTGCCAGAAACACATATTCATACAGATACACACATTCAAAATTCTTTATTACGCCTACGGTAAAAATAAAACTATTATTAATAAGTACACCACTAACGTCATACATAAATGTACACACATACAGGAGGAATGAAAGGATCGCTTCAAATTGGTGGAGATATAAACAGCTTTGCATGTACTGACCCATAGATGATAGAATGCATACATATTAGCCAAAATTTAGCTCACAATTGTACATAAGCTTTGCAAATGATTTTGCAGGATTGTACAAAACAAACAGGTATATATTCAACACACTCAAGAACGGGTAAATAGATACAGTAATCATTTGAGTTATTTTTTTTGTATTTAGTAGGTAGGTATTTTAAAAATATTTTCCAAAAGCGTTATGGTGTTTAATAATAGATCTTTTTTGCAATCATTTCAGTTTATTGAACTTCACGGTGCCGTACTTGAGTTACCTGGCTATGGCTGTGATGGTGATAGCGTCTCTAGCCCTATATTTTATTCCTTTCAATTACGTGCTTATGGGATTAGGTAAGTTTTCTTTGCGAAATCTTAACTATCGGAAATATTTCCTTTATTATAAAAACGCTGTAAATTATGGCTTTTTGCGTAGTTCCTAAAGTTCGTACCTACGCTTCGTAGGAAGGACCTATACGTAAACTGTTTATTTCGCAGGTATTTACAAATTCACGAGGAAATTTTTAAATCCTGACAGAATTCCCAACAATGATATACTGGACTTTTTATCTCGAGTTCCCGACAATGAGATTTTGGTGAGTCTGACTAGAATTCAACGATTCTATAAAATATTTATGACAGTGTAATTTATACACCATTTTTTAACACATGACGAATACCTACGAACGTCACAAAGATAAGTTTCATAACGTGACTTTTTTAGTACCTACCATCATTTTTCATGTCAATATGTCTTAACAGTCTAAAACAATAAAACTTTGCATTTTCAGAAACAATGGCGGGAGTTAAAAGTTCCAGAGCCGAATTTGAGGCGTACAAATTCCTCTATTAAGAGGAGACAGATATTGGCAGAAGTAGAAGTCGAGAAATCAAGCTAATGAAATGTTTAACACTTACTAACCTAACAACTCGACTCTCAAACAATTGGACACTCCAGTTAAATATTGAATTTTAAAGACCATTTTATGTTTGAATTGGGGCTGTGTTCAACTGCGTTGAGTATATTGTTTGTTCCAAGACTGGGAAATTAAAAACTTTTAATATTTTAAAGAAACAGAAAAATATCTCCCCTACGTTGCGGGAATCGAACCCACGACCTTCACGTATGGTTCTAACTGAGCTAACCGCAAATACTTGCGGTTAGTTCAGTTGGAAGAGCAGCAGACGCGATACGTGAAGGTCGTGGGTTCCGAAGGTACGTTAAGCGAACCATACGTGAAGGTCGTGGGTTTGATTCCCGCAACGTAGGGGAGATAAAACTTTTCTGTTTCTTTAAAATATTTAAAGTTCGCTAGTGCTGCGTAAAGCACTATAAAAATAAAAAAATAATTAAAAACTAACTTAACACTGCGTTTACCATGGAGCATGTTTCAGTCACACGGTCTTAAATTTGTTAAACTATGAACTAGAAATTATCAACTTCATCTTGCCTAAATATAGACTGTGCTAGGTAGTAGGTAGGATACTGTGATCGGGGATTGTGTACTTAGTGCCATAGACTAATCTTAATTTTACAAAAAAAATCAGGGTGGAAGTTAACAGTTTCATAAATATTAAAAAACTACCACGATGATAATTTGATGTTACCGGGACTTTTTGCCTTAACAATTAAGTACAAAAATCAAGATATTCCCTTTTATTGTAAAAAGTGGGAGTACAGAATTGTAATAATGAATGTGATTGCCAAAAAAATTACTTATTTATTTGAGAGAGAAATTAAGTTCCTTGAAAAAGCCTTTTTCCGCGAGAGGGCGTCTACAATTGATATTTATGGTAGTCGTAAGATGTAAGCATGACTTATAGGCTCACGGAAGCCGTTGTGATCCCTAGTTTTAAGGTTAAAATTAAGAAATACACAATGTTTAATACGCACAATGTTTTATTTTTGTCAAATAAGCTTACGTACCTATACCTCCAAAATCACAAATCACAAAGATGTGTTCAAAACAATTTAATGCCAAAGAGTATGTATGTACCGCAGATAATATAAATTACCTATGGATCTACTATCTTAAAGCTTATTTTTTAATGAATTCACATCTTCAAAATTGCCTTCCTGGCGCAGCAAGCATGGCACCTAAATTCTGGTATTACCTGTACTACTTATGTAGCAGCAGACTACAATATTTTCTTTTCCAAAATTACGAAAAATTGTTATTAAAAACAGTATTCAGCTAATTTAGAACCACACTTTTCACTTAAATATGTAGGGTCATATTGTACAGAATTTCAGCTTAATTTACGCCCTTGATTCATTCTGCCTTTCATCATTTTCTACGTAGTTTCATAGAAGTTACCAAAACATTTTGATCCTAATCATGGATAACATTAGACTTTTTTATCGATTATTTATTAATAATTATTATTTACTCCAGAAAATTGATCATGACGAACTGTCCGATGTTCTCCGTTTGATAGACGATTGCCTTCTCATTAGACTTGGTTCTGGTACACTCAGCTCCTTCCAATCTTTCTGTAAATCGAACTAAAGTATAAAGTACAATTCTTAACCAAGGTATCTTCGACTGTGACATATTTTTGCTGGGAATATATATTCAACAGCACATAAAGGTTACACATTTTTTGTTACATTGATTGATTGATATACTTCAACACTGACCTTATCCCCTGATATTATTAAGTGGTAATGAGATCCTAACGACAAGTAGGTATAGCATAATAAGGCTGGTACTGGACTTGTCGCCCCTGCTTTGAAGTCTTGACCCCTGCTATTAATGTAGCACCCCCCAAGAGCTCTGGAAACCTTACTCACACACAGGAACACAACAACACCGAAGTGATTGTTATTTGGCTGCAGATTGATTTGGACGGTAATAAGTTTAAGGAGTTTTACCTCCTTACAACCGTACCTACTGTCCAACTTCGAGCATTTTTATAGTTTAAAACTCATCCAGAAGAGGGCAAGAATGCTTTTAGGCTAAAACAGAAAAAATACTTCTACTATTGACAAAAGTAGTAGAAGTATTTTATCTGTTTCTCTTCAGTTGGAAGAGCATCACTGTGAGAGAAGATGAAATTTATCTGTTACTTTAAATTCATACGTAACATATTCTACTCAATACTTTTATAGTCAAGGTCACAAAATATTACCAATATTTCGTTGTCAGGGATCCTTGATATGAAGTCTAGTAAGTCATTATTTAAAATTCTTTCCGGGTTCATATATCTTCTTGAAAATTTGTAAATACCTGCAAGTAGAATGATTTTTAAGCATATTTAAATTGATATTAAACATATAATAAAATATGTTAAATATATAAAGATTAATTACCAAAAGCCATCATCATGTAATTGACTGGAATAAGATAAAACGCAGCGGCAGCCACCACCAGAAATATCATCGTCAAGAAACTCAGGAATGGAACTTTGAAACTTGCTAAACTGAAAATATAAAATGGTTTAAAACATTTTACAGCAGAAATAACAAATCAAAACTTTTGTAAACCAACGTAATAAAAATCTTTGATCAAGAAAAAACAAACAGCAGAATTTTTTATCATAAATCTGTAGTCAAACTTTATAAATCTACTTTAACCCATACATTAGGTATTAAAAGTTTAAGTTGAAAATTTAGCGACCCGAATATTTCCAGGATTTGATAATACCTATAAATACTCACTTATAAAGTCTTTCAGCCAAGGAAACTGAATATTCCACACCTCCAGTGATGGTAAGCGTCATCTCCTGCAGACCCGAGATCTTGCCTGTCAGGCCCTTCTCAGCCTAAAAGCACCAGACAAACATAGTTATTATATTTTGATTTTAGACACATACAAATCTGTGCGTATTGTTTTTACCTTATCATTATCACTAATATCTGGGCTGTCATCACCCGCTTTACTAAATGTTCGCGATAAAGATCTCTCCTCTGAAAATAAAAATTCAATTCAAAGTCCTTACTCCTTAAACATTTAAAATTAACTTAATATACTTTAAACTTAATAATGTTTTAGTATTACAATATTTAAAAATTTTGCAAACTTTTGACTTTTACCGGCTACTAGTAATAGACATATTAGTAGCTGCACATAACTTCATATGCACGAATTTACTGATATGCACATAGCTTGTTAACTTAATAGATTTGTTTAATATGTGTAAACCCTAACATCAATACCACAAACCAACAACAATGTAGGTAACACTACCTACCTATATTTTGAATTCTGTGAACATATAAAACGCAGTTTTACACCAAGCTTACCAAATGCGGATTGGTGATCCAGGGCGCATCATCGTAGCACAGATTACATTCCAACGACAAAGGTCTATGCCATGCAGTGAAAAGTTGATACGTTACTTTTACTAATCCCTTAAACTTACGTAATTTTGGCTGCGTTATCCAGTAGTAGAAGAACGGTATTAACAGCAGCAATGGAGTCGCCCACAGGCCGAAGTATAACCAGAACAGCAACCACCCAACCAGCACCGTAAACGACAGCTCCTGGTTCTCCCACTCGAATAAACGTCTAAAGGTTTACAATTAAAGATTTACCCTTATTAACTTGTCCGTAAGCAACGTTTAAGTTGAAGGTTAGGTATACCCAACATTTTTTATTACTAATACGAGTAAACATAAGTCGCATATTTTTTTACTATTACTAGCTCTCTCTAATATCAAACTTTTCCAGTCTCAAGAACGGCCATCTAATTGATCAATATTTGCGGCCTTATTGTATACGGCGGTTATTCAAAGGAATAAGCCTGGTCACGGTAAGTACCTAGATGTGCACAACCTAATCAGGACATTTTTAGTTTTTTTCATACAAAAAACTACCCACTGACCAAAGATGTATTTTATGGTCAAAAGCATAAGACAGTAAACACTCAGTTTGATATTCGTTCTTATGCCCTTTTTTTTTTTTTTTTTGAGCGGGGGTAAATGCATTGACGCACCGTACCGTCACCTGAGGGAGGTGACGGCGTGTGTGGGACTCCCTGCCCTAAACGGGCAAGAATACCCACTAAAACCCCCCGGTGGACCTCATCGCCTTTATGGTGATGCCATGGGAACAGAAGACCTACCACAGCATCACCGGCGGAATGGCTGCTAATTAAGCAGCCCCCTCATCTCCCCCTGGAATGTTTTGGGGGAGGAGCGAGGATAGTCGATCCACTAGACTATCCACGCCTCGCAGTGAAGACCGTGAGTGCAATGCCAGCTGAGGTGCCCTCACACCATCAGCTGGCCGGTCTCCAGGCGGTGATTGAGCGCGGTGGTACTGCCGTCGCACTCTGAGCCGCCGTCGTCTGCGGCATGCGGGGGCGGTTGGACTGTCCTCCCGCTGCCTTTCGGCTGCCTCCTTCTGCGACATAATATCCTCGCAGAAAGAGGCAGCTGCTCTCCAGGCCATTTCACTTTCAAGCATGGCTTTTACCATACTTGAGAGCGAAAGATTTGACCCCAGTACGGCTGTGAGTGCCGTTCGCTGCTCTGACCAAGTAGGGCATACGAATAATGTGTGCCCTGCTGTGTCTTCCGGCGCACCGCAGTGCCAACAAGCCGGGTGCTCCTCTCGACATATCCGGTGCAGGTACGCCCCAAAACAACCGTGGCCAGTCATTATCTGCACCATCCGAAAAGATAAAAAGCCCGATTTGCGCTCGAGCCAGCGAAGAATGACTGGCCCGAACGCATCGAGTGTCCACCGCCCTGACAGTGACACCAGGAGACTTTCCCCCCACAGCTGGATTGTTTCTTCTGCTGCTTCTCGGCGAACACGAGCTAAGTCCTCCGGGTAATATCTTTCCCCAGAAGCCTTTTTTAAGGCCTGCCACTGGTAGGCGCTTGCCAGAGCCTGAGCCTCCAACTCCCAGGGTGGCGTCCCAGCAAGTACGCATGCCGCATCGAAGCTAACCGTACGGTAAGCCCTGCAGACACGTTGAGCGATGACCCTTTGAGGGCGACGCAGACAAGTTGAATTTTTTCTACTTCTAAGAGAGTCGGCCCAAATAGGCGAGCCATAAAGGGCCATACTACGCAGAATGCCGGCATAAAGTCGCCGGCATTTGGCTTTGGGACCTTTTAAGTTAGGGAGAAGCCACGACAACGCGTCTGCCACCTTGACAAGCCGCGACGACAAAGCCGAAAAATGGGGGCCGAAGCTCCAACGTGAATCTAAAATGAGGCCCAGATATTTCAACTGGGACCCAATTACTATCCTAACACCGTCGACAGAAATATAGGCGTCAGAGGGGCAGCGCTGCCTAAGTCTTGGGAAAAAGATAGCCTCTGTCTTGTCTAGCGCCACCCGCAGGCCTAAAAGGGCAATGCGTCTTGCGACGAGGGTGCCTCCGGCCTCCGCCAGTCGGGCAGCCGTACTAAAATCTCTCCCCCGGGCAGTCACTAGAGTGTCATCTGCATAACAGAAGACATCCATACCCGGAAGAAGAGTCTCGCGTAATAACCAATCGTAACCGATGTTCCATAACAGGGGTCCCAAGACCGACCCCTGCGGAACACCGGAACGTGCACTGTATCGGCGGAGATTACCGTTTATGTCAAGACAAATTACCTCCCGATTGGACAAGTAGTCTCTTATTAATGCCGACAGATAGGAGGGCACCCGATGGTAGTGAAGTGCCTCTAGAATGGTGGAGTGAGGGAGCGTGTTAAAAGCATTAGCTATATCGAAAGAGATAGCCAGAACACCCTCCCCCCTCTCTCGAGACTCCAATATCAACGACTTAAGACCAGACAGGGCATCAATAGTAGACCGCCCTGTCCGGAAACCAAATTGACGGTCCGAGAGGTCAGGACCGACCTCCCGGAGATGACCCTTAAGGCGCCCGGCCACAATACGCTCAAAGAGTTTGCCGACCTCGTCGAGTAGCACAATGGGTCGATACGCCGACGGCGAATCTGCTGGTCTACCTTCTTTGCGGAGCAGACACAATTGCCCCTCTTTCCACAGTTTAGGGAACTTTCCGACCCGAAAACATGAGTCGAAAAGATCCCTAAACTTTATTTCCATAAGTGCCGCCCCCAGAGCAACAATATTTGCCGGTATCCCATCTGGCCCCGGTGCCGTCTTTTTAGCACGGAGACAAATTGCAACCGTGCTTAATTCCTCCTCCGTTATTAGAGGGGCGTCAAAAGGAGCAGATAGTACTAGCTCTTGGTCCAAAGGGTCCGCCATCATCGGCGGGACAAAGCCGGGGTCGGTGTCCGGAAACAAGGCCTGGACAACGCTATCTAGCAAACCCGACTCGAGAGTCTCTGTTAATGGGGGCCCTATAGGGCGCAGTTTTTTGCGCGCAGCCCGGTAAGGTCTCCCCCAGGGATCTTGGTCGAGGCCATCTAGCATCTCTGCCCGGGCAGAGTCTTTCGCGGCATCAATAGCAATTTTAAAGACACTCTTTGCCTCCAGGTAAGTGCTGTAGAGAAGGGCTTCATTTTCTAAGTTCCTATGAGCTCGACGTCTGCTCCTGGTATAAGCTCTTCGGGCCATGACACAACTAGCCCGGTAATTGGCGAGCTCTTCCGACCACCAGTAACAGGAGCGACGAGGAGGTGGGCGACGGCACCGAGGCATGCTAGAGTTACATACCTCAGTTAAGGAATTACGGAGACAAGCTGCCGACAAGTTCACATCTGGACCGGCTAGGGATGGTGAAAACCAATCCTGGAGAAAAGCGACTTCTCTAGCAACTGCCCGGTCCAGGCGGGATATTGCCCACCTGGGAAAATGCGACGTGGCAGACCTCGACGCCCGGCGAGAAATATTCGATGAGACCACAAACTTGATATATTTGTGGTCTGATAGGGTCTCAGCTGGGTCCACCCTCCAGTCCGTAACCCGTGCAGCGAGAGTAGGGGTAGCAAACGTTAAGTCCACTACTGACCCTCCGTTCTGTCGCACGCAAGTATAAGCGGAGCCCCGATTTAGAAGAGAGAGTCCCACTGCAGCCGCCCAGTGCCCTACTACTTGCCCTCGCCTATTACTTGAGACAACCGGATTTCCCCAACTTGGTGATTTGGCATTAAAGTCGCCAAGCACAAGTACTTGGCGACCAGAAGATGTCATACGACCCACAGCGCCCTGCAGGACCTCAACAAATGATTCAAATTCTTGCAGAGGACGATTCGGCGAGAAGTAAACTCCTATAATAGCAATATTACCCCACAGGGCTGCCACAAAACCTGACCCCCCCGTTCTTATGCCCTCGACATAGTGGTAGACTTTTTTTTACAGGGAGGGAAATGCATTGGCACACCTTATTAGAGATGCAACGGATAGTAATTTGGTCGGATACCGGATATCCGGCCGGTGATCAGGTCGAATAACCGGTATCCAGCCGCCGAATATTCGGCCGTCCAAACGATCCCTAATTTTAGTTTGTCAGCGGGCGCGTCGCTAGGTTTCAACCTATTACGTATCGTAGATTCGCGCGGACCGTTTTCTAGCCAAGAAACGAGTTTTATTAAGTTATTGTGCAAAACTATTTGGAATGCATTACACGTGCGCCAGCCTATTTTGCTGAATTGATAAGTTTTTTTTGTGTTTAATGTGTATAGTGGTGTATATTGATAATTTGTTGTTGTTTTCTTGTAAACTCACCATTTTTTCAAAGTTGGTAATTACCAAACAGAATCACTATCCGGCATTAGGGCGGATAGTGCGCAACTATCCGGTATTCGGCCGGATAATAAAATAATGGCCGGATAGGCCGGATACCGGATAGCAACTGGATATCCGTTGCATCTCTACACCTTATCGCTGCCTAGGAAAAAGCAGCGGCGTGTGTGGGAAAGTCCCCCGCTCTTATCAAAGCGAGGGGCTTTGATAAGAGCGGCGACTACCCATTAAAATCACTCGCACCTCTCATCTCCCATTGATGGCGCACAAAACAAACCGATAATTAAGCTTCTAATTTATTAAGTTTGAACGGTTCTTATATTATTTAAGTATGAATGCTCACTTATATTGTTCGTTCACATCGTAGAGCACTTTGAAGGTGTCCCTAACGAACTGCATGTTGCTGTACACGAGGGCCACGTCAAACTTCGGCGGCTTCTTCATGTGCTTCACCTCCTTGGGCCGGAACAGACGGACGGTTGCTTTTACCTACATCAAAACACATTTTAATTATAACTGAATTCAACAAAGAAGGTTTCTCAATTAGAACGTACGTAAGTATTTTTTTTTTATATTGCACTTCAAGATTGACCTCATCCCACCTGATGTTAAATGGTAATGAGGTCCTAGCTTAAGGGTGACAAGTACAGTATAATAAATCTGTTCCTGGACTTATCGCCCTTACCTTGAAGGCTTGGCCCCTGCTACTAATGTAGCACCCCCCCAATAGCAATAATAATGTAGCAATTTATGTGTATTTACTAGCGATGATAGAGACTTAGCCTTTTAAGGCCTATTAAAACGACTAGCCTCCATCTTACAGGACTTGACTCTAAGATGAAGACTAAAGGTTCGAATTTTTATTAATAAGACTTAGTCGTTATATTAAAAGACTAAGCAATTAAAACGACTACAGTTGTTTTCAAAAACCTAAAATGACTGAAGTTGTTTTTAAAAGGACTCACAGCAGAGTATTAAACATGAACATGACTCATACCCTACGGGGAATGTGTCTAATTTGAAAAAAGAAAACGTAAATGTTATTGTTTCTCGATTTTATTTTACTCATGAATTATCAAACGTACAATTTCCTACATGACACGCCAACCCAACGCGATAAGGCGTTTTAGTCCTTTTAGTCCTTTTAGCCTTTTTAGTCTTTTAAGCCTTTTACGTTACAAGGTTATGATTACGACTAAAATAAGTCGTCAGTATGCAATCTTATGACTAAAGACTAACGGATTACAAAACGAATTTAGTTGCAAGGCTTTAAAATCTAGTCTAGTCTTTTAAATACACCTTAAAGAACTAAGTCTCTTTCATCACTAGTGTTCACGGATGACTGCTTCATTGAATCGATTTATGACTTTTTTAATTGGAATGAAGATATTTTGTTTGATATGATAAAGAAAGCAGTGAATGATGATGACATTGGATAGAAATCTTTTTTTTTTTTTTGTTAAAAACCTTGTGATATGTACCGTTTGTTCAATAAGATGATTTAAGTTCTGTCGATGATGCAAATACGCATTTGCTGTTCAAGTACCTACTCGTATTTATAAAGAAATTCTTCAAATTATATGTTAGTGTGTCTAGCATACCAAATAAATGGCGTTCAAACAATACAGTTGGTTTGTCAATCACATAAATAAAATCGAAATTATTTCCGTATATTAACGTTAAAAAAGGAAGTGGTTACTTGATAATAGTACCTACCTAATTATTTTGGAACAGAGCAGCTTTACAGTTCTTATCAAGTAAAGGTTATTAAGAAATCGTTACCAGGCCTAGGACAATGAAGATAACCTTCATTTGTCTATTGTTGGACTAGTTAAATGTTGTAATATTGTAGTCTATAAGATAACTCGATTGATAACTGATATTTCAATAGCTGTCCAAACATTTTGAGCACATTTTCTAGTATGAGGTATTTTTTTAAACAAAACACCCTTAAATGTTTCGTGTAAAAGACATCAACGCAATGGGGAGAAAATTCCATAATAACGTATTTATTCTAGCATGTTATTCTTCACTAGCATTTAATTTTAGTCTGCAATTATAAATATTAAAGGAAATCAAAGATGAATGTATATTTAATATTCTTATGTACATATGTGATGTTGTGATCTTGTCCAATATTATGTGAGATTTATTATTTGATGTCAAAACTGCAAGCAGTCAATACAATTTATTGGCATTACTTCAGACTTGTAATAAGTCTTATTTGAATGCTTTATGTAACAGAATTACTTTAAAAACACTTTAAACGGAAACCAAAAACAACGACGGTATCACGACACCCCGACCAGAGACAACATAGAAAATTTAATTTTCCATATTGACCTGGGGGTCTATTCCCGAAAACGAAACGAACAAAAGAAAGGTTTCATTTTTGACGATAAACCTTTTTTGGGAATTAAAACGTGGGTTTTGAATTGAATAAAAAATATTTTGTTTTTTGAAGACGCTGAATTCGGATTCTGAGTGGATTGGTTACGATTATGAGAATTAAAAAGTGCTATCCGTCATCGTATCCGATATATTTCGTTTCTGGGAATCAAACCCGGGACCTGAAAGTCACAGCCATTTAAACTTTCACATTTATATTTTTTAGGTAGAATACTGCGGTCTTACTGGATTCCAGAAAATCGTCATCTCAAGCTGAACCCGCGGGCAGTTCCCTCTGGCGCTGTCCCTCTTGTTGCGCCCTTTGAGGGCGTACCACCGCGACTCGCCATTGTTTATCCTCAATAAGGGTATTGAGATGCGTCCTAATGAGTCGCTGCGAAGGGCTGTAACTAGGGAACTATCGTACACTTTGAGGTCCAACGTTGATGTGACGTCAAATACGTTGCTGAAACAAAAGAGTGAAATCAAAAAGACGGTTCGGTTAACTCTCAATCAACCGGAATTTCAGGCACAATCGACAATCAATTGTTTCTTGTCGTTCCAAAAAATCATGAATTTGAAATGTTAAGCAGTTTTTCTTCCATTTTATTAAACACTGAGTACACTTTAATAAGACATTTTTCGTTTAGTTTTCACCACCTAATACGTCATTCCCGATTATGTTACACACAAAATCACGCTCATTAGGTATACATACATATTCCACTTTGTATCGTGGGCGTACGAATTAAAATCGACAATTGTTTCCCTTTTGTTGTTCATACAATGGTCATAGTACTGTATCATTGCTGAACAATCATTACATATTATTATAAGATCTTAATATGTAACGATATTTTCCGTAGCAAGCAGAAAGCTATTTTTTGCATAGTAAAAATTATATTTACCGATTATAACAATATCATCTATAATTGTATTGTAGCTTACATAGAACTTAGTGGTACTTTGCTACGAAAACTGCTTCGATGCGAGAAGTAAATTAGAAACAAATTCATTCAAAAATTATTTACCTAATGATTTGATAAGCACAATCGGTTATCGTATTATTACATTGACCCTGTGTTGGGATTACTTGTAACTTGATGTAAATAGAACAAATACCTTGAAGATAATAGTTGAATCTAATATTCATGCGTGTTAAAATATTGTCTTTATAAAATAACTACGTATTAAACAATGATATACTATGTCGCCTTCTATAGTAGGTATATTCAAAACCATGTCTGGCTGACGATTGCACTTCGCACGGCTCGCTCTTATGTATAAAGTCCTCAAGCCTGGTTCGTTGTTTTCTTGCTGCTGTACAGTTTCAGCTAACACTTACAACACATAGCTCTTGTCCCAGTGCGGCTCGGAGCTGGCGCGCGAGCTGTGCGTCTGGACTCGTTCGTTGTCTAGCTCCAGCGTGCAGTAGGCATTGGGCTTGCCGCTCAGACCCTTAGCACTAATGACTTTCACATACAGCTGTCCGACCAGATTCCAATCGCTTTTCAAATTGTTGATGGCCTAGAAACAGTTGATGAGGTTAGCGTACTTTGGCTGACGAACAAGGCTTATAACCCATAAACAAATAACATTTAACATTTACCCATCAGACAATATAAATCTTTTGGCGAATTGAAACCTGGAGTCAAATTTTGTTTCTTGTTAATCATTTAAATACAAATGTATTTCTTATCGAACCAATTAAGTATGTCCTCATTAGAATCGCCATCTTGGTAATCACAGAATTTACTAACCTTAATTAATTTTAATTTTGAAATCAGAATTAATTATTTCTTTTATTGGCGAGGACCACATCGTTAGTTCTTAGCATTAAGTTGTACCTATATACAAATCTGTACTAGACCACTGTATCACACGGATGAAATAAAGCTTTATACCTAGTTACTTTCTAAGCTGTAACAAACAATCATAGGTACCTATGCCTTAACGAAGATAAACTTGTTGTTATCTATAATCCGCTCCATTTAATTCGGCATATAGGTAAACCCAGTAGCTAAGTCGGAACTGACAAGTTTTGCTTGAACGACATCATTCTCATCGAAACTATTTAGAATCCTACACCCACTACATAAGAATGTAAAAGTGAACGAAACCACGCCGTTATTTAGCTCCTGCCAGACTTGAAGAACAGCTCCATCTGTCCACGAGGAATCCGACACATGGCCCCAATAGCTACGTGACAACTCACATGGTTCACCTTGATTACCCCTCGTCGAAGCTGCCCGACATATGATAACAGAGAAGTACAAGGAGCCCAAGTTATTGTTCAGCTCCTGATAAAACCTGGTGGGTCAGCTTAACTAATCGGACAGACGATAGGTTAAGATGATGAGTAATCCGATATACTAGCTAGGTCACAACTCACATGTTTCGCCTTGACCACGACACCCTCGTCGATACTGGTGCCGTGCAGCGAGTCCCGCACCCGGCACATGGTCACGGAGAAGTGCACGGAACCGAAGCCGTCGTCCAGCTCCTGCCAGATCTGGTGCGTGCGCTCCTTCTCTAGCGAGGTGAGATCCAGGACCGCGCTTTGGAGACATATAATGCACATAAAGGTTTTGATTCAGTTTCTCTTATAGTTCATTATTACTGAGTTAACGGGCAACGTTTAGATCCTAATCTAAAGGCGTAATTAACGTATTCTACTGCGCGTTTATGTTTATTTCAACAGGAATTTCTAAAAACCGGACTCATTGATAGTCAAACACACGTTAGGGGTACACTTTGGCCTTTGTACTGCAATGAGGTTGTTAGGAAAAGAATAAATATGGAACTGCAAGTTACAATGATGCACTTATTCCGGCGCCTTTTGATTGTATCGGTAGTTGTTAATCAAGAGGTATGTAGGTACATACATGAAGATTCTTGTGATTCGCCTACACGCGCATCCAATAATGAACTTAGTTAAATGCATATATAAAAGAGATATTAACGATTCCTACTCTACTCGTACACCTAAATCGCAGACTAGACGCTTAGGCCAATCCATACTAATATTATAAATGCGAAAGTAACTCTGTCTGTCTGTCTGTCTGTCTGTTACTCTTTCACGCCTAAACGGCTGAACGGATTTTGATGAAATTTGGTATAGGTATACCTACGTTGAATCTCAAGAACGGACATAGGCTACTTTTTATTAGAAAATAAGGGGTAAGGGGGGGATGGGGGTAATACCACCTTTGAAAGTTTATATGGAAAAATGTTTATTTTTGAAGTTAGAGATATGAAATATGGCACAAATATAGCTCGAAACTTGGATTAAAATATAGACTACTTTTTGTTTCAAATATTAGGGGAGAAAGGGGTAAAACCGACCATGAAAGGATGTAGTCCACGCGAACGAAGTCGCGGGCACAGCTAGTTTTAATATAAGCAGGCGTACCAGGTAGCTTAACCCAGTTATTGTTATTGACCTTCGAAATAATTTCATCTAGTTTAAATATATGGTATTGACTGTTCACTTAGAAAATTCACATGATTTAGAAATATCATTCCCTTCATAATAAACTTGACAAAACGACATCCAAGTTCGACAACTAAGACCCACAGGATAAAGTTCGATAGTTTTCTTTGTATTTTTTTTGGTAAAATGATGTAAAATTGAAATTTGGGACTGTTCAAAACTAGTTTGTTTTACAATTTTGGATACTTATCTATTTCGTGCGTAATTAAAACACTTATGTTTTTTTTTCAAGCGGTGTCATATTTGAAATACTTATTAGAATAAGTAAAAAAATATTTATAATTACGTACGGATAAGATAGATAAAGTGTTTGTAATTTACAACAGATCACAAAAATATAAATAATTTCGTAAACTAGTAAAAGAAACAAAAATAGGTATATGAAGTAAGAAGATCAAAAAAGTTTGAGCTAAAGTAAAAAAAATACAACAAAAATTACAGACACATATAACCTATTGCTTATGTAGATCTATGATACAAAAATTCTTAAACAAACAGCTTACAACATAATAATCACACAATTATTCATTTAAATAATCATGAAGGACTCGTCCACCATAATAACTTTATCACTAAATAATTACCGGTACAAAGTTCTCTATATATAGATAAGGATTTAATTTTACTGCGTTAATGAAAACAAATCACATGGAATCCGAGATCTAAAGATCTAGTAAAGGCGATTTCGCCAAAAACATAGCCAGTATTATACTTGTCGTAGATTTTTGTAAGATCTGTATTATAGTTGTCTTATTTCAATTTACTTATTGCAAATTTTTCAGTTCATATTTCAAGTCTGACTTTATTTTGAACAAAATATGAGTCTCATTAAATTTTGTTCAAAATAAAATAGCTGCCCATGCATTTTTCACTCGCTCCTTTTGACCGCAGCATGTTCTTACACAGCTTAGAGCTTCCTTCGTACCTAACTAACATACAAATACATTTTATGTAGACTTTTAAATTCGAACAGGTATTTTCTGAAATTAGCGCGTTCAAACAAATAAACTCTTCAGTTTTATAATAGGTAGTACCTAGTAGATAAAGGACTATACCTATATAATATTTCTATTAATCAAAGATAATCCAAGGGAAAATAAATCCAGTTACTTCACGTTCACGGCATTCAATACAAAAAAACTGTATATCCTCTACTACTTTACTCACCTTCCCATGAAGTTCTTCTGCTTCCCCTTGTCCCATAGTGACAACCTCAGTAAGTGGTCTTTGTAAAGGTGCAGCTCGAACCTCTCCCGCCATTCCGGATGACGAGTGTTGGTCACGGCCTTCGATTTAAATGTCTCCGACCCTAATCTATGGAAAATGGTAAAAGTTTTTAGTTTAAAATACTGCTATTAGTGACCTAAACAGCAAACAGCTCCTAAGGGTCGATAATAACAGAAAGGTACTTGCTGGAAGATAGCGTACCAATTAGTTTTTGCCAATCTTGCGGCATAAGGTAGTTTTGTTTACAAAAACAGAAAGTAGGTATACATATTCAAGTTCTATTTTTCATTATATCTATTTAGAAGTTATTGTGAAATAAATTTAGAATTCGGAATAGTAGTAGAAAAAAGTAGTTTCGAGAACTTAATTAATCTTTACTTAGGTAAATGTTTTCAAGACACGATACAATACGTTTGACAGTATTCTTACCTACAATTTTGATTTTGATAATGCGAACTTAGTTTCGGAAGTACATTTTTTGACGATAATGAAAATTACGTTATCATTTGAGATTATCTAGAATGGAAAGGAGAATGGTCTATCCAAATGACGACCTCCGTAGCCAAGAGGCGAGCGAGCCGGACTTTGGCGAGCGCCATCTCTGAGGTTCCGGGTTCGATCCCCGGTCGGGTCAATATGGAAAACGAACTTTTCTATATTGTCTCGGGTCTATATACTACTGAGGTTATAACTACTGAGTTTCTTGCCGGATTCTTCTCGGTAAGATTAGGTTCCGAACCGGATGTAGCTTCAATTTTGGTTTGTATTCATTTTGACGATGCATAAGTGTTACTTGTAACCAACGTGAATAAATGAATTGATTATGATTATTATGATTATGATTATGATTATGTCTGGGTGTTGTGGTACCTTCGTTGTTTCTGATTTCTGCAACACAAGTGCTTAAGCTACTTACCACAGGATCAGAGCAATGTATGTGATGTTGTCCAATATTTATTTATTTATTTATAAATAATAGGTAGGTACAGTCAGCGGCGTAGCGTGGGTGTCGGCCGCCCGGGGCGGATGACAATTTTGCCGCCCTCTTATTTAGATATTTCAATTTAATGTATACTATACATTACATTACATACATTTAAATAAAAAAGTTTATCTAAGTTTTACAATCATCTTTATTATACATTGATAAATTTTTATAACAGGTATACTCAAGAACGCGTCAACCTATACACTTTGGACTTTGCACCATTCTTATTAACAAACGCATAAGATCGAAACTTGAACTGCGAGTGTATAGCTTGATGTGAGCTCGACTGTACAATATCTATCACCGCAGATTAGGTACAGCTGTCAATCGTCAGATTGACAAAATTAAATAATTGGAGAATTGAATATAAAACGCAAATACATTTTTCATTAAAAATTAGAACAATACTATTATAATAAAAGACTTTGCTCTTAAAAAAAGTAGACGTCAAAGTAAATTTATACGTCTACTTTTTTTAAGAGCAAAGTCTTTAATTGCACCATCAATGTCTATAGCATCACACATTTCTTGCTCAATAGACAAGATAGCCAAATTAGTTAGTCTTAAAGTACTCATGGTTGATCTTAAATAATTTTTAATTAACTTCAATTTTGAAAAACTTCTCTCACAGCTGGCATTGCTTATGGCAACTGTGAAAAATATTCGTAGCATTATTAAAATATTGGCAGAGCATCTTCCAGCTTGGACTCCGCAATTAATTTATTTTAGTTACCTGCAGAAGCAACGAAAGTCCGTAGTCGAAGTCGTTCCAGCTTGAAATCCTGCTCGTCAATTTCGACAGATGCGTAGTCTAGATTACATTTAGTGTCGTCTGGATCTAATAATATAGCCGGCGATAGATAGTCAGTCATTCTCGCTGTTGTTTTGTTAGCCATAAACAATCCAAGCATTAAATAAAATACAGGGAATCCCCGCAAGTCGTAGACGGTGTTGCCAGCAGTCGCTACAAAATATCATTCAAAGAAAGGGGATTCCCCGAATCCGTTACAGAATAAGTAATGAAAAATTCCATGCTCTTTTCAATCGGTCCTTTGTAGTTGCGTTAAAAATATGAAGTGGTTCAAATATTTTTATTATTTATTGTGAAATTTTGCCGCCCCCTAAAATGTGCCGCCCGGGGCGGGCCGCCCCTGCCGCCCCCACTACGCTACGCCACTGGGTACAGTGTTAATGAATGTTAATGTTGTAAAATGTTCATACATCTTTTAAAATTAAGAATTCGCAGTACTTTCTGATCACTGGCTCTAATGTAGAGGGAGTAGATAAAACCGACTGTTCTAAGGTTATAAGGGCATGGTCAGTGCACCCAATAGGTGATAGGTTTAAGGAAGACTTTTAAGTGGTCAATGACTAAGATTTTTTTAGGCAGTCAATACGATGACCGTCACTCCAACTTACGTACAAACGTTGAAAACTCAAAACGTATTTTAAAGTTCCATATCTAGAAATAGATTTGTAATCAATTTATTTAAATAAAAGCATAAAATGATAATGATGTGTACAATTGTGTCCTGGTTGTAGATATTATGATAAGAAGCCGGATTTAAATACAATTAATTATGTTGACCATTCTTATTTGATAAATATTGGGTAACATACACAACAAAAATAGTAAAGTAAATTTGTACATAGTATAACTTAGTCTATAGTCTTACAATAAATAGTCTTGAAAACTAACTATTTTCTACACTATAATAAAACATTTTATTGAGCTTTTACCAACAGAATCGCCCTATAAACTATAACCACATAATACTATTCGATACCGTTTTTGTTTGTGCTAAGGATACAGAGTCCTCTAATTCGGTTGCAAGCCCTTAATACTACTGGCTTAAGTTATCTAAGAATCCCTTATAAATTCTTCAGTTTATTAATTCTGGTTAGCCGCTAATGACAAGTGACAAACACGTGGATTGCGATAGATAACCTGTTTCTACGTAAAATACTTAAATAAATATTTAAAGAAAAGACACGGATTTTTTATTTTATCTTGCAAACAATAATGTACTTCACTTTATTTTACTTTTAAATTTAACGTGACGTCACCAAACCGCACAGTTTTTACGCATTTGTGGCGTAAATACATCGCTATTGAACTACTCAACTTTGATAATGCACACGCGTGCGCAATTACCTACTACCCTTAGCCCGAACTACATCGGCAAGTAATCGAGTAAAATATTAGACTTTGACTTTGAAAAAGAAAAATATGTAGGTATTAAATCAGTCTTACCGAAATTTGCAATACAAATTATGTGAAGAGCCATCAACTGGTGGATCAGGAAGGTTTTTAGCCTCTACTAGAACTACTGTGACTATTGTATTCCAGCCTTTAGATTCCGTTTTCTGAAAACAGTAAAAATTTTACTTCACCTCACCAAAATTAAGGGTAAGATGTACGTAGAAGATGATGTTGAGTAGAGACTTATGAGTTGTAATGTGGACTACCTAGCCAAATTCTGATAGTATAGATCCATACATTAAATCTATAACCAGATTTTTTTTTGTATGTCGCTGTGGGAAGCGGAGTTATTGACTAGTTAGAGTGTAATAGCAGATAGATACCTACCTACTCTTAAGAGTTAGCGAGGAAAGTTGACATTTGGAAGAATATAAAAATTCTTACGAACGCAAACGAGACATTCCAGTCTAAGGTAACTAGATACAAACAGATAATATCTTAAGGTGTGGGATAAGTTGCCATGACGTAGATTTTCAAGAAACTCGCAACATTGGTAGAGATACATAATTTTTCGTCTAAAAGATTTTTTCGCTTAGCTTATAAAACTCTTACCTTTTCATTTCCGGAAACTGAGGCAAGATGGACATTATCTATGGAAGGCACTGATTCTAAAACTGAAGTCTTACTTTTCCTTCTGCTCACTCGATTTACTAGGCTGCTCGGTCTAAGCCTACGATCAAAATTAAAAATCTTTACAAGGTAATTGCTATGGAAACAAAACATCGTTTCAATAGCAAATTCAGATAAAACCTCATGGTCTGTCTATCAAAAATATAAAAACAATTATCCCTTCCAGGTACCTAGGTAATATCTATCACACTATTTTGGTCTGCGGCCGTATATTCGGTAGGTAAAGGTAGGTCTCTTATATACATTATAGGCAGGCCTAGCATGCGCAATACGTCAAATTTTTCGCATGAGACGACAAAAGTTTTCTAAGCCGTTGATTGGGCGATAGTACACCATACTCGTATTTTCAGCCAATCAGCAGTTATAAATAAATAAATAAATAAATGCGCCAGACAATCACACCAATCACCTGGTCTCAAACTAAGGTTTTCCCTTGTACTATGAGTACCAGACGACGGATACTAACTGGGGGCGTCATCCCAGCACACCCAGACCCAAGTCAATTTAGAAAAGTTCGTTTTTCCAAATTGACCCGACCGGGAATCGAACCCGGGACCTTTCACGCTTTGGTCGCCTACCTTAGCCACTGCGCCACCGAGGTCGTCAAAAGTTGACGCATTGATTTTGAGATTTCATGAGAGCGCGATAAAATTTACTCTCGCGGCGCATGCTAGGCCTGCTGGTCTTTAATCCCAACCCGTAAGAGAAAAAGATCCAATGTAGGCGACAAAAACTCAGATCGAATAACATTGTCTGTGACATCAATAGATGTGCCGATGCAGGAATCGAATCCGCGGCTTTTATATGTTCAGAGACTATCTTATTCTCTGCGCTAAATGGGCTATGGATCATCATATTTTGTCCTCTTTGTATTGATTAATATTTCAGTCTAACTTTACAAAGTTAGGTACAGTTGCGTGAACTAGTACCTATGGACAAAAGTTAATTCTAAAGTGAACCCTAAAGGAAGGTTATAAGATCTCAAGACGTTAACATTTTATTACACGTGTAAGCACATATGTAGGCCTTTGATTTTAATTTAGTATTATAAAATTAATAATAATAAATAAATAAATAATAAATAATGTAACCATTCACGGGTTCATTCTCAAGATACTTGATTTACCTCATTCTAATCTTATTAAATTAAGTAATTAAGATATCGGTTTTTGCTACAAAAACAACCAAGAAATCTGTCTCGGTTCGAAGATGAAAAGCACAGATTTTCGGTTATGAACTACCTAAGTTGTAACTTTAAATATAACGAAACAAAGCCAAGTTCGAAGAGGCAACAACCAGATATATTTGAGAAAAGCTAAAAAAAATATTTCTAACAAATGTTTGGAGGCAAATTTAGCAGTCCTAAAATATATATGTATATATTTTATTTGTCTGTTCTCGATCTCGTCATACATTTTGTATATTTCGTTTAACCACAGTTCCACATGCATAGTTTGAGGAAAGGTCCCCCTTTTGTAGGAGGCTATAGCGATGGATAATATAGAGACTTCGAAGAAGGAAGAAAAACAGTTGTTCAATAGTAAAAACACTAGTTTACCTTAATATGTTTACCTTTGCCTATAGTAGGTACTTTACACAAATATGATGATATTTGTTTCAAAATCTCAAATGGCTCTGGTAGGCGCTTACAATTATTTCCCATTCTGAGGAATTTCTGGTAAAATCCAATGCTTTGGTGTCCCGAAGCGTTCCGACTTCCAAATCTATATCATCTAGTACATTATTCTCTATCTAAGTTGTGTTTTTATTTTAAACTAACAGATCCGACAAACTGCGTTCTGTTATAAAGAGTTGGAATGTAGGCCTTAAGGGGTTTTCCCGGCAATTATACAATTTTTTCTCACCGTAAAAACCATACATGGACTTGATTGAGTGAGATGAACAAATATTTAAAAAAAAATTTGCAAAATTATTGTCCATGCGATGTCGAGTTATGCACTTACCAACACATTTTGCGATTCATTTTTATATTATAGACTAGCTGTCCCGGCGAACTTCGTAACGCCAATTTTTTTAGTTTCTAACCTTTTAAACCTTCCCTGGACCTCCACAATTATTTCAGAACCAAGATTAGCCAAATCGGTCTAGCTGTTCTCGAGTTTTAGCGAGACTAACGAACAGCGATTCATTTTTATATATAAGAAGATTTTGGGTTCCAAGTAATGAAATTAAGAAAGTCAAAAAAAGATAATGATGATGATCTTACAAAATAATTAACAAAAAGGACAAAACTTACAAAGTTGATATTTTTGATCTTAAAACAATTGCACTACTCGTATCACTCGAACCGATCGACATGCGATCATTACTGCGGATATCTCCATTCGTATTGTTGTTAACTGAATCACCATTAACATTATTGTTATCAAAGTCCGGCAACCCTGCCATTTTTATGAGATCACGACCGACACTGAACTAAATACATTAATGTAATTAGTTTTGTATCGATAAATATTCTTGTACTGGTTAATCTCTTACAAAATTTTGATAACACAAAATCTTTTGATAATGTGATAATGTTAAAACAACAAAAGTATTTTATCATTATTTATCAATCACCTTGGCTTTTACCTTTCTTGATACTGCGCATATATAAATATTAATTAATTATCTTAATCATTACAAATCATATTATTACCATACCACTTGAGAATATTTTTAGCAATAACAAAGGTACAAATCATCTTAAATAAACTTTATATGCCGAATATTTTTTATGTACTTACGTCCTATCTAACAGACCTACCTACAATGAAAGAAAAAAAAACTAAAAAAACACACTTTTATAGCAAACCGGACTCAAAACTAGAAAATATTTTTTGATTATAAAGAGTTTATATTACAGTAGCAGAAGGTAAAACAATCAATAAATTAGAGTGCAAGCCGTGGGGTGCTTGACACATTAAAGGTCAATCATTCTATTGGCAACTGTCTATGAAAGGAGAGTTATGGGAATGTTGTGAACTGCACCCCACGCTTTTCACTCTTATTTATTGATTGTTTTACCTTCTGCTACTGTAATTAACTTCGTTAATCGTTAATCCGTTACTAAAAAAGTTAGCTTCGTTAAACGTTAAAGCGTTACATTTCTGACGCATTAACGCAAGTTATCGTTAATCCGTTAAAATATAATCAAAATGGATGGATTCTCACCAGGACTTGGTGATCCAGAATCCGATTCCATGTCTTCCATGATAGGGTTTTGATTTCTGCACTGCACAATACACTTTTTCAATTCACCTAATATTACTTACACACTTCCTTATCCACACGCAAATGAAGTGATTTAGGGAGCGTTCGAGTATTACGTAACGCAATAGGGGGGGAGGAGGAGGTTATGTAAAAGGGAGGGGGTGAGGGGGTCTAAAATCTTCAAATATTGCGTTACGTAAGGGGGACCTATGCCATATCGAATACTAAACATCGATCGTTCAAAATATGGAATACTAGCTGTGCCCGCGACTTCGTTCGTGTGGACTACATCCTTTCATGGTCGGTTCTACCCCTAAAAAGTAGTCCATATTTTAATCCAAGTTTCGAGCTATGTGCCAAATTTCATATCTCTTGCTTAGAAAATAAACATTTTCCCATATAAACTTTCAAATGTGGTATTACCCTCATTCCCCCCCTTATTTTTAACAAAAAATAGCCTATGTCCGTTCTTGAGGTTCAACGTTAACATCTATACCAAATTTCATAAAAATCGGTTGAGAGGTTTAAGCGGGAAAGTGTAACAGACAGACAGAGTTACTTTCGCATTTATAATATTAGTAGGGATACAAATAACACAGGTAAACAATGATTTTGTTGCACGCAAACTAATTGCTGTTTTAAACTAAAACCGGCGTAGAAAAGCCGAATCTGGCTATAAAATATGTCTATCACCTATAGTTTCTGAGATATTTCACTTCAAAATCTTAAAAACTGCCTTTTTGGGTCTACTTTAAATAGATTTAACTATTTTGAACTAATTATTTTTAGCTATATTAAATATATGTCAAAAGAAGCAAAGACCTTTGCCATGGAATTTATATTAGGTTTATTTATAAATTTAGTTTAATTGAAAAAATATTTAAGTTGTCCTCAGCGGTGCTATTTTTCATACAATTTATTAGTATCATTCTATATGGAAAAAAACTCTGCAGTTAAAATCAAGAATTACTTCAGAAATAATAATGCTAGACTGAATTTAAATTATATTTCAAATACGAGAAGTATTTGTTTATTTTGTAATATTCAATTATAAAATTAACTTGCTCGAAACTGTCTACAGACCATGATAAAATACCTAAAATTATTGAATTTCGTTTTTTTTATGCAAGATTATATTCAACAAGCTACCGCAATGTATTATTGACTTACCCATGCATAGATTTAAAGTTCATATTAAATCATGTTTAATGCCAAAAGGATACTACAAACTTGATGAATATTTAAACGATAAACATAGGTATATGGACATGATTGTCTGCTCGCTTACACACCATAGTTTTAAGTTCTCTAGCTCGAAATTTTGTAAAGATTAGGATAACTACTGAGTTTCTTGTCAGATTCTTCTCGGTAGAATTAGGTTCCGAACCGGCTGTAGCTTCAATTTTGGTTTTGACGATGCATAAGTGTTACTTGTAACCTACATAAATACATGAACTGAGTTGACTTGAACCTATTCGCAGCTTTCTCGCATGGCACTCGCGGTGCACTGCCATGCGGTGATAATTAGGCATTGGATTAACGATTAACGGACTTCTGGATTATTAACGGAAGTTAATGAGTCCGTTAACAGTTTTTAAAGTTAACTTAAAAGTTAATCCATTACTCAAAATGTTAACTTCGTTAATTAACGATTAACGGATTAACGAGTTAATGCCCAGCTATGCCAGCTATGCATACATACATAGTATGTATGTATGCATAGCTGGCATAGCATACCGAGTTAATAAAAGCGTGTTAAAACAATTTTAAGAACTGTCTGCGCCTTATTCCATCATCAAAGTCGGCTCACCTTGCCCAATTTCGTCATTCCAGACAAGCTATAGGCATGCTTTGCTCGGAGTCTTTTTGAGCCCTTAGTGTAGCCCATATTAAATTTCGTGACACATGCCTTCCAAAGTATTTTCCAAGTCAATAAAGATCATGTGTAGGTTTGACTTCCAAATTCTCAAGGGCGTTACACTAAAACTAAGTTTCGGAAGCCATGGCATTGACCGATAAATCTTTCATAGCATCGCATCATACAGTCAGGTAAAAAAGATACTACTTAAGTATTTAAGATCACTTTGTTGTTCATCTGTGTGAAATACGTTGATGTATCAAATTAAAATAACGGGCCATTTGAGTTTTTCAAATTTGTAAGTAAGCGCCATCTTCCGTTTAACACGAAACTAAAAGGAATTTAAACCAAGAATGTTAAATGAGGCGCTAATTTCGTATAATAGTTCTGCTACTCGCCACTGGAGGCGCTGCGTTAAGGCGTCCTCCAGAGAAGTTTACTCCTAGCGAACACTTTGTGGCGCTAGTGTACCGTTTATAGTTGTATCGTTTGACGCTTTTATTTAGGTTATAAATGGAATATATTTTTTAGAAATTGTGCTGTGTGTGATTCTAGTATTTTATTCAAAATGGAAAAACGAAAAAATTCCTTGAGTGCACTGAAAATTTGTAGATTCTGTTTGGGACACGACGTAACATTAACAAGTTTATACGACAGGGATAAAAGGCCAAAAAATGAAATTCCTTTATCACTAAAAATTCTTTCCTGCCTTTCTGTTGAGGTAAATAATTTTAAAATGTTTTAAATCGTATTTTGCTATCTTCAATACTGTTTTAATCATAACTATCATGCTTTTCGAACGCCACCTATTTTGTTTGGTTCAGTGTTTGGGTGTCGTAACATATAAATAATATTTATTTTGATTTGAGCCTTTAAGTGTAAGTAAGTATTTGAAAACAGAAAACATTTAGTTCATTAATATTTGCTACTGACTAGGGACTTTAAATAACCAATTGTAATTCTGAATAAGATTTTCTTGTACAAGGCGCCCCCTAGTGGGAGCCATCGATTACTTGATTTTACTATCAGACACTATGTATTTTTTTCAATGCAAAAATGTATTCTATATTATGTGTTTCAGGTCTTTCCTTCAGACAAGATGCCTTCTCTCATCTGCCAACGGTGTCATTTCTTTATGGAATTATTTCATGATTATAAAGAGTTTTGTCGAAATGCAGATGAGAGAATATTGCAGTATGTCCAGAATGGGAGAGCTTTGGAGAAAATAGCATGGCCCCATTCACTATCCAAGGTATGATGTTATGAAACATTATTATTTAAATTGTAAAAAAACAATTCATGGGCTCAAATTACTTAACTTGCATCCTTTAATTCAATAAATCTAACTGTTTGAATCAGCATGCAATGCACAAAATTTGATATTGTAACTTATTGATATGTAATTTGTGTAAACCTCAGTATAAAATAATCTTTACTGTATTATAAATTTTAGTTTCACAATCTTGGATTAAAATCAACACCAAAAGTGATGAATGCCATGACAGATAGTGGAACTACCGTTCAAGTTACATCGCAAGATTTATCCGATAGCGAGGATGAAGATGAAGAAAATGTTTTTAACATTAAGGTAAGTATAATTAAAGGTGCTCCTAAACAAGCCATGTTTTTTCAGCAATTAGTGGCCGCACTATTGGCAACTATGGCCCGGCCATCACAAAAATATTTCATTACAAAACATGGCCGAGCCATGTGTTGCGATATGTCTGCAATAGTATTGCGCATGATGCAGACTCCTAAATGAGCCACACAAACTGACAACAATGGCTGACGAAATCACAATCGTTGCAGCAGCCTATATTGTTTTAAGAGAAAAATCAAAAAAGAAAAAGCGGAGAATGTGGATTCGACCTTACTTCAATAGGCGTGAAACAGTAGACAATTTATGTCAAGAATTAATGCTTGATGAAAAATTATTTGACAACTTTTCTAGAATGTCAAAGAGTGACTTCGAGTATATTTTAAATAAAATCGTATTAGTAATTTTTGTTTATTAATTATAATTCACATACATAACCCGAAAACCAAAACAAAACAACGTGATAACTGCACAGAATATAGCAATTAGTCACGGCACGGTGCGTCACCTCGCACAGCCCTCTCATAGTCAACTTCACGTCGTGTAGAAAAGGATGCACTATATCATAACAATTGAAAGCGACTGAAACAACAATAAAACTGGCTGGGCAACATTGCAGTAAAATCGACAGCCCAGCGATCGTCCGGCAACCTATCAAAACAATATCGGCCATTCGCTGCAACATCAAACATATGTGGCTATATGTCTGGGAAATTCCTGCAATATTGCGTAGTATGGCTGGAATAGCTCGCAATGTTGCCGACCACTGTATTGCAGCCACATATTGCAGGAAAACATTGCTCGTTTAGGAGCACCTTAATATGAATGTTTGTAACAGATAATTACTATAACTTAGTTGTTTTGAGTTTATTCATTCATTTGTTTAAAATTTAGAGGAGCTTTACAGATTTTTAATTAATATAGTTCATTTTAAACATTTTGTATAATAGCAGTTAGAAATAACTATACTTAATTAAATTTTTGTACAGAATATTAGACTTAAACTGAAGTTGGCTTTTAAACATTGTTAAAAAAATATTATTAATTTAGGAGAATCCATCAAGAATATAAAATAATATGATGTAAAATTCTCATTTATTAAGTATGCAACCATTTGTTTAATCATACACCCTGAGATTTATTTAACAAAATTATAACAGAATTGTAGATATTTGTGTAATTGACAAACAAAACTTAATAATTAAAAATAATCCTGTCTATATCAAATATGAATTAAATTGACTTTTTTGTGCTCCAATTTTCAATCCAACAGATAGGAGATGGTTCTCAAGAAGAACCAAAATGCATCAAAGTTGTCACAAGTAAGAGTGAAGAAAATGAAAAGAGCAAGACAATAAAAGGTACCAATACATCTACAGAAAATTCAGTATTATTATAATTAAGATTTAAGTATGTGTTTAATGTTTTTAAATTAATTACTTCTGGCTTTGTCAATAAGATACAAACCAAGTGTTTTGTTCTTGTGAAAATATTTTGAAGATACTTGCCAGTTAAAATTCTTGTCATCTGTCTGCGTGTGTTCATAGCTTTTTACCATTTTTATTTCCTTAGTCCATATCTGTGTGTTTTTCTTTGCAGCATGTTTTGCAGAAACCTTTTTTTTTATTTACATTCATATTCCTAATCATAAACAAAGTGAAAGAATAATTAAGTTTGAATCTTATTTATCCTTGTGACCACCTGGGTGTTAGTGACTAAGTTCCAGACTGTTACAATCTTGTTCATTAGAAATGTTGATGGAATTTTAATTAAATTTGATTATATGAGGTAATCACCAGAAGTATGTGTAATTGGTGGTTATTGAAAAAATATGAATTTAGCTCTGATTTTCTTTAAAAATGTACCATTTCCATTGGAGCAACACATCACTATAGTGTTAGTGTCGTCACATTATTTTGAAAAAAATATGAGCCGGTTTGAATTTTCTATGGAAATAGGCTTGACTGTTAGGTATATACCTATTGTTATTTTATGCCATTTGAATGTCACTACATTACATGATCCACTTTAAGAGAAAGTTTTATCACTATAGTTCAAAATTTAATATGATTTTTCCAAACAAATATTTATAACAGACTCCACAAGTTTTTCAAGTGATGCAAGTGAAATTGTGAAAAATCGTATAGTAAAGACATATGAAGAGTAGCCAAAACTAAATAGGTTGATTAACTCATTTATAATCAAACACAGTCCGATTCCTCGTACTCCCTTACTACTTACGAACTGTATGTTTATCTGATAGAAGTTGTGAGTTATGAAGCAGATTCGGAGGAAGAGCATAAGTTGATGAAGGTTCGCAGCGCCCGCGAGGTGAGGTGCTGGTCGTGCGACCAGTGCGACAGCACATACCCACTCAAGCAACTTCTGAAGTTGCACAAGCAACAAAAGCACAGGGCGAGGAATGTCTCCTGCGACCAGTGTAGTGCGTAAGTAGAAAATATTTATACCATACTAGCTGTGCCCGCGACTTCGTTCACGTTCACTATACTAAATTTCATCAAAATCGGTTGAGAGGTTTAAGCAGGAAAGCGTAACAGACAGACAGAGTTACTTTCGCATTTATAATATTAGAAGGGATTAACTGTCCTCCTAAAACTTTGTACGCTTGGAGTAGTTACTTTTGGTCGGATGTTTAACCCCCGACGTAAAAACGATGGGGTATTATAACTTTGACTAGTCTGACTGTGTATGTGTCTCTCTGTATATGGCATCGTAGCTCCCAAAGGGATTAACTGATTTTTATTTTGTTTGATCATGTGTCGGTTCGAGAGTGCTTAACTATAATACTATGTTTGAAATAGAAGAAATATAAAAACATTTATTCAGTGTAATCGTAATTATATTAGTTACATGAAAAAAAAACAAAATAAAATGGGTTTGATTGAATTCAGTCCAAATTAATCTCTACAAAATGTCTTATTGCTTATTTTGTCACAACTCCCTTAATTTAGCTAGCAGTCCAAAGTCTATAATCATTTATAACTTATGATTTAGTTTTTATACCTACATAAGTGCCTAAAAATTTTCAAGCGCCTAGCTTCAATAATGACGAGACTTCCTTACAAAATTTCACTCTCTTTTTGCTTTTTTGCTGGGGAAATCCATTGACACCGTACCATCACCTGAGGTATGTGATGGCGTGAGTAGGAGTCCCTGCCCAGGGTAGAACTACCAACTACAACCCCCAATGGAACCTCACCACCATATTGGTGATGCTGATTTAATATGTGCAAACCCAACACACGACTATTTGTTTCCCGAAAATACCCTTGTTTGCATTATACATTTAAATTGGTTCAGTAGTTGTGACATCAAATCTGGACAGACGGATATTTATTTTTTCTGTTTTATGCCTCCTCTACACGTAGACAGATTCGTCTACAGATGGCATCGGCGACTTGTAGGGGGTGTGATTTGCTCGTCTGTGGTAGGTATTTGATATCGGCAGACGAGCAAATCACCCCTGGGGTGATTGAGTTGTTTGGCGATGCCATCTGCAGACGAATCTGTCTACGTGTAGAGGAGGCATTGATGTTGTTACTCTTGGTAGCACATGCTAACAAACTATTTGTTTCCAGCAAATTTTTCACAAAATTCGACCTCATGGTACACCAAGTGCGGCACTCCGATGAAACGCCGTTCCAGTGCGTAGCATGTGACAGAAAGTTCAAAAGACTTGGTATTATGAAACGCCACGAAAAGGTAGTTAAACGCGATGTTGGTGTGATAATAAAGCAAGCATGTAACAATCAACTTTAGTATTTTTAAACTCGTCAAAATATATAACTAACCATCTACATATATACTTTGAAAATTATGACGTCAACCATTTTCAATTTAGTACTTTCATAGAATTTGTACTGTACAAAGACTGCCAATAAAAATCTGAAGATGCATTTGAAAATTAGTTTATATCAATAAGAATAATACAGCCAATACTAAACATATTTTGACACCTTGTTCATGCAAGCATATTTTTTTTTTAAATCATGATAAATTCTATTACAATAAAAGAAATTGTTTTAGTTAGTACACGCAGACATACCACAGCTAGCGTGCTCTCATTGCCCGGAACGGTTTCTGTCTTTGGAAGAGTTGGACGCTCATCAGAGGCGGCACATTAATCTCGGCGACCGTAGCCACGTCTGTACGTTATGCAACAAAAGGTCAGTCAGTCGATTAATATTTTTAACTGGAACGTATACTTCCATGGGTTGTAATAGCAGCGACTGATGGTTGGATCTATGATGTTGCTAGGAGTTCTCTATCGTCAGACAAATTCTCGTAATGAAGCCATAGGTACACCAGCTAAAACGAACGCGCAATAGGTTTTTTTATTGAGATTTGATTAATCACGTTTCAAAAATACTCATGTAGTAGATCCATGAACTTATTATACATATTACAAAACGAAGTTTAAAATACGCTTATGCGTATATTTATATCTATCTACAAATTGCATTGTATTTAATATTTTTGACTTGTGGTCGGTATAAAAATTACAAAATTTAGACCTACGGTGTCTTTAAAATAATAAAAAGAAGCTTGACGATAAAACTGTTGTGTTCGCGACTATTATGATGACCCACGGAACTCTTATATGCTCCAATGTTACTTATTTGCACGTAGAAAATGCGTCTTTCCAAAACCCAACCCAATTGAATCTTTTACTACAGTAATTTCTAACCTGACACTGATCAGTTTACAAAATAACAAATACAACATCAAGAGTTAGGGATGACAGCTCTCCTGCAAGTTAGGTGACGATGATATGGCTTTGCAGCCATCATCGATACCCAGATAAGAAAAAAATATCAAAATTGGGGTATACTATATAATAGCTTACCAAATACAGCCAGCTGAGAGTAACAAATATTTCCATTAGATACTGTATTCTGAACTAAACAGTGAATATTAAAAAAATATTTATTTAATTGTTATCCTTTGTTTCAGATTTCTTTACAGGCACACCCTACGAAGGCATATGGCAGTTGTTCACCCAAAGAAACCAGCATTCCCATGCGAATATTGTCCAGCGCGTGAGTCCTCTGGAAAATAACCCCTCTTTCTCCCTATCTACCGAGCTATGAACATACGCAGTCGATAAGTGTTGTGACGTCACGGTAACTGGACTAATGGTGAATGTGGTGTATGTTCCAGAGTTTTCTGCGGTGAGCAAGTTGACGAGACATTTACGTGCTCATGCCGGAGAAAGATTGTTTCCGTGCAAATATTGTAACAAGAGTTTCTTGAGATCCCATCATCTAACGAGGTTAGTAATTTTCGTTGATTTAACATAAAAGGAAGACGGACCCGTCTCACATATCCTTACAATGTAACCTGGCAAAGAAAAGGTATCATAGCACTAACAAAGTGGTATAGGCCGCAGGAAATCCATTATGGATTGGCGCGCCCTAGCCCAAAATAATAAATTCAAATATAAGATATTATCTAGGCTCGACTTAACGGGCGGTAGGTACTGCTGTTTCCAAATTAGTGCTCTAAAAACACACAAAAGTAGTTTCATAGTAACTATCGATAAGGGTTTAAGAAGGTGACAAATTTTCATTCGGTTGTGTTTCGCAGGCACGTCCGCCTGACGCACCAAGACAGCATACGTAACAACCGCGGCAAGAGCGCGTCCGCGGGCCAGGCCGAGCAGTACCGCTGCGAACAGTGCGAGGAGTGCTTCGAGTCGCAGGACGAGCTCATCTACCACTCCGCGATACACGCCACGCAGAACCTCACCTGCCCGCTGTGCCAGGAGAAGTTTGAGGACGTCGATGCTGTCACTGCCCACATCAAGTCGCATGTCAATGGTAAGTTGCTAGTGCTACGCAGAATTTCATATACATCCTCTGGCAAGAGAAGTTTTTAAACGTCAACGGCGCAACTCACTCTTCAAGTTAGGAGTGAGAGCCTTCCGCTCCTCCGCAAGCTCGGTGAAGATGAAAAGGTCATCTGCGGCCATTATCTAGGTCTATTGAGATAGATAATGGCATACTGAGGTATATCTCAGATTGACTAGATCTGTAGTTAGGAAATAAAGGGACTCTTCCTCTCTCTTCACGGTTGCAACTTGCAGGTCAAAGATATGTTTTGAATGAAATACGCCACATAAGATCGCACGTGCCAGGTTTTTTCTTGCTCGGTAGATGTATTGGTTCGTCCCAGCCTGACGGTAAGCAAGAGAGTAACCCACATTGCGATGACAACGGATTTGACCGTAGTATCCTATCCGTTACTATCGCCATACTGGCCCGCGGGATGTTTCTTCACGCTTTACGTATGATGTCGTCGACGTCTTTCCGGAAATTTCGACCGCGCTCAAACTTCGGTTCTGGCAACTTAGGATGCGCTATGCGAGTAAATTTTATCGCGCTCTTAACAAATGTCAGAATCAATAAAAAAAAAGGTTTTCAACTACTGATGGGTATTTTAGTGGTGGTATGATATCAGCCTTCTCGTGCGAGGTATTGCGCATGGGAGTAGGCATAGTGAGGCTTTATTATTGCATTGTGTTGCATTGTATGTCACTCCGACTACACGTGACATCACACTGAGATGTTTCATAGCAAAAAAAAAATCAGCTATTAAATTTTTTACCGTCCTATTTTCTGGTGACCATGACATACTACAGCTTCCTCTGTCTTATACAACTGACTTACAAAAACATACGGTAATCGTATCGTTTTACGTAGTTTAAATAGAAAAACCGTTACTTAACGCTACGATGCAACTATAATTTCCATACTATTTTCTCCCTACTTAATCGAACCCTTGTTATCTCTTATCTCCCTGTATTAAATGCATGACATATACAGTTTGTCTATAAAGTCGTGACAATAAATGATGGCGCTGCTGACATGCGTGTAACAACCCTATATAGTGGGACTAAAATGATTTTGATACTAGCAGTTTGTTCAAGTAAAGAGTAAATTAATAAGACACATTATATAATAATATTTAGTTACTCTTTTTGTTTACAGTAGGTTAAAATGTTCATAAGCAAAGGTTAATGAGGTAAGTGCTTGATAAACTCAAAAATACTTATTTTAATTAAGTAATGTACTTAAACTTTTTTGCACGTGGAACCTACCTATGAGTATCTGTTACATTAAGGCTTAAGTTTTTTTATTGCATTATAACAAAAAAAAATGTATTATTGTAAACAGATGTTGGTTGGTCTAAATAAATAAATAAAAAAAAAAGTTTTACTATAATTTATTTCACAAAATTAAATAAAAATATGATTGATTACTGTCACTCATCATCGGAAACCAAATATTCAAAATCAAGAAACGTTACGTTGCCACTTTCATCCGCAGAGCTGTCATCACTACTACTGCTATCACTACTGCTGCTATCATTGCCTAAGCGAATAATCAACTCGTCTATGTCTCGATACAGATGACGTCCTCGCGATGGCAGCAGTTTCTCCATGTTTCAGGTGTAATGCTGTTGAAAGCCTCTTCAGCAAGTTGATACACATCGCGTGACCCAACATTTTGTGCTGCTACGTTTTGTTTTAGGTTAGCCCAAATGAGCTCGATAGGATTCAAATCACAGTGATACGGCGGAAGCCGTACCACTGTGTGCCCGTGTTCTCCTAAAAGTTCATCAATGGCATAGATTGGACGAGGTTTGTTTATTTTCACCAAACACAGTAAATTTGGCTTCCTGAGTGTAGGATCAAAATCAATATTATTCTCTAACAGCCAGAGTTTTATCTCGTCTACGCGGGAACTAGAGGTGGGTGCCTTATTTGTTAAGACGGAGTGGTAGGGCGCATTATCCATAACTATGATTGAAGGCTCGTGAAGATTTGGTATAAGCTTTTCTTTAACCCACTTGGTAAAGTTATGCGCATTCATTTCTGAGTGGTAGTCTTCTAGTTTATTTCTACCAGTGAATATAAGGAGGCAGTTTGGCACAAACCCCTTTTCGCTTCCAGCATGGACTATGATGTAACGCTTTCCTTTGGATATGTCTTTTGTGACACCTTGGATGTTTAGAGATTGCCAACATTTTGTGACCTGGTGGGAAAATAAATAGGTTCTTATTTCTAAAAATTTATATAACAAAATAGGTACATACACAATAAGAACAAAGTCTTTACCTTATACGAGGAGTGAATGTAGCTCTCATCGAGATAAATTATATCTTTCTTTAATTCTTCTGGTAAATCTCGATTTTTTTTATGATTGCCAAGTATTCTTCTCGCTTTGCAGCAATATGTGATTGTTCTATTAGAGCCTTTCTATTATTTTAGTATTTTTTGTAGGTAAACCCTGTTGCTTTTAAAATTTTACGAAGAACTTCAAGACTAAAATCACAGTTCAGTTTGGGCGATCACCTGCAATTTTCTGAGGGTCGGTACCTGAAATATCAAAGGGTTCCTTACGTTTGCGTTGATCGTGCTAAATGGTGCCTTTTTAAGCAAATAGACACAAAAACATGTATGTTTAACTAAAGACAAAAAGTGTTACCTCCTTTTGGACTGTGTAAAAGAATTGGATTTTTTGACGCAGTGCACAAATATTAAAATCATCCATTTCTTTCTTTGGCCGGCCTTTCCTGTGTTTCCCAGGAGTTTCAAACTTTCCATTATTCTTAAAACCTTCGTTGACTATCCGCCTAACTGTACTCACTGATTTTCCTGAAATAAAAGTAATGGAATGAAAACAATAACTTTTTGACACGAAGCAAATAATTCCAATTCAAAACTGTTATAAAACCTGAATGGATTCAGTTGTACCATCATAATGTATCAAATATTATGGTCATACTATAATATGACTTACTCACAATGTCAATTTAACCTAAAAATGTCCAATGTATACAATGCCCTTTTTTGGTCTCCAAATCGTAAATTCAGTAAATTTGTAACTTGAGGTACATTAAAAACAAACAATAACACGATTAAATACCCGTCATAGATGCTGTCCGCCCAAAAACATCATCCAAATCGCACAAAATTCGTCCAGCGGTGTACTCCGCGAAACATCGCTGGAAACCTTTAAAAACCACTTCCCGCGTGCCACTCCGATTTACTTTATTCATTTTTTAATCCTTTCTGCGTAGTTTAGTGTTAATTTATTGCTGTATAACCAAAACAATAAAAATACAAAAAGGAAAACCGTTCTACAACTTACACTCGATGACAGCTGATTTACTTAAATTAGGTGTTGCCAGACACATGATTAATGTTAGTTCCTCAAACATTCATGTCACGACTTTATAGACAAACTGTACTTATTTTGCGGACACTTATGTCACAAATCGGGTTGGTGACGGTATGGGTATTTTTATCTGACCCTCTGTATGAATAATAATCTATCGCTCCAATTTCCTTAAATTTATGCAGCTGTGACTTTAATCTGGTATTCCATGATTATGACTCAAATCTTGATTATTGTTACAGGAATAGAATTCATGTGTGATTTGTGTGAACTGGTGTTCACATCAAGAGATAAATTAGACAAACACCTGACCAGCGCTCATGCCGAAGTAAGTTCAGAACAATATGTATAGGCTTATCAAAAAGACGCTGTATTTTTTATCTATGCACATAAATATTTGTGAAATATAACAGCTTTCCAATGACAGCCAAAATATCGCAGAGATATCAGATATCATTATTTTTTAATATCTAATAATTTATTAATCGTAAATAGGATGTAATAATATAACATCTTGTTCTTAATTTTATTCACAGGAATTAGATCATGACGAGTCCATGGAAGAAATGGATGCAGAAGAGGAGGAAGACGATAATGGAATTAATTGTAAGTTACACCTTACCTTGTAAGTTTTAATGTGAGAAGCTCATTTTGAAATGTACTATTTTTAATAACATCTGGGTGAGACTCTTGATTTAATCCAGGTCCAAAATGTACTTAATAACTTGTAATAACATATTATTTTGTATTATAGTAAAAGAAGAAGGGGATGACATGGTGGTTGAAATTAAAAAAACGGAAGACTTCATGGTATGAACACAATGATTATTATTTTTCTTTAAAAATTGAAACAAAAATGTGATTGTAATTAATTATAATTACCAATAAATACTTTTTTATTGTCGCTAAAACAATTTTATTGTATTTTATTCCTATAAAACTTAGAGATTTTTGACAAACTCGTTTAATGGTCGTTATTGTTGAAAGTTATCATTATTCAATAATATTACAGCTTCACGAACCGCAGAGTCAACCGCAAGAACAACCAGACAACACCATATCTGAGGGTAAGACATTAAAACCGTTTAAATTTAAACATTCAATAAAGCTGTGCTTAAAAGGAGTGAAGAAATTGTTATGTACGTACATCTTTAAATTGTCTATTTCTTAAAATTTTACTGTGCAGCAAGAATATATTTTAATCACTGTCTTGCATAAAACTAGGCAACGTGTTTGTATTTGCACAGTACTTGTACCTCCTGTTCGGGATAAGAATATATATATATTTTTATTTCATAACAGAAAGTGAAGCAGAGCCAACATACACGGAGCTGGCAACAGTGGATACTCTTGCTGTCGCGAGGATAGAAACACCGACCAAACCAGACCAGGAGAATGCTGCTCCCTTTGTTCCTGCAGTAGCTACCGCTGTACCTACAGTGGCACCTGCTGTGGCCTCCGCCGTAGCACTTGCTGTGACCCCCGCCGTGGCACCCGCTGTGGCCCCCGCCGTGGCACCTGTCGTCCCCGTCGTGGCACCTGCTGTAGCCTCCGCTGTGGCCCCCGCCGTGGCACCTGCTGCTGTCTCTGCCGTAGCACCCCCTGTGGCTCCCACCGCCACTCCCAGCAAACCTGAAGTAGCGGATAGTGCTCGAGATAGTCTGGTTAGAATTTTGCACTATTTTAACTTTCTTCAAAAGTAGCTTTTCCCACGACACACGCCAAGCTGGATTCCACCTCTCATAAGTATCTCTGGCCGTCTAATGCAGTATACCAAAAAAATTTTTATCTAATATTTGGTCTTCTGAATCATTTTCAGTTATAAAATTTAACACTTTCGAGATTACAGATCAGGTGTCTATGAGGGCTGGAATCCACCGTGCGACATCGCCCGTGTGGGTTTTTGTAGCGTGAAATTCACTCTTTAAAACTTAGATTCTTACTAAAATTATGTTTGTATTCTTTTAGACTGCCAGCATATTACGTAAAGCTGAAGAAGTGAAGCGCAGAGCTCAACAAATCACGTCAGCGCTTGTAGGTTGGTATCTTCTCAAAAAAAAAATAACATATTTGCTTTGAAAAAGGAAATTGGAAGTGAACACCAGAAAATTCAGTACGATATTTACTTAGACAATTAACTACGGAGATAATCTGCGTTCATAACTAGTACATATTTGATCGAATATACACATTACTTTGCTGGTGTCCACCATTTCACATAAAGCGTTATATATCTAATTCGAATAAAAATTTACAGAAAAGAAAGAAAAAATTATTAAACCAGAGGTGGGTGCTAGCGATAAATCTCTGCGTTTGCTAGAGAAGGAGTTGCAAGAACTGAAAAGGGTAAGTTTTTTTAAATTTAATTGACATCTATGTTAAAAGTAATACGAATAATATGAACTGTCTTTTTTAGATTTTTTCTATCTTTGCAAAAATATTCTACAGTAACAGCAAATAATAACATATTAAATGTTTCTAAGTATCTATTGTAATAACTTTCTTTATGAATTTATAGACAAATACTCGCATCGAATCGCCCAAAACACCAGTAAGGACTATGGAGACTTTAAGAAACAGAAGACCACAGCTACATTCATCCACACCCAAAACAAGGTAATTATGTACTTCGTTTATATTCCAGCAGTTAGCCGTTCGTTTGCGCCATATAATCATCATCTTCTGAGTATGTGATTGGGCAGCAAAGTCTTTAATTAATTAATTAATTCTAGTTGAAATAGCATAATATACGAGTAGCCATAAGACTTTATACAGTAATCAAATCACGGTCGACGAGTTGTGTGCTTTTTAATAGAGGATCAAATAACCGTTGCCGTTATCGATATAAGTTATAAAGTTAATGAATCGTTCATTTGGTTATGAAAATAACTCATATTACATGTCCACATGCCTGGTCTTGATTTTCAATGATTACTGTTTTGTCAACAGAGCTGATTTTGAAAGGAAATCATTAGCATCTAATAAGTCACCAGCTTTCGAGAAAAAAATGCCAGAACGCAGCAGAGTAGTGACCAAAGAGAATAAGGAGCCGAAAGAAGCTAAAGAAACGAAGACGAGTACTCCTGTTAAGGAGGACAAAGAGAAGAAAGAAGAAAAAGAGACACCAAAGGTATAAAAAAAATTTATATATACAACGTGTTAATGAAAAAGCGCAAAACCTCAGACACCCCAACTTAATTGGCTACTTGACAGTTTTTGAAAAAGTATTGCAAAATGTGCGCCCGTTCATTTTATATCCCAAGCAATTCGATTTATCTGGAAAAAATGTAAATAACCAGAGAAAAATAAGATTTTGTGTAACACATTTAAAAAGCGCGCAAAAACGCCAAGTCATGTCACTGTTGAAATTATGACGTCAACGTTGTAGACAACGAACCGATACGCATAGGAACGACTTCATTTAGATAAACGGAAAATGTTTCAATAAATTCTTAATACGATTAAAGACACAATAATTCAATTTAATCGGTAAAATAATCATTGTTTCGCCACATTAAAATAAATAATTTTCGCCGACAGCTGTCATTTCCGAATTGCAATGGTGGTTTCCGTTTCGGTTCTTTTGTTCCACAGATAAAAAAAGTAAAATTTATTTTGCAAAATTAAAATACTAACTATGCTTTTAATTATAAAATAAAAATGTAAAATTATTACTTTACTAATAAGCTAACATATCTAACACTTTTCATATTTTATTGTTAACACTGTCAAGTAGCCAATTATATTATAAAAGAATTATGTAAATTATTAATATTAATTTTCGCGGATTATTTACGAAGATATAAATTTGTTTTCGTTTTATTGTATTTGTTGCAAATTAAAAAGTCTATGGTATTTACGCGCGACCTAGTGCGACGTTGCCGATTTACATGTCTTATTCAGTCGAACTCGGATTGCAACGTTGCCGCTCGGCCTGTGGCTCGGCGTCGTACGTAAGTAGTTAATCGAACAGTCAACAGCACGTCAAACTTGACACTTTCACTCTTATCGCAACGGAACGAAGTTGCTTTTGTCTAGGTTGACGTCTCTTTCTGTGCGCAAGTAAAAACTAAAAAAAATATTCAAATGTTTCCATCACACTCCTTTCAGGCTGTGGACTGGCAACATATGACTAAACTTATTTTTTATCGTGAGAGAAATATCAGGTAGTTGGCGTGTTTAAAAGATTTGAATCACACTGCCTATTTACAGTTAATTGTCTCAAACTCAAGTATTTTACGCAAAATTTACTACATTACTTTCTACTTACGTATTTAGATATTTACAGGAATGATTCAAATTGTCTGCCACCATGTTGAATACACTTCATAACACGTCTCCTCAGGTGATTTGTGAGTGAACTTAGCACTTCAGTGTCATTCATCACAGTCATAAATACAAAATTGTTCACGGTAACGTCTCACTGCATCGTTCACATTGTCATTGCACCGAGCGAACATCCGTACCATTTCACAATACTCTGAATTTTTTTACTGATAAGCCATAATGACGAAACGTTCGCGCATGCGAATTTGGCGATAGTAAACACATGCACCTGTGACGCAAACGCCGGCCGAACTAGGTCAAGGTGGCATCGCTAGTCCGCACACTTGCTATCTCTTTTTTACGCATTTCTGGAAACGTTTCACACACTGATTTAAAGGCATGCCTATGTGTAGGTTAGTATCTCACGTAGATAGTTCATTCGCCTCTGTTAATAGAGTTAAGTAACGATGAAAGACGGCGTAATTAAAAAAAAATTTTCGTTAAAATTAGACCCCTTTTTTTTATTAGTGGAATCGATTCTACTCTCGATTCCGGACAAACTAATTTCAGGTTTTGCGCTTTTTCATTAACACGTTGTATACTGACACCGCGCGTCTTCTTAAACGAGGCATTCGATTCCAAAACCTAAAAAGTGACGTAGCATTAAGAGATATATTTAAAACATGCTTGAAATGTATGTAACAGACTCGCTGCTCGCATTTTAGAGAGTATTAAGTTATCCACTTACTCGAGATCTAGAATACATCATAAGTATAATTTGTTATTTTAATCGCACTGAATTACTAAGGCTAGCGTTAATCTAGATATGTCCTGTGTTTTAGAGCGTTGTTAAAAATGGTGCCAACGAAAAGACCATTCCAGAAGAAACGGTTCGGCGGTCGACGAGGCCCTCGAAAATAAAGGACTACGCTAAAATGATACAGGACAAGTATGATATAGAATTCATATTCTTATTAAAGTCAGCTCATACTAACGTAATAATGTTCGCGCAGAAAGTATTTTTTACTGTTTGTATTGCGCGCAGTGAAAATAATCTTTGGTCAAAAGAACGGTCACAGAACGGTAAACATTAAACTTCATAGTTATGAGCATTACATGAGTAATACTCGTTACTCAGTAGCTCTTCAACTGTACTATAGTATCGTAATTTATTGTTATAAAAACAGTGATAATTTTTAATAATTCGTCTGTACTGAACAATCAATCTTAACAATGCGAACTAATTCCATTTGGTGCCGTTACATTTCATAGTCGAGATGAGATCTGTGCACCATAGTATGTCTTAATTTAGTTTGTTAACATATGTTAGAATTATAAAACTTTGCTCAACAGGTCACAAGAATCTGATGACGACTCGGATGACGCTCAGGACGATGAATACCGAGAAGTGGATAGAACTGAAGTAAGAATAATTTTGATTTTGTCTCTTATTACAGAAGTGTATTCCCGCGCGTACTAATCACAAATGATAGCTTAAGATATGGGTTGGGTAGTGTCTGAGTGCCACAAACGTCGCTGTCCTTCTCCAGATAGCAGTAGGGTGCAAAAATGCATTTTCAATAAATAAACAAAAGAAACGTGTAGGAACCTAGTTAAATAACTTCTCGTTATTAAGTTAAACAGTCGTGACATCAAAACATGAACTTTCTGCTACAGAACAAAGCGAAGAATCGCAGAAGCAGTATAAAGGCGCCGCTGAACAAGACCGTGCGCGTGCCCTCGCCCGCCGCCGCCGCCGCCGTCGCCGCCGCCGCCGCCGCCGCCACCGCCGCCGCCGCCCCCGCCGCCGCCGCCGCCGCGCCCGCCCGCAAGCGTGGCCGCCCGCGCAAGGACCAGCCCAAGGCCGTGTAAGTACTGCCCTGAGAAATAACTATCTTCAACCAGCTGTGAAAATGAAAACTAGACTCCATTCGCGAAGGAAACAGTGTTGACATATTCCGCTTTCACAGAATTCACCAGAGATAGACACTTTGGTCCCTATAATTTTAAACCAGACGAAAGCAAGTCAAGCTCTAAATAGTTTTCTCGTAGGAGTGGTAGGGTGAGTCTAGTATCACTCATAAATTTCTCAAAGAGTAAAATCAATATCTATTACTTGACGACTCCCATCGTATTACACAGGCTACTCATATTTATAGCCAAGTTGTTGCAATATAAATAATTTATTTTGAAAATATGGATAACTATTTGCTATTTGGAATGAATATTAAAAAATGACATTAAATGTTTATTTTAAATATAACACACGTTTTGAAATTTACTTAATTTTATATTTTCCAGTCCCAATAAAATTAAGAAGGAAGATGTTGAAAATGAAGGAGATGAAGAAAAAGAGAGCCAAATGGATGTGGAGCCGGCAGTGAGCAAGCCCGCGGAACCGCCGATCGACCAGACAAAAGAACCAGAAACTGCGGAGAGTGCACCACCGGTAAGTCGCTTGAATATTTTATAAGTAATAAGCAAATCGATATATCTCGATCGATTCGGTTCAATCGATGTCCGTCTCGATAAGATTTATCGCACATGAAAATCCGCTAGATAACGAAAAACGCGTCATACAAATAAATGTCGTGTCAAAAACTACCAATCGTGTAGCAATTAGACCTATGTACTTATTAAATTGCGGATTTTTATGAGCTTAGTCCTCAAAATTATAAATCCACTCGGAACATCGTATAAAACGATGCGCAGTATGCAAATCTTTAGGTTATAACATTCAACCTGCGTCATCTTCCGTTTGCAGCGAACTTAACAGCCCCCATAAAGGCTATATAGACTTGGCCGGTGTGAATTTCACGATACCGTATCTTTCCAGTGTTGTCACAGCGTGCGCCTATCACCAAACTTAGATCATGCTATCTTTACGACATACTACATTATTTCGCCCATGTACCGTATATATTATAACTTAAAACGTGACTTGGCCCTGTAAACCCACTCCGAAAATCATAAGTTATTATAAAAATATCGAGATGCTTCATTTACTGTCGTCTGGCAATTGATCTATAATATTTTACTAGGTTTATATTAAAGGTCTTCCATATATATTTAGTATGTGAGACTATATCCGGCTATATGACTATAGCCGCTCGTCACACCAGTTTTAGATTACTGTAAAATAAAAACGTTTAAAAATACACTCAATATAGCACAGCCCTTAAGTCTATTAGCCCCCAAGTAAACACACGTAATACGCGCTACATTTGGTAGGAATAACCATTTAGTATAGTTTAAAAAATATTTTTTAATCTTTCTGAGTATAATATGCTCAAGAATGTCTTTATTTACAGGCTGGTAACGACGCAAACCAGTCACCCAGCAGTGAACAAAAGACACAACCAGGCGGTGATGTTCTAATGTCACCTACCGGACAAACTCTCAAAAAAGTAAACAGTATACAAACCGCTTTAGTCTATAACATTTTAAGTTCGGTTTATTGGTAATTTGCTATGTCTGTTGATAAAATTACGCAAGGAATGTGAAAGTAAGCAGTTATGTTTTTATTTTTTCAGGTGCCTATAAGAGCCCTTCCGCCTGGTATCAAACCTATGCCGTTGCCAATAAACGCTCGACGTAAGTAATTTGTTTGGTGTAAAAATTCTTCCATAGTTTTTTTTATATCAAGAACAAAAGCGCAGCTATTTTAAATTCTGATTTATTTATTTTACAGCGATGGGCCCTGGTGAGCTTTGTGAAATGCAAATCGGCAAGAAAGTGGTTAAAGTCCAGAAAATTGTCATGACTAAAGCTGAAGTGGAAGCTATGGCAAAGAAGGGACTTGTGGAAATGAAGGTGGGTTAATGGCAAATTATTTTAGATCAATAAAACGAAATATAAATAAGTTCATTCCTATTTCATGACGTCATATTGCGATAGTGTATGCGATGCTGCCTTATGTTATTTATAGATAAATGAGAAACAAATTCAGATGGGAATGAACATTCATTAAAATTTATATAAATTGTAAAATGAGGAAACTTTGCTAAGATTGTTTTTGTGCTACTTACATAATGTAATTATTTATGACTGGTGGTTTTTGCAGGATGGTACGATGGTGTTAAAACAGGGTATTAAAATACCCACCTCTGATGCCCTGTCTCTCAAATCAACTCTAGTGGGTGATAAAGGTTTGTTTTTAAATAAACTAGATCAAGGAGCATGACATGATTGATTAATCAAATATTAGGTTTGTAATATTTTTTCTTTTTTTACAGAGACAGGAAAAGAATCTCCAAACAAAGTAGAAAAACCATCAATAGCTCAAAGCAACATTAACGAGTGAATCGTTAGTATTACAATTTATAATGAAATAAGAACTATTGTGGTTTTTAGTGAATATTATTTGTTTATTCTAACTTTAAATGTATAAGTACATTAGAATAATATTCCTCCGGTTTATAATTACTTCAACTAAACGTTTAAAAAATAATGTCTTGATTTGTTGTTAATTCATGATTTTTATGTTGTTGATAGGAGACAAACAATAATGTAATCTGTTTTATTAATTGAAGTAATACTTTACAATTTAATACATGAAATATATTATTAAATAAACACTTCGTAACTTTAGCATTTAAATGAAGTTTTAAATTTCATTATTACCATAAAGAAGTTAAAAATTATTAGACTGCACTGACTTTGTACATACATAATTAAAATCATTCATATATGTTATCTTGATGAATTAATTTCCACATTTCAATACCCCCGATGAAAGTTCTGTACAGATACTTATGTATATTTTTATATAAATAAATGTCTCCCTGGATATGTCACAGCATCAGCTTTGTAATTAAGGAAGTATTTACACTCCAGATTTAATTTTTATGAACCTTTAGTTTAATTTAAAGAAAACATTATGCTCCCTTAGATATTTTATGTTACAATTATTAAGACTATTATGTAATAAAAATAATATGAAATACATATTTGACTTTAAACATATTCCTATTGAAGAATAGAAAATAAGGGACCAACCTAAATTTGATTTATCTCATTATAAGATACAGTTGACAGCACGTCAAGGTAAACACTAATGCCCGGTTCCAATATTTTACGATTCGCAATGTGTCAAAAAAGCTATCCGTTTTTCTCCAACCGACTAAGAGTCGTTAATACTGTTCCATAATTTACTTTCCATGCCAGCTGTCATCAGTCGTCCGTCGATCGTCTTTAGCTGACGCTTCGTATAATTCATTTACTATACGTTACTAGGACTGCTGGTTTTTTTAAATATTGGAACTGGGCATTATAGTTCAATATTCGTTTTTAGGCGCACGGCATAGAAGCGGTGCCAAAGTAATAGTGACGTATTGAACAAGCCACCAGGGCTAAGCTCGTTCGAAAACAGTAGTAGGTATTACATAGTGATAGCTACCCTGACGCTATCCGATTACTTAAATTAAAGGTATCTATAGTGGTGCACCTGCGGTGTGTATCTATAGGTAGTACTTGCCATAGATACCTTTCTCTGCCAACACAGTATAAGTAGAGGAAAAGGTGGTAATGTGACCCCCGCAGGTATATTGGCCCCCTTCAATATTAGTTAGTTCCCACAACGACATCTAGTATTATTTTGGCCCAACGAGATCATTTTAGTGTACTATTGATTTAATATTCTATAAATCCGCTTGGGGCGGTTGCGTTCGTTCGTCATTTGAACAAGTAGAAACTCGTACGCGCTAAACTTATTTTACTACTGTGAGTTTTATTCCTTAGTTGGTAAAACAATTGATCAAATTTGCTGTGGTTTTGAACGTTGTGTCGTGACACTGTGGTCTACAGTATTTATAAGGTAAATATGCATTTTTACTATTTCATAATGTTTGAGATTGAATATCAAAATATTTTGAATAACTCTAATTTGGCCCCCCTACATTGGTTGTATCATGGCCCCGGGGGCCACATTACAAATAAGACTTGTTTAGCATTTACATGTTTTTATTTTGTAGTTTCAGATGCCTAAACAAAGCGTATTATCTCCATTTTCTAAGAAGAAATAAAAGACCCTGAACAAATGAAATAAAAACCAATTAACCGAAGCATTGCAAATAGCAGAAATTCGTGTAAGAGGGCGCGGACGAGAATGTGGTCGCGGACATGGACAAGGTGTCAGACATAATAATGATGATAGAGCAAGCATTAGTGGAGTTAGTGTAGTGCGCAAGAGAGATGTGACACCCAGCAGTAGTACCGACAGTAACGAAACAAACGTCAATTTTGATGACATAAACCTGAAAATGAGTTCCTGTCAACGAAAATGTACCCTGTATGTTTTGCGAAACTATTTATACCAATAACAGACCTGGGGAGAAATGGATACAGTGTCAGAGTTGCGAATTATGAGCTCATATCGCCTGTGCAGGTTCAGAATGGGACTATTATATTTGTGACTTCTGTCGTTAGGTGCCAATACATTTAATGCGACCCCCAGGGGGCCACATAACCATCAGTTAATCTCGAGATGCCAAATTTGATTACTTATGAATAAATGATAATTTGAATTTTGTTTAGCGAGTTTATTTTATTTTATAGTAATATGTGAACGCACAAATAAATACTGAACCCAATATTTTTCATTTTATATTTTTAATTCCTTTATTTTATAAATAAACCCTCAAAAACAAAGTGGGGGGTCACATTACCACCTTTTCCTCTATCTACTAATAAATATAACATAATGTTCTTAGCCTATGGACGCTAGTAATACGGCCCGCAAAGAACTTTTTCCTTCTTATTTACGTGGTTATGTCCTCTTATTTATGTTGTTCAATTTTATTTTAATTTATCTCTTAAGACCAAATATTCCTCGTGGAATATTCTTCATATCCTTTGTCTGCCCAGGGTCAACAGGTGCCAGAGACCTGAAGTAGACCAGAATGCGATGATTTGTTGCGTACGTCATGAGGGCTCAACGAGGATTATAGTTTATCCATATGCGATTCTACTGCTAAACACTTGTAATTACTACTATATCTTTGGGGGTCTTCCGTTCAGTCAATATATACTAAATTTGGGAAAAAATATGCTTTTTGTAGCATCATGTTTCCCTAACTACCTATGTGTATGTCGACTAGTCTGTTTGAGTAGTTTCAGGAACACAGTTGCAACGTATCTTTGAGAAGATCCTACTCCAGAGATTATCATGCATCTACGTAGGACTATAAATATTTACACAACTTTTACTAAGTACTGTTGTTAGTTTAGTTGCGAAAATCCGACGAAACAAAATTGGTCCCTCAGTTCACACACACGCCTATATTTTATTAACTTATTTATAAGTAATTATATTATTATATTATCTTTTGTATGACGAATTAATGTAGCACTTGTGCCACTCGTTTGATTGAGGTCCAATAGATGGAACCGTTTTAGAAAATAACCATGGAACTGCTCCATTTATATACTGATTTTATAAATCTGTGCTGTGTTGCTACGCCTGACAGACCCAAACGCTTAGTTCGTCTATTCGACGCTAGATGGCAATTTCACCTATGCATGTTATTAACAACCCTCGTTAGATGTCGCTAGTTACGTTTCCCGCCAAGATTGTAACACGTGAGGCGGGTCGTTCAAAAGAGATTGGAGTGACATCAAAAAACGCGCAACTGCCGGCTGCAGCGGGCGACTTCGGGACTATTTATTTAAAAAGTACTAATTAATCGATCAAAAAAAACGAAGTGCAGTGTAATAAATTAAAAGGCGTGTTACACAATTTTGAAATAATCAGTTAATTGTGTAGGTGAGTTTTAATTTTTTTATTTACTTAAAATAATGTCTGAAATACCTACTTATTTTAATTCACCAAAAGGTCTCAATATTTTGAAATTATTTTCCCTTATGGCTATATAATATTTTGATTGCTGTGCTATAAACAGCAATAAAAATTATGAATGATGTTAATTTTGTCGCATATTTTTTTTTAAGTAGACCATCATTCATTTCAATAACAAAAAAACAATAAGCTTAAGTCTTTTTAGCCTTTATTTCCAAAAGCTAAATAGATTTCGATTTCACATAATATGTCTGTGTATTATAGGTCTGTTAGTTATAAAACAAAAATGAAATACAAACAAAACGAACATAGAACATCGTGGTTATTGTGTAGAATAATTTTTTATTGTAAATAAAAAATATTAAGAAATGGTGTCTTCGCTCATCTCTTTTATACGGCACTTTAAAAGCATGGCATAGAAATATAAAGAGGATCACACGTGCGCGAAACTAAACTATTTTATATTCATGGTGCGGTGCGGTTAAAAAAAAATTCTGTATATTTACCCCTTTATATTATATTTTTTTAATTTTTGACATACAATTAACGAAAAGTATGAATAATTTAGCACGTTCAATATAAGCCCACAAGAATTTTGGCGTACAAACTAGTTTTTCATATTTTAATTACCTACTCTTGAAAAAACTTGAGTTTTGACTTAGTAGTATGTAGTTGTAAATAGGATTTTTCAATGGGATTAAATAAATGGGAAGAAATGTCCTAGGTATTTCATTTCATTATTTAGTAGTTTAAATGTTATACGATTAGAATTTTGTTAGAAGATAGATGTTCATAACCAATCAGGTTAAATATATAGGATGTAGGTCGACTTTGATGAGATGTTTTACATTATGCAAAGATCTAAAACTATAATCAATTGTATTTTAATTTCATTCAGCTATTTTGTTTACACGAGTGGGACATTTAGGACAGTCATGGGTTTCATATTGATAAATCGGGCAAGATAAGATAAATTGATAGATTGAACTTAGTAAAATTATTCTTGACGCTAAATAATTACGAAGTGAGGTCCAAAAAAATCTTGGAAATTTCTATATCTAACGAATACTAAACTATTAAACATGGTATATATAATTTACTGATATTTTCTTTATTTTTTCAATGTTAATAAGCACCAAAATGGAAAATATTAAAAAAAAAATTAAATTTCTATACCAGTATTGAAATCATAACAATTCTACTACATGAGTAATTTTTTCGTCTATAATTTTATCAAAAAAACAAATATAAATTGAACATTTACGGAAAGTAAACATACAAATATTAACAGCACTCTGTATTAAACATTAAATTACATAAACATGCCTTACAGTGACTAACTTTTCTTTGCTTAGGTTCCAAATAGGTTTTCAAATATACAAATGAATGTTTATTCATTTGTTCGTATTGTTCTTGCAATACAGTAAAACTTTGTCAACTGTAGCTCGCACGCCAATGAGATTTACTTATGTAAGAAAAACTTCCGAACTTTCCAAGCCAACTTATTCGTTTATCAACGATAACAGTCTAAAAATAATAGGTAAAATCAGTAACTCTTGGTAGAAGTGCAGGTAACAAACACGTTTCATGCAAGCTTTTAATTAAAAGCGGGTGGAGGGTGGTTTCCGAACTAGGTACCTGCCTCATAATTGTTTACGGAAATGTATGCATAATAAAAATCTTTAGGTTTATGTAAAAACTTAATAACTACATATATAACTAAAGTCCAAGCACCTACATCGCTCGTTTACCCTAGAGGCTATTCAGAGTTAAGGTATACAAGCATGTTACTTATAATAAAATATAATTTTGTAAGACCGCATGAATGTAGTTATGTTCGCTACTCTTTATCGCAAAGACTTGTAAATGGATATTGATGAAATTTGGTAGATATTAATATAAATAACATATAGGATACTTTTTATCCCTTAATTACGCGAACTAAGTCACGAACAACAGCAAGTGTAAAATAAATAATTGCACCCATCTTCACAAGCCGTCGGAAACGGATTCTAATTTGGAAAATATTCTTTGTTTCTTTTTTTTTATATTTTAACCTTAAATATCAAACTAAACAGAGACAAATGAAAGGCTTTCCTTATCGTAACAACAAACGCAGAACGGCCTGTCATCCATTGCTGCATATGAATGTAGCTTTAATAATCTAAACCAGTGGTTCTTAACTGGTGGTCTGCGGACCACTTGTGGTCCCTGAAAACATATCAAATGGTCCGCGGAACCATCCAAATAAAAAAGCTCGGTCAATTTGTCCGATCATTACAGTCGCATTAAAACATCTAACGATTTGCCGTTATTAGAACCTAAAAACTTTTATTCGTAAATTGGAACAAGACCATTAATTTATATTTAAATACTTTAAATTAACTACAAACGAATTAAACGACTTGGTGGTCAATGGTAAGACAGAAATTTCATCAAATGGTCCCTCTTGTCTGTAAGGTTAAGAACTACTGATCTAAATCAACGATTATTATTTCAACAGAAAATTTTCACACGATTTGACCATACTACTTACTTAGAGCGAACGAGAGATTCGTTATACCCGGTAGCTGTCTACCCTTTTATTGTAATGGCATTGAGACGTGAAAATAAGTTAATTGATATCATAAATAATGGTTAGCATTAGCTCGTTGGTTCTTCGTTAGTTAGCGTGCATGTGCTATGTTTGTCCCAAAACGCGCTAAACGTTGTGACACGAACGAGCCGGAAATCATCTACTTATATTCAGAATTACGTTATTACCACAAAAATGGTCCGATGTCACTAGAAACTACTTTGTGAGGCTTAGTAGTTTTGTCGTCTACAGAATTTTTAAAGTCTATAAAACGTTCACGTCAAAATCAATTAAAATGGAAATGCCCACTTATCTTAAAATATTAATTCTCAGTTAAAACCATCGTTCTGATTTTATATGTTGTCCGAAACGCTTTTGACTATGTAGTTTAGAATAAATCAAGATTTAAAATGCTACAAGTCGTCGTAGTGTTACATACACTCTACGAATATAACAAGGTTGCTATACTTGCGATCTAAATAAAATATTGTAGATATCGATCATATTTGAAGCGCCAAGTTTTTTTCTAAACCGACATATTTTGTGTCTCAATACATATACTAAATTTCATCTTCAACCGACCGCCTTCAACATAGATTCCTCATAATTTCCTCGATCTAATGCAAAGGCTCCCAACCTTGCCTAGCTGATGGATCACTATTATATTAAACTAGCGACCCGCCCCGGCTTCGCACGGATGTAATGTAAATACTTAGAAATATTGGATTTCCTATTATTTATTGCAAATAAAAACCTTCCTCTTGAATCACACTATCTATTAAAAAAAACCGCATCAAAATCCGTTGCGTAGTTTTAAAGATTTAAGCGTAGAAAGGGATATAGGAACAGAAAAAACGACTTTCTTTTATAATATGTAGTGATTTGCGCTATGTAGGTACGTTACAGATATAGGGACAGATGTTTTTTCGGAAAAAGGGTATTGCCATATTTCAGGCATCTAATTGGAGTCTCCTGTAACTTGCTTAGTAGTTTCAAAAGTATCTAGAATCTAAGTTTTTTTATATTTTACAATGATGAGTAAAAAGTTAATGAGTTTATTATGGACTTTGACAATCTCTCTCGAACACAATTGGTCCACTGATCACTTGATCTAGACCATGCAGAAGAGATTGTGATCAAACTACAATTTTCGTCCCAGCATAATTTTTAATTGCTTCCCAAATATTTTACCAGTGTCAAACGCCTCAATTTTCGAGCCCTCTAAATAAATCTCGCAAATGCATTGTTGCTACGCAGCCGTATTATTCTGACCTGCGCGGAATGCCAGCTACCGGCTACCGGTGCTCGCCTGATGCTGCCAAAATGACTTTGGATTCCGAGAGAAAAGGTGAAGCGTGACGTAGGTACTCACTTCTACTTCTGGTATCATGCATTAATAAATTGCTTGATTAATTCATCTTCGAACGCTCACCATAAGAAAACTAACCGAAATATTAGCCTGGAAAAACTATAGGCAGAAAATCTTCTGAATAGAATTCTAACAACAACCCCTTCCGTTGTTTCCTTAAGTTCCTGATCCAGACGTCCCTACAAATCAAGTTAAAAGGTCGTTACGTAACAGGCGGCCACTGAAGCCGCGTTCCAATATTTTACGATTCGTAATATGTCAATAATGAGTATCCATTTTCTACGAGTTGCTAATTCTAATTTCAAATTACTTTCTATTTTAGCTGTCATCAGTCTTTGATCAGTCGTTTTTAGCTTACGCCTTGTATAATTGATTACTATTTTTAAATATTGGAACCGATGGGGCATGAATTAAATCCATGTTGGAAGATATGTTATATCTCCCTCATTCGGAAGCTTTGAAGCGGCAAAAACAGATCGTAGGTAATGGATTAATTGGTTCGTATGTCCCAAAGTTTACACGCACTATTTTTGGTGCTAGTATTTTTTGCCAGTATTGTCGGTAACCTTGTAGTATGACAAGTGTGCGAGTCAAGCGGCGTTACAAAGCGGCTGAATTCATCAACGTCACTCAAGCCGTGGCGAATCGAGCCATTCAGCCGGATCACGCTCCCCCGCCAGTCTGGCCACTGCTCACTTACTTACTAGTTACTCTGCTACTAATAATGTAACCGTGTAATTGACATTTATGTGCCTACCTATTAGTAGGTACGTCATAATAGGGTCGTAAATAAACCTTAACTAATAACTATCTTCAGTTTCTTCAGCTGACTGACATAATTGGTTCAAGACTGCTGAAGAATAGTAATGTGTTCTTGAACGTCCTACTATATTGTTACAATCACAAAATAACTAACGGAACAAAATACCTAACTACACGAGACTATACCAAAACAAACCTAGTGCCTACTATTAACTAGACTGCTTTAAAGTACAAAATTGTTAAAAAGCAGGTATTTAAAGAGCGAACAAGAGAAGTTAGTTACACCTTCGATCATAGAAAGAATGTTCTGTGGTTATTACCATCTCATATCAACCACTACCCATGCCCGTGACTTCGTTTGCGTGGAGTACATACTTTCCCTTATCTCTCCTAATATCCGAAACAAAAAGTAGTCTTTATTTTAATCCATTTTCGAGCTATATTTGTGCCAAATTGTACTATTTTCCATATAAACTTTCAAAGACAGTATTACCCCCATCCCCACTTATTTTCAAAACAAAAAGTAGCCTATGTTCGTTCTAGAAGTTCAACGTATACCTATACCAAACTTCATCAAAATCGGTTGGTGGTTAGACGTGGAAGCCGGACAGACAAACGAACCGACAGACTTACTTTCGCATTTATAATATTAGTATGGAGTTATTAGTATCTTAAGGTAACGGAAGCTACATATGTATCATTAGGTAGTACCAGCATTTGGATTATGCATGATGGATGACTGCGCACCCTGAGATGCATTAGACCGCTCGACCGGCGTCACGTCACGCTGTGCACGCTGACTTGGCAACTTCTTATTTTTGTATTTACTTACTTTTGTTGATGGCATCGGATTTTAATTGACAAAAGTAGTAGAGTGTGTGAGATGCGTCGTTACATCAACCTCTCAATTTAAACCGATCCTGACAGGTTTTTTATGGACTCAATCTCAGCTCGGACGTTTTAGTCAGCTGTCAACGCTGTGAACTTACATATTTCAGGTTAAATCGGGATCCTAAATCATGTCATAAAAGTGCTAATAGAATGTGAGGTACCTTAATTTTTTGTATACCACCACTACCCTTAGAAGGAACAAAACGGTAGATAACTAAGGAGTTTACGTAGTGACGGGTTTGGTAGGCATTTTCAGTAGCACCGCTATTCTACTATTATTATGATATTTATGATACAACGTTGACTCATTCAAACAATTTTAAAAGTTTCAAAAAAAATCGAACGCTAGACTTCAATAAATCAGTTTTGCAATCGAGTGGTCGCCGTTATAGCTGATAGGTATATTGTATAATAAAACCACGATCACCCGATTTGTTGCTCTGTATTTGGTACGACAAATTATGATAATTTGATAGTCAAGATACCTTATTTCTTCGAGAATATTATCAGAAACAGACCATAATTGCGTCCTAGTTTTGATGGCCAACAATATCTGTTTTATGTCAGTGCACCCGCTGATGCACATTGTTAGAAATCAGTTATGGCAACGCAATGGGATGCGGTCCGTTGCATTGAATGCGTTTCAATTCATTCTACATTGATTATTATCTATGAACTTATTTGAGCGTATGATTAGTTTTGTTATTAATTTCAAAACTAAGTAATCTCTGTGAATGATAGGTTAACCCATCTTTCGATTATGTATAAATATCTGGAAATGTAGGTACCTCCAGTGATATAATAAGGTCAAAATGACTTTGCGTGTTAGCCAAGTAATTCGCTTGACTCGAAAACTATAGCACTGTTATTCGACAGCATCTAAGAGAAAAAAATGGTTAAGTACAAGAATGTAATTGGGTACTTTTTACTGCGGAATCAATGTTCAAGTCGGATTCTTAATTAATTACTTAACTACTTACTTACTTTGTCGATCTAAACCAGATCTCGAAGTGCGGAGAAGTTTGATAAAAAATAACTTCTTACCTACATTCACCTACGCTTCTAACTAATCGTCTAAAATGTGTGTGTTCTTAAATATTATCTGTCATCTCAAGCACATGACAAAAAAAACGACCTATCTATGAAATCATTCGTCCAATTACAGCTACTGAAACGTCTTGGATCTTATCTTATAGTGTTGCCCAAATTAAGTCTTGGTCTTGCAGTCTTGGTCTTGTTCTTGCGTTTTTGCAAGACCAAGACCAAGAACAAGACCGCGTATTTTTAGCAAGACCAAGACCAAGACTGACCGTGCAAGACTTGAGCAAGAACAAGACATAGCCTGCAAGACTCTTGCGTCTTGCAGCTAGGACTTAGCGCTATTTCACGGAGTAGTTAGGTGTAACAGTTCGGTGTAGGTAGGTAAGCTTAGGAATTCTATGAGACGCAAAAAACTGTATCAAAGAATATGAAAAACTGGACCTATGCGCATTACGACTAATACCATAAACATAGCGAATAAAAAAATATCTATTAAAATCAAACTGAGTGCATGCATAGTTATGTTTTAACCATCGGCACTTTGATAATGCGGCATCAAAGGTTTTGTACTTACTTCTTAAAGAAATTTGCCGCTTTTCGAAAGTACATGGTTATGATAAACGCGCCAATTGAAATCTAAAACAATCGTTGCCGCCGCGCCGAAATCATAACATTTGACACTATTTGATTGCCGCCACAGGGCGTAGGTAATTGCAAGACTTGCAAGACTCTTGCTGCAAGACCAAGACCAAGACCAAGACTGGGAGCGCAAGACCAAGACCAAGACCAGGTGTATTGGCGCAAGACCAAGACTGGCTAAGTCTCGTCTTGTTCTTGCATTTGGGCAACACTATTATCTAAGTAAATAGTAACCTATAAGTACCTAATAAGAGAGTGTTATCAAAATAAACTTATGATGACTTGTCTCCTTTTGATTTTGTCTCAACTTTTTGATTTTTGAGCGGCAAACATGAAAAAATTAAGCCTGTTCAAAATCGGAATCGTGCAATAAATTTAGGGACGTTCGAAAGACGACAGAAGAGTTAATCTCATCTTATATTTTTTCATAACGGGCTGGGAATGAGTCTTCATAGTTCTAACGTGAAACAAACGGTTTACGCAAGGTTAAGATTGGAAAGAAACCCACTTAAGAATGGTTCATGTGTTTTACTATACGTCAGCACAAGAATTTGTGAAACAAAATAGAGCATGAAACTATCAAATTTATATTAATTTCAGCCTTTTTTTCTTACGAAATTCATATTAAATGGAAGGAGTGGTCGGCCCATTCTTATTTTTTTTTCTTCTTAAGAGAGCAGAGGGGGTCAAAACTGCAACCTTACGCGCTTACGCAATGCGTCAATATTAAAGTCCATACTAACTTTAGAGACTATATAAGTAGTATGAACGCTGCTGAACTATCAACAAATATGTTACTTCCGAATACTTATAAAACATACCAAACTTAGATAATTTCATTTACTTTGCTAACTATAGAAGTCAGTATGGCCTCATCGGTGATATCATTCCCAGTTATAATATTGTATCATAAACATTTTAAATGACACTCGCAATATATAACTACCTAAAGTGATATGTTTTCTCAGCAAGATGGATAATGTCCGTCAAAGGCCGGCATATTTCATTAGCCGAAAACAAACGAGGCGACATACAGCTGACATTTCACCGCTATCTTTGTATAACACACCACTTATGGCTTGTAAAGATTACCATATCAGCAATCCCTCGTGCTGCTGTCGCAATAAACGTGTGGCGGCGTAGGTTAACAATCGAATAATCAGTCAGAATGAACACCATACCAAACCAATTTTAGTTGGAAACATTTGTGCAGGACCACTACCTTGCCCCTTGCGTAGGTTGACGTATTGTATTCGAAATCCAATCAGGACAAACTAGCAAAGTTTTTATTCCAGTAGGTACTTTAGTGAAAATTAACCTTGTGGCACAAGGTTAATTTTCACGACATTATTGATGGTTTTATTTATAAAATCTAATTTATAATTAGTACTAGTATGAAAGTAATTCATATATTGGATTTGGGTTCATATTTACCTATTTATTTTAAAAAAGCAGGCATGTTTCTACTAGTTTTTAGTTTTCATGTTCATACAAAAGCTCTGAAAAAGCTCCGCCACTAAACACGCAGGCAATTTTTGCGCCATAACGTAACAGAAATATATATAAATTAATCAATCAATCTTAATTACATATCACATTACAAAATAGTTACCTACATAGATAGAATAATAATTACTATTCCAAGTAACGGTATACCTACCAATGAGGCTCTTTTGGACTTTAAAAATATTAACTAATAGATCGTAATGTACAATAGTAGAAAAATTAAACCTTATACATTTAATGGCTTATCTTATCTAATATTACATCCATCTTTCTACCAAATTTCATCTAAATCCTAAATATCGTATTAACTACTAAATAAAAATGGTGTCGCGTTTTGACCCGTTAAATTATTTTAAATGTTCATCTAAATCCATTGGGTAGCGAAATAATCAAACACATATCCAAACATTCTTACAAACTTTAAAATTATAATTATAGTAGAATTCGTATCTGTTTAGGGACTTAGTAGTGAGGTTTTGAACGAATGTTTTTTGCTTTATTAGGACAACCAACTAGAAAAACGCTGACAATACAAATTTAGGAGCAAAGCTAACCACGGCATGCACTGTAGACTGACATTTTTTTTATAAACTAAAATAGGGTTTATAAACAATATTAAAAGTAAATTTAATATGAAATAGTCAGTTTCTATTTTGATAATTGCCGTGTTCCTTAGTTGTCAAACTAAGAATTACGTAAAAATATAGGCCAAAAAGCGGCATCGCAAAGTAGCCTTTCTTCTAAACACTGGTTATGGAAATAAGCTATTTTTCCGACGGAAAATGGTGGGCGGTGGAAACGCGACCGGACATCCGCTCATGTATAACATTACCGATTTATAACCGCGGCCTTGGACCTGAATATATTTTTCACGGTTAATGCAAATGGAAATAAAAATAGCAAGGCCTTTGTTATGGAACTACGCCATTCGCTATTCACCCCTGAAAGCTTTTAGCGGAGACATCTTTAAACTTTAATTTGTTATAATATGATTGAATTGTCAAGACATGTCATTAGCAATTAGCGGGTATTTATACTTTGTTACGTTGAGGAATTTTATAAAAGTATCTTTCTCAAATTTTACATATTAAAATAATATATAAAATCTTTACTAATAATATAAAAAAAGTTTGTTTGTTTGTTTGAACACGCTAATCTTAGGAACTACGGGTTCGAATTGAAATATTATTTTTATATTAGAAACAGAAAATTGTTATCTCCACTTGCGGTGCGGGAATCGAACCCAAGACCTTCAGGTATCGCGCGTGCTGCTCTTCCAACGGAGCCGCAAGTAATCGTAGGCGATGAAATTTTTATTTTTATATCTTTAATAATTTATGTCGGATAGTCGAATCGAGAGAGGCTTTTTAACCCTAAAGCCATTTAACATCACGCACGCTGCGACCAATATGATCATCGCAATATGATGATCAGTGAAAAACTGACACTTATTATATAGGTACTACGGAATTACCTACTATATGGAAAAATCAACATCTAAGTTACAGATAAACTCTCTACTACAATCTTTACCCAGTCAATAACCGACATCATTATTTCTTAGATAGAACAAACTTCGCCTACAAAGTTTTCCTTACTGAAGCCACCCTAGAACATGTATTTTCAATTTAAGTTGCACAGTTGTTACTAAATGATTATAGTTAGTTATTTCTAATAAAAAAAAAACAAATTTTAATTGTATTATGGGTGGATAGTCGTTACACTTTCAAACACTTTCACTTACAAAGCCAAACTAATGCGAACAGAGTTGCGATGAACAGCTATTTCCTGTGAAGGTATTATAAAACAATAAATGACGAAATATTGGTATTCAAATTTGTTGTAATAAATCTACCATCGGCGACCCTCAAAGCGAGTTCTCTACTTCTGTAATGTCGATGACCATATCTGAGCAGTTCGCCTTGACATTGGAGCGGCTACCTCTGATGCTGTAAAAAACACTCAATCATGATCCGTGAATCATGTCGTCACGTTTTTTAATACGGTAGGTACATAATAATTGTCATTGTATTTATCGTCTCATTAAATACTTAGCATTGCCTTATAAAGTTTAGACTTGATTAGCGTTTACGTGCAAATAATTACTAGATAGATGGTTAATTAATTTATCATTTATCAATTTACGGCGAAGATAATTACAGAAATAATGGAAAATTCATACTGTTGACACATTATCTAGTATTCCTGAACTCTTTTTGTTTTCCTGCCTTTGAAAGCTATCTCTTTTTTTCATGAAGCTCATTAACATATTAAACAAAAATATTTACGTAAAGATGGGTGAAAAGATTGTCGCTGTCGACACTTTAACATAAGAGTAACTTTATGAATCTGATAAAATTATGTTCAACAAACAAAATTATAACGCGGGGAAGATAAAACATGGAAAATAAAAGTTTAGCTTTACCCAAAAATCGAATTAATTTTGTGTTTGAAATATTAAGAAGCTTACAGAGTTACGTAATTGTAAAGGATTTCTGTGGGATTACACATGGAAAACGCTAATGGCTATTTTATAATTTTTGCTACCCACACCACAGCGGCACCACTAAAATTTATAAAATTAAAACTACATAATATTAACTTGATCACCGTTTTGAATATGATAAGGATAGAACTCGTATTAGATGGTTAAGCTGTGAAAGAAGTTCTCGCTCATGATAAAAACCTGTCGGTTTTATTTTTAGAAACGTATCTACTGAAAGAATTGGCAAATGATCTCTGTCATAAATAAATGTGTTAGAATTCTAAAATCATTGAATTAAGACTTCAATCAAACAACATTATCGGACCTAAATTTACTACCTGTAGGTATAACAATCTATAGAAGATATCAAAGAAGTATTATCATCTAATCGTTTCATTGCCTACCAAATATTGCTTTGACATCCAGCTACGACACCGTTGAATGCGGAATTGATACCGAAATTCCACGGAAACTGACTCAACTTTAAGATTTATCTAGCAATTGTAATATTTTATATCTTGTGGTCGTATTTAATCAGAAATATTTATATGATTCACTCAGATCAATTTCAAAGGATATTCTTTACATTATGTAGGTATAGGTACGATGTATGTAGGTACTTAGGTATCTGAAATGATTTCAGTCTGTCTGTTAAACTTGAAGAAGAAAGAAGGTTAGTGGTATCAGTTTCGGATATTTGCCGCTTGTAGGCTATTTCAGTAGGCTTCCAAATCTAATTACCTTACTTTTAGGTTCCCAACCACGAGAGCAGACGTCCTGTGATGGTTTACTTAAATATGCTACCCTACTTGGCATACTGAACCTATTAATGAATTTGGCAATTAATGTTATCCCAACTGTTACCTAAGATTATTTATCCATTTTCGTCTGTTCTCCTTCATATACCTACTTTTGGCAATCGCCATGCTGTTCCTTCGGAGGCTCTCCATTTGACCGGGCAGATGGTTATATGCTTGACAAATATAGTTAAAAAAATAAAACGTAGATCTAGACCACATTGGGTATTTTGAGTCTCTTTGACGATTCTTTAACTACTTTCCTTTTTAAGATAAGTCTCGAAAATCAGTGCAAATATGCAAACAGTTAATAGCCCAAAATTGATTCAGATTGGTACATTTTTATTAATTTGTGTGACGGAAATACTGACTAAACCACAAGTCGTCCAAGCCCAAGTAGCTAACTTATTAAATTTGTGGCAAGCCTATTTTTTAAGTAGGTAAGGTTTAATTAGTATTTTTGATGCTCGATTAAATCGAACCCATTCATAAGTAATAGTAACATCGAGCACTGATTGGAACCCCTTATGGTATAAATATGATCTCGGTGGCGCAGTAGCTGAGGTAGTCTGCCAAAGCGCGAAAGGTCCCGGGTTCGATTCGCGATCTTTTCTAAATTGACTTGGGTCTGTGTGTGCTGGGATGACGCCCCCAGTTAGTATCCGTCGGCTGGTGTTCATAGTATAAAGGGAAACCTTAGTTTGAGACCAGGTTATTGGTGTGATTGTCTTGAGCATTTTTATTATTTACGTATATAATAAAAAGGTAATAGATAGGTACCATACCTTTGGGCAACAGGCAGGCACCATCATTGTGGTGTAGGCGGCAAGAGTGACGGACGGCCTATTCATGTAGCATTACGTAATTGACCCGTCGCCTGCGCATTAATATGTGTAAAGCAAACTATTTATTTTGATAAATTGCTTACTACTTCCTACGTAGGTAGTTCGTGATTTGAATTGTTTCTGATAGACGCACCATCTGAAGAAAAAACGATTAACGATTACGTACAAAATCAACATTTTGTCATGAACCGTTTCGCTTGACGTTCAAAAATTAAAAAACGACTTTGTCTTGGGTTTGTGCTATAGGATTGATGACAAAACATCTGTTTGATCTCTTTCTTGAATCTTTACTAACAACATTGTATTGTGCATCACCTCTTAGTACAGTTTTTACTAAAAAGTAACGTAAACAAACCCCTTTACAGTAAAGCCCTTTACTGAACTACAAATTAATTATTAGTTACGAAACTCTGATGCGTTGTATCATCATTAATTTTTTATTGGTTTATTGGGGCAAAAAATAGGTTTTCATAAAATTTTGATAATGTAACTGATGGATTAAATACTATCATTGTTTTATTACTGAGATGAAATTAAATGTTTCTAGTTTAGCTTTGCAATAGTAAGGCCAGCAATAATTTAAAAAGTATCTTAGTTTTCTAGTCTTATGTCTCTAAAATTTATAAGAAATAAGATTTGTTTCATTGTTGATTATACTAAAAAAAATGAAATACTAATAAGAACCATAATCTTAATTAATAAAATATTATCTTTTAAGGTTGGGTCAAATAAAAATGGCGTTTGTTAGCTAAAGTGTTATCAAAGGACGTAATCTGAACAATAAAATTTTGTGTTTAATGTTTATACAATGATAACATTCCGTTAATAAATGCAGTCGCAGATAATTTTGCATGATAATATTATTTTCAAATCAAACGTTACCACAAACTATTTCATTTAGTATATACCAGATGAGGTACAGAAATAAACAAGCAACTGAGTAAATAATACTAGTATTCATATTTTATCTAAGGCAAAACAAGGCTTAGCTACAAATATTTTATTCATTCCAGTTCCCCGCCGAGCAGAGTGTCGACTGCCCACAAAAAAAACAAAACGTATTTCGTGGGTCGTACTTACGAAAGCATGGCAGAGGAACAAAAAGTTAATGGAATTTAAACTTATTGCAGTTCATCCCGCTCGTCAGTACCGCGTTAGAAAGAGATGGGAGTAATCAAAAAAGTTATTTTCTAACAAAACTACTGAGTCATGAGGGTCCACGGAGCGTAACCCCATCGTTTTCCTTCTCAGTTCTCGGGATGCAATTATTGTCGGAGCCACGGGCATTATTAGCTGAGGGATCAAAAAACACGCGAGTACCGGCCCGTAATTGACGCGGCCCGCGGCGTCCGTGCGTGGTTACTTCATCACTAAACCGATGCTCTAACTTGGATGGTCAGAAAAAATCTGACAAGGCAAAGACAACCGTGGGTTCCGTAAAAAGCCTGTAACTCATCACAAACCAGTATTCCAGACACAATTTGAATCAATGGTTATTGAACTCGAAATCTGGTCATCGGGACGAGAAAAGTTTGGTGCCATCAAGACACTGTACCCACCGGTCCCCAAAATAGGCTTTGATTTACTTGAGAATGTAAAAACTCAGGATAAATAGCTGTTTACCGACATTTGCAAACCACTTGAGAACTGAGGACCTCCACTCGAGCGATATAATAATTATGAGTACCAAATCCTGTCCATTTTCGTTTTTCCAAAGAAGACGCGGAACTCTAAAGACACTTGTTTCTTTTTTATACGGCTTCGCTTGGTACTGTTTCATGTATTTTAGATCATATCATACCACACCTATGCTACTTTAAATGGTAGTTGAACTCTTAAAAGTAGTGCTCTTTTACTTCGTTATTTTCGTGGAAGTAACTTATCTAATCGAATTAAATATCTTAGATAAAATGTAGTTTGTCTGTTTTGTGAAGCATAGGAGGTTTTAAATTTAATAAATGGTTAGTCTATTAGGACCTACTTTAAAAGAAATAAGCAAAAAATACACGATCAATGATTCATTACTCAGTGTCAAAGACCTTGTAATTAATATCGTTTCTCCTTGATAAAGTCGGTGCCTTTTTTATCATAATCTTTCAAGAACTTCGTGGTAAAATCCCGAATTAGGGAGAGTAGGAAACATTATGACGCACATTGTAATTAAATCAAAAGCCCACGTAGTTAACTCGGTTAAGAAGAACATTTCAAAGAATCACAGTTTTGAACTTTCTTAATTTGTTTTTTTTTCCTCAAGGCTATTTAGTTTTTAGCCGCGGCCATAATATTCATTATGGCCGCGGCTATATTGGCCATATAAAGTTATCGAAATGTTTGATTATTATCACATATTTCAGTATTTTAACAGAAAATTTAATAAAAAGTCTACAACTTTCCTCATCATCCTGCAATGATGTAAACGATATACGCATTTTCATTTAATTCATCGCGACGTACAAACTTGGCGGGAGGAATACCGTCTTTAAGCTATTGGTTACACTGGGTATTGGAGATATTTGAGATTTATTGGAATAAATCAGAGAGCTAAAAATAAGTCATAAATCAACAACTGGACCAGATACTTATACAACTGTAAGCTATAATCAGTGTTGACCTTTAGGTGATGTAATTAGGAACCCAATGGGTCGGTTCACAAGGTAGTTTTAAAAATGCCCAAGAGAGTTGCCTGGGCGGGGCACTTTATTTTATGAACGTAAGTGATTATCTTGTTAGATCGTAGTACGCAATATCAAAAATAAACAATGATCTGGCCTACGAGACGTGGAAATAACAAACAAGCTCACATAAAGAGGAAACATAAATAGAAGCGCAGAATTGTCCCACTGCTGAATGAGGACACGACCGGTCTAACTCAGGATAACTTTATTTGTCACGAATGCTATCAAAGCGGATTGCTTGTTACTGAAAATCAAACGAATCATTTTCGAGCTGATGTACAAGTTTTTTTTTTTTTATCTTACTAAGTACTCGTTCATAGAAAGCTTTTCAAAAGGAATGCAAAACAAAATAATGTAGGTAGGTACCTAAAAATAAAGACGTCTGAGGGTCAGAATAGGTTTTCGTGGAATTTCAAAGGAAGAAATGTGAAAATTTAGTACACAAAAGATCACGCACTTAGGTAGTAGGTATTTTTGCTTCTAATCTTCAGACGAATTCTGATAATTAAGCGATTTGCGTGGACGTGTTGCATGCTTTTGGACAAGTATTGATTGGTTGTAGCTAACAAGATACAATTCCTCTCATTTATGATTACCCTACCTAAATCTAAATTACTATTCTTTTTTACAAGAAACTTATTTAAAATAGTATTGTGTAAATGACGTCAACACCAAGAAGGAAAAATAAATTGTGCGTGCATCTTTGTAAGGCAGCATGCATTTCTCGGAATTGATATTGAACCAAATGTCACGGTTAACCCTTTTCGCAGTGGCCATGATTGTGAATGAATCTAGAACTTTATTGTAAAACCTTTTAGGTCAAGGAATTCTCGTTCCTTACTTCATTTCCTTCACAGTTAACACAAAAGCGTACAACACTAAGCAAAAAAATACTTTTCCATGTTAAAACAGAGTCGAAAACGTACTATCCCTTTGATTAACATTTGAACTAAAAACAAAATATTAAAACGGTAATCCGTAATTACCTTGAATTCCAAAAAAAAGTAAAACAATTCGTGACTCACGAGAGATTTATGTGCGAATATTAAGCAGCGCTGTTTGCAAAATTGACTTCATTAATTGAAGGTAAACACAAAGCTTTGTTACGGCAAGTAGCAAGTAGGTATCCCCAAATCAAACGGTTACGGCAGTATCCGGAACTTGTTTCCGCCTCGCCCGGAGGATCTGTCGCCGGTTGGTACGATCCGGAATAAATGCCAATAATGTCCTCGACTGTAACGCAGCTCGCGATGTTGAGTAACGTCTTAAAATATTGATTCAACACTTAGCGTGGTGTTTCTTTTATTTGCAGCAAAATATTGTTTGTCTGATAAGTACATAATGTTCCCGTAGTTCCATCATCCGATAGCGTCTTTATGTACTTAGGTACACTATGTACCTGTAGAATAATATTCGAACAAATAGGGTGGTGAGGAATCTACCTACTTGCGTACTTAAAAAGAATATTTCTGATATTTTTTTAGAAGGAAATACATATATTTTATTGTAGTTCGAGGAAAGTTCGTTATGTTGAGTTTCCTGAAAATCTCTTAATATAGGCAAATAGGTTTGCCGAGCCATTTTTTGTAAAATACTAATAAATTATGTATGAAATATAATTAGAAAAAATCATGAGTAAAAAAATATAAAGGGAATGACAATGTGATTTTTTTAGATCTGCTTTTTAATCAACTTATTTTTTGCTCAGCATTTAGGAACGCTGGTATATACGAAGTAAATATCACTAGTTAGGTACGCTTACTGCTTGTATGTAGTACTAATTGTAAGTATGGCAAGATGAAATGGAAACCTGATTCTTCACGCGCTACTTGTGTGTAACAACAATTTAACCTTGCTATTACCACGTAACCCACAATCTTAATAACGCTATTTGTTTACTTACTCACCTGTAGTTTGCACTCGTGCATATAATTAAAGTATTTCTGTATAACACGATTAACTGGAGTAAAACTTAAATTGTCATACGTAGAAGAAATATACATACGAGTAGGTTTGTGTGAACGACTCAAAAAAGTGTAGAGCAGTACACCTTAGTTCTGTTAAGTTCACCCCACCTCATATTCGTGCATACGAAGGACTAAACATACAAAAAATGAACTTTAGCACACCACTCATAAATAAGTCAATGGCCACGTCTAAGTCAGAAAAACCATACAAATTAATTTCTGGCGCATTCAAGGGCGTGCCCGGTTTTTCTGACTGAGATAAATTAAGCTAATTCATTTGTTCGAAATATAATGGTTGTAATGAACGTCGCAACCACACCCACAAGGGGCCACAAATCACGAAGTCTACAGCTAAATGTGACACAGTACCTACTGTTATTGAAAAAAATTCTAGGGTTTAATCGAGATTTGAATATAATTTAGTAGAAAATTGAGCGAGGTACAAAGCAGAACTGATTGCATAAAGTTTAAAAAAATTGGGTGGATAATTTGCCGACAAATTATATATGAACTCAACGTCTGATTCAAATAATGTGTGAGGTTTGTTATCCCTCCCAAAAAAACAAATAACTGGCATTGATTCCAGTACCAAAGTATAGGTTTGTTACCAAAAGCTCGCACGTTCACAGTTCTCAAATCAACATATGTTACAATAAGGTATGGTTAATTTTTTTTTTTTGTAACTTTTAAAACTTTGTACAAATAGGTACCATCAATACTATGTTTAAAACATGAAGATTACATTAATTTTCTGAAGCATTCGTTTGGCGTCAAGCCATACTCTATTTTATCCTGAACCAAAAATCAAATATCGATTTGTTTTAAGGTTTTAAGACGTAGCAAAGAATATCTATAAAGAAACAAACCTTCAAGTTTAATATTAATCAACATAAAAAGGGTTTTCTATAAAACATGAACATTAAATGCAAATTTTTACCTAAAACAAAAATAAAGTTAAGAATTTAATATCTCATCTAACAGGGTGTGCTACACATACCTTCATTCTTAAATAGTTAAGGCACAGTTAATATATTTGTAGTTTGAGATCAATAACCACGCAGATAGATGTAGCAATAAAATTGTGATTGATTATTGACCATCAAAACTCAACATACTTAAACAACAGTTTAAGTATCGTAAAGTAGGCGCTAAAAGTTTGATGGGTGGGATTTTTTTATTTTTTTATTTTGTTTTTTGGCCCGAACTTTCGCGCCATCTCTTAGGTCTCGGGTTCTACTCCTGGTCGGGTCAATATGTACACGAACTTTTCAATATTCTCTCGGCTCCGGGTGTTGTGGTGCCGCCGTTGTTTATGCTTTCTGTAACACAAGTGCTTCAGCTACTTACCGCAGAATCAGACCTATGTATGTTAATATTAAGTTATGTTCCTCGTCAGTATCACCCTCAGTGGTACCTTATGAAAAATCGACCTAATAACTATGAAAACCAAAAATACAACAGAAAAAAGTGTGTTGTAGTAGTGTAACAGAGGTGATCGCATTTACGGGTGCGCCGCCCCCGCGAGGGAAGCCGTCGATTACCTCATTGCCGCTCGCGGCCATTACCCACTAGACAAATGCGTTACTAAGATTGCACGGTCAAGAAATAGAACTGCCATTAATGTAGCTTAAATAAATTGACCTGTATTTTTGTCATCATTTCCGACGAATTTAACGATCCACATTTATATCGCAACCTGTAGAGAGACCTTACTGCCGTAATATGTCATATTTCTCACATGAGATGACTAAAATGTCGATACTATTGCTTGGATTGAGTACCTTGTCACTTTAAACATCCACGTGACTGAGTAAGTTAAATAGGCAGTTAGCTTAATGTGACAAGGTACTGAGTTGATCGATCCCTGCCCAGAACATACATTGGCATGATGAACATTAGTGTACCTATATTTAATTATGTATACAAATCGTTGATACTGGTCTCAGTAACATGTGCTTATGCTGCTTACTTTGCATAAGAGATAAAATTAATTGTATCTATTTTAACATTCCAACTCGCTGGATGTGGCCTACCAAAAACAATTTTTAAGAATACTTCATTAAAGTTTGTGATGTTCCGTTTACAAACTACTACCTAGTTTTGTGTATCACTAACAGACACACACATATTTGTGTATCACTAACAGACACACATATTTAAAACCAAGTACCTATGTACTTGGTTTTAAATATGTGCACTAATAAGTATCTAGGTTCGTTAATATCTAATTTTATATCTATCAATGAATCTGAAACAATCTCTCCAACACCATTTCCCAGAGTGATTTATAGAACTCACTTCAGATTAAGTCATAAAAATATCTCGTTACAGTCATAAATCATAAGGATATGAATCTGTTAATTAATGTGAGAACTTTATTTTAATAAAATTATGAGTAGAGTCACTATTCTATCAAAAATAAGAGGAAAAACGTCCACAAACTTCTTAAGCTTTGTTTGTAATTTCCAAGAATTAAATACACAAGAATACATTTTATTGTAGCGCTTCGCCTCCCGTCCCGTATTTAGTCACTCCGCAATACATTATTCTCGAGCTTTCATACCATGAACTGAGATCGTGATACTATTTCACTGGTTACTACGAATTACGATTATTCGATTACTGAACTTGATTGCCCTTATTAACTTTTTACTACTAGACTGGAAAAAACCCCATACAAAACGCAAAAAGTACATGACGCACACCGGACACAAAACAAAGATATCGTCATTATATACAATGACCAGTTGGTTGAAACGCGCAGTAATTGCTGTTTGATGGAAATATCTAGAGATCTACTAGATCTTCCATGAATGGAATTCATATTAATCACGAGAAATACACGATTATGCAGCTGTGACATTATTATGTTCTGCGTATTCTTATGATTGAAACACATAAACTTTATGCCTTGATTGAACGCGGTAATCTCAAGAACTACTGGGTCGAATTTAAATTTGTCATTTTTTTTGAGTTGGATATTGTATTAATCCAGGAAGGCTTTGCGTTATAACATCACATTGCGGGCGACTAATAGCAGGGGAGTTGTAGTCGTAACGCAGGTTGGCAAAATATGCAAATTGTGGTCGATACAAAAATGCAGAAAAAGTTAAATAGCTGTCATCTTATACTTTTAATTTTGTGTGGATATAGAGTTAACAGAATTTTAGGACTCCGATAGCAAAGTGGTTCATAAAACTACCTACTAAGCGCGAAATATCTCGGATTAGATTCTACAACGAACTTTTCTTAGTTGGCCTGGTCATGAGGGGTTGACGCCGTCAATTAGAATCCCTCATCTAATACTCATCCTAGTACAGTAATACAAGAAAAAAGCTAAGAAAAATAAAGAACTTCAGTTATATTTACCCAGAACTTACGCGATAGGTGGGACTGGAATAAGACCACATAAATTTAATCATGAATTGTTATGATAATTTAGTTAATTATTATTATTTATATTCGACTGGTGAGATCTTCATCGAATGCAATCGAATTATTATCTATCTGATTAGGCTCGGCCATCGATCTCGTCTTAGTGTCAGTGATGAAAAACAGCAATCGATAATAATTAATAAAAAGTGTTCTGACGCTGAATAAGAGGTGAAACCAGGCAGATTGGAAAATAGCAGCGGGGACCTTTCTGCTCCACCAAAATTATCCTCCATAGTTAGGTAGGGAATAAATCACGTCAACTCTGGGTTCCTGTAAGTTGGGGTAAAGTAAGTCCAGGTATTACTGTATTAAAAATAATAATTTACATTACATCGACGTGTTCCTTTGTTTTCATACTAAGTACAAAAAAAATCAAATGTGAATCATTAATTATTATGCAATGTAATTACACCAATGGCACTTAGGCGTACACACGAAGCACTCAATTCATTTAGTTGGCTATTATGCAATTTACTGATATAGGTTAAAATGGGCGCAACTACCCCTTTGTAGGTGAGAATGGAACTACACCCGCTAATGGATAATCGAATAGCCATAAACCTTGATTGACACATTCAATATACTGCTACAAGAATTCGAAGAATTGTGAAATCAATTATTAGAAAAATTGGAAACGAATTCACACTTTATTGTTGGGTTGGTACACAATAGGTCAGCAGTCGCCACGGTTAATGTTTAGGAGCATTTGTTAATTATGTATCAATAAATATTAAAAAATATGTTGTTACAATACTATAACATTATGGTGTTTACGTGCTCCTTAGTCTAATAAATATATACGAGATAAAACTCTGTTTATACCATGCTTAATAACGATACGCGAAAGTTTTCAAGAATATATGGATGTCTCAATGTCTATACGTCTGGATCTATTATTTGTTGCTCTTCCACGCAAAAAGTACTGAACGCAATTGGATGATATTTACTAGAAATATCGATGAGGTAGTAGATTAATATGTTGGGTACTTTTTCCCCAAAATAACGGGAACGCAGTCTTAGGCAATAGGTAGTAAATTATAATTAAATTATTTTAATTCATTGGAGATTAAATACAAGATCTTAGTTTAATCAATTTGTAGGTCATCGTATCAGGTGCTGGATAAACAATCCAACTCGATAATAATTGCAAACGGGTAAAGGCCGCGTGCGCATCCATTATGGAGTCACGAAGGCTGCGCAGACGCAAGCCGCTGCCCTGCGGGATCGTCACAACTAATTAAGCAAGGTACTCGTAATTCCCTAGAGCTATGCGTAGCTATGGTCACTGTACCATTGCAACGCAACTGACATATCTTGAAATGGATTGCGGTAGTAACGAGTCACGCATAATATTGGCCAATGCCTTAGGTGTGTTTGGTGGCGGCCAGGCCAGATCCCCAACAATACTCATAAGTACGTAATGAGGCAGGTATACCTACCTGCAGTTCACACAGCATGATGAACTTGGTTAGATATATCGCAGTCTGTTAGGGCATCGGCAGTTCTTTCCGTCTCAGTGTCCTGAAGGTAGAGGAAATGGATCGGCCTTAAGTCGCCCTACAGTAGATGCGCAGGATGCACACGCAACCCATGCCACGTTATATAACAACATTTACATACAAGTGACATTCTGGGCCAGACTTAGTTCGTACGAGTAATTAAAATACCGACGAGTCTTAAAATGGGTCTGTAAGTTGGATAACATCTCACTATTCCCTGATAACTCGTTTGTTAGGCATAAGCAGACTTCGCTAAATAGACAGTGTAGTTATAAGTGTGACAAAAACTTAATAAATCCCTACATATTGGAACGAAACAGAAAGGGGTAAGAGTAAGTAGGTATTAGAAAAATTCTAGTTGAGGCTGATAATTATGACGTGTTTTAAATAATTTCAAAAACGTTATCTCCATTTACAATCAGATAATGGCCAATAAATTGAAAAATAAGCTCTTCTAATTAGTTCACAGATAAAATGGTTATTTTAGATTAATTACTTGATTACTTTTTTGTGGTTTTCAAAAACATATTTAAAAAACATTAATTTCTATAAATTCATATTTGGACACCAAATCTAAATTGTTAGCTATGTACAAACTCAAACCAATTTTTGCAAGATATCCAGACACACATACAATGTACTTTCTTGAGCCGTTTCAGATATTCATCTGGTGCCTTTTCTATTCTAATAGTAACACTCCAAGTTCAGACTGAAAGCGTGATCAAACTATATGAAAAATTATCGGAGACCGCTTTCCATCTTCTATCCCTTTCTATCCACGGGATATAGTTCCTCAAACGTATAAATGTAAATCGGTTAAAGCTGTCTCTTCTGCCGCGCGCATTATTACCTACGTCTGATCCCATTAAAAATCCGTTTCCGATTACGCAATTACGTTTAAAATTAATTTTGTTTTATTATGGGCCCTGTGTAAATACACATTACTAGATATAACTGAATTATTCCTTGGATATTATTTTCTTTTTTTTCGGAATATCTAAATTCCAGCGAAGTGCAGTAAACAATTATTTTTATTTTCTATTAGGATTAGATATATATAAGGGATTAATACTCCAAGGACGTTTGCAAACCGGTAGGCACTTTGCTAGTAATTGAAACCGCAATTTATTTGTTTACTGATTACTTTTATCAGCTTCTCTACAGAGCATACATTTATCTAACGCTGAACATACCGTGATGTCACTGCGCCTGCGCCAAAGGATTATAAACATTTTTCTTAGCAAACAAAAATCTCTTACGATAACGTTGATAGATAACGCATCATTAGAGTAGTAAAATTATTTCATGAACTTGAGCTTTATAAAATGAGACCTAAATTCCATGATTGATTTAAACAGTAAGAGTCTAATACTTATTACTAAGGGTGCACAACGTACCTCATTTTATATTAGGTACCTATCTTTGAATTTTTTTGAGAAAACCAAATTAACTATAACAAACGTTTAAATCTCGCCGATGATACAATCATTAAAAGGTAGTAATTATCATCACGTCGTAATGAGTGCTTTCCATGTTTACCTACACAGCGTGAAATTATCGCGCGATCATCATAGCACACACCGAAATGAAAATCATCAACTGACGGATGCCACGCTCCAACGCTTCACATAATATTTTGTCAGACCCAACTGAAATTAACTACCTACTCCGACGCTTTTTTCCTCGAAGTTATCATTATCATTAGCTGTCTAGTAATACCTACCTACTTGAAAAGCTAAATAAGATACATCCGCTAATGATTTCGCAGAACCGTCGACAAAACAATAAGAATAACCTAACATTGCAGACCTCTTCTTAACCTAGGAATTTTCCTACAGATTTAATAAAAGACAGAATTGCTATAACCAAAATCAAATCCAATTAAGTTAAAAGACGCCAGTTTATGCGGCCTTTCTTGATCAATCTAGAGCGTTTGATCTGGTTAGGTATGATATTCTTTGGCGTAAATTGATAGACACTGGTGTTCCGGGTGATATAACCAATATTATCAAATATTGGTATGATCATCAAACTAATCGGGTCAGGTGGCTAGGAGAGGTCTCAGATGAGTACGGGTTGACGTGTGGAGTGAGACAGGGGGGATTGACGTCTCCTTCACTCTTTAACCTATACGTGAATGGGCTGATTGGTGAGTTGAGTGACACTGGAGTAGGCTGCTCAATCGACGGTCAATGTATTAACAGTATAAGTTATGCAGATGATATGGTGCTGCTCAGCCCATCAATAGCTGGGCTCAGAAAGTTGATAGGTGTATGTGAGGAGTACGCCAAAGTACACGGCCTTGTGTATAATGTTAAAAAAAGTGAACTACTCGTGTTTCAAGTCAAGGGTCGTAAACTGGGGGACGTGGCTCCTGTGCTGCTTAATGGCATCGCTCTTACTAGGGTGATAAAGTTCAAATACCTCGGTCATGTGGTAACTGAGGATTTGAAGGATGATAGCTAAATAGAAAGAGAAAGGAGAGCGATGGCGGTCCGCTGTAACATGTTGGCCCGCAGATTCGCACGGTGTAGTTTAGAGGTAAAGATAACTCTTTTCAAAGCATTTTGCCAAATTCTGTACACATGCAATCTGTGGGTCAACTACACGCAGCGGGCCATCAACGCTCTCGGAGTTCAATATAATAACGCGTTCAGGGTGTTGGTGGGGCTCCCGCGGCACTGTAGTGCATCAGCGATGTTCGCGCACGCGCACACAGATGGCTTCCACACTGTGCTGAGGCGCCGTATCGCCTCGCTGATGTCTCGCGTGCGCCGGAGCCCTAACAACATCCTGAGCGTGCTGAGGGATAAATTAGACAGCCCCCTCGTGCAGCACTGGGTGCAAACTCATGCGCATATACCTTTTTTTTTTTTTTTTTTTTTTTTTTTTTTTTTTTTTTTTTTTTTTTTTTTTTTTTTTTTTTTTTTTTGTTTCCCAGGGGAAATGCCCACGCACCGTCACTCTCTGCCACGGGGAGACAGAGAGTGGTGTGTCGGACTCGAACCGACTAAAACCCCTGGGGTGGTCCTTCTCGGCGCTTATGTAGGGGGGGGCTGGGATCCGCTAGGCGATGCTACTCAATCCCCCCCCTGGATGCGATATACCTGGAGCCCCGGAGGGCGGCAAATACCTTCAATAGTTTGTAAATTACTAACATAGTTTTGTATTTTGTATACTAACAATAATATGGACAATTAATTAGTCTGCAATAAACGTATTTTATTTTTATTTATTTAAAAGGGTTCACTTTAAAGCACTGGCATTCATTTATATAGGTTGGTTACCTAGACAAGAAGGAGGATGGTGACACATCACCATAAATAATATTTGTTTTACTACTATTATTTTAATTTTGGACATTAAGTGCCTATCTACGTTTTCAGGCCTTATATACTATAAAAGATAAACATTTGATTCGATTCTAGCTGAAAAACATACGTTAAAAATTCACAATTTTCAAAATGATGTAACATGAACGTTTTTACCCTGTAAACGTGCCACAACTAGGCACTAATTGAGATCGGCATCCACCATACAGCCTACTCGTGGTACGGATTAGTGCAAGGGTGTCACTAACGTATTGTTAGTGTCCAGTACAATTTATTTATGCAATAAAAATACATCAACAAATAAACACAACTTGCTTTTCAAATTCAAATCCGTTTTGTAGTTTTGTGAATAAGGCATCTGGTAATTTTTTTGTGAATAGAGTCTTGACTTCAAAGGATTGAAGTTATCAGTTGAACTTGGTACACCCGTATATAATTTACCTATTATAATAATAACTAGAAAAAATTATATGGAATACTTGCAGTAGGTACGTAGTTATATTATACCCACAGTGTCCAAGCGAAAGTTTGTCTGGGTCTAAAGATATGTGTTATTTTTTCAAGTAAAAACAACTACAAAATCGATTTAAATGAAATTTGATGTAAAGCCAAGATACCTGATAGTCAGTGGCGTGCACACAGTTTTAAGACAGGGTAGGCAGAAAATTTCACTCACCAAAAACACTTTGGTTTTGGTTCATCGTCTTGTCGACTGATTTATTTATTTATTTATTAGGTCTACCAACGCTTATACACACTAATACTTACAAATTAACTATAGCCCATGTTATTAAAATTTAAAGTGTGATAACCAATTATAGGTAAACACTACATGACTACTGATAATGTAGGTAATTGCCAAATGCCAGCTCAATATCCATAGATTGACTGATTTTATAGACATATCAATTTACGGATATCCGAAGTGGCCTTTCGGCGCGTTTGTATGATGTTTTGTAATGTTTGTGTGATTTGCAAAATTTAAATGAAAGCAGTGAAAAGATGGTGGTGTAAGTATAATTTTTTATTTTTTCAATACACACACCATCTAAACATCTTTCACAGACAATATTATCAATTTTTCACTCTATTAACAACGATAAATCCTAAATATCTGAAAGCGTAGTCACAAACACAACACAAATCAAACAATATTGTAACTTTTGACTATTGAAATTAGTAGTAAAAAAGAGAAATATAATACGACAAAAAATATTGCCATCAAAATGTATAAAACTTAATGAAACAATGTTACTTTCTAAAATATTTGCATTGCTTATCAAACTTTCATTCGGAAATGTTCGGTAAGAGTCGTAATTTTTCGTGTTACCTATAAGGAATCTACAAAAAAAGACACTGGCTTTTTATGCAGTTGTGTGCGTGATTTTTGTCATTGTGTGTCAGCAAAGCCCACGTAGCTACAGGAACGCACATACATTAAATCCGCATGACCGCGACTTACCACGAGAGCACACATACAAAATTTTAGAGATTCATAGTTTGTGTCTTTGCCGTGGCTAGGGCACGCAAGGGCGAGACGGCGCTAGTGCAGCGCGAATCGGTGATGCTAAATAATCAAATTACATGTCGATCTTATCTTATTGATACCACCGGCAATCGATCGGTGGAGCTAATTTATGATTTAAGTTTTTATGTTATTTTGTTTATTGATAAAATAATATTGGATCTATTATCAGACCTAGGGTAGGCAGTGTCTTTCTGTCTTTATGAAACGCACGCCACTGCTGATAGTTTGCTTTTTATCCGAAGAAAATAAGATAATAAACCGAAATAATGGGAACCAAGTCGCAATAGCTGGTGTATTAATAATTGTTACTAACAAATCATAAAGCAAAACAAACCTTGACATTGTTCTCCGGCATAACGCCGGCTGCGGCTCATAAAATATTTCCAATCGTATGAAAAGCACAATAGCGTACAAATAATGTCGTAATGGCAAGACTAAGGAGCTGGCACGGATTAAGTGTTTCCACGTTACGAGCCAAGCGAGGTTTTACAGCAGCGCTATGTACACAAATCATCACGACTGTTTACGACCGCGTCTGCTATCGATGAACGCCCCCAATGATTCTGCATGTGCAGCGTTTACAGTTGTTCAAACTAGCTCTAACGACATGAAAACCGAGCCAAAACTCGAAACGATAAAAATCATTGCATCCTTTTTTAACGTCATTGTATCTGTAATAGATTCTATTTTGTAGTACATACGAAATTAAAGCATCCAAGTATTTAACCCATATTTACAACAGTCAAAGCAGAAAATCAGTCGCAGCTTTATTTTCCTAAAATAGTTTGTAAAAAGCTTACTAAGCTTTCGAACTTGAACTTGCGCAAATAGCAAGGTTACGTTATAATTTTCATTAAATCTTTTGTAAATTTGTGGTAGGTTGGGTCTTTAACCTTTTCGCAGAAAGACCTCAGTATTTGACGCCATGCCAAGAAATAACTGTTTATGCTTTGAATATGTGATACTTTTTACCAAGTCAAAAACTTGTTGCGATAGACATCTTGATACACGGGTAATGCAGGTAGGTCGCGCGTGCGTTGTTGTAATTTTTTTGTCAACTAATTACATGATATACCTACCTATATTACTTTTACTACAGAATATATTCAAACCTGTTGGGCTTGGTAGGTAAAAAGCGGCCTCTTAGACTGATTTAATCGAATATTAGCAACCCAATGAAGCTTGTTTATTGAAGATACCACAGTATATGACAACCCATAAACGACAGCAATTCATAATAATAATAAGAATACATATTATAAAACGAACTCGCATTACACGTGTCTGGTTTCAAAGGTCAATCAGACAATCAAAAGAAGGGGTAGTAATATCTACCTTGTTTTGTTTGTGTGATGTTTATTTACATAAGAACGTAAGATAGACCCTAGCAGTATTCCCAGATTGGAAACTCACAGATAAACATAAGCAAGCTCAAATCAGTAATTTTTCATTGGTATTAAGAATTTAACAAAGGTTGCTTGCAAATGTTATTTGTTAAAGTTGTGTATTTTGATTTCATGGAAATAATACCAAAACTAATTTTTTACTTAAAGTCGTAAAACTCTGATAAGATATATTTGATCTGGCTTATAAAAGGACATTCTGCTTTAAGAAAATTAAATTACAATATAAAAAAACAATTATTAATACTTTTTCTTTTTCATGGCTAGATGCTACGATGCTTTAAAGACTGTTTGGAACAGATACTAGTATTTATGGGCATGTCAACTTCGACTTACTTAATCGTGATAATACCTCAATTCATATTGGTTGGTACTTATGGTAGCGCTCGGTACTCCCACTTATATAAATCAGCTGGACGTCCGTGCACTGACTTGATACTGCTTTACGTTAGGAATTCGTTCCGTGCATATCATTTCAATGTTTACAAGTAAATTAGATTCGAGACACACTCCGAATGTTAACCACCTGTTATTCAACATACTCATGACTGTCTAATTATTATGTAAAACGGAATAATGTATTTAGAAACGCATTTTTTGCAACATACGTTCAATATAACGAGCATGAATGTCGTTATGCTAAGCCCAAAACTAAACAGATTTAAGCATACGTTTTGTTGTTTCCCCAACGGTGTAGAATCATTTTAACATTGTATTGAATTTTTAAAATATTGAAAAGTCTCGCCAGTTTGAACTGCACTCTTAAACATAACATTTTTATTGCGGTATTTGGAAGTAAAAATACTTTCATGGTTAAGTTCGTTTATTACTTACTTAGTTACAATCCGCCCTTCGCCTTGAACTATCGACGGCCTAATGCCCCAGTACATGTCATTTCAATAATGAACTCCATTATTTAGTTATAATCATAGTGTTTCGATAAAGCTCTTAAAGCTTTTTTCTAACACTAGCCAAGGTCCTATTGACGGCCAACATCGAGATAATAATCTAAGTCAAAAGTGATAAAGTTGTAATTTGTTTGGAAAGAACATTCATTCATATTTACAACACGTTGATGATGCTATACCGGCCATTAGAGTCTGGAATACAACAAACACAACATTTGATTGTGCTTACATGAGTTTTATTTTATTTAGTTTAGTATTAGTGTATTGGCCTAAATTAAGAGTAATTCACCAACAATTTGAAAAATAACCCATTACATCGATGGTTAGGGCTTCTGTCTGCTAAACCAAGGGCCTTGAATTCTATCCTCCCCTCCCCAGATAAAAAAAAGATCTTCAACTAGCCTGCACAGACGAGGGACCAACCATAAAACAGATTCCCTACATCTGATGACAAAATTAAATCGTAGAAGACAAGAGACAGCGGTTCGACACAGGGCACAGGCTTCGACACAGGCTTACGAAAGACTTTTATCAAAGAATGATTGAATGTGTTCCACGATTATCAATCTAATTTCATCAAATGTTTCTATTTGTACTTCAGTCATTATCTAACTGATGTACTTACTATCGATCGAAGATGATGAATTACTTACTGCTTGGCACCAGTAGCTACAAGACTCTTACAAAAATATAAAATAGAATTATCTCCAACTCCTATCTACTCAATGATTAATCACTGTAGTTTGCTTAGTCAGGTTACCTACATTTATTTTTTTATGTAAGTAGACAATAACGCCTACGTACCTATAAGTACAAAACATTCTGTACTTATTAAAGAGCGTATCCATTAAAAACCTTCCCAAAAACAGGGATTAACTTAAATGGCCTTTTGTGTTTCAATTCTGAATAAAATTGGTAGTTTTTATGGCCAACCAACAGGTAAGTTCTGAAATTCTTGTGACGCTGATAATAAGAATTTAAATACTTCGGTGACTAGTACATCGGATGCAATTATTTTATTCAAATGCAGCATAACTTTACTGCTCACTCATGACGACACCAACTCCAGTGTGCAGTAATAAAACGTTTATTCCCGATGTGAGCTCTCCTCATAATCAGATGTAGGCTATGATTTAAAACGTAAACCTAAATGCGAACTGAATTAGTTGAGTGGGCATTGAAATAAGTTGGCACAAGTCCACAGAGGGGGTGTCCAACAAGGTTTAGGCTGCTCGCCGTGACCGTCGCCATAAAAGCGACTCTTCATACTGATGCACATTATGCATCTCCTTATTTGCCTTTATAAGTATGTTTGTAGTACCTTGGTTTTTTAAGTCGACTAATGAAGTTACCCACTGGGCAATAGTATAAGAAATAAAGAAATGACTTTTTATTTTCCGTAATTCTATGGTTACTTCCAACCGCGACTCTACATACCTGCATGATTTTACAGATAACAAGTAGGTGACTCGTATGAGAATAAATAAATAGGTATAAACGATAGACTGATATAGTTTACATAGAAATATAACAGTTTGAGGTTTCTACTTGCTAAATAAATCCATTATATGTACCTATTAATATTAATTTAAAATAATTATACACTCTCAACTGAAAATGTACCCTGTTTATTAATCGGTCTGCGAACGTTAAAACATTATGTTCATACATAAAGTTGGTATGGAGAGATAAACTTACTTTTTTTAAATATTGATACAACAAAAAAAAACAAAGTAAATTGTAATGTGTTAGCAGCAGTTCCAAGAAATAAATAACAGCCTAATTCAGAATGCCAATCAATTCTGGTGTGATAATTCGCTAACTGATAACATACCTAATTTTGTTGATGCACTATTTCATCACTAAATCACATTGTTAAGATAGTAAAAACGTTCTAATAAAGTTTATCGTTATCAGAACAGATGCTATCTGTAACGTTCTCAAACAAACTTGAATGAAAGGTGACACCCAATTTAATAACTACAGATTATATTTTATTATTACTTATTCCACTTATAATGTATCTATTCTCATATTATCCTTTTTAATCGATTCGTTTTCGCTGTTTTGCTAATATATACTTATGTAACACAATGATCTACAATTTACACGTTTTTCCTTATCAAAATCTATATTAATCTAGCAATCGAATAATTACATAGTATCTCAGGTAAAATCATAGTATATAATAGTGTAATAATAAAATATTAATTAAGTTTTAATTCTACCCCATATAAAATGGAGTAGAAATGTTCTGAAGTGTAGACCACACTCGCTTTGGCAAACGTAGCTCAGACTTCCCCCAGCTATATATAGTGACGATATACGAAATGTTATTAATAGTAAAGATTGGAATCGAAGAGCTTGAAAATTAGCTCTGTGGCCTTTTATTGAAGAGACCTATTTTTAAAAGTGGATGTTAAGAGTCTTAATGATGATATGGGCCCGTAGTGGACAGAACCCTGTATTTTGAAAACCATTATATGATCCAAAAATTTGCTTGAAACATCTTTATTCCATTACGAGTGTTATTGTGAAGATTCAAATTTATTTAATTTTGTTTTAACATTGGTAACTACTATTTCCATCAGAGCGGAAGTGCAGCAGACCTTGGAACTATGACGCTCTATTACGGTTATCTATTCCAAAACCCGTGACATCACAAATTTGGAACACTCATTAACACCTAGTATTGTTGGTCCATCGAATGCCCGAAAGCCGTCTCCCTACTTCCCGTGGATTGTTCGAACTGAACAAACTATGCGACATTCGGAGCGTGTACCCTCAAGTCACGTAATTAGCGTAATTTGTGTCCGACAATCACATACTCATTTCCCTATTACTGCCATTACACTTAGTGGTGAATTATTGCTGAGCCATCGCTCTTTGTTGCCGCCAACAGCACAAAACCTGTCGGAGAACTGGTTCGGTGAAAAATGTAAATTGTTCAACCAATGGTATCTGATTGGAGCATCTAACGACGTGTAACGAACGCGCCTCCACAAAAGGGTGCCGTAGGAGGTTTCAAATGAGTGCGTTTATTTTCTCACATGCTTTTGGAGCTATTGTTCTTTTATAAATTACACTATGCCTATTATGATAGCTTTGGAATACAATCTACATACTAATTTTAATAAATGATTCATGTTTTAAATTGTAGACGTTATCAAATAAGTATGTAACCGCCACTATACGGTACTAGATAATGTGTACGCACTTGAGGGTGCAATTAAACATTGCTATTAAAACAACCTATTTCAATAAAATAATCTATTCGTTCATTAGACAACCGCAAAGTGTCTGTTACATATCTGCCTAGGCATTTGCGGAAAATTTATGCAACTTAATTTTGCGGAAAACAAATGATTTATCATTTAAAATAATTGTGGATACTTGTTGGTCCAAGATCACTTTAGATACCTACGTAGGTGACTATTGTTTTCAGAATGAGTTGTCTTGATACAATGTTTGATTTGTTGGACAGAAAAATGGGCGAACTAGGAGCGAAACTGGGTCTGGATGAGCTGGCAGGAGGAGCAGCTGGCATCAGCAAGGCACTACTCGCAGAGTTCATTGGTAAGTACTTACTTTCTGTGGTCCCAGTAGTACTACTGGTAGTTGCGAGGATGACGAAGAGAGTATAAGGCCCAAATTACTAAAATTTGTGCCTACCTACCCACTGACAGCACATCAAAAAAGTTTATTTTGAAAACGACAAAAAGACATGTTCGCACTAAGAATAGGGAATGTATAATAAATCTATGTGCGCGCATGATTTTACATAGATTACATGGATCTATGTATATCTAGGTGCTTATTACCTACTCTTATGCCGTCTGTCATGACCATTGCGATGAATAATCAACGCTGTTAGAGGGATAGCCTTTGAAGCCAGAAAGAATACAAAATGCGCAGCTATTTACGTCACCTCAAAAATATTGTTTTCGAAGGAAAATCTGTAACGAGGGTTGAAGATAACGGCCTATATGGGATATACAGGCATATACAGGCGTATACGAATATTGGTTGAACCTCATTGCTGTTAGGTATGGTACTGTAAAATGACTGAACCAGAACCACCACAGCAACACAATATGGTCTAGAACTTATCAGGACACCACTTGCTACCAGATAGATATCAAGTGTCCGCTGGGTTAGCAAGCAGGTCCTAACGAAATAGGACCGTTAAAGTAGGTATGGCTTTGATTATGTTAACTTGATACTTCTCTGTACAGGGAATCTCTTACTGAACCTGTTCGGGTGCGGAGCGTGTATCAACATCGCGCAGGGCTCCACAGCGGCGCCCGACATCGTCCTCATCGCGCTCGCCTTTGGTCTCGCCGTCTATGCTTCTGTTTCCGTAAGTATTTACAAGAATCGAATCCAGTAGTATACTGCAGGACTACCCCTTTAGAATCCCTGGTGATAGTAGAGAGATTGCCGTTGCATTAAGAGCGCCAAACCACAGCTGAGTGAGGGCATGGCCCCGGGCCGCTCCTGCATGCTCGTGGTAGAGCCAGTTCTAAACCTTAACCTAGGTGGAGTGAGAGTCCGAGGTGTGCAATTCCTGCATGCCTCGGTCCCGTCGTCCGCCCCCCCGGCGTGCTTGTTTTTGGTGGTCGGGGGAGCTCGCTGCTCTTCGGGCCAGGACCGTAGCAGCTCGTAGGGCCTACACTCGGAGCCGGCGCCGGGCAGTTCGTGACCTCGAAGGTGAGGCCCGACTTTACGAGGCCTACCTCGAGGTCAAGAAACGGTTCAAGGCGGAGATAGGCACCGCCAAGGACCGCGCCCGGTCCGAGATGTTAGAGGGTCTCGACCAGGATCCGTGGGGGAGACCGTACAGGGCCGCACGGAATCAGTTGCGCCCAATTGGTCCCCCACTAACCGAGACCCTCGAGCCGGGGTTGCTTACCAGTATCGTCCGGGCTTTGTTCCCGGACAGTGACCCCGGCTTCGTCCCGCCGGTCATGGGTCTTTCGGGCAGCTTCGGGCCTATTGAAGAGCATTGCCCTCCGATCACGGAGGAGGAATTTAGCACGGTGGCACTCTGCCTCCGTGCTAAGAAGACGGCGCCGGGACCGGATGGGGTCCCGGCTAAAATTGTGGCCCTGGCCGCTGTGGCCATGGAGGCCAAAATGAGGGAACTTCTCGACTCTTGCTTTCGAGTCGGGAAGTTCCCAACCGTTTGGAAAGAGGGTTTGCTTTGCCTCCTCCGAAAAGAGGGGAGGCCTCAAGACTCTCCATCAGCTTACCGGCCTATAGTGTTACTTGATGAGGCCGGTAAGCTGTTTGAGAAGATAATTGCCCAACGGGTGAACGAGCATCTCCGAAAGGTTGGCCCGGACCTCTCGGATGCCCAGTTCGGGTTCCGGACAGGGCGATCTACAATTGACGCCCTGTCCAAATTAAAGTCGGCCGTGACGGAGTCGCGGGAGAGGGGGGAGGGTGTTCTGGCGGTGTCATTTGACATCGCCAACGCCTTCAACACCATCCCCCACTCGACCATTTTGGGGGCGCTTCGTCACCATCGCGTCCCCTCATACCTAGTCACCCTCATAGGGGACTACCTCACGGGTCGGAGTGTGTCCTGCGTTGGTAGGGATGGGGTCCTACGTGGCTATAGTGTCCGGGCTGGGGTTCCACAGGGGTCGGTGTTGGGTCCGCTTCTGTGGAACATAGGGTTCGACTGGGTGCTTCGGGGCGCCCTTCTCCCGGGCACGGGTGTCATTTGTTATGCCGACGACACCCTGCTGACTGCCCGGGGGAAGGACTTTGGTTCTGCGGCCCGTCTTGCGGCCGTGGGGGGGGCGCTTGTTGTCCGGCGCATTGAGAGCCTCGGGCTCGGGGTGGCGCTCGAGAAGACCGAGGCCATCTACTTCCCGGGGCCTCGGCAGCGCTGCCCTCCCGATGCCCATATTGTCGTTGGGGGCGTGCGCATTTTGGTTGGAGCCCAGATAAAATATTTGGGCCTCGTCCTCGACGCGAAGTGGCAGTTTGGCCCGCACTTTCGGGCCCTGTCACTTCGCCTATTGAGAGCGGCAGATTCTCTGTCCTGGCTGATGCCGAATATTAGGGGCCCAAGGGCCAAATGCCGGCGCCTCTACGCCGGCATTCTTCGCAGCATGGCCCTGTATGGTTCCCCCATCTGGGCTGATTCCCTCGTCAGGACAGAGAATGTGAGGTGTTTGCGCCGCCCCCAGAGGGCGATCTCCCAAAGGGCTGCGCGTGCGTATCGCACGGTCGGGTTCGCTGCTGCGTGCGCAATCGCCCAGACGCCGCCCTGGGAGTTTGAGGCCCAGGCGCTGGCAGCGGCCTATTGTTGGCAGGCCGCCAAGAAGGCCTCCGGGGAGCGCTACTTCCCGGAGGACCTGACGCGTGTCCGGCGAGAGGCGCGGGACCACATGCTTCAAACGTGGTCTCGCAGCCTCCTAGAGTGTCCGGCGAGCCGGTGGACCCTCGATGCGCTCGGGCCAGCAATAATTCGCTGGCTCGAGCGCAGGTTGGGCTTCATTACGTTCCGACTGGTGCAGGTGCTGTCCGGCCACGGCTGTTTTGGGCAGTACCTGCACCGCATCGGCCGCGAGGAGTCTCCGTCGTGCCACCATTGCGGCGCGGCGGAGGACACAGTAGGGCACACGTTGTTAGAGTGCCCTGCCTGGCATGCGCAGCGCGCGGTTTTGCGCGCATTGGTGGGGCCGAATTTCTCACTCCCCAGCATAGTCGACGCTATGCTCGGGAGTGAGACGGCATGGGTTGGGATGGCCTCCTTCTGCGAAGATGTTATGTCGCAGAAGGAGGCCGCAGAGCGGGAGCGGGAGGACGACCCAACCGCTCCCGCCTGCCGCCGAAGAAGGCGGCTGAGGGCGCGGCGCCAATATGACCGCGCCGAGCGTGGGGACCGGCCGGCTGATGGTGTGAGGGCACCTCAGCTGGCATTGCACCGGTCTCCACTGCGAGGTGGGGATGGTCCCGTTGGACCGGCCATCCCCAGTCTCCCCCCGAACACCGTGGGGGGAGCAGACGGAGCCGCGTAAGCGGCTTTTCCGCCGGCGGCGCTGTGGAAGTAAAGGCTGAGCCGATTTCCCACAGCGCCGCCACTAAGGCGATGAGGTCCACCGGGGGGTTTTAGTGGGTAGCCTGGGTTGGTTGGTAGGTAGGAGTCCCACACACGCCGTCACCCTCCCTCAGGGTGGCGGTACGGTGCATCAAGCATTTCCCCCCGTAAAAAAAAAAAAAAAAAGGTGGAGTGAGAGTGATTCAACATTTTGACTCGCCTAGTGACCTAAAGCCTAAGTCGACACTCTACTCCACTCCCCCAGGGCCGGTTGCCTTTTAGATATAAATACAATAGAATAAAGTATCTATTAAAACATTAAAGAAAATAACTTAATTATTTAAAAAGTTGTCAGCAGAGTTTAACTAAAAAATCGAAGGTCCGTGGGGAGATCAATCTTACTCCACTGCCTTAACGTAACAGTATCAGCCAACAGTACTAGATGGCTTCTTTTGCACTCGAGTAAGTAGCTTCAGCCAATGTCGAGTTTAGCTAACATCGCCTTACTCTAATAAAACTTTGAGGCTGATGCTGTGCCAAGGCTTGGTTCTGTTTCTGAAGCAGGATGCTCTTCCTAATGAAATATGTAGGACGCGGCAAGTTTGTTACTATAATGGAACGAATGCCCCAATCTCTGCAACTCGGTAAAAGAACAAGACCGATCGGAATATTATCCACATACTTAATCCCGATTATTTAGAAACACGATTTTTAGTCTCACAGCCGAACGTCACTTACATGGTAATTCGTTACTTAGGATTTAAATCAACGACCTCTTCAAGACAGGGTCATGGTCTACCCTTGTACTACCTTCCTACAACACATTAAGAGCAATCTTATCGCTATATTCATCTATCACTTTTATCTTTGACGTTACCGTTAGCACCTTTTTCTTACACGGTTACGCACCTTGACGTGTGTTACACAATGGGAAAAGTAGATCGTAACCGAAATTATTGGTGCTTCCTTTAATATTCGTATTTTTCTCTCTTTTAAGAAACTATCTCTGCCTACCTAACTTTTTGTGTTACATGATTAAATCATTTTACCTATAATAAACAAATGATAACACAATACCACCACAAGTAAAGTACAATGATTTCGAGTGTGAGTGCGAACTAATTTGATTTCTTTGATCTTGTTTTAATTTAATTCGACTATTTAGATACTTCTTAGGCTATATGCCGTTGTTGAAGTTTTAGGCACAGTAGAAGTCCAATTATTATGTTATAAAAAGGATTTACTTTTAAATTAGCATATTATAATGTTCATCACACATTTAAAACAATGGAGTATGTTTTTAAGCCCCCTACTACATAGTCCAAGACAACTCTTATTTTACGAATATTGCTTACCAAAAAACTTATTTACCGTTTACAAATTAATTAGGTCACTTACTGACTTACACTTCTGAAAATGAAATGTACATAACGTTTTGTGATAATTAATGTCCCAATTATTGAAAATTAAATTGTTTGAAAATAAAATACTGTATCTGTGTATTTAGGTTCGTAATTCATATTTGTAAAGCCCACATAATGCTAAACAGAAGGAGATAACGGCTTATCATTGTTTCACGCTACGCATATAAATACCTACGCTATGCCAGTGGATTATGAAAAACCTCGTGTGTTAGAAATTATATCAAGAAATTATTTGTAGTATTTACAATGTTTCGAAATTCATCGACTAATCTAATCCTAAGCAGATATTTAAGCTATCCCCTGATAAATGATGATTACTTATGGGTAAATAATAATTTAATGGACCTTAATGCTGATAAGTGTCATCTTATTCGATTCATTAAATGTAAAACGCAGTCTAACTACACTTATCACATTGCCGGGAACGCGCTCAAAGAAGTGGAGGACACTCTAGATCTAGGCGTGACATTAGACAAAAAGCTTCGCTTTCACAAACACATCGACGATATTACAAGCAGAGCCTTCAAAATGCTGGGGTTTGTGATTCGTAACTGTAGGGAGTTAAAGCCCGCCACCAAGATTTTACTTTACAACGCATATGTACGTTCGACAATTGAATACTGTAGCCCAGTTTGGTCGCCTCATTACGAAGTTCACATAAAAAGACTAGAAACTGTCCAGAAGAGGTTTTTATGGCATATTGCATTTCAATTAGGTTTAGCCAAACAATTACCTTCGTACGTCGATAGACTTTCACATTTCAAGATGTTAAGCCTAGCCGACAGAAGATTCATGTTGGATCAAATGTTTCTTTTTAAGACATTGAGGGGTGGGCTGGATTGCCCTGGTCTTTTGGAACAACTACAAATAAACGTCCCATTTAAATTACCAAGGCCAGGTAAATATTTGCCATTTAATATTAGCGGATCCAGAAGTAAGCTCGGTCACCACTCAATAATAAACAGATTGCAACGACAGTATAATGAGTACCAGAAAAGAAGCGGTGTTGACATCTTTTCAGATAGCCTTTATAAATTTAAAAAATATTTACAAGATTATTTTAAAAGGTAATTAACTTTAACTTTGTCTGAAATTAATTACCTCACATTTGCAAGTCGTGGCAGCCTGTAAATAAATCTGCACTTAGACTTTATTTCAAGTTTGTATGTAATGTTATTTTTTAGTGTAAGATTTGTTGGTTGTCCTAAATAGATAAATAAATAAATACTTTGATTTTACTTTAAAGTTCACTAGTTATTAATTAATATTTATAAATAAGTACTCTGTATCTACCAAAATGTAGTCAAATGTCATATAGTTTTGTAAAGTCCTCAACCACTGAAATAGAATCAACGTATCAATGGATAACATATCTAAGGTTTCTTATATTTCTACCAAATGATCTGAAAGTTTTGTTGAAATTTATCAGTACGATTTCAAATACACAAAGGTTATGGGAATGTTCTTCCTGTTAGCTTACAACCTTTCTTATCTTTACACACTCGTGAATTACCAAGATAAGAAGAATTAAAACGCGTCTTGAGTAGGGATGCAAACGATACATCGATATTTTAATACATCGATGTATCGTTCATAAACATCGATGTTAAAACATCGATGTTGAACTACAAGAAAACATCGATACATCGTTCATTAACAACGATGTTTTATGAACGATGTTTGACTGCAACGCCATCGTTATGTTTTGTACGTTACTATCATTCGTTCACGTGACGTGACCACATCGCCCCAACTAGCACCATTCTTGCTATGAAATATTTGCCAATAGTCGCAACATCTATCCCCAGTTATTTCCTGTAAGGTTTTTTACTGAAACTAGAGCTGTAATTACCCAAAAATGAAACCGGTTGGTTAGCAGTAGATTATATAATTATTATTTTTGAATTCAGCAATGAAATTAAATAGCAATAAATGTGATTATCTTTGTCTTTCTAGTATGGGTTTAATTTGTCGTTCTACTACTTTTCATATCCTAATACGTTATAGATGTATCATTTCAAGTAACTAATTGTTTGATATTATATGAAATCACGACAAAAAAAAATTTTTTCTCTGTAATTCAATGTTGTATTTGCTGACCCTGCTAGTAATTAAAGAAAACATCGAAAACACATCGATGTATCGCCCTAAAACGTCGATGTTTTCAACATCGATGTTGCACTTTAAAAAACATCGATGTTCCAGTATCGATGTTTTTTATGAACGATGTTGCATCCCTAGTCTTGAGTTCAAGGAACGTATTTTGAACAAAAAATATTGTAGGTACACTGCACACGCGCTGTTATCGTTTAGTGCATTCGAAAGTACATAAACAAATTACCCTTATTGCCTACTACACAATTTATTATGTATCTTTTACATAATAAATTATGTAGTCTACTCCATACTTCCCCTGTTTCACGGAACCTTATTGCACTGCTTTCTGGAATTACTGTTAGGTACAAACCGCTTACCTACTTGTTTTAAAATAATGTACCGGTTTGGAACGTCTAGCGAAATTAAAGCTACAGTAAAAAAGAAAACGTATATTTTTACTTTCACATATCAATTTAAGTTTTCATGTTTAGTCATTTGAAATAGTGTGGTAACAAAAGGATTACGTTTCTTTGCAATTGGCATTGGTTTTGTCTGTATATCTTTGTATCGATTTTTTAAGCTCCACATGGAAAAGAGCTATGCAATATGTGTTTTGGTAACCTCCTCAAATTTTACGATAAAAATTATGACATATGATGAGATCCATATAAACATGTTTATTGCCAGGACAAAACGTATCCTCCATGTTTTAGGCATTGGGATGCGCGTAACGACACACGTAAAAGATGTACAGCTTCAGGCCAAACTAGACGTAACGGCATAGTCAACAGCAGGCTGAGACCAATAGTTTTTAACCAGCTTTAAACAAAGAGAAAGTTCTAAAACATTTTTTTCTCTCAAAGTTCCAAACACTTGGCTGAGTCGGAACTGAACAACATGCTGATAAAGTAGATCACTGTAGTGGCGAGGTGACGAGATAGGAAAATAAAATAGACAATAAAGATAAATAGTCGCATCAAAGCTCTAAATTACCTCTCATTTTCGCAGGCGATAGGCCACGTTTCTGGCGGCCACATCAACCCAGCGGTGACCGCAGGCCTAGCAGCGACAGGGCGTGTTAAGCCCGTGCGTGCGATCTTGTACGTCATCGCGCAATGCGCAGGCGCCGCCGCCGGGTCAGGCCTGCTGAAGGCCTTCACGCCAGACCGGGCCGCCGGTAGCCTCGGGGTAACTGGCCTGGGCACTGACGTCACACCGTTGCAAGGCTTCGGCATTGAGTTCTTCCTTGGCTTCGTCCTCATCTTCGTTGTTTGTGGGGTAAGTTAAATGATATCTTCAACCACCACACAATAACATTTACAGTTTTGTCACGAGCCTCAGCAATTACATCATTATTATTATAAGGCCCGAGTTCTTCCTTAGCTCATGCTCATGTTTGTTGTTTGCAGAGTAGGTAAGTCATATCATCTCTAGGTACTGTAATGAGTATCCATACTTCTACGCTGAACTGCGCTTCTTTCAGTTTCGATATTGCATACCTCGATTCTAATGTCACTCCGACACCAGCTTGGACATTTAATTCTTTCTTGGCTTCAGTCTCATTTTTGCTGATTGTGAGGTGAGCTGCATCATCTCAACCTCTATAGTAAAGATCATGCCTTTATGACTATGACTATAACCTCTACGTTACACACGTCTCCCACACACAAGGCTATCGCAGTCGTCCTCATTTTCATTGTTTTGTATTGTGAGCGAAAGTACACCGTGAATGTTTAATAATTAGAGATATTTGGTTTGTCTTGGACAACAAGGCAGTACTTAATAATAACAAGCCATAAGAGTGTCGACAAGAACTCCGCCCCTGTGATGTTTTGATATATTATTCCTCTCTGGCGTCGCCCTTGGTACGACCACGCGACCGCTGTCGTCGTTTGTTTTGTGATTGATTAATTTTTACGTAGATTCTGATCGATGAAAATTCTTCCGAACTTTCGTCGTAGTTACTAACCTAACCTAACGTCCAAGTTAATTTAAACATTCAGTTACGAAAATTTAATATTATTGCACACACTTAAAATATATTTTAATTAATGTACTCTTAGAATATTCAATTTGATACATTCATTTTAAGACAAAACTAATATTGACAACCTTTTGAAGTGCAATGACCAAGGCAGTGGCCCAAAGCGCGAAAGGTCTCGGGGTTGATTCTCGGATATGTCAATATAGTGATGATTCAGATGTGTTATTTAGAAAACGATGAATCATCATTGAATACAATCGGTCATAACATCAAAATGCGTATCCCCGCCCTAATAGTATTGTAACTTTTGGTTACTTCTTCAAAATGAATATTAGCCCTTCCAAATACCGAAAGAAATCTCCATTTGGTAGAAATGCAAATACAAAGTCACTTTTTTGAGTATCTTCAGTAAGAACCAATCAAATACAGTTCCTGCGGTTCTGATTACATGTCATGAATTACTTAGCAACACGTCTAACGACTCCTACCGAGGTTCGTGACGAGGCATTATTAGCGCAACTCTAAACTATCTGCTACACTCAGATATTAAATACGATGACTTGGGAGCTTGCCGCTGCCATTTTGTATAGTCAAAGGCACGTCAGCTGTTTGTAAAGAGAGGTAGCGCATAGTGATTTATCGCTCGAACTGGAGCAGCCTGACTGGTGAAATACCTCCACCTTACAGAAGACCGTAGCCAAATAACAATCACTTTGGTGTTGCTGTGTTGGTGTTCCTGCGTGTGAGTAAAGTTTCAGGTGTACATTAGTAGCAGGGGTCAAGCCTTGAAGGTAAGGGCGACAAGTCCAGTAACGGCTTTATTATGCTGTACTCATTATCACTTAACATCAGGTGGGATGAGATCAATCTTCAAGTGCAATATTTAAAAAAAAGTCAGTCTGTACACTTTGGACTTTCTACCGCCCTTATGTCACGAGGGCTCTATCTAGCATAGATAGTAGTAATGTAACGAATATTCGTATTCGCATTCGCATTCGCGAATATTCGCATATTTCTTGACATTCGTATTCGCATTCGCATTCGCAAAAAATATGCGAATATTTTGCGAATATGTACATCCGAAAAAAATAGATAATGTCAATAACAAAAACAAAAAGATAAATTAAAAGGGAATACAAATTTCTTATAATATTAATCACAAAACCTCAAGCCTTCTGATTTGCATAGAATTGCTAATATAATTATTAATATTAATTATATTATTTTAATCACTATCAACAAAACTAAACGGAAGGTCTTCACCAATTTTTTTTTTGTCGAGGGTAAAATGCCTACCGCACCGTCACTCTTAGCGTCTCACAGAGAGTAGTGTGTCGGGCTCGCACCGACTAAAACCCCCTCGGTGGCCAACGCTGCGCAGTTGTAGGGGTCGGGATTCCTTACAGATTCCACACAGGCTCCCTACAATGCCTACCGCCAAGCGACCCACCTCGCCGCGCAAAACGCAGCTGGAGGGTGTCAGGTGGCCCCAACCCCTCGAGGGGTAACGGATGTCAGTCTTACCCCACGCCTGGCGTCTCCGGTCTCAGCAGCGGCTCCGCTGCCTATCGCCTCTGCGGACGCCCGAGACTCTCAATCCAGCTATTCCTCCGAGAGCCAAATGGAGTCCCGAGACTCACCGGCCGCGGAGGATAGGGAGGCCGGAAAACGTAATACCGTATCCTCCTCTTCCTTCGCGACCCATCCCGATTTGCGCCCCGCACGGCAGCGCGCCACTGCCGGGTCACGGAGGACAGGGATGGCGGCAACGACACACCGAGGTCCTCCTTTTCCTCCGCGATCCACCTCTGCACTTGCGGGCTTGCCGCAGAGAGCCACATGCTCTCCGCGGCCCAGCTCGGGATGCGTCTTCGCTTCACCCTGTGAGGTATCGGAGGCTGGGTGACAAGGCCAGCCTCAACGTCCCAGACCACAGGGTTACTGATTCTCCCCATCGTGACAACATGCGGACCTCAACGGGGGGAACGCAATCATCTCACCTATTGATTTATCAACTGCCAAGGACTTCATAGATTTATTATCCCACTGTTTCGTTTTATAAACAACTCTTGAAGCGACATTTTTTTAACCTCTGATGTAATATATTTCTGGGAAGATGTTGTAAATCTACTGAATGCTCACTGTTTTTCTTTTTGGCATTTTTCTAATTAACTATACCCGTAATTCGTGGCGCTATATTCAAAAGTAAACATTCGCATTCGCATTCGCATTCGCGAATATCAACGGCAGATATTCGCATCCGCATTCGCATTCGCGAATGCCTAAAAATTGATATTCGTTACATCACTAATAGATAGGTATTAATGTGATAAATATTTATGTCTGGTCTATTACTGACAGTTAGTTTTACATATAAAGTAATAAGACCCAGATTTTTACATATTCACAAATAACAACTGCATCAAATAACCTGGTTATAAAATATTTTTCTTAATAGCAAATTCCACTAAGAGCAAATAAACAAAAAGTTCCTAGGAAGAGAAAATTCCATCGCAGAATGCGTTTAACAATAGTTAAATAATGAAATTGAATTTCACCAAAATACTATGTAAACATAGGTAGATAACCATTATTGTAATTTGGTGGACATTGATGTATATTGATCATACACGCTAACGATGGTATATATTGAAAGTGTTACTGTTACCACCTAACCGATAATCTCATGGTTATGTTTTGAATTTCGATAGGAAATCGTTAAATACACATTAGCCGATAATTGTGTAGGGACACAAAAATATTCTTGGTGACATTGAATGTTTTATTATTGCTGCTTACTGAGTGTTGTGTACCTACTGCCTTTTCAATTTGCTTTATTTTGGGTAATATGTAGGTAAAATTTGGAAAACAATAATTGCTTACATGCGATCTCAATAATATTAGCTTAATCAAAGAGTCAATAAGAGCATCAAAATTGTTCTGAAGCTAATTACTATTCTTGGTAGGTCGATAAGTACATTCGTTATTCGTTCACTAAGCTACAGCATCGCGTGTTCAACTGCAATCCAATATTTCGTTCGCAAAATGAATAGCCAAAAGAACATTAACATTGTCAATAAATAAAACAAGGCGTGTTTGGGCATCAGTATTCGTATTATTTTGCATCTATTATTAAAAAGAATGTTATACCTACAACAATTCCTCCAATTCGTGCCAAATTGACACATTATCTAGGGATTGAGATCATTGGTGGCTCGTGACTACAAACAACAATTAACTATTTTAAGAATTTCCAGGGTTTACAATGTTGAAAAAACCGGCCAAGTGCGAGTCGGATTCGCGCACCGAGGGTTCCGTACAAACCTGCAAGGTTTACAAAGTTCGTTCATTACGACAATCGAGTCATAACTATGGTATTTTTATTGCAAAATGAAATTCATAACATTACAATGGGGAAAGATGGAGGAGCATAAATATTTTGTAATGTAACTAAAAATTTAAGGTTTTCGGAATTTTTCCTTTATGTGTGCTATAAAACGTTGCTTCATGCCAAATTTCAAGATTCTAGGTCGACTGGAAGTACCCTTTAGGTTTTAATTCCCTTGCGAGTACTTGCGAGTTTCAAAATATGCAGCTTAAATTGCTGTTTCTTTTGATTGCGTTGACATAGAAGTTTGATTTTGTTACAGCTTAAAGGTATTATAGACCTGAGTATTTGGTATGAATTTCAATTTAATACCTCTACGCGTTTATGAGGAAATGGGTAGTAAGTTTAAAATTATTAAAAAAAATATATATTATGTGATGTAACTAAAAATTTATGGTTTTCGTAATTTTCCTTTATCTGTGCTATAAGACGTTGCTTCGTACCAAATTTCAAGATTCTGAGTTCACGGGAAGCACCCTGTAGGTTTTGATTCCCTTGCAAGTGTCGAAAATTTGCGGCATAAACGGCTGTATCTTTTGATTGCGTTGGCTTAGAAGTTTGATTTTTTCACAGCTTCAAGGGACAGTAGACCTGAGTAATTGATATAAATTTCAGCTTCATACCTCCACGCGTTCCTGAGAAAAAGGGTCTTGACAGACGGACGGACGGACGGACAGACGGACAACAAAGTGATCCTATAAGGGTTCCGTTTTTTCTTTTTGAGGTACGGAACCCTAAAAAACTGATGAAATCTAATTCCTCACGCTTGAATTTGTATAATTTAGTGAAGGTAACACGTTGATGAGATTAGATGAATGGAATAAACGTGTCCTAAATAATTGTATAACTTTTGATGCTTTCGCCTGTAACCTACTTACACGAGATTCTACAGTTTTCTAGATTATAAGGTAAAGTCACGCGTATTATAGGTATACATACGGGTAAGTACCACTTTTTTATCACAGGGTTGTTCCGGCTAGAGCAGTGACTAAACACTCACCTCAGCCGGCATCGCACCGGTCGCCACTGCGAGGTGGGGACGGTTCCGTTGGACCGGCCATCCCCAGTCTCCCCCCGAACATCGTAGGGGGAGTAGACGGAGCCGCGTAAGCGGCTATTCCGCCGGCGGTGTTGTGGAAGTTAAGGCTGAGCCAGATTCCCACAACACCGCCACTAGGGCGATGGAGGTCCAACCGGGGTGTTTTAGTGGGTATTCCTGCCCTTTTCAGGGCAGGGAGTCCCACACACGCCGTCACCCTCCCTCGGGTGACGGTACGGTGCATCAAGGCATTTCGCCCTGTCAACAAAAAAAAAAAGTGACTAAACACTCTTCACAGTCTCATCTGACTGATATGCCAATTGCAAAAAAACGTATTCTAGTCGCAAAGTTGTGCCTTGCTAAAATGCATTTTTATCAATATTATGTAAATCTAAGTATACCTTCATATTTTATATACTTATATGTATATTATATTTAATTTAAATAGTATATGTATTATCATTGTATATTTAAAAGACACCGTAATGTTATTTTCAATGCTTAATTTATTGTTGTTTATAATGATTTCTTTTTTTTTCTTCACTATTACCGCACCCATATACAAACTATCTGCATGACCCAAAGGTTGACTGGTAGAGAATGCCCCTAGCATTAAGTCCACCTGTTGTACTTATTTGGGCAACAAAGTTTTTAAATAAATAAATAAAATATTTCAAACAAAATTTTTAGTAGGTAGGATTTTTTTTCGCTGGCGTACCTGCTTCTGGTTCACAAAACTCGTCTGTAGATACCTATCCCATCAACTAACTACGTTCCACGGTATTCTCTCAATAACAACTTACCACTGTTTCCAGGTGTGCGACCCGAACAAGCCTGACAGCAAGTCTACCGCCCCCCTCGCGATCGGGCTGACCGTGACCCTGGGCCACTTGCTCGCCGTCGACTACACTGGCTCCGCCATGAACCCTGCTCGCTCTTTCGGTTCTGCTCTCGTCGCCAACGTCTGGATTAACCACTGGGTAAGTACAAGACACAGGTAGTAGTTAATTAACTATTAATAGCAAAACTACCATCCCTTGGCGATCGGGTAAAACGTACCTTCCCTGGGAAACCTATTGACATCGACTACACCGGAGGACGCTCCAACCGTAGGTATCTTTACCTTTAAACAAGGTCTAGGTTTGGTCATATTAACTTATTACAGCATAGGTTCAAAAAATTATAAAGTTCAGTCAACAAAAATAAAGTTAGTTTCTGTATTATTTATTAATTTCCTACTGTAGTATGTGGATACAAAAAACGAATCCTAGGCGCTTTTAAACTACACCATTAAAGCGATTTCGCAGCCAACAATTCTGGTAAGTACAAGGAGTAACGCTTAATTCAAAACTCAGTGTAGTACCTACCTATGTGTATTTAAACGCAATCACCTATATTGGCCGACAAAAAAAATAATTATCCTTCCCTTCGTCTTTCCTTTCGAGCAGTTTTAAGAACTAACTAAATGATTACTAATTAAATAATAAAGATTGATCTAATACCTTTTAATGCGTAGGTAATCGTGGTATTACTTTTCGCTCGCAACATTACCTACCTACCTAGTACAAAAGTATTTATAGGTAGTAGTAGTTGATGCAATATCTATTCGCTAGATTGAATGTGAAATTATTGCACTTGGAACGTAATTGGAAAACAATACAAAAATATCACGTCGCTGTTACACGAGTTGACTTGGCACTGGTACAAATTAGTTTAATAATTCAGAGCTTTACGAAATCTGCCACAAATATATATTCTGGATGTAATGAACACTATGTGTAGTCCTTAAATGCACTTCAGGTAAATTTTCTTTCAACGTTTTACATTTCTGCAAGGAACATCCATCCATATGTATTTACACGTTTTTAATATTAATAGATAGGATTACGGCAGCTGCAGTATTTCCAAGCGTTAACGCTTAGAATAAAGAAGTATTAATCTGTTAACGTTTATAATCTATCACAATCAACTTTCACTTGCGTAATTTTATTAACATTTTGAAAACTAAAGGCTCAAGAAACTTAAATGTGATCTAGCAGAAAAGGATGCTCACATTCATAGTTTTTGCTTTAGATCCACACTGATCAAAGTTTAAAGCCAATACTGTACCTACCCTTGGCACTAATAAAAACGGTAATAGAACAGTATCACGTTCCTAAAGAAAAGCGCCTCAGCGATAAGAAGCACTGAAATCGCCATACAAAACTGTCCCTACGTAAAACTCAATATTATTTTCGTTCGTGTTAAGGAGGGATGTTAATGTTAACATTACCCCAAAGGCGTTGAGGTCCAATAGGGTGGTTTCAGTGGGAACTCTCTACCTTTTTAAGAGCAGAGGAGTTCCAAACACTTCGCCGCCTTCCCTCAGTTGGCAATACGGATGGAAAAGAATTCGCTCCAAACAAAAAAATAGGTAAGAGGGAGACTACAATTGAATACCTACTTTATAACATTTCTATGTATGTTTGCCAGGTATACTGGGCTGGACCCGTGGCTGGCGGAGTGGCCGCGGCCCTGCTGTACGTGCACGGTTTCTCGGCGCCACCGCAGGAGACGCCCAGGTACAGGCCCGTCGCTGCCGACGAGAAAGAGGTAAACGGTCTGCCGCGGTAAACACGGGGTACCCTGGAGTCTAATTTAAGCACCCGTTAGTGTAATCCTCGTAAGAATTACGACAAGCATGTTATGCACAACGGGTTTTTGCGTTCTCTTATTACGTTCATGCTCTTAATCCGTCCTTAATTACTTTAGCAACGTGTTGCACTTCACACTAATATTATTTTAGATACAACAATTGATTCCATCTATATATGTAGATGAGGCAATGAGAACCAATTTTTTTTTTGGTTGGTTTAAAGTGCAAGAAATTATATTTATTTTAGAATTGACTTTACAATGAAAGAAGTGGTGTAAAAATACTGAAACGTTTTATATGAATAATTAACGTTGTTTTGTTTCTAAATATATGTAGTAAAAAAGCTAAAGAGAACAAATTAAATGTATTCGTGTAAAAGTCTGGCCCATCTGGTTCTCATGGCAGATAGGTACAGATAATCTCCGAATTGGGTTCCTTTAAAACTGTTTAGATTTTAAGTATTTTTTTAAGGTGTAAAATTTATATTGTTTATTGTGCATTTAATCTATAATTTATACCTAGTAAGTATAAGATAATTTGTAAATGCTGTTTTAAGTAATAAACAAAATAAATCAATCTCTTTCTATAGCATTTACCCGAAATCAATCTAAATACAATGACATGTATTCATCAACTCAACGTGTATATATTAATAAGGACTCAAGTTAACGTGTATATCTTAATAAGGACAACGTTCAATTTAGCTCATTCTGGGATGGTTAACCTGTTATAAATCTCTAAACTAAATAACTTGTTTTACTCTGATCTAATAAAAAGTAAATTAAATAATGCCAGAATATACCCAATTGTAAAGGTTTTTATAATTCTACAATGTACCTCTATCGAATTGCAAGCGTACTGGACGCCTAGCACCAACTGCGTGGACGGTCGAGCAGAGTGTAAGAAATGTTCATATTTATTTTTCCATCCCTGCCTTATACCTACCTACAAATAACAGCATCATTGAAATTTGTCAGTGATTAAACCGTATTAAAGTGTTTTAGTCAATTATGTAATATACCGTCATATATATAAAATACCGAGTTTATTTTACTTCAGACTTGACCAGCATACCCAAACCTCAATATGTTTGCCAATATAGAGCATTAAAAACATTTTTATTGTTTTTTAACAAATTGTTACCTGATAAATCCAGTTTCATGTTAGCTATTTTACTGGCGCCCAACGTGGGGTTTTTAATAACATACCTTCGTTTGAAATTAAAAGTTATGTGAGCCTGACTATTATATATCTTTTAAGTACTCAAGTTTATGTCGCAACCATGATATTATTAACTTTATAATTAAACCTCGTAATCTTACTATCTAAATTGATTTGTATTGTATTGTGATTCGCATAAGGGTTAGAGTAAAATGTCCAAAATGTTTGCAGCTAAAGCGGTTGGACGGAGGCAAGGCGGACGATCTCGCTTGAGAGCGCCCCCCGGCGCCGCGCGCGCCCCCGCCGGCCCCGCCGCGGCACCACGTGCCCATACAGCGGGTTCAACTGCACACATACCTATGAACTACTGGATGGCACACTATGGGAAAATACTACACCCTTTACTGCTTACCTACTCTTCAGCATACCAAGGTTTACACTTTCTACTATGAAGCTACTTTTTCGAAATAGAATTGTAGAAAAGATGTAGATTTTGATGTGTTCCGATTATCCGGCGATATCGTACCGTAAAATACCGTAGCTACCTATTTTAAAGATATTACATCATGTACATTTAATATCATATGAAAAATAGTTTTATTGAATATGAATGTATGAGTGATCTCCAAGTTTCTATGAAATCTACTCGAGATCTCGGCTGCGTGATCAAATTAATTATAGTAGAAAAAATTGCTTATCACATAAAAAATGACCAAACTCACTCCCAGAATGTAGCCAGCTGGTTAACGATACATATGTAAGAAACGAAACAAAATTGCCTTTTACACCGACAATGTTAGTAAATGTTACCGCCCCAAACCACCGTACAATATAATTTCTTAACACTACGTAAATCTCGAAATATAAATAGTAACATCTAAAATAACCTGCTATTTTTGTAATCACGTCAGCACCTGCACATAAATACTAAAAATCGTAAAATTCGTCATCAAAAGAAAAGAAGTAAAATGTAATTTTTATACAATTCGAGATTATTATTAAGAATCCTTTGATTATATTCGGAGTTAAGTATTTAAATAAATATAAGTAATTTACATATTTTGCTATATCTACGTAAAAGTTTTTACTCAGCTTTATTTTTAAGTAACTTTATGTAGTTTTAAGTACATACCTAAAACAGAGTAAATAAAATAAAAAAATTATGTTCACAAATCATGTTATAGAACTAATTCATTTTAATACAAGTTCAATTTGATAAACCAGACTGCGAGTTTCAAGATTGGATTAAAAGTTTTTTAAAACAATATAATATTTGTGCCTTATACAATGTACTGTACCTACAAATAAAATGGAAAACATTCTAACATATTTTTTAAAACAATGATCTGTTATTAAAACCAAGTGTTCATTACTTGTAACGTGTTCTAATTGGTATCATTCTATACAAAAATGAATGAAAACTAGTTAATTTATGAATGTGAAATGTGTCTTGCTTGTATAAATCTTATTGTGTTTAAATAAAATATATTTTACATAATTATATTTTTGTTTCATTTATGTATTAAACTCGACGGGGCGATGGTTTCTTGGTACATTATATAATTTTTTCAACATTACAATTTCCATTGTAATGTCGATACCGAAGCCAAAATTACAATTTTTAGATTTTTTGTCTGTCTACTAGTGCTCGACAGACTCAAAAACGGCTGAATTGATTTGAATGCAGTGGTCATTGAATTTATTGAAGCAAGCTTCAGTTAACATTACGTCTTGGTTTTATTCTAATCCCTACTAATATTATAAATTCGAAAGTAACTCTGTCTGTCTGTGTGTTTGTCTGTCTGTTACGCTTTCCTGCTTAAACCTCTCAACCGATTTTGATTAAATTTGGTATAGGTAGGTATACGTTTAATCTCAAGAAAGGACATAGGCTACTTTTTATTAGAAAATAAGGGGGGGCGAGGGGGGTAATACCACCTTTGAAAGTTTATATGGGAAAATGTTTATTTTTGAAGTTAGAGATATGAAATTTGGCACAAATATAGCTCGAAACTTGGATTAAAATATAGACTACTTTTTGTTTCGAATATTAGGGGAGAAAGGGGTAAAACCGACCATGAAAGGATGTAGTCCACGCGAACGAAGTCGCGGGCACAGCTAGTCTGTTTATAAAATTTGACCAATCACCCCAAGCTGAAATAAATAAATTTAATACAAAATTATTTTTATGTTTGACTGTAACTTTTATTAGGTACCTGGGTAGGTAGCTAATAAAAGTAATAATTAATAAAATAATTTTTAAAAAGATGATGACCGGAAGATAATTATAGTACGAAGTTAAAAGTAAATATAAGTATGGTAATGAAGATAAACAAAATAAGTTGAGGTTCAGATTAGACTCGACATATTGGTCAGACATGGTTGCTCTACCGCGCCAGCTAAGAGCCACACTTACGACGTCACGGGAAAATGCTGTTAAAAATGAACATTTCTTCAAATTTCAGTAAGTATTATTAAATAATCGATAATCGAAATTAAATTGGAATGTATGTTAATTTTACTCGAATGATGGTACAAATATCAAAATTTAAGAAATAGTGTAGTCGTTATTCATAAAGACGTGGCATTACCTACTTACAACGGTGGCGGTAAAAATATAATTTCATCGATAAACGTTGTGGTTTCCCTATCGCTGAAAATTAAATTTCAAATAACAATGTACAAACTCCGTAGATATGTTTGACATTTGTAATAATAAAACTAATTTAAAAAAAACTGATTTATTTTTAAATTTTCGTCGAGTTAAAATCTTAACAGAAAAGGTACATACTTAAAATAAATTTAAGTTGAGTACATAATACATTCAATTTTTAATATTCACAACATAATTGATTTCACACGCAATATAAGACCGTCACAGGGAGAGATATTAGAATGAGATATGTACCTACATTATAAAAAAATATAATACATTGTCGACATAGATACGTAGACGACGACCTCCGTAGCCGAGAGACCACCGTGACGGACTTTGGCGTTGCGCCATCTCTGGATTCCTGGGTTCGATCTCCGGTCGAGTCAATGTGGGAAACGAACTTTTCTATATTGTCTCGGGATCTGGTTGTTGTGGTACGGTCGTTGTTTCTGATTTCAGAGCAATGTATGTGATGTTGTCCAATTTTTATATTTATTTAAATTTATAGTACTAGTGTTTCAAAACAATTCCTTCTAATACTCTTAGTTTAGTCAAGAACTAAGATGGTAAGTATATAATTTTATGTTCGGAGTTGCTGACAATTAAATAAAATTTCAAACCCCATGACTAAAAACAATTCAAGTGTCCGGCACCTGTCCGTGTGTCAGGCATGGAATATCTCTAATCTAAAGAACGACCGGTGCCCATATTCACAAATGTCTAATTGATACACGGAAAGCCTATGTTTTACATTTAGGCAAGAAAGAGACTGAACATATTTTCCGAATTCGAATCCATTACCAACGTTTTGTGAATATGGGGATGTACCCTCAGTACAAATAAACAATCTAATCTAATAGTATTACGTATTGCAAAAATTGTATGGAAATTGTACTCGATTAGCTTATTTCTCCAAAAGAGCAGATAGATATAATATATGATAATCGCTACAATCAATTTTATAAATTAATTCTCATAACTGCTATTAACAGTTTATTGCCGAAATTTAAGATCTAAATTGATGTAGTTGTATAGGTGCTCTGCATACGGCAATATAAATTGAAAACATCTGACAATTGGCTACTTGACAGTTTTTGAAAAAGTATTGTAAAATGTGTGCCCGTTCATTTTATATCCCAAGCAATTGGATTTATCTAGATAACATGTAAATAACCAGAGAAAAATAAGATTTTGTGTAACACATTTAAAAAGCGCGCGAAAACGCCAAGTCTCGTCACTGTTGAAATTATGACGTCAACGTCCTAGACAACGAACCGATACGCATAGGAACGACTTAATTTAGATAAACGAAAAATGTTTCAATAAATTCTTAATACGATTAGAGACACAATAATTCATTTTAATCGGTAAAATAATCATTGTTTCGCCACATTAAAATAAATAATTTTCGCCGACAGCTGTCATTTCCGAATTGCAATGGTGGTTTCCGTTTCGGTTCTTTTGTTCCACAGATAAAAAAAGTAAAATTTATTTTGCAAAAATAAAATACTTAGTATGCTTTTAATTAAAAAATAAAAAAGTAAAATTATTACTTAACTAATAAGCTAACGTATCTAACACTTTTCATATTTTATAGTTAACACTGTCAAGTAGCCAATTCTCAAACAGATAAATGAGAAGTTGTTCAGTCTTAAAAATAGGACTAGTGTTCTATATCATACACATCCAAGTGTATACTTATAACAAATGTTGTAAAACTTAGAACATATACTCTTTTACTATAAATATGCTACTTTCGAGAAATTCAAATGCAAAATTACGAACTTATTTAAAAAATTGCACATAGTTGTATTTCTTGGTAAAAGGAGAAAATATAGTATTGCCGTAGGGTATCAGCATGCATTAACTTCATGCCTATCAGTAACATTAGCAATATTTGTGATGTTAATTTATTACTTAAGGCTACAGTTAAAAGTATAAATCTTATTATTCTACAACATAATATAGTTAAAAATAATGCCATATCTGGATTTAATTAATTAATGTGTCTAAATATTTAATTTTAAATGAGATATAATTTCCATACTAATATTATAAATGCGAAAGTAACTCTGTTTGTCTGTCTGTGTGTTACGCTTTCCCGCTTAAACCACTCGACCGATTTTGATGAAATTTAACATAGGTATACGTTGAATCTCAAGAACGGACATAGGCTACTTTTTGTCAGAAAGTAAGGGGGGGGGTAATACCACCTTTGAAAGTTTATATGGGAAAATTTTTATTTTTTAAGTTAGAGATTTGAAAGTTGGCACAAATATAGCTCTATTAAAATATAGACTACTTTTTGTTTATTTTTTATTTTATTTTTTATTTTTATTTTGAATATTAGGGGAGATAGGGGTAAAACCGACCATGAAAGGATGTAGTCCATGCGAACGAAGTCGCGGGCACAGCTAGTACTATACAATAGTTGCAGAAAATATTAAAATTCATAGTTTTGCTATGCAGTACATAAGCAACATTAAATCATTTTTACAAATTTCCACAAGGCATTTGTTAATTTATTATAAAATTTGACTATGTTTACAAAATAACTTACGCCTTTGTTCTTAAACCAGAAATAATTACATGCTATCTGATCTTATAAAAACAATAATCTACTACATAGATACAATCCCACTGAATACTTCCTCATGTGTGTTTTCTGTTCATTTACAATAAATGAATGTAACGCTACATACTTCCGTCTGTAAATTCAAAGTTGTATTTTTTTTTAATCACATTAAAAAAACGAATATTAAAATAATAATTGAGAAAAACCTTGGCAGGAATTTGCGAATGAAAATCAAAAATTATAAATTGAAATACACCAAAAATAAAAAATGCATGATGGCATTATTAAGTGTTGCGTTCTGATTTATCATATATTGTTTAGGCAGGAAATTACCATACTCAGTTAAAAAATAAAAATTCCCCGCTCTTGATTTCAAAGACTTCAATTATTTGAACCATATGATTTATGTTCAATATTTTATTTATATTAGGTACGTATATGTATATTTACAGGAGAATTCATAATTTGATGCAAATTTAAAATATCACTAATAAACATTAACCAACAAAACATAAACTGTCTCAAATGAGTAATACAAAAACAGTTATATTTTGCTCTTACATTTAACATGATAAGTCCGTCAAATGTAAAAAAATAAATTTAACAGAATTCATCTATGAAAAAGAAACAGATTTTTATTTGTATCGTCATTCGATGTTTTAGTGGTTTTCATTTAATATCATTGACCTCAAATAACTAAATAGATACACACTTGCTAAGAAATGCTCAATAGACAACAATAGATAGCAAAAATATGTACCATATAATAAAATATAATACGAAGTAAATGTATTATTTATACCATTTGTGCATTGTGGTATGTCACGTAGACTTTGTGATTGTAAATCTATTTGGTTACGATAAGTCAATGTCAGTAAAACAGAAAATAATCTTTGACAAGATCATTAAAATGTTCATTTTTACCGATACGGATTGGAACGACTCTACAATGATCTTCTGTCAAGCCAGATCTTTAGAATTGAACTTCATAAAAAAATCCTTTACCAAAATTATGCCTTAGATAAACCATTCACGATATGGAGTGATACAGTTCGATGAAGAAATCGGCTATATATTAATAATTTAGGTTTCATATCAAGTTTCCAAAATATCCATATTCCAATACGAATTGCTGACAGAATCTAAATTATCTATGTAAACTAACTAATATGTTATTTAAAGATTGCACATGTCACAAGTCCAGAATTAAATCCGGTTATCGTACCTGGGCACGGAGTACATTCCTCTAGCACCACTCTTATGGCATATAATTGGTAAACCGTCATTTCGTAATAGAAACTGAAGTTTTTGGTTCGTTGCCCATACATGAAAAGTTATCTCAAGAATTAGGTACCCTAAGACAATTCAAGTTACCTCTAGATAATTTAATATACCTCGAGACAATTTCAGTTACCTTCCGATAATTTGAGTTCGCTCAAGATAATTTACCTCGAAATACTTTCAGTTAACTCCAGATAATCAGGGTTACCTCATGATAGTTTCAGTAACCTCAAAATAGCTTAGTCTGACTAGTATAATGCACTATATGAACTTGAAACACTTCTGTTTGTCATGTGGTATCCGCGTTTTGAACAGCACCGAGTCGGCGCGGAACTGCGTCGAGAGGAGAGGCGTGTACCCCATCACCTATAATGCGAAAATATAATAATTCCATTGAAAAGAGTCCACCAGCTAGCAATGTAGTTCTAAAATGTTAGGAACATTCTTAATGAGAATACTTTAAACCTGTAGCAAAGAGTATTTCCAATTCACTATATAAGGGGAATTGTTTTTAAAACATACGTAGTAGGACAATTTATAATATTTTAGCAAGTCACCATTTAGATAAATCCAGCCAGTCCAAACGTATTTGAAAATGCTTCTTAATTAACTAATCCCATATTTACCAAATTTATTCGTTTACATCCGAAAATACTATTTTTTCAAAAACTCCTTTTGGTAAAGTGATTTTGAATTACTCTGCAACGTTTCAAATAACATACGATACATTTTAATAATCAGGAAACTCTTATTCGACCTTTAGCTATTTATGCAAAAAAATACCAATTTCTTTAAACGTGAGAATACTCACTTGCGAGAAGAATTGTATACATTTATGTCTCTCGTGGAAATGCGTCTCGTCGGCCGACAGCGTGACCGGGCAGCCGGGGCACCGGAATGTCCACCTCGATGTCACCTGTCACCAAACAGATATCACATTAAGTTGATCCAGTGAATTGAAATGAACAATCTAAACAATTTGTGACACCTCTAAAGTTCGCTATAGCCGCTAGATCAAAGTTAAAAGTTAGTCAAGTATTACGTTACGCAATTTGTTAACATTTGACCACTCCACCCCTCATCAGCTCAGCACCATAACTTTTTTTACATCCCCCGTTTACGTCATGTAACTTCTAAGCGACGATATGTTAACCAAAATGTCGCATTTATTTCATGTAGACACAGTTACGGTGTCTGATCATGATGAGACCCTTTATAGGCCACAGCTGATGATGCAAATCACCTTTTGAAAACATTTTAGCGTGGTATTGTCACTTTAGTATGATCATTTTAGCAATATAATTAAAATCGCTAACAAAAAGCCAAACTTACTTAAGTTTGGTTTTTGTTACTTACTTAACTAGCTAGTAAAGTTAATAGTGAAGTAAGATAGTGGGACTAGATTGGCGGCCTGTAGTAGCAATACCGTAGTAGTGCAGTATGATAGTAGGACTAGATCGGCAGCTAGTAACAATGCCGGAGCATCGAGTGGGGGGCGGTACCTTGACGGGCGGCTTCCTGGTGACGTGCGCGACGAGGAAGTTCATGGCGATGTCCTCGCAGTTCATGTACTCGTCGACGTAGTCGCGCACGGCGGCGGGCAGGCTGCGCCAGTACGCCCACAGGTAGTAGCGGTGCACGAACGCCGCGCCCGTCAGCACCATGCTCAGCTCGCAACTGGCCGCAGGCGAACAAACATGAACACACGACCACTTACTACTCCCATTTGGAACGAAGCTCCTAATCGCGCTTTGTGAAAGGGAGTTACACGGAGAAGAAATTAAGACAAAAAGTTGTAAAGACACTTTTTGCTACGGTTGTAAGCCGTGCGGCGTGCGCGTGTTTTTCTGTCTGTCTCTCTCCCTCTTTCTCATAGCAAGCAAGTCAGTTATATTTGTACAGACACTTCATTGTCAAAAAAATACACTAAGTAGGTGTAAAAGGGAAAACTCAACGTCGATAAAAAAAAATTCATTACAATTCCTTCACTAATTCATCGAAACGAACTTCCTTCCATCCGTCGTCATCGCGTCCTTTGACACCTCTAAAGTTTTTGTTTTTTTAACGAAGTGGATGCATTGCCGTACTATTGCAAAGGGTATCGTACAGCGTATCAAATGACTTAGCGTACTACAACAGCGTGTGTCGGGCTCCCACAGCCGTCCTTACAAGGGCTGGAATCCTAAAAAGGACTTCAAACTGCTTCTCGATCCTAAAAAGAACTGGGTGTACCGACTAAACCCCTCGGCATATCTGCATTGCCGTTGTGGTGGGCGCCCAGCGTGGCATAAGGCCAAAATCTTGGCCCGAAAGTCGGGCAGTTACTACTCCCTCTACCAACTCCTTTAATCTTACGTACTTTGGGATTAGGTTTAGGGATGCAACATAAACATAATGTGATTATTTACAAAGACATTTTCACTTCTACCGTCAATTTGGCTTATCTAATAAACTACAATACCTGTAGTTGGAGTTGTACAGAAATCCATTGTTGAAGTTTAGATCCCACGCGTGATACCGGCCGGGGAACCCGACGATGCGATCACGATGTTCTCGCCACACTCTGTGATAACAATCAGAAACTATAAAATTAGGTATTTAATACGATAAGTACTTTATCTATCCCACATTTGTACACAAATCGACCTTAACATTCGTTTTTACACTTATGACATAGCGACGATGACGTCATTTTATTTATCAAACATCTTTTTATTAAAAAACAATTAGTAAATTGTTCAAAAAACAAAACAGGGCAGGCCTAAATATTTATTAAAGCAAGTATTAGTGATGCATCTGAGCTGTACGGAGTGCAAAAAAAGACTAAACGCATTCTGAGATCTGTCAGCGCGCCTGATTTATGATCAATCGCATACGAAGTTTTTTTTACTGCGCAAGATTACTTCTCTCTTCTTGCTTCCAATGTCATTGACTGTAATAGATGGAATATCATTTTAAAATACATACCTAAAGGCAAAGACGATCTCATCGTGTCGCAGGTGAGCATCGTCATCGACGCAGAGCACTGCCTCCGTGTCTACGAGGTGGTGCGGCAGGAAACGGTTGTTGAGCGAGTTCCGCGCCGCCCTCACCACGGCCACCGGCGCGCCACTCTCGGGCCAAGACGCGGCCGACGGCGCAGACGGACCGTTCCACACCACTATCACCTATAACAACCAATCGCTATTCAATATTGACTAGGATTTATAGAATAAAATTTTCTGATATAGATATGATCCTAAAGTATCTTAATAAGTAAAACTTCCTTGCTCTGAAAATAACTAGGACTCCTCACTAAAACTCCTCCTTTTTTGTGACGGGGGGATGCTTTAACGCACCGTACCGTCATTCGAGAGAGATGACGGCGTGTGTGGGACTCCCTGCCCCTGGTTGTACCTCATCGCCTTTTGGTGGTGTTAAAACTCCTCCTCTTGGAGCCATTCGAATAGATATTTACTATTACTGATGGAATGGCCGTTCCTACAGGGCAGACTAACAAATACCTTTGGAGGATGCGTAGATCCACCGTACCGCTGTCGCTGGCGATTAATATCGGTGTATTTAGTACTCCTCTGCTTCTCTGCTTTAAGTATAGCGGGAACAAACCACTAAAAACCCCCACACGTCTCATCGCCTATTCTTAGAGACGTGTGAAAACAGGTCATATTATTGCCACGATCCCAGCCGGGAAGGCTGTTAGACCCCGTTGCATCCACTGTTACGGAGGACCTTTCAAGGCCTGGCGGTTTGTCTGCGAGAATGTAATGATGCAGATCCTTTTGAAGTCGATGGCCCCTGGCTTACGCACCATGGCCTAACTAGGCCCTAGGCCAGGGAGCACAGATCAGGATCCAGGATGCTCTCGTCGCTATCTGAAACAACGGGTGAGAAACTTACCTTATTCAAGTAAGGCAGTCCCCTCAGCCTAGCGAGCGCAGCAGCGAGCACGGCCTCCCGCTCGTAGGTGAGTATGACGACGGTGAACTGTTCCCTTGGGCGGTCGCCGCCGAGCGCCTCGCTGAACTCCTTGCCCGAGCCGCCTGCGCCGGCGCCGACGGGCCGGAAGCCGGCCGCCGAGCCCAGGAAGCGCGCCTCCGACGTCACGCTCGGGTCCCACGGCAGCTGCGGGTACAGCGCGAACGGCTCGCCCCACTCGTTCCAGAGCTCGTATCTTTAAAAAAAAACAGGCTTCTGAAGTTGCTACAGCGAAAAATCTGCTGCAAAATAAAGCTGTCATGGGTCATACAGCATGTGGAAAATGTTCGCCGATGATATTGGAACTCAGGGGAGAAGATACTGAGTGAAATAAAGTGGGCAACAATATCGAGTTTTACTTAATAGCAATTGGCTACTTGACAGTGGTAACAATAAAATATGAAAAGTGTTAGATATGTTAGCTTATTAGTTAAGTAATAATTTTACATTTTTACTTTTTAATTAAAAGCATAGTTAGTATTTTATTTTTGCAAAATAAATTTTACTTTTTTTATCTGTGGAACAAAAGAACCGAAACGGAAACCACCATTGCAATTCGGAAATGACAGCTGTCGGCGAACATTATTTATTTTAATGTGGCGAAACAATGATTATTTTACCGATTAAATTGAATTATTGTGTCTCTAATCGTATAAAGAATTTATTGAGACATTTTCCGTTTATCTTAATTAAGTCGTTCCTATGCGTATCGGTTCGTTGTCTAGGACGTTGACGTCATAATTGCAACAGTGACGCGACTAGGCGTTTTCGCGCGCTTTTTAAATGTGTTACACAAAATATTATTTTTCTTTGGTTATTTAGATTATTTCCAGATAAATCGAATTGCTTGTGATATAAAATGAACGGGCGCACATTTTACAATACTTTTTCAAAAACTGTCAAGTAGCCAATTTTAGGTCCTTAGAAGAATTATGCGATTATTTAAATAAATACATAACCTAACTAACACGTTAAGTAAGTAGGAGAGCGTAGAGAATCACTGAAAATTGGCTTTAGATTTCTAATTCATCCTGTATCACATAATAAGAGCCCCTAATTTGCACGTTAATAAATAGCTTGTGTTTATTAATCCTGAGTAAATTTAATTGTATACTATGGCATAAAAAACACATCTATGATTATAACTTGTTGTATTGAAGAACATAGCATTCAGTAAAAACTCATGATCACTCATCATTATAGTCAAGCCTTGACTATCGTGAATAAAACTGATTGAAAAACTTTGGTAACTTACCCATGCAACAATCCGATAGAGTAATTCCGTCGATACGCCGGGCTTGAATAAGGAGCTTCTAAAGGCCCAAGAGTCTCCTCAGGATCTGTATCTACAGCAGGCGGCTCAAGCTTCGGTGGAAAATACGACTCGTTAAACCCTGGCAAACCCACTGTCGGGAGCGCTGGTCGCGCCGGAATATTCATTCTCGTTCTTATCGTCGCCAGCAAAGAGTCCACACTGGCTTGAACAGAGCTGAGATACCTCTCCCACAACACTCGGCCTTGCCTCCTGAACGCGAGTAAATCAGCGTCCGACATCGCTCTCAACAAAAAGTGCAATTCAGTGACGCGAGCTTTCGGTAGAGAGATCACAGCGCGTTTCCAGTCCAACACTTCGTCGTATGGCAGCCGGATTCTATCTCCTCCCATAATTACTGGAATGGCTCCTGATCTTAGAGCTTCATATAATCTGGCTTGTAAGAGCGCTGTCGTGCAGTAAGTGCGGTCAGCTGGCGCGAGTATGAGGGCGAAGGTGGAATCTCTTAGTACGCTGCGCCGGGAGCGGTCCGTGCCACAGAGAGCCCAGTCCCCCACAGCCAACATAGAGCGTTTCTCTACAGGAGGGTCGCATTCGAACTGAAGGTAAAATGTATCCGGAGATAACACTGTCGTTTGTAAAAACTCAATCAACTTCTTGTCTTGATCCTTGTTCGGGCCTTTGGCAGGTGGTTGCGAACCCTGAAAACTAAATTTAGCTAATGAATGCATATCAAATTCTTTCTTTTTTACTTCACCCCTAGCTCGTCCTTGTTATCAATAGTAATTAAGTATGTAGCATGCATTTTACACCTACTGATCATATATTTCGTAGATCCAGAGTTCCATGTAAAATACAAATTATTTTCTCCCGCATCAATAGGTACCTATATATTGTACTGTTTTGCCGGTGCCATTTACCTATTTAGGTCATTGATCTCAGTCAAGTGATACTAAAGGTAATTTTTGATTTACCGACTTTAGTGTACTTCTCATATTGTTTTAATAAGAGAAAAAGAAAATACTACCAATTATTACATTTCAGTTTGATTTTTATTATGGCAATGTGGAATAGTTTTGGCCTCTATGCAATGAGCACTACAAAATCAAGTGGAAAAACGCACAAAAGAACAAAGTTTCATGATTGGTTTCCTGAAATTACTTTTTTACTCTTTTGAGTAGGTAAACCTCTGTGATCTAACCTACTTCTTAAAGCTAATGAAAAAATTTACCTAAGCAAATACTTTCTTCTCGCCGGCGAAATGGGGGCGCAGTCAGCCCATACATCGCCCCCGGGCGGGCCCAGGGCCGGCGGGGTCACGATATCGAATCCCGGGCGGAATTGGTCGTGTGTGAACGTGGACTGGGCTACAATCGCACGTCCCGTAGACACCCCCCTGAAGGCATCCCCGGATCCCACGGATAGCTCTCGCCGAGCTAAGTTTACCAGTACGTGGTTCCGACCATCCCCACCCCAGAACGGGAGATTCTTCAGAGCTGTCTCATTCAACAACAGCTTGTAGGTTTCTGTTGTAGATCTGAAAAAGTAAAAATAAAATTTAACATTTATTCTAATTTAGGTAATACAACTAATAAAAAGCAAAAAGGAGCCCACTACGGTAGATTTAAGGGAGCGACATATTTGATAATCTAAAACCTTGGTTATAATGTCCAACAAAAAAAACATCAAAATCGGTACATCAATAACGAAGTAATAACCGAACACACTAAACAAGAATATTTGACATCAACCTCAATTCCGTGATATGCCTAGGAAATGCCAACCATTTTTCAAGTTGGTTAAAAAGATACAAAAAGATAAAAAAAAAGATAACACAAGGATACTTCAGCGTAAATCTGCCAAGCGACAAAAACAGCAAGGACTGTACATCCATAGGTCGCTGGTTCATATCCGGCTCGAAGGACTAATGTTTGATGGCTTATAGAGTGGACTGCAGTTATATTATATATTAATAGCTTAAAGGTCGATGGGGAGACCGTGGCGCCAATAAAAATATCAATATTTGCATTACCCCACCAGGTTACAAATCAGAAAACAGAGAGGGCGCAAACGGAAATTATTGTTGTAACTAGACAAAAAAAAACATAGATTAAATTTTGGTGTTACCAACAAATATTATAAAATATTAACTTACGCTTGGCTCTTCTCAAATGGGAAAGCTTCTCCAACAAGAACGAGGTAAATGCAAGCTTCGTTCGGATCCCGCGTCAAGTGTGTGTTGTATCCTAGCGTCTGTCGCAATGTAGTCTTCAGAAAGCCATCCACTTCTGCTCTGGCCAAGGGAGCGTGAACGTCAGGATCGTAAAGATAGACGGGAAAACCTGAAGTTAAGGAACATCGGGAGTGGTCAAAGCAGGAGAACATACGACAGTGGAGTTCGGATGAGGGGTGGACGGGGGGCAGTATGGACGGAGGTCTGGTGGGGAGTATTTGAACGGGCGGCGCCAGTTCTGGGGAGTCGCGGCGGATAGCCTCGAGCTGAGCGAGGCGTGCCTGGTCGGCGGAGACGCGCAGGCGCTGCAGTTCAGCCGCAGCGCGCGCATGCTCGGCCTTGGCGCTGTCGGCCTTGGCGCTCGCCGCCACTGCTTCGCGCTGCAGCCGACCGCGCCGCGCCTCTAATTCCCGCAACTCGGTTGATACCGACGCCTGAATGGTAATTTGAAATAGTGAAAGTCAAAAACAAAATATTTATTTCTTCTATTGTAAATTATTGTCAGATTCAAAGTCTGCCCACAAGCTTAGTTGAAGATTTGCTTAAGATTTAAAATTTTGAACCTGAAAAATTGCTTTCAGTTTGGTACTGGCATGTGGAAAACTGATTCAAGTGTTTTCTATATATTTATGTATGGACAACAGCATACAAGGTATACACCTGCAGTTGGATATTAGTACTTATGCCCATAACATAAGAGTGGTGTACAGTTCTGTATCTCAAGTGCTTTTGACTAACTATATATTTACAATCAAGTATTAATCAATCAATCAAAAAAGCAGGAGGTTCTCAATTTGACTGTATGAAATTGTTTCATTCCCTATTTAATTTATTCTAGTATTATACCTCTGGCTTAAAGATATTATTATCATATTGCTGAGCATCAGCTCAAACTTTGACTATCAAGTCAAAGCCACAACACTCCTCAACAGTAAGAACCTAAAACATTAATTAACTATCTTAATTAAAATATGTTACAAATATTGGAAGAAGTTGATAAATGGCTTAAATAACATTATATTTTATTCAAAAACAAGCTCACAAACTAAGTAAACTGTAAAAATAGCTTCATCATTTCAACACCACACTGTGTATCAACACATATGATGAGATATCATATGAATCATAGTCATAGAATATTTTTTACAGCAATGCTTACTCACATGTAGAGGCACAATAAATACTCACCTTGATCCTAAGCATCTCTTCAATTCTCAATCTTAAATCAACCACATTCATTGTAGATAAATCTCCCATAGCCTCCAGTGTATCTTGCATGGGGTTGGCTCCCAGTGAACCCAATGTTGATTCATACTAAAAACATCAAAAGAAACATAAATCAAATGGCTTATCTGTACAATGGTGAACACTTATGGTGGTTGAACCAAGGGTAAAGTGTTTGCTTGAGACTCAAGACCAACTTTTTTGCCATGAATTGTGTCAGTTCAATATTTGTTTTTTTGGAAATATATTTAAATATACATTGTAATAGCACCATTAGCTGTCTTTTTAATACCCAAATGTATCTAAGGTGATTTGATTAAAATATCTAGAGAATTATGTTAAATTAATTTCTAATAACATGTATGTTAAGACTTCTTTAGTGAAAACCGAGATTCATGTAATTCTAGATTGAATCATATTATTCTATGACTAAAGTAAAATGTGAACCATGCCAGAACTCATCTAGCACATGAACATCATAAATTAGGTTGCGGTCATCCAAGAATTTTACAATTTAAGCACAAATTTTACAAGTCTTAAAGTTTATAAAAGATTGATTTCGATGTAATAACTTTTTATTACATCTAACATCAGAACAAAGTTCGCCGGGACCGCTAATATTTTAATAAAATTAAGATTTTTTTGTGTGTACCAAAAATACATGTGATATAGGGTAGGGGCTGAGTAATCTTAAACCCCACCATGTATCATCAAGGGGGGGAGACTAAAAAATGCAAAAAATAACAACACATTATTAATGGACAGCCCCTTTTATTTATGGTTAAAAGTATGATTTACATACTTTTAACCATAAATAATAATAATAATTGTATGTTTATCATTACTATATCAAGGCATATTTATGCCTTGATATAGTAATGATAAACATACAATTAGGATAACAAGAGGGATTTTTTGCTGCTTAATGCTAATATCTTACCTTAGATAAGTAATAATGAGTAAATAGGGGTACTACAAACAATATAATGCAAACCAACAAAATCACCCGTGATAGCTTCAGATGCCCAAGCCATTGACACACTCGCTCAAGAAATAACATTTTAAAATTGCTTAATTACTTTTCATTCGCGGCTTTCACAGGCTTTGAATGTAATTATTAGTGAAGAGCGAGCAAATAAATTAATTTCTCATTTTTACTGACTACATATTTTTTGCTTGGATTTCATAGTGCCCATTACACATATTGAATCAACTCATAAAATTGTAAGTAAAAAATATTGCTATTTTAGTCTCAAATCTAAGATTAAAATCTAAAACTCCAACCCGACTCGACCAAACAAATAAATTCCTTATACGTCAAACTTCAAACTATTTAATCAAAAAAAATACGCGTCAACCAGTCGTCAAAGTCAAACCATAGAGATTATTTCCTTGTCTGTGATTAGAACCAAGATGTAGAAATTCTACGGAGGGTAGTCGAAGGAAAAGTAGTTAGGTAACTTGCTCCCATTTAGATTGAATTTACATGGTGTTAATCGACATAGTAAAATAGGAGGCCGTTGTATAATTTTCATCTTAAAGGGAACCATTCAAATACGCAACAAGGATTTGCCCAGATTTACACAAGACTAATTATGGTTTTAGACATAATAAGTAAAGAAATTAATTCGTTTTGTATTGATTTTCTCTGGCAATCCCTACTAATATTATAAATGCGAAAGTAACTCTGTCTGTCTATGTGTCTGTTACGCTTTCCTGCTTAAATCTCTCAACCGATTTTGATGAAATTTGGTGTAGGTATACGTTGAATCTCAAGAACGGACATAGGCTACTTTTTATTACAAAATAAGGGGGGGATGGGGGTAATACCACCTTTGGAAGTTTATATGGAAAAATGTTTATTTTTGAAGTTAGAGATATGAAATTTGCCCCAAATATAGCTCGAAACTTGAATTAAAATATAGACTACTTTTTGTTTCGAATATAAGGGGAGAAAGGGGTAAAACCGACCATAAAATGATGTAGTCCACGCGAACGAAGTCGCGGGCACAGCTAGTCCAAAATAAATAAATAAAAAGGCAATTTAACCTCTCTTTCAGGGAGATTATACGAAATCTATTTATTAAAAATGTCTACATATTATTATTAGAAAAATCCCGATAGGTTTAAAAAAAAAATATGAATCCCTTCGTTTTCATTTCGAAGATAAACATATTAAAGTAGGTAACTTTTCTACAGCGCCGTGGCTATGGTTTTTACCGATTTCCCATGGTGCCAACCAAAGGCGATGAGAGCGTGGGGGGAGTTTTTAGTTCGGGTAGTAGCGGGGGAGTCCCACACACGCCGCAATCGTCCCCAAGGCAGTGGCAGCGGTATGGTGCAAAAATGCATTTTCTCCCCCCCCTAAAAAAAGGTACATAATTTTCTAAAACATGTCAATCAAATAAGCATACAAACTAAGTATATGATTGACCTGTAGGGCATTCATCTACCTAACCTAAAACTTAAGAGCACCGTGCACATGGATATCTTAATAAAATATATAAATTTTCAAGGAACATTGGCAGATAACAACTTTAGTAAAATGAATCACCAAAATGTATGTATGCACAAAACTCCAGAAACACTTAACCAAATTGGAAAATTATGAACCTATTTTTTAAGATTGGCCATTGGAAGGAAATGGTTTTTAAAATATAAATATGTATGAAATGTCCAATATTTTTAACTTGTCGAATTGAGTAACCTCCTCATCTTTGAAGTTGGCTATGTTATTGGCGCCGGTATCCCATGGCGCCGTCATTATTAGGCGATAAGGAAGTCGGGAGGGTTTTTAGTTGGGGTAGTCACTGCCCCTTCTGGGCGGGGGTCCCACACACACACGCCGCTGTATTCCCTACGGCAGCGGTATGATGTGCAAATGTATTTTCGTTCCCTCAAAAAAAATCTATTGAGAATAACTCTCAATAGTTTGATTCATGAGTTCGATCGTTGAACTAGTGAGAATATTTGTTCTTACTTGGGGTCAAAAGGTTGCGTAGTAAATTGCGTGTTCAAATTGAAATTTGGAAGGAATTTTAATTTAAACCTTTGAACTTGTTACACTTAGTTATACAAAATGGAACAATAAATAAATACCAATTCTTATTGGCTAATAATAACAGAGGACAAATCAAAAGGCTTACATTTAGGCTTACAACAAAGGAGAAATATTTACAGAGAACGAAAACTACGTTATTGGATATAATTATTAACAATAAAATCTACGAATGACAGGGCCTACATTTTAGCCACTCAGGCGGCGTCTGTGACGTCAGGCGTTACCGGGCAGAGAGCCGCGGAATTAGAGCGAGGCGGCATGCTCGGACCTCTCGATGCAAGGTAATAATTTATTACCTTGCATCGAGAGGTCCGATTACTAATAAATTATAACCGGCGCGAAACTCGCGCGCTCCGCAGTCTCGCTAGTTGTATGCATCGGGAGAGTCGAGATGCACTCTCCCATATACTTTTTCGAGTTCATAGTTCAATCCGTTAACTTATTATTTTTAATCGAGATACAATAACCATAAATATATTGTGTGATATGTGTAATAGGTATACCTAGATCATAAATAGATACATGCAATATGATTAACACTTTCAAAACTCATAAATTAAATAAATGTTTTGGTCTTTGCCGAATAAATGATTGATTTATTCGTCAAAGACCCAATCAAAATGTCAAACTTACAATCATACTTTTAAATTATATATAAACATAATATCCTGGAAACGTAATTCGTAGTTACGTCATTCGAAAAATATTTTTCTGTCTTGCTTGTTTCAATAACCAATTTTTTTCTATATGGTCAACATCACATACATTGCTCTGATTCTGTGATAAGTAGCTAAAGCACTTGTGTTACAGAAATCAGAAAAATCGACGTTACCAGAAGACCCAGACCCGAGACAATACAGAAAAGGTCGTTTCCCATACTGACCCGATTGGGGATCGAACCCCGAACCTCAGAGATGACGCGACGCCAAAGTCTGGCACGCTCGCCTCTCGGCGAATTAATTAACCAGAAACTAAAAAAAATGTGCGTGTGGAATGAGTGAGCACCTTCTATGAAAAAAATAATGATACGCCTATCATTTAGTAAAAGGTCTAAAACAGTTTGTAAAAGCAATCTCAGAATTTGTAAAACGATACAAGCCGAGATAAATAGGTAAACGTACAGTCAGCATCATTACTTCGTATACACCTCAGTACCTTGTCACACTAAACATCCATGTGACTGAGTAAGTGAAATAGACAGTTAGATTAATGTGACAAGGTACTGAGTTGTTTACAAACTAAAGTCGCTGACTGTACGTATGCTCACTCAGGCCTCTCACAGAAGGGTAGTTAGATCTCCGTTTATAGCAAGTTTACAAATACCATGTAAGATTCAATTTTTTTATACAAGCTTTTATTTAGTTTTACCTGACCCGATGTTTGTTTGCTTGTCTGTAATGAAATCTTGCTAAATTTGAGCCACTTCCCGTTTACCAATTGAGCTGAATTATTGCATGCACATGTAAATAGGATGACAATGCAATATTTTCCTGACGACTGATGTACGGGGAAGACGGCCATAGGAACTCGGTAATGAAACGATACAGCCACATCGAGTTTGGGCTCGTTTGATTCGTCATGGTGAGCACTTTGGTGTTGTATGATAATGAAAGTCTGAGGAGTCTGATGGAGGGGGAAGATGGCCATAGCTTCTAACTGAAATAAGTGGCGCATTGCTTTGAACACCTAAGTCAAGGTGAGGCCGTGCGGAGGACTGAGTGGTACCAAAATAAGAGCACAGGATAGTCCACTAGATAGTTCTCGAAATAATGACAACGTGGTTTTAAATACTATTATACCATCTGATATAAATCAGACTGAGAATAAGGTATATGTTAAACCATGTTTAATGAAAAACGGGTACTACAAACTTGATGAGTATTTTAATGATAACCATAAATGGACATGATTATTTGTTCGCTTGCTCACCACATTTTTAAGTTCTCTTGCCCAAAATATTGTAAAGATTAGGATAACTACTGAGTTTCTTGCCGGGTTCTTCTCGGTAGGATTAGGTTTCGAACCCGCTGTAGCTTCAATTTTGGTTTATGTATTCATTTTGACGATGCGTAAGTGTTACTCGTAACCAACATAAATAAATGAATTGATTATAATTATGACTGGAGGGCTTCCTAAGGAGTTAGAAATATTTCTTGGGGCAAAGGTAATGTTACGGTATAATGTAGATGTATCCAAGGGTCTTGTGAATGGTGCAATCGGACATATAACATAAATATTATGGCCTTGCTTCTGCAAAGCACAAATGTATGATACTGATATACATTTCGTCCGTATAGACTACGGTAAAGACAGCGTTCATCACATTCAACCTAAGACTGCAATTTCCAGCAAAATATAGTCACGGCACTACAGAAAGGAGAATGTTACCAATTATATTGGGCTTGGACGGTACACAAAATGCAAGGTAGTATCGTCGACCATGCCGTTGTATACTTGAGCTCGAAGCACTTCGCCGCTTGTCAAGCATATGTTTATATGCTATATTGTTACGAGCTTCGGGTTCGTGACAATAAAAACAGCCGATACTAATTACCAAAAGTCACACTTTAATTGAACGATGATTTGCTGGCCCGATTGTCTCACGTGCTCACAAATGTCATTCATTTTGTTCCGCAAGTTATTTGCATAATTTATTATACTACATGGGGAATCAGGTGGTATTCCGGTGATCAAGTCTGCAGGCAGTCGTAGTTCTCTTCCAAAGTTTGCGAACGCTGGTGTTACCGATGTACTTTCGTGAACAGCGCTGCGATATGACAACAAAAATGGCTGTATGTGCTTGTCCCAATCTCGTTGCCGATTTTCCACAACTTTTGCCAAGTACCTCTCTAGTGTCTGATTAAATCGTTCCACCATTCCATCCGACTGTGGGTGGTAAGAAGTTGTTCTTGTTTTATGAGTTCCCATAACTCGACAAGTTTCCTGGAATATTTGGGACTCAAAATTCCTTCCTTGATCACTGTGGATTTCTAAGGGAACTCCAAAACGACAGAAGACTTCATAAACTAACTTATCAGCAACTGTCGAGGCTTCTTGATTTGGAATGGCGAAGACTTCTGGCCACTTAGTGAAGTAATCCATCACAACCATGAAATATTTGTTACCACTTTCACTTTCCGGGAACGGCCCCGCAACGTCAAGCGCTATCCACTCCCATGGTGCGCCCACATTGTACAGCTTCAATGCACCTCTACTACGAGTCTGAGGTCCCTTTACAGCCGCACAACTTGTACATTTGCGACACCAGTCCTCGACATCGTCCCGACAGTAGACCTAGTAGAACCGTTCTCATATCTTCAGTAGTGTCCGTTTTACTCCCAGATGACCTCCTGAACAACCATTATGATACAGCTGTAGAACATCCGGTACTTGACCTTTGGGGACAACCATTTGCAGATGACAGCCGTCTCCACGAGCATTTTCCCATCTACGGCACAGAACTCCATCCTGAATCACCAAGCTGTCCCATTGGGCCCAATAGCTCTTTGTGATCGAACTCATCGCTGAGACGTCGCTCCACCTAGGCTTAGGAACTCCGGCCTTCATCCACTCCAGAATCGGCTTGATGTCCGCATCCTCCTGTTGTGCACGTTGTAGGCTTTCCTTCCACTCGTTGCTAAGGTCTGTCTTGAGCATCCTCACAGTAACAACTTCTTCACTTTCTTGCCTGGTCCAATGCTTGCAGTCTTCCGGACAAGGTCTTCTTGACAATGCATCTGCGTTACCATGAGATTTTCCGCTGCGATGTTCCACCACAAAATCGTATTCCTGCAGTAATTCAATCCATCTCGCAACTTGTCCTTCCGGATTCTTGAACTGCAAAAGCCATTTCAGTGCAGCATGGTCAGTTCGTATGTGGAATTTCCGCCCCAGAAGATATTTGCTAAAGTGCTGCAACGACTTTACCACAGCAAGCAGTTCTCGTCTCGTAACACAATAGTTCCTTTCAGGTTTCGACAAAGACTTGCTGAAGTAAGCTATCACAATTTCTTGATCGCCATTCCGCTGGGATAATACACCGCCAAGTCCTATGTCACTTGCGTCTGTGTCAACTATGAATTCCTTACTCACATCAGGGTATCCCAAAATAGGTGTTTTGCACAGACGGTCCTTTAGCTCCTGGAATGCGATGTCACAACTTCCATCCCAGCAGAAATGTCGCTTCTCCTCCGTTAGCTTATGCAGGGGTTTTGCTATATCTGCAAAGTTCTTAACAAAACGCCGATAGTAGGAACACAATCCAAGGAATGCTCTTACCTGCGTCTTGTCTTTTGGGATTGGCCAATCCTTTACAGCAGCGATTTTCTCTGGATCCGTGCTGATACCTTCTTCAGACACTACATATCCCAAAAAGCTAACTTGCCGTTTGAATAGTGAACACTTCTTCGGGCTTAACTTGAGGTTGGCACTCGGGATCTTCATGAGCACGCGTTCCAGATTTAGAAGATGTTCTTCAAACGTACGGCCTACGATGATTATGTCATCCAAGTAGACTAGACAGGCATCGCCAATCAGACCGGTAAGTACAAGTTCCATCAACCTTTCAAACGTTGCCGGAGCGTTGCACAATCCAAACGGCATGACTTTGAATTGCCACAGACCCTTTCCTGTCGAGAATACAGTCTTCTCCTTGTGTTTAGGATCAATTTCAACATGCCAGTAACCACTTTTTAAATCTAGCATGCTAAACCACTTTACTCCAGTAAGCATGTCCAGCGTGTCATCAATTCTTGGCAAAGGATAGCTGTCTTTCTTTGTAACGTCGTTCAGACGATGATAGTCAACACAAAACCTCATGCTACCGTCTTTCTTTCTTACCAGCACTACAGGTGAACACCATGGACTAGATGAAGGTTCAATAACACCATCCTTCACCATTCCCTCAATCATGGTTTCCACTTCCTTTTCACGTGCTACGGGCAATCTCCTTGGCCGCTGACGGATAGGCAATTCTTCTCCTGTGTTAATTTTGTGTTGAACTAAGCCAGTCCTTCCGATGTCAGCATCGTTTGACGAGAAAACGTTGGCATACTTGAGCAACATTTGTTTCGCCTTGACCATTTCATTTTGGGACAGAGCGCTGCGGCAGTCTTCTAAAAGTGTGGTCACTCTCGTTTGTGTATCTTTGCTGACGGTCCCGGTCGATTGATGTTGGCATCGACGCAACCAATCCACTTCCTCGCAAGTACCAACTAGTGTGCCTTTTTCTATAACCTGTTCCTGGTCACAAAGGTTCAGCACACGTACCAGAGATGTCGGTGGCTCTAACCAAAGTGCGTGCCACTTTCCATGGAAGGTCATTTTCTACCCTTTCCACAAGTACACAACGTTGAGTTTGCCCAGGATTCCGAGGAAGACTAACCGGCACAATCGTTTCAGATCTCGGCGGAAGAACAATTTTTTTAAGGCTGTATACATTCCCTGGTAACGCGCCTTCCACGAAAAGTTCCTCTTGTCCACATTTCAGAACACCTTCTTCTTAGTCGTGCACTCTTGACAGAGTGGTCGTGATCATAATGCATCGCTTTTCAGTGTAGCTTTTGCCAGTTGCCTCCATCTACTCCTATTGTTCGCACTTCTGCAACACTCATTCAGAGAAATGTTTGTGGTACATTTGATGAGGTCCGTCCATCGAGTTGGCGATCTTCCGCGTGAGCGCCGACCTTCGACATGCCCCTGTATAACCAGTCTCTCCATAGAGTCTTCATTGCGAGTGATATGCCCAAACATTGTGAGTATTCGTAGTTGCACAGTCGACGACAACCTTCGTTTTATATGAAGCTCGTTTAGGATGGATATATTTGTGCGGTGTGCAGTCCAACTGATTCTCAGTAATCGCCTCCAGCACCACATCTCCAGTGCGTCAATTTTCCTACGGTCCTGTTGCCGGATGGTCCACGTTTCCGCTCCGTACAGAAAGATTGGAAAGACCAGGCAGTACATTAGTCGAACCTTGGTGTTTTTGGTTATCCGGCGGTCTTGCCAAATCTTTGTGAGTTTCTCAACAGCTGACCTCGTAACGGCGCACCTTCTCTTTATTTCTTCTTCGCAGCTCCCAGTGTAGTTGATAGAAAGAGCCCAAGTAAATGTAGTTTTGGACAACCTCACAGTTAGCTATAATGGTGATGTCAGGTCTATTTCCAGTTTTCCTATCTACTATCATCATCTTGGTCTTATCACGATTGACCGTCAGTCCAAAGTTGTCACTCGTTTCTTCTAGGAGTTGCAGAAGTTTAGATATCTCTTCTTCTGACGAGGCAAGAAGGGTAGTGTCATCAGCGTATCTAAGGTTTGATATCACTCTACCGCCCACCGAGACACCCTTGTCCCATTTATCCAGAACTATTCGCATAATATACTCCGTATATATGTTAAACAGTAGAGGTGATAGGATACACCCCTGTCGAACACCGGCCTGTGTTTTGAACTTGGTTGAGTCAACTCCATCCACCCGAACCACCGCAGAGCCGTCCTCATACAGGCTTCTGATTAGGGATACTAGGTGTTGTGGTACGCCCATTTCTATAAGAACTTCCCAGAGTTTCCACCATTTGACGGTGTCAAAGGCCTTTCTGAAGTCGACAAAGCATATAAAAAGGGGGTTGTTAAATTCGCGGCTTTTCTCGATGAGTTGTCTCAGAATGAGTATTTGCTCGCGTGTTCCTCTCCCTTTGACAAATCCAGCCTGCTCTTGAGCGATTTCCCTGCCCAAAAATGCCTTGCTTGCAGAACACCTTGCTTGACGTCAATTTCGCAACTATTCTTCCTCATAAAGTCAAGGCCCAATATGCAATCGTCCATTATATCCGCCACAATGACATTATGCAGGTAGATTATGTTGCCTAGCCTCAGTCCCATCTTCTTCTCTCCATGGACGGGTATGCGCTGACCGGTGGCTGTTACCAAATCAATGTGTTTTCGGTTGTATGCAGAGTCCCCAAGGGACCGTCTCATAATTTGGGAACTGACAACCGTGCGAGAGGCTCCAGTGTCTATAGTCAGCTTACACGGCGTTCCGTTTACCTCGCCCTGGATGACTAGGCTGTTCCCGTCTTGGGTTTGTTTGATCAAAACCCTTGGGGCTCTTTGAACCTCAGCCAGCACCCGCCCCGCAGTCCTGGCTATTACTCGTTTCCCTGCTGCTGGTGCTGGGCGGTGCTTTTAGCTGGACTACCGTCTTCTACTTCGGCAGTTCGCTTAGGGCAACTGGATCAAAGGTGACCCCTTTCCCCGCAGCCGTAGCACCTAGGGCTGTAGCTTCTATTGCGGTCGCGAACTGTAGCCACTGCAACCTCCCTGACGCGATGGGAACGATGATCTTGCCGCACAGCTTCCACCTCCAGTGCATGGGCTAAGGCATCTTTAAGCATCCCGTGGTGCCCGAGTCTGACAGCAGCTCTAACTTCAATGTCGCGGATGCCATCGATGAACGCCTGCACAAGGTTCCCATCAATAAGCGCTGGTACGGACTGGTAAGCTTTACGCACCAGCTTCTCCACTTCAAGGGCCCACTGCTGCAGGTTTTCGCTACTGCGTTGCACGCGGTCCCTGAGCTGTGCGCGAAACACGTGTTCCAGGTGAGCGTCGCCATATCGAGCCTCCAAAGCCTCAAGGAGCTGCTCGTAAGTCACTTCCTTACCGAGAGCTTCCAAAACTGATAAGGCCTTGTCACGAAGGCCTAGGGTGAGGGCAGTCATGGCCTGATTTTTATTCCAGCCATTCGCTTTCATGACTGCCTCAAACTGGATTTTGTAGGCCGACCAGGAAGAAGTTCCGTCGAACGGTGGCACTTTGAATCCACGTAGCGAAGGTGTTATAGCTACGGGAGCTGCGATTGCTTCTCCAAATTTAAGGCAATCCAGCTTTTTCTTTACGTCCTCTACCACGTTATCAACCCGATTCTTCACTTGGTCGATCCTGATTTCAGCTTTCGACAGGCGGTTGTCGTGTTGAGCAACCTTGTCCTTCACCTCTTTCATGTCTTTCCCGAAAGAGGCATGAAGGTCCTTCAAAAGAAGCATCTGCTCTTCCTGGCGGCGAGCCTGTTCCTCCTTGTCCTGCTGCCTCTGGTCTTCCAACCGACGAGCCTGTTCCTCCTGGCGGCGAGCCTGCTCCTGCAGCATCATCATCAGAGCAGCAAGGTCTGGTGCTGCCGATGCTGCTGGTGTTGCTGTAGACGGGCCGGCCTCCGTGGTTAATAACTGGCTTTCCGATTCCTGCGGCAAAGCTCTACCAAAACGTCTCTGGTCCGTCTCCTGTTGGCGTTGACTCCGGGTACGGATACCCTCCGTGTCGTCCTTAGGTAAAACCGGCATAATTTAAATCCCACTTCTGACACCAATTGTTACGAGCTTCGGGTTCGTGACAATAAAAACAGCCGATACTAATTACCAAAAGTCACACTTTAATTGAACGCCACTAGTTACAACCTTAAAACGCACTAATTAAAACAACAATCGCTCCCAAGTCGCACTTCAAAATCGCTTTCGAAGTAATCACTTGTATCGCTAATTCAATACTGTCCCGGTCGCGGTGAATCCCGGCCTTTTATATTGCCGCGACCGTTCCCGAACCTTCCAACGCAGAAACATCCGGAACATTCGCGCGCAGTCCGGCCTTGACCGAGCGTACGGCCATAGTTCTAGTAAGTTCTGGCGTCGACGTCTCGACTCGCGTCGCATTCCAAACTAGATGGCGCTGTTTACTAAAAACGTTAATCGTGGCGCGTAACTATCAGGCCTAACATACGCAACGCGACTAAATTTTATCGCGCTCTTAACAAACGTCAAAATCGATTGAAGTCAGTGCGTCAGCTGCTGATTGGCTGAAAATACGAGTGCGGTGTGCCATTAGCCAATCAAGAGTATCGAAACTTTTGTCGTTTCATGCGATAAATTTGACATATTGCGTATGCTAGGCCTGAATATGTTTATATGTTGTTTAGAGTGAAATTATTCGAAGGGCTCCTCATTGAAGAACTGGACTGTTCAAAATTAACTGACAAACGACCTTGCAACAATGATGCGTTGAATAAGATGAACAGACTTAGGAACTTATCAGGTGAAAACTAAAAAGTATAAAATAAAATTAAGGTAAAAAAACCGTTTTAAAAACAAGCTTTTATTTAAATGCCCTAAAAAGAAAAAAATAAACTTTACCTTACATCTTTTATAACATATAAATTGTGTCAAATGTGTTAAATTTAAAATAAATGTTAAAAGTTTATTTTTTTTCTTTAAAAAGGTTTATTTGCCTTAATTTTTTGTAAAAACTTTTTAGAGCTAGGTTTACTCTTTAAAGACCGTCATTTAACCCTTATTAAAAATTTACAGGTGATTCCTTGTGCTCACTGAATTAACCAGAGAAAAAACTTTAATTTATGTATTCCGCGAAAAAATGAAATAAAACAATACTGTGCTGTGCGAAGAGACGTGATCGACAGGTGCCCGATGCTTCGCCTAAGCACTCGAAACGAACTCCAACCGTCAAATAAGACCATAAATAATACGCTTTTGGAGCAATCGGCCGTATTATATAGGTTGAAAATTAGAGTGTCCAGCGGCTCAGGTGGGTTGCAGTAAAACAAAAAAGCAAGAAAAGTTTACCATCTACATTTTATTTGAAAACAGTTAAAATTTTTTACAAAGATAATATATAAGATGCATTGCTCAGCTTACCTTTAAACGTATGATTAGGTCGTTCTAAAACGGAGCTTTCTTAATCTAGCGTCTATGCTGACGGTAAAATATTGAAAAATAAAATTTATGACCACACACAATCTTTCTACCATTAGTAAACCCAAATTTTTTAAAATTATCTAACCCTTACTTAGTAGATTATATGAGTCTTACCTACTACACCGAGAGAATTCCAAACTTTTGATCAGGCAAATGTTTTTAAATGTATTATGTACAAAATAACAACTTCTAGCCTACATAACTAAAAAAATCAAAAGTATCTTAAAAATAATTGGCTACTTGACAGTGTTAACAATAAAATATGAAAAGTGTTAGATATGTTAGCTTATTAGTTAAGTAATCATTTTACATTTTTACTTTTTAATTAAAAGCATAGTTAGCATTTTATTTTTGCAAAATCAATTTTAGTTATTTTACCTGTGGAACAAAAGAACCGAAACGGAAACCACCATTACTACCACCGCGACTAGGCGTTTTCGCGCGCTTTTTAAATGTGTTACACAAAATCTTATTTTTTTTTGGTTACCTATTTAGATTATTTCCAGATAAATCGAATTGCTTGGGATATAAAATGAACTGGCGCACATTTTACAATACTTTTTCAAAAACTGTCAAGTAGCCAATTGAAATTATTGTTGAAAAGTGACTAATTAATTGTCGCTATTTTCACAGTGTGATCAAAAAATTAAAAAAAAACTGTATATGAAAAATCTTCAGGGGCAATAGTGGTTCAAATTTCATCCATCAGTGTTTTTCTATAAAAAGTATGCGATATATGTATAATGTTAACGTAGCATCTTATCAATATTTGTGTGCTACATTTAATCGTTCAGTAATTTTAGCGTGAAAGAGTACCAAACAGACATCCAAACATTGTTACAAACTTTCGTGTTTATTATTAGTAGGTATGATAGAAAGTGGGAAATATACCATACTTTTAAATTCATATAACTGGCTCAATTAATTGAGGAGCTGGCGAACAGAACCGGACTTGTCCACTACTATTCAAAAGATGTTTTTTTTTCGAATCGTGATGTCTTGACCTAGTTTCGTCGATCCCTGTTAATATTTTCACTCAAAACCGGCTAGAAGTAGGCTAAAAAAGGCTTAAAAAACTAAATTTTCATACAAAACCGGACTAGTCCAATATCCAACACAAAGATTTAAAAAAAATATATTTTTTCATTCTAAAGCGAACTTGTCCTGTAATGTATTTATTTCATCAACACATTTTCAATCAAAACAGGAAATGTCTAACAAAAACGAAACACGCAGTAATAAAATGTTGTATTTATTTCACTTGCAACACTGTCATTAATCTGGCAACTAAAATATGATTAAAAAAATAAATCAGCTGTTACTTGTAATCATTGTTGGTGTTTTGTTTCTGTATTTCCAATTTAAGTTAAGTGTTAAAAATGGCCGAGAATGTGACAGTGGAAAGTATTAACGATGGTTGTCGTAAGAGAAAGAAACGAGGACGTACTTCAGAAAACAATAAACATTTAAAGTAAGTACGAAAGAATTACATAACCTACAAATTAGTTAAAATTCGAATTATTTAGATGAATACTGTATGTTTTAATACCTTGTTTTAGGTACTCTGACAAGGATCCACTTATTTTGGATTTTCAATCGCCGTGTGACCACGCATGCCACCTCTTTAAATGTAAAACTCTAACACTTAACGAAATAATAAGTAACCGTAGAAATTTGTACTCAAATGTTGGCAAAAATGCTCAAGATACGTACTTATCACGCTTTATTGCACCTTACCCTGTCAAAAGAAAGAGAGAAAGACAAAACTCAACCACACCACGACCGAATGAATTTTCTGTTACCTACTACCTACCTACTTCGTGATTCTAAACATGTTGTACGTGTATGTAAGAAGTTTTTTTTAAAGGCACTTGGATTAGGTAAGCATCGGGTTAATTTACTCTCAGACATTATTTGAAGGTAAGATTCCTCGTGATGGAAGAGGGGGAGATAGAAAGAGTGGCAATTCGGTGACTAAAAAAGAAAGTGTTCATAAGTTTATTGCTTCATTGCCGGCCAAAGAGTCGCATTACAACAGACAAAAGTCGAAAAGAATCTACTTGTCGTATGAATTAAATATTAGAACGTTATGGAAAGGTTATAATAACTCAGTAAGTTATGAAAATCTCAAAGTAAATGAGACAATGTTTCGGCGGGTATTTGAAAAGGATTTTAACATTGGGTTTTCATCTCCTGCGTCGGATATCTGCAGCACCTGTTTATTGTACAAAAACAAGTTGAAAATAGAAAAGGATCCTAACCAAATTGCTGCTCTAAAAGGAGAATATGCTTTCCATAAGATCAGAGCAAAGGCATTTACTAGCCATATGAAACGAAAACCAGAAAATTCCCTGTCCCTATGTTTTGATCTGCAGCAAGTGCAACCTCTGCCAAAGACCCCTATACAAGAGAGCTTCTATCTGAGGCAAATCAGTTTCTACTCATTGTGTATTACAGACATTGATACGCAACACCCCTATTTTTACGTGTGGACTGAGAATATGGCTAAAAGGGGATCTACAGAAATATCATCAGCGTTATTGAGTCACTTGGACTATCTCGACTTAAATGAGATAGAAGTTTTACGTCTTTTTGCAGATGGATGCGGAGGGCAAAATAAAAATTCCCACGTAATACATACATTAATCTTTTGGCTCAAAAATCATGCGCCTTCTAATCTCGATAAAATTATAGTGACTTTTCCTGTACGAGGGCACAGTTATTTGCCTGCAGATCGAGTCTTTGGCAGGGTTGAGAAAGATTTACGAAAAAAGCCTTTATTACTCAGACCCCAAGAATATCATGAAATTTATGCTAAGCATGGCAAAGTCAAGGTTCTCTCTGAGGATTGGAATTTATTCGACATAAAAGGGCTGGAAACTCATTACAAAAAACTGGAATGTATTCGTGATGCCAAAAGGGTTATAATTAAAAAACGAATAGAAAACCAGGTTGACTCCGAAGTTACTCAAACTCGAAGTCGTGGTCGTGGTCGTGGTTCTAGACGAGGCCGTGGCAGAGGCGCTTGTAATACAACGCCTTCACTAACGCACTTTATGTGCGGTGTTAAAAGTTTAAATAACTATAACAATGACGAAGATACTGTGCCTTATACGAACATTCTTAAGCAGGGAGTAAACCATCCATCACTACTTCGAAGAATGCCTTCAGTAAACGAGATTAAACCTCAAAAGAAGAAAGACGTTGAGCGTATTTTGGTAACGCAGTTTGGTGATGACTGGGCTGTGCATCCAGAAATAGAATGGTATAAAGAGATAATACAGACTGCGTCTAGATCTACAGATACCATTGAGATTGATGAAGAAGGTGAACGTGATGACGTTGACAATAGCGAATGTCTGGAAGTAGATTTAACGGAAGTTGTTATCTGATTTTTTTTTTGGAAAAAAAATACAATAAACCTTTTAGATCTATAATTTTGTTTTAATTTTAAATTCCTCTTTTATACAAAACCGGATTTGTCCGATACTAACAAAACCGAACTTGTCACACGTATGCAGTCACACCCGGATAAGTCCACCTTTTTCAAACAAAACCGGTTTAGTCCATTTTTATTTCTTGAATAAGTTCCAGAATATAGAAGTAAATTAATAATAGGTACCTCATGCAATAATAGAACTAATCCACCGACATATCCTAATGCAATGTAATACTATTAGTCTCCTTCATATACTGATATTAGTTTTTTAGCTACCGTGTAAAATTTATTTTCGTGGACTAATCCGGTTTTGTTCGCCAGCTCCTCAATTATATGTCGATATTGATCGGTTTTCTAAAAATTCACAAATTCTAAATTATAGGTGTATGTTACGTTACGTTACCCATTGTTAAATACTGTTTTTATAGACAAATCTGATAATTTCAATTTCATCTGTTCATGATGAACATAAACGTGATGTTTTAATGAGCGTAGTGAAAATTTTAATCCACAATTATGGCACAACTCCTGCTGTGGCAGAAAATGATGATTGGCAATGTGGCCGCAAAGAGTACGTTTTGTCATAAAATGAGTGTTGCAAATTTCGCATTTGTAAACAGAATTATCATAATTACTCAGATGAATTCGAGATAGTGTATCTTCACTTAAATTATATTGTTTCGAGTCTATTACACAATCCGCTTGTAACGTTATTTCATTAATTGTTTTATCTAAATGATTTCGTTCAAAATTCAAATCTTGCTCGCACAAATCCGTTTCAATGTCTATAATTACAATATCTGCAACACTATCTTTGTGGTGTTCACTCTTATGTTGTTCAATAGAATAAATATCGATATTTAGATTGCATTTTCTACAGGTCTTTCTGCCTTCGTCATCCACTGCATGACATGCCTCATAATGTTTTCTACATTTCTCTTGTTCTAGGAAGTGCGTTTTACATTTTCCACAATTGTATAAAGTTACAATATCACATTTCTTCTTCGACATTTCAATAATATTAAACTTATAATTACATTTTTTATCACCATGGTGTATTAGCAAATGATCAAATAACACATTCGGTGTAAAAAGAAGATTACATTTTGAACAACTTTGTTTAGCTACCCTAGGATTACAGTAAATGAAATGATCTTGGATGCTTGAACTATCTAAGAAATGTAATCCACAAACACATTTCAATAGTTTGGCTAGTTTTTCTGGAAATATTTCGGTGTTTTGAGTAGTGTCAACCACAGCATTAGTAAGTATGTTTTCAGTGGTGTTATCCTGGTCCAAATCTGTGTATTCGCGATGTACTGATTGATCACGTTTTTTCGTAAAGGTCTGATCCATTAATTTATGTTTATCTGCTGGTACAAAGGTCACTTCAAAATGTTTAGGATAGTATGGTATTACATTCATATTTTCTCTCTCAAAATCCTCATTATGGTCATGTAATTTTGTATGCAGAGTCATCTTCTTCTTCAAAATAAATAAACCGCATTTTGGACATTGAGATTTTGCGGAATCGTCGTAACAAAGTTTATGGCTGAGCTTAGATAATTGGGATTCATCAAAGGATACTTCACATTCAGTGCATCTATAAAATGTATAATCAACAACTTTTCCGTTAAAATTCGTCGAGATTTCATCATCATTGTCTGTTGTAGCTTCGGATATTTGTAAATTCTTTTGCCCAAATAATACCACTTTTATATTTCTCTCTACAAATGTATGAACTGTTCTATGTTTACTACAGTGTGACTTATAATCGGAGCCAACTATTAGTAGACCACAGGTTTCACACTTTCTTAAGTCTTCCTTGTTACATTCATGATTTAAGCGTTGGTATTTATCAACTATTCCATTACAATTTCTACATTGAAACAATAAAAAGTGACGAATTGATTTGGTTAGCACCATATTGTCGTGTTTATCCTTTTCTTGGTTGAACACAACAATTCTGTAAGATTTTAAAGAAATGTTCCTTGTCTTGTGGATATTCTCATGGTTTTGACGAGCTAAGTATGATAAAAATGGCAAACCACAAATTGAACATGGATATTTTCGTATTTTAAAGCATGACGTTTCAGCGTGTTTTTCCAATACTTCAGAGTCTTCTATGATGCCAAAACAACTATTGCATTTGTACACAGTCAAGTCATGTGAACCATCTTGTATCACTTTCATTTTTATTTTACTTTTTCTATAGATAGATCTGTTTAAAATTGATTCTCTATTCATTTCACTTAAGGGTCGAAATAATTGTGTGAACCAGGAGCTTTTATCTAAAGTGAAATAAAATATATCAAATTTTAGTAAAGTGAACACTTTTTTGCATGAATCAAACATCAGATGATTATTGTAGGTAACTTTCTCTAACACCAAATTACACTTTTTACAAGTTTCTGTTACAATTTTGACGCCGCACAAATGATTCTGACAATGTTCCACTACTTTATCGTAAGTATCAATCGTTGTATAACAATTAGTACAGGAATAAAGCACACCGAAAAGCTCATAATCTGATTTTATTGCTTTATTAGCTTTATATGTAGGCTCTGATATCTGGTTTTGTTTACTTTGGTTTAAGTCTTGTATTGTAACTTCGGAAACAGCATCTTTAGCGTTAAATTGATGTTTCTCCTGAATTATCTCTGTACCTTTTGTTGATGTAACCGGGTTATTATTCTTACATACAGAATCTGTTGTCACCATGTCTTCTTCTTTGGATTCAGTATTTATTTCCCAAAGCTGTGCAGCAGCCAAAGAATATTGTTTTGAAATGGTCAGCCCTTTTTTACATGTCTTTGAATAGTAGTGGAATGACATATGTAATTTGAAAACTGATTCATTGAGTTTTATATCACATATGTTACAAGTCAAAAAATCTGTCTTAGAACAAATGTGGTTTAAAATAGCAACTTTTGATTCAAAATGAACATCGCATTTACAGCACTTAGGGTATTGCGGTATAGGAGGATTAATTATTTCTTTTCTATTTTTCATGGAATAAAATGTGAAATCTTGCAATTTTAAATCCTTTCGTTTTTGATGCTGCCTTAAGTGACCTTTTATTGAATTAAAAGTAAACACAAGACCACAAAATTTACAAATTCTTGTCACCCAATTTATACAAAGCGACTTAGAATGTACATTTCTTGAAAGAGCCATCAGGGTTATATAACTCTTGCATGTTTCACAGTAACTCAATTTGAAATAAAAATCTTCGTCATAAAATTTATGTTTTGGTTTCTGGATTATTCTTTTAGTTTGAAGTGTAGAACATATTTTACCAATAGCAGGACTGTTAGTTGCTTCATTGCTTACGTTCACGTTCTCACTTTGGTTATTTTTTAGATTAATAACTTCAGAATTAACGATTGTGAAATCAACTGCTTTTAGATTTTTCATTTTATGCGTTTTAAAATGACTTTCAGACATATATTTTTCAATTAAAAAATCACAAAACTTACAATATTCCGACTCTGCAACCATATGTTCACAAGTCTCATAATGAGTGAAATAGGAATCTTCACTAAAATGAATCGCACATTTTGTACATTTATATAATACTCTTTCCAGGTCACAGTTATTTAGCTCAACTATTGTTAAGTTGAAAGGAGGCACATGCTGTTTTGCATGAGCAAATTCATCAGGTTTTTTAAAAAAAATCTGACAAACACCACATTTCCAATTTACTAACAACTCCATGTGGTCTTTATGATTTAAGGCGTGTTTAGCTGTTAAAAAATGGATATCACATCTAAAGCATTTAAATAACACTGATTTTAAAACAAGGTTGTCTTTATCTAACTTTTCATGCCTCACATCTTCAAATGAAACCGTTCCATCCATTTCAATACTATCATCATCAAAAATTGAACTTTTCACCTGTTTATCTAATCCAATTTTAACTTTGGGTATGACAATTTTGACATTTACCATAAGTGTGTTGTTAACTTTTTCTTTATGAAGTAGTAATAAGTGAGCGTTGTATGTTTTCCAATTCATTATTTGCGCAGAACAATATCTGCACTGCCCATCAAATGATACCATTTTGGTTTTAGTGGTACCCAAATCTCTATGTTTGTTTATAAGATGCTTTCTATAAAATATTATATGTGTAAAGTAATATGAACAGTAAAAACATCTATAAAATGAAATGGGAACATGTTTCTTTCTAAAAGATACAACATTTTTATGTCCATAGGAAGTTTCCGATTTTGAAACTAGCTTACCAGAGTTTATTTCTCTAAGCTGCATTAATTTTCTTGGAGTTGTCCTTGGTACCTTTACGCTGGTTTTACCTTTGCTTTTATTTGACCGTAGTACCATATATATGTGTTCAATGAGTGACTTTTTCGATGAAAATGACTCATTGCAATGAGAACATTTGTTTTCTGAACCACTTATACATTTACTTGGCGTAACAGTTTTTCTTAACTGTGTTACCTGATGTAAAGCTTTATTAGTCCTCAAAACATTTGTATTGGAGCGATGAAATTTTCGAAAATGTTTTATCATATTACCATGCCGAGAAAATCGTTTTCTACATTTTTCACATTTGTATACGACTGTTTTAGCTTCCATTATTTGGACATGGTCATTATTTTGATTGTGGATCATTAAATTGTGAGTTTCAAGATATTCAATCTGCGGGAAGAGTATGCGACACACACTGCAAAATCTTTTGCTTTCTTTTAGAGATAAACCAATATCTTCTAAGCAAATTTTTGAAGAATGAATCTTTTCTGTGATATTCTCAGTTTCTATTTCAATTTTACACTGAACAGCTGGCTTTGATCCCAATATAATTTTATTGCTATGGATGGGTGGTTTTCTCTTGTCAACAAATATTATTTCGGATTCAGAATCACTATTGTCAGAAGCACAATAGATTTCTTCGGTATTGGAGCATTTTATATGTGAATTAGTGCATGATTCGGAAACTTTTACTACATCAGGCTCCTGTTTTATACCTGTGGCTGAAAATATAAATAATACATAGCTCTCAAAAAGTAGATAGTTTTGGAGTAATTATAACTAAATAATGTAAAATATTCAATAAAATGATGAATATAGTCTTACAAATTTTATAAATACAAATGTAAACAAAGGAGTTTAAGGAACTCATAAAACAATAATTTAAAGAGTGGTACCTTCATCGCTAAACCCAGAAATTTCCTTTTTTAAGATTGATAGATCTGGAAATATTTTTTTAATAGCTGGATTTTCCAACAAATCATGCTCTTCAATATCAATATCTGCATCCATTGTCAATGCTAAAACAAATATAAAAATCAATTCGATTTTAGGTCATCCGTCAATAATGTTCAATCAAATTAAAATTATTAAAGCATTTTTTAGCTTTCGTTAACTGTATTACACATCCGTCTTACTTAATGCCACTTCCCAGTTAGGACATAATTTATTTCTGACAACATACTTTTGAACATAACCTTAAAAATTGGAAAGCAAAAACAATGTGTGCTATAATTTGATAAAAACATATTTCTAAGAACAAGGTTAATATGCAACGAGGTTACTTCATGTAGTGAATTTTAAAAATAGTTAATAATCAATTATTTTCTTCCTCTATTCCACATTTGCCTGTGTGGTGTATTGCCTGTTGCATTTCACAATGAGACAAGGTCTGTGTCGCACACCGGGATATATGGGTATGGCTGAATTTTTAATTAATTCTTTATCAGTTATATTTAAATCCATTTCTAATTGAATAATGTCCTAAATGTACAGATTTCCAGCTAAATTTGAAAATACAGAAAACCAAATGATCACATTAATAATAAGCAAAATCTCATAGAAAAGCTTTTTTCACAGAAGCAGAAAGAGCAGAGTTAAATAGCTAAAACTGAAAAAAGCAATTAAAAACATTTAACCATTCATCGATTTTAAATGAATAACTGCAAGCTAATAATCTAATTTAATTAAGAGTAGATTGCCTTTGATATAGGATATCTAAGGCAAACCATTATGGTATTCCCAATAAAATATTTACAACCTTGGAATGGGTACATACTTAAAAAATATAGACTGATAATAATATTTACGAAACCAAGTTTGAGGAAGCATTAGTACATACAATATTACTTTTTTCGATGTGTTTGATAATTTAGACTTGAAAAATGTCCTAACACTATTACAAAACCGAATTCTGAGTCCGAATAATATGAAAATGAAAGACTGAAAAAAATAAAATTCATATTTTACCTAGTATGATTTGGTTCTGTACTTCAATCAAATGATGCAATAAAATAGTCTTAAATTAATACATTGAATCACAGGCATTAAATTTTAATAAATTATCCTTTAAGTGTATCGGCGGCACCCTTTACGACGACCAAAGACAAAGCTTAGCTTAAAAAACTGACAGGGTGATGTGACAGCAGCGAGCCCATAGACTTTTTTTTTTTCCTAATTTTTGTTTATTTTTTATGCCTTACTTTCCTTATTCTAAGGCCTTAACTATAGCCAAATCATGGACATGGACTTAGTATAATAAACAGGACGCAGGAAACTTAAGTCCATCCGGCCTAGCATGCGCAATACGTCAAATTTATCGCATGAGACGACAAAAGTTTCTATACCGTTGATTGGGTTATAGTACGTCGTACTCGTATTTTCAGCCAATAAGCAGTTGACGTATTGATTTCGACATTTCATAAGAGCGCGATAAAATTTACTCGCGTGGCGCATGCTAGGCCTGCCTGAGCCAAACCTAGCATCTTATCCCATCATGGACATAATATAATAAACTAAGTCCATGCGCTTAACTCGATGGATTCTTGGTTTGACAGCTGTGATTGACAGCTCGTGTAAACTTTAATCATGGCTATAATTTACCGAATGTATGGAAAAATCATGGACCTAATATAATAAACAGGACTGATAACTCTGAAAATTTTCATTATGAAAAGTAAACACTATTGCAATGCAATAAAGTATTAATTCCTGTGCGCTTTACACAGATGCAAATCCGAGCCGACAGAGATAGCCAGGCCGGAGGCGTGTGTCTCGTTCTTTGATCTTTCTTAGATCTTGCCAGCATAAAATAATATTTCTGATCTAAATTTTGCCTGATCAAAAACTCAGTTTATGCACTTGTATTTAATTGTTATTTCAACAAATGTAAAATAATAAATTATATTTTAATTTATTTCTTTGATTTTAAACATAAACTATAAAGAAAACGTAAAATAGTATTTATTGCTTATTTCTAATTTCCTAGTGGTAACCCTCTAAAGCATCATCATGAACTGTCATGGCGTCAGTAAGTCAAACTGTCATTGATTGAGTTTATCAAAATATTATTCTTAATATAATTCTTAGGCACCTTTCAAGATAAAATGGTGAAAAAATGTTGCGTTTATACTTGTTCAAGTGAATCATATAGTGATTGCCATATATCGTTCCACAGGTAAGCTTAAAATAATCTTACTGTAAATCTTACCACTAGGGTACCCATAATTCTCGTAATATTTCAATTGTGTGCTCGAGTTAGTTCTTCACTGTTGTACATTTAATTACAGTTACCTACCTTAAAAATGAATGGCTCAGCAATACACGTAAAGCAAAAAATCACTAAAAATTCTGTCGTATGCAGCCGGGACTTGCTATACCTACGATTTCTCCTGTGGTAAGTATCATTAGTAATTGTTTATCATGCTTCAACGCAACAACACACAACAAGATTTAATTTTAGGAATCTTTGTTTAAACACCTAATCAAGTATTTTAAAAAACACTATTTGTATTTACACTATACATAGTATTTTAGGTTCCATACCCAAGGGGTAAAACGGAACCCTATTACTAAGACTTCGCTTTCCGTCTAACTGCCATCAGGCTGTATCTTGTGAACAGTGATAGTTAGTTATAATTTTAATTTTTTGATGCCTTTATAACAACATCAAATACTTAATACTAAAAAACAAGATAATATACGTATGTAAAGGGCTCCCATACAACATACGTGATTTTATAGCTTGCCGGATATTGATAGCTATTACAGTTAGACACTTAAAATATTGACGGAATACACTTTATTTAAAGACAAATCATTAAATAAAATAAATACTTAAGAAGGATTCGTTTTACAGTCAAATATAGTAAAACCTTTACGACTTATGTACTTGGCCCGGTTTATTTTTACTTAATTCTTTATATGAGTATTATTTTGTAGGTCATAAACTGGATGTAATATGTTGCACTAAGTTAACTGTAATGTTTATTTTACAGACCAAAAAAATAAGTTCTCAGTAATACATTGAGCCACCGACCACTACCAGACTCTGACGAAGAAATCCTACATCCTGCCACCTCTTGAAAATATTATCATGTTTAAAAAGTCGTTTAATCGATCAAAATGTTCAAACGATGTTTTTGGTTAATATTAATATTGGCACTGAAAACAATCTGTTGCCCACCGTGATCACAAGTTAGGTAAAAAATCGTAGACATAGACTGGCGTACAATTATTACAAAAGCCATTCATTAAACATGTAGCCGAAGCGGCTGTAATTGTACTTACTAGCAATTATTTTAAGCATTGTTTCAACTATATTTTCTTGTCATCTGTATCAACCAAAGCATGTAAATGGCTAAATATAATAATAATAATAAATAAATTTAGGGTTATTCTCGTTGTCCCTACCAGGCGCGTCCCCAGCAGTAGGGACAGTGGAAAATTCAATAAATGATTCAAATTTATTGCCATTGTTCCCATTGGAGTAAAAGGGAGTAAAATTATACATAAATTCTATTGAAATAATTCAAGATAATTTTTCAAACCTATAAACATAAAAGTAATGTTGTCCCGGTTGTTTTCAACAGTCAAATCTGTCCAGACGATAACTTTGGAACATGACGACCACCGTGGCCAGATGCGAGCGGGCCGGACTTTGTTGTTGTACCATCTCTGAGGTCCCGGGTTCGAACCCGGTCGGGTCAATAAGGGAAACGATCTTTTCTGTATTGTCTCGGGTCTGGATGTTGTGGTACCGTCGTTGTTTATGATTTATGTAACACAAGTGCTTTAGCTACTTACCACAGAATCTGAGCAATGTATGTGATGTTGTCCAATATTTATTTATTTATTTATTTTACTAGATGTAGTGGGGACAACGGGCTAAATTTTAATTATTTAATCAAATGTCCGTTATCAAAATAAATCTTGTTGTCACCCTATTAGAAAGGGACACGCGCCTCTGTGGTAGCTATCTCGCTCGGCTCGTTTTTTGGCTGCGAGTGCTCGGTCCTGTTTATTATACTAAGTCCATGGGAAAAATAAAGAGTTTTAGACGCTGGTATCATTTGACTTCCCCGCTCCACCTCCTCACCGCCACAGCTGATCAAATGTCAAGAAAATGGAGTTTAGTTACGCATTTTTTAACTCAGTTTAACAAAAAATACAATATGAAGTTAAATAACTCGAATTTTATGGCTTATCGAGGCTAGAATGGACAGAGCAACTCCATTTCAACCGTGGACTGCTGAAGAAAGTGCGAAAAATATAAAAACCGAACAAGAAGTGGATGACGCGAAACTTCATCGGGAAAATGTCAATCATCCAAAACATACGCAAACTGCGTCTTACGTTAAAGAAAGTGTCGCTATTGCAAGCCATTCCCCGGGCTCTTCAAGCGTCACGGGCACTGGTACAGACCCGACGAAGTCTAAGGAGTCCAAAATGGACACCGCGAAAATAGCTTCTATGCAACAAATCGTCGAGAATACCCTCAGGTACTCCTCTCACTGGCTCCTCTCAACTAGATCATTCCAATACCAACATAGTTTTCTTTGCTGACACAAGTAACAATAGAAGGGTACCTAATAACTGTTTAAAGTGTGATGACACTGATTAGAATAATGAACTAGTATGGTAGAAATTGACACTTGTTTTAATTGTTACATATTTAATTTACAAGAATGTTGAATTTCTGTTCTAAGTAGATTTGGTAATAATAATTGAATTAGATAATAAATGTAATAAACAGAAATACTTAGTAACTTTAAATGAATAAAAATGCTCAATTTTTTTCTTATCTGTATTTGCCAAACTTCAAAATCCACAGAGAAAATATCTACTTTAATTTTGTATCATTTACTGAACTTTGCTTGGTATTTAACTGTGATTCTAATAGAATGCAAATTCTTTTTTTTACAAACAAAACTGAACTTAAATCTTAATGGCTGTTGCTCAGTTTGTGCACTTTAAAAAGTATTTTTTTTTAGTGAGGTAACTAAAAAAAAATACATACTCTATCAAATTTCATCCCAATCCAATATGTTGTTTAGAACAACATTATATACATACAAACTTTCATTCATGTTTAAAGTCATGTCCCTGAACATATCATTATCTCAATGCAGTACTATATTATTTGTATGTACTGCAACCAGTTTCAGTATACTGGACTTTATTTTCAAAACTTACAGTAGAGATACTAACTTTAATGTCTACTTTCAAGAAAACCCTACAGAAAAAAAATGATTACAAAAACAGGTCCCATTCATTGTATGTTGGTATTATGATACTTATGAAAAAAATTTATTTTTTTATTTCATCTTGTAAAATTGTAGTTTGTTTGTATGCTGTGTTTATTTATATAATTCTATATTCTTTTACATAGTTTTCCTTTCATAGTGTTTATTTTTTGGACATTTTTTTTTTCAGAACAAACTATTATTATGTTACTGTTCAAATTTAAAAGTTTATTGTATCAATTGATTTGAGTATTTGTCTAACAAATTTGTTGATAATAGAAGCATGAAGACTTTCATCCTTATTTTTTCTTAGGGGCCATTCAAGTATTACGTAAGCACTATGGGGGGGTGGGGGGGTCTTTGTTTTGCTTATTTTGGATGACATGGGGGGTAGGGGAGTCTAGATGATGATTACGTCATCGGTAGTTATTTATTTTTTTACACAAATTGCAACTCTCACAATGTCTATGCATGAAAACGAAACGCATTTTTTAAAAAACCCGCAAATAATGCATACGTTTAGGCATTCGCTTTAGAACCGATTAGGGAAATTACCGCGCGCTATTCACTTGTCTGAAATTTCTCCGTTAGTGTATTGTTTTGTTTGGGTACTATAGCGAGTAGACGTATTGTAAACATAGCAAAGCAAGTTAAAATTTGTGTTACCGTTGATTCCATTAGCCAAAGTTGAACGTTTAAATAAGATGTCGTTTCAAATAGACAAATCCAAGTTATACCAAAAATTGTTACAAAGTTTTAAAAAATCTCATGCAAGTACGAAAGTACAAAATGTACAAAAGTTAGTTAACGAAGTGTGGCGAAATTATAAATTACAAGCAAAGTCCGACAAGGAACTAAATATATATAGATATAATTAAAAAAAAATACATTTATAATTGAAAAATGTTTACGTAAGCATGGGAGGAGGGGGTAAGAGCTTTGCTTACTTTTGCTGACAAGGGGGATGGGGGGGTAAATGATTGTAATAAATCTGCTTACGTAATATTTGAACGGCCCCTTACCTTTAAATAACCAAATGATAGAATATGTTGAAAACAGTAATTTATAGTAAAGTCCTATTTATTTTCATTTAAGTATTTTTGATCCTTAAAGTTTTTAGACACATTGCTGTTATTAGGAATTAAAATAATTTCAACATTATTGTGGTCATGCTGTACAATAAGATTTTGTTAAAAATGTAACTTTACATATCTATACAATAAAAACCAACCTACTTTCATACTTACTTGTCAATAAACAACTAAATCTACTCAACATATTGTGCTAAAATTTGGCATGCAGATTATTGTAATTATTAATTATTCATTTTTAAAAATTCATTTCATTTAGGTATCTAAGCCTGGAAGGCCAGGAATTAATGCAAGCAAGTTACAATATTCCTCATTGATAAGGGACAATTGTTAACAAATCCTGAATAGTGAACTATGTTTGTTACTACTTGACTATGTTTCATATTTAACAAAGTCTTTAGCCATTTGTCTCCACTCATACTTGACATATCAATATCTATAGTTTCATAAAATACATTCACGCACTAATGTTATTTTACGTAAAATACAATACAAGGTTTCATTTTCACTAATTCCAGTTTGATCAAACAATTTGAGTACCAAAAAATATTAGACATATTTTTTCTTTTATCATGGAAACAAAAATTTACTAAGATACATTATGTTAATATTAATATGAAGTGCTTCGCATGTTTTTTACGAATTTGTGATAGTGACGTACTTTAACATCATTAATTTTAAAATATTTGTTGAAACAAAAAATATGTATTTATTACATTTTTAAAATGTAACTGACAGACCCTATTAAGAATATTTTTTACTGATTAATTATCCCTATTTTTCTTATAAGATTCTTATTGGACGGATAAGATTGCTACAAAGATACAAAAATTTGTTAAGAAAAGATTTATGCAAGCTATGAAGTATTGGGTTGGTTGTTTTAAAAAAATTGTATGAATGCTTAAACTATTTAATACTTAAGGAAAGAGTTAATGAAATGATTAAACTTACATGCATAAACAAATGCTAGTATTTGTTTAACCCCATTCAGGATTAGGAAACATTTTTTTTAATAATTGAATATGGGCCGAAAATATAGCAACTTAAGGATTTGTTAATCTTTCAGTCAAGAAGGTCGACAACGAGTGGCACAGCTGCTGGAAGCGGTTGAAGCTTTGAGTGGTGCAGAGAGACTTCTGCTGTACCTGAGATTGCCGACGGGAGTACCGCCTCATGATCCCTTGAAGCAGCCTATAAATCCATTGGGTTCAAGGTAAACATTTGAGGGCTACAGCCTGGAGTGGGCCAGGAGTTCTGCCGTGGTCCCTGGCGGCATTTCGGTTCGCTCAAGGCGGCGAAAGCTCACTCTATGCTAATGTCTAATATTGACAGTTAATGTAACTTAGGATCGCATGCTCTTGGTACGTCATGAGTGCGTGTGTGACCATCCTTAATGCTAGAATAAATTTTTGTTGGTGTTACTGTATTGTGTGTGCTACATATATGAATAACCCGTATTTTTTTGTATTTCTAGAGCTGAACTTCAGCAGACTGTAACATGGATACAGACACACTTAGAAGTTGACCCTGATGTTTCATTGCCCAAACAGGATGTATACGACGAGTATATGTGAGTACCTATTATGATTAACTTATATTAATAGTCAGTTATAATAATTAAAAAAATCTTCTATTACAGTAATACTTTCGAGTAATAAATAAGTAACCGTAAAATTATAAGTGCTAACGCACGCATTATCCAATTGGATTTTAGCAGCAAGCATGATCAAGTATTATGTTCGACAGATGTCTCGCGTCTGGTACCTACATAAATACTGTGTAGAAAATCGTTATTAACATTTACGTTTTTTTTCCCAGAGCGCACTGCATGAGCAGTAACATGAAGCCACTCTCCACGGCAGACTTTGGCAAAGTGATGAAACAAGTGTACCCGACTGTGCGACCGCGGCGGCTGGGAACACGCGGCAATTCCCGGTAGGTCACATAGTGCTACATTATTTCACTGCACATGGTACATATGGCCACAATAAATAGTGTTACTTCATAGCGTCCCCTACTACTTATCACCATTTAGTTCTAAAACTTATGATTGTGCTTGCAACTCCCATCTTCAATTCGACGACTTACTTTAACGATAATTGAATAGTATGTTGGCTATTCTTTACATCCTGATTTGAACTTAAATCTGCATAAAATCCACTTTTATGTCTGAATGAATTATTTCCCTAAGTGCTGAGCTGGAGGAAAAATAAAATAAGTAGTATTTATAAATAAATCTAGAATTGTATACGTATTTGTCGTAATCATTTTTTTTGCAAATTGTAATTGAATAATTGACTGTCAATCGAGTAAAAACGGAAGTCAGTGATAAGAAAGAGTAGATACATTAACGACGCCCTCCTCATAAAAACTGTTTTAGAATTAAACCGCACTATTATCTTCATGATTACTCAGAGATAATCCAGCAACTTTTATTTGATAAAGAATCCAAAAAATGTATAATTTTTTTGCCTATATGAAACATGCAGCTCCGCTACCCACTATCTGTTTTATGTTAATTGATGTGTCTGTTAGATCGAAAGGAAAAGTAAAAATGTTTAGTATGTTAAGCCTTAGTCTAACTACATTTTCCGTAATAAAAAACCAGCTAAAAAAAATGTCTCCCTAAAAACAATGTTACGGGAGGCCCAGTGTAATGTGTTTCAGTATAAGGTTCCACTGGTTTTATCTGACTTATCTCGTCTTGGTACGTCTTGACGCAAAATGTCAAAAGTTTTGGTAGATCTTTTGTTTACATAATCAAAATGGACTCTGAATGACAAAGATAATTAAAATTAGGTATTTCTATCTAAAGGTTGGGCTTTATCATATTTTACTTCTTATCTACGATGCACGAAACATAAATTATGCGATAACTTTGATACCAAATTCTTTACTGTCTGTAATGTTGTGATATTTAAGCCAAGATGATGTATTTAATGTTATTACAAAATGGTAGATTTTTCCGTTCTACGTTATGTTTTTAATATCTACGTATAAAACCAATGATATACATTTGTTATTCTATATTTTAAAAAAATAGTCAATTGTTTCTGTCCCTTACTATCAATTTATTCATCGTTCTTTTATCTACCAACATCTATTGTTATGTTAATAAATAATAAGTTTTTATTATTTGTATATTGTGATAAACTACTACCTATTATGTAGTACAAGAACGTAGTAAGTAGGTAGTCTATATAAATAATTTAGATTGCCTCTTAATGTTTACGGTTATTAAATCTGTCTGCAATGTGTTGAATTGGAGCTTTGATGTTTCTCAAAGTTTATCTCTCTTCGGAAACAAGAAATCCAAACATTAAGAAAATCAAGTCCTATATTTGTCAAGTTTTAAAGCCCCTTTCGTTAAGTTATATCGCTAAAAAAAATTTTTATTTGTAACAGCTAAGATTGATGACACGAGTTCATTCGGTGTAAGGGTGCATACAGACCTCTTACCCGTGTGTTTCTAACTTCAAGATCGTTAATATGCTATTAATTTATACGTGAAAGTTTTTATGGACGTTTGTTACTCTTTCACGTAAAAACTATTGACTGAATTTTAATAAAATAGTTAGCTTAAATACTAGAATAACAGAATACCCCGAAATAACTGCTACTAGTTTCGAAAACTTGAAAGTTTCTCGGTTAAAATATTTGGAAGCGTTTTATTTCCGGTAATTATTAAAACATAAACGCACGGTAAATATTATATATGTATTACCCAAACAAATGTAGTAACTAGGTAATACTCAACAATACGCGTGGTATGTAGAGTAGTGTTAATGAATTATCGATGTTTATTAGGTACCTACTATCGAATTAGTGAGTTTTGTTGCTTGTGAAAAATAAACCAACAATATCGTTTGATAATGTGGATACTATGGACTGTTTTAGACAATCAACAATAGTATTAGGTAAGCTGCCGGTAGTCTATAACAATTGTATTCGCAGATAGTATTCGCTAGAAACACTATGGATGGTATAACACTCATCCGACATTGTAGCCTTGGCGACCAGCGCTGGACATTTTTTGTTTTATGTTTAGAGCTGTGCTTCCCAGTGCGCGTGCATCATGCGAAGCTTGCATGTATAATAAAAACGAATACAAACAGTATGAGCTGTAGCAGCATCCGCGTGAAGTTGTATGTAGATGCAGTCAAAAGCACGTCAGATTATATTCTGTGTCGAAGGCATATGGACTATATTCGAACCAACAAATACTAGCAGCGCCGCACCTGTTTATTTCAAGTCAGACTCACGGACGGAAGGAAACTTTAATATTTTAGCACCCCTTTTCGTCTGCTTCAGTAAAAAGTACGATTTATGAAGTTCCATTTCCGTTTAGACAAACTTTTCTAGTTGTCCAATGCCCGTTTCCTATATTTTATGATACGTAATGTCAAATGTGTCAAAAATGACTATCCGTTTTTTAACAACCGACTACGAGTCGTTAATACCGTTCCATAATTTACTTTTCATATCAGCTGTCATCAGTCGTCTGTCGGTCGTTTTTAGCTTATAAATTCACACCATGACAATCACACCAATTACCTGGTCTTAAACTAAGGGTTTTCCCTTGTACTATGAGTACCAGACGACGGATACTAACTGGGAGCGTCATCCCAGAACACCCAGACTCAAGTCAATATAGAAAAGTTCGTTTTTCCAAATTGACCAGACCGGTAATCGAACCCGGGGCCTTTCGCGGTTTGGCCGCCTACCTTAGCCACTGCGCCACCGGGGTCGTCAAATTATGACTCGTATAATTAATTAGATAGAACGTCGTAACTAGAACGGATTGTTTTTCAAATAGGTATTGGAACTAGGCATAGGTATATCCATACCTACCTACATCTTAATAATACATATACATCTATAAAAATTCTATAAACATGCGCACTAAGTACGCTTTAAATGACACAACTAAGTCGAAGGAAAATATCTACAATCAAATCTTAATGTTATTTAAAATGTTAGAAATTATGCAATCGGTCTCAAGTTTATCTCAAATATTGGTAACACGTACCGTAACACATGTGTATTGTCTTATCGGTGACGTCGCTTGATAGTGACATTTCAATGCATTGATTGTTCTGGGTCATTACAATTGTAAAACAAATAAGTAATGAACTTGATATACAGAAATTAGCTTTGTGCGCTAGTTTTTTAACCATCCGTATTCCGCATGAGTTAGACCATTTTTATTTTTACTGAATTATGATGATAATATCATCTCGACCGATTTCGAGCGAAGCAGCCAATCTTATTGAGATCAATCAAATACGCACCACTTGGTTTTTAGACTTTTTAGACACTTGGATCGCATTGGTTAATACATAGTGATTTTTTTACAGATACTGCTATGCTGGTCTTCGCAAAAAGGTCAAGTTAGAAGTACCACAGCTGCCAGATTTAGCCGATACATCTAAGGTAACTTCGAAATTACGAAAACTAGGAAATATTTACATATTAGAAATAAACATATAATTTCTTCAATAATCAAGAATCGGGTTGTCTACCTTTTCAGGAAATTAATGTCGCCGGAAGAGAAACAGAAAGAATCGTGTGCGAATGGGCGGAGTCTAAATTAGGTATGAAATTTAATGACACAAAAGTTAACCTATTTTACTATTATTAGGATATACATTATACCGTGTATCAAAATTCGTGCCAAATCTGTTCATAAAGTTCAGTTTGTATCAATATCTACCTACATATGGCAGTGCATCAAAATATCACATTTTGATTTGATTGTAAGTAGAAGTATCTATTAGAAAGTCATCATTGAGTAGATAGGTAAAATCAGTAGTAATCATAAGTCCGCAACGAAAATTTTTTTCCATTCGAAATAGTAGGTATTACGTTGGCTTGTGGGAAACTTCATATGTACAGTCAGCATCATTAGTTTGTATACCTCAGTACCTTGTCACACTAAACGTCCATGTGACTGAGTAAGTGAAATAGACACTTAGATTAATGTAACAAGGTACTGAGTTGTATACAAACTAAAGACGCTGACTGTACAGCCTTCAGGTTTCTGAATCTGAATCTCTTCTCTCTGAGATCAGGGGCCTTGCGCGAGGATGCGAGATGCCCCATTAGGTACAACGTACCTACATAGCGGCGTCTCTACTATGCTTATTAAGATAAGGTTTAGATTTCAATAACGCATTGACGTAACGTACTCCTTGCCCTGAAAAGAGGAGGAATACTCACTTAACCTCCCAGACCTCATCGTCTTGATGGAGATGAAAAGAAGATCTAGAACATCACTGGCGAAACGACCGCCACTAAGCAGCCCCGTCATCTCCCCCCGGTATAGGTTGGGGGAGGAAGACAATATACTTACCTACCTATAATCGGGGTACTGTCGGCAAAAAACTGTATTAAAAGTTTTTGTCGCGACATTATTTGCGGCAACATCTACGTCACACAACCCAGCACGATGTCTCGCGCCAACGCGGCACGCACCCTCGCCTAATGTAGCCCCAGCATATATTGATGATTGATTGATGTCTGATTACAGGCATAAAGTTCGGCAGCTTGTCGGAGCTCTCGCGGCACCTGGCGGGAGCGCCGCTGGCGCCGCCCGGCCCCGCCAGCAGCTCGCCGCCGCCGCTCGCGCAGGCGCAAGGTATCACGGGTTCCTACTTAGGAAATTCTATATTTTTTTAGCATAAATAAACAATTATTTTGTTTTGTTTGATATATAGACATGTATACTTGTCACTGAATCTTCGCTCCTTTGTTGCAAAGTGATGTTAGGTATATAACGTGAATCCATCCTCGATAAAATATTTTTTCAATTAGAACCTGTAGTTATTGTCTTTGTCTTCAGCTTTAAAATATTAGTAGATATATACAAAAATTCCATAGTAGATACCTACCCTCATTGAAATCTAAATAGCCATTACCGTGAAGATTTTTCATATTTTGAATTATGTTAACATTTCTTTGTTGTATTGGCGGAAAACGTAAGCGTCATTTATCCCTCAAGGGGAAAAAATGTTTGAAAAATCAAAAATCGATTTTCCGTTTCGTCCAAAGAACAATTTTCATTAAAAATAATTCATTTAGTTTTTAGAAATCAAAGTTCAAATTGTTTTGGATTTCTGAGACAAACTATTTTTTATGTTGAGTCCTATAAATTCATAGACGTTTTTTTTCCAAACAGTACCACCAGACGATGCGGCTAGTCGGCAATTGATGAAGCAACTGAAACGTAAAATACAGGTATGTGGGCATGAATGAAATAAAAAAATGAAAGTTAAAGTTTAGTAGATGGTATTTATTTGAATAAGTATTTGGATCGTTACAGACTCAGGGCACACCCGGCCGTCCCAAAAAGAACAAAGGCCTAGAGGTGACCGACGAGTCACCGCCGTCTACGTCGTACGTGCACCACCCCCCAGTGAAGCAGGAGAGCGAGGTGATCCAAGAGGCCGGCTACGTCTACCAGCCGCCCTACGTGCCCGTGTACGAGGTGCGCCCGCCCTACTCCGCCTACGCCGCGCCGCCCCGTGCGCACCCGCCCCACGCCGCCCCGCCCGCGCCCGTGCACGACTTCCGCCCCGACCCGTACGTATTCGAACCCACCTACGCCCCGCGCGACCTCAGCGTGCCCGATACCGCCCACAACCTGCCCATCAACCTCAGCAGCGACGTGCGCGACCCCGTCGACCGCGACTGGGCCCGCCGGCGGCCCCCCGAGCCGCCCCCGGCGCGCTTTCCTCTCCCCGGCAAGAAACTCATCCTCGAAACTTATCAGAGCGAAACCCAGGGAGGATCGCCTCGCTCGCACCATGTCGCACCTCCACCCGAAGAGTTTCCCCGCACCGAGTACCTTCCCAAGAAAATGCGCGCAGCTGAAATCATGGGCGGCAAGCTGGCCGCCACGCGCCACGCTGCCGCGGCCGCCGAAGCCGCCGCCTCCACTTCCGCGGAGGCCATACCCGTTCGTCCCGAGGTTGCTTTTTTAGAGGATCCAAAAAACTTAACGAGCCGGTCCATAAGCACCGCCGCGGCGCTGGCCCGGGAGGAACAGGAGGCGGCGAGTCCCACGCAGTCGAAGGCTCCGACCCCTAAGTCCGAACACGTTCGTCGAGCGATCGGCCGGCGCAGGGTGCCCTCGCCGCGGCGGGCCGGCTCGCCGGAGCGGCCCGCCTCGCCCGACTCGTGCTGCGGGCTGGACGGTATCAACATAAAAACCGGAATGATATGCGAGGAGAAGCACTCTGAGATCCTGAACAGAGAGCGCGTGATCAGCATCTGCAACATCGACAAGCACGACCTGGACGACTACCTGAACGAGGGCAACAGCCAAGAGCACGAGGAGGAGCTGCTGCAGTATTTTCAGTCGCGGGAGGGCGGTGCCGAGCCGCCGGCGGGCGCGCTCCCCGCGACAGACAACACGACGGCTCCTTTTTTAGAGAGACGCCAGGACCCGCACGACGATCATAGTCAGGGTAAAAAAATATCACAACTGCGGGAATTACTAGCAAAAAATCTGAAGAACCAGAGCGGATCTACCGTTCAAACTGCTCCGAACAATCAGGACTTACCCCAACGACACGAAAACGCACACCAAACCAACGTTAAATTACCGGTTACCGACGGAGCCTTCAAGCCTCTGACAGGGCCCAACGATACGGAAGTAACGAACGGCCAAACATTGCCGAATCCACCTGGAATGAGCAACAGTAAAAATTCACTTCCAAATGAAAATGGAACTTCTTTATCATTTGTTCCTGAGAACTCTTCGAATCAAATCATTACTAGTATTGCTGGAACACCCGTATACAACGGGCATTGCCACAACGAGCCGCAGAGTCCGACAACTAGAACTCAGCAGTACGATTTCGTTCCCATATCCGATGGCTGCCACTCTCCTGGTAATTTTCATTCTAAATCCCCATTAGGATTTGGTCAAAGAGGTCACAGTCCATCTAAAGTAAACAAACCTATTATGAGTAGTTCCTTGCAAACATCGCCCATATCGCACAGTACAGCGGCTAGCCCGTTCGTAAGTCCGCGGAACACGCCAGTGCCTCGGTCACGTCTCTGTCCAAGACCTATACCTAAACTCAATGGACGGAAACGACGAAACCCTCTGTCATTAGGCATGGCAGACCATTGTCAAAAGCAATTTGCGATACCAAATGATCAAAAGTTTATCGGCAAGACACCGATATGCGGACCTGGCAAATACTGTCAATCTCTTCAACCTATGTCTGCCCCGCCGTCGCCTAACATTCTGTCTTCGCAGTATAAAACCCACTTCCACTGCACGAGTATACCGAACGGTGCTCTTAGTTTAAACTTTTTACCAAATGTACCTGTCCGAGATCACATGAATGGGGAACTTGCTCAGCCATTATCCGCAGACCCGCTATCGAGCGAGGTGAGCCAGTTCTTCCAAGAGTCAGTGGTCAACTTCAGATCGGGCCATGACGCATTTAGATCGCAATCCGTGCCACTAAAACAAGCTATAAACAACAATTTAGGATTGCTAAGTTACAACAATACTCCGGTCGGTTCCGTGCCACCGACGCCCGTTCCTAATGAGTTCTGTGATTTCGGATCTCTAGCAGACACTTGTGATATATCAAAAGCGGGTCTTAATCCTGAAACGCTTGATAAAATCTACAACGCGATAGACAGTAGCAATGATGTACTTAATGCAGGGGCGGCACAAAGCATCCTGGATTCCAATGACACGCTAACTAATGGTTGTGATCCTCTGCCGGAGCAACAAATGCTGTCTGATGAACAGCTCAACTCGCTCATACCCAGCGGGGACGAACTGATGGACAGAGGCGGGCAATATAACCAGACGAACAACGTGATCGGCAGTTTCAGTAACGACACAACGCCGGCTGAAAACGTTGAAGACTTCCTGAAACGTCCGAACAGTATTGAATTCGATTTATCTGATTTGGAAACAGATAAAAGTAAATATTACACGTCGCGTTCTGTGCCGAGCACTCCCCTTCCTTTCAAACGCGCGGCACCTAATTTACAAATCGACTCGTGTCGCTCCAGAGAACTATTTCCAACGGAAAACTATTCGAACATGTCGAACGGGATATCCTCGAAGTCTGTGCCATCTACTCCTCAACTAGTGGAGGACAGGAGCGTGTTCAGCTACAGCAATAGAGATTATCTGATCAACGGTAACTCGGTGTGCGGATCTGCTCAGCTCCACGGGGTGACCATGGACAGCGAACAGACCTTGACCTCTCCTCTGAACGACATGTTGAGGGAGGAGGATATGCTAAATCCTCTCACGCCCGCCTTGCTGGCCGACATCGACAAGCTGGATAGTACGCCGTATGTCGATCTCTAGTCAGCCATTGTTTATATCGCCGTTTGTAAATAATAGTTAATGTTAGTTTTTTGTTTGTACAGATGCCGAAATATTGGATATCTCTAAGAGTACAATGTTTATTAGTATGCCTTCAATGAAGGCACAAGCTAAGTTTGTGCATGCCTAATTTTAAATTTGGACCGCACACTCCCAAAAATTGAGTCAATATAAATATTGCACTATATTTATTGTGATAAATATAAAGTCGATCGATTTCAATTACTAGAGAGTAAGCAAAATCAAATTCAATGAAAATTACCTACTTGTTTAAATTTTTTGACATGTGACTAGGCAATGCCTAATAGAGAACCTCATTAAATCGGTTATGCAAAGAATCGCTCTTTTGTAATCTTGGTAAAATGTAAAACACGTTAAATTAAAAAACGACCTGATAATGATTAGATATTATGTAAAGCATGCATGAGTTGTTGATACAACAATCTCGTTAAGCGGTGTGCGCAAAATCTTTGCATCCTCGATTTATTAACTATGGTTTGTAGACACTTAAGCACTTTGCAGATGGCGGAGATAATATAGTTAATATACCTACTAATTATAAATGAATAGGGTGTAAGTATATTATCTTCACATTGTATGACGTGCATTAAACTTATTTTTCTGTATTTGGCTTACGAAAGTCATAGTTTTTTTATTTCTTTTTATAACATTATTGAATTCAGGCAGTTTATGTAAAAATGCATTAATCACTTGTATAAAAAAACTCTTGAAATCAAATAATTTTATTAAATACCTTTTGTTTTGAATTCTTTTACACAATTTGTATGTATAGGTAGTTAGATACTGTTGTCTAATTGAAACTAAGGCACCTTAATTATAAATATTGTTAACATACTATGTCCACATTCCTGTGTAATTTTGAGGTAGTTGTAAACATAAGGTTCATTGTATGTTGTCGATCTGAATGGTAAGCCGCATAAATAGCAAACAGTTATCAAAACGTCCAGTCCGTAGGCTAGTTGCCAGTAAAGAGAAGGCATGATAGCTGGGAGTGATGCGTTTAGTTCAGCAGTGAACATTATTGCTCATGCCGGTCTAATCCAGAAATATTGGAATCTAATAATTCTCAATACGTAAAATATATGCCGATTGCAAACCTACATATATATGACTATTAGATATATGAGGACCATGAGAGATAAGAATGATGTCGCGAAACAACAAAATGTACAAACGGAACCTCATAGCTGTTTCTTTCGTTGAATAGAACAATGTTCGATTCCAATATTAAGTGAGACGTACCGCGTATACAATTTATATGTGCCTAATGACAATATTTACGCTCATCAAAAATCACAAAGGAAACATCGAAATTTTTATATATATTTTATATACCTACTTAGAGTGTGATACAATCCATAGTGATACTGTAATTAGATGAACTGCAGTTCCATCAATGACATTGTTACAATCGTAGCTATGTAGTATTTTATCCAGACCAATGCTGCGTGCCAAGCGCGCTTAGGAAATTAAAATTCATTTATAAGGAAATATAAATAGTGTATTATAGTTTATGAGAATGAATTTATTGTAAGTTAGCACAAAGATTTAATATATTTTATTATCACATAGAAGTTTTACTGATATACTAAATTTACATAGAGCGCATGAAATGCGTAGAGAAATTTTAATCTGCCAGAATGGCTGCATTGATTGAGCTTAGAGCCGAAATTAGATTGCGGCCATGGGGCCGGCCTAAATCACCCAGTTCTGATGGATTGTATTTGATTTTTTTTTTTACATAAAATAAACTTTTTGAGGATAAAGTTAATATCAGAAAACAATGGCCGGCTTCTAGATCGTTTGTGGTCCAAAATTAGATAGTTCTCAGTTCTGAAGTCAATTCAAAATGATAAGACAGACTGTAGAGGCATGCGTGCGGTTTGCGCCTTATTTCAATTTGCGGATGATTAACCTATTAAAATCCAATGACTCATTGGTACGTCAATAAGCAATTGATTTGATTGTGTCTGAAAGTCCGGTTTATGAAAAAGTGCAATTAGTTGAGGGGCTTCTCACTTTAAATAACTTGTTTTGGACAGGAATCTGCTCTTTTATTAAAACTAGTAAAACAGTGGTAGCGAGTTGAGTTCATGAGTACAGTTTCATTTTCTCCTATTGATTTCTGTGGTTATCAAATTACTGTTAAAATAAGGTGGTGCAACTCACACATTATAAATAAGAGTAGAATACTTATTAAACCCCTTATCATGCTCTGCTTTGGTAAATTTCAATTTTACGTAAATAAACCATAATTATCTATGTTTTTATTTTTTTTTGTAAATTAGGTCCAAAACGAATAACTTATCTGCTTTACCCACAAAATTTGAATGCTACTGGATAAGGTTCAATAGATACCTAATACTACTGGACTTTAATAATGATATGGTATTGACAAATAACGCCGCATGCTTCACTATAGATGATGATAAAAAATCTATCAGTTATATTACCTAAAGGTAGGTACATTATTAATAGAAACGTTTAAATTCTAAGTGGTCTCATTTTGATGATAATTTCAGAATTAGGCTGTCTACATTGCCTCGTTTGGCTTACGGTTTTTTTGCTCATTTGTTTCGATTTTTGTTTGACTGTCATGTAAAAATAGTGTAAATCGCATGTATCAATATCATTTACAATATTTCCTCTGCCTGTGCCTGATAAACGAGTGTGGTGAAAGCTTTGTTAGACGATTTGTTATAACGCTAGTACAAAATAACACACTGATTTGACAGGGATATTGCTATATGTAAGTGAAACCGAAGACTGTTTTAAAGTTTGTAGATATTTTCAACACGAAATAATAAATCTCACGATCACTTCGCCTGACGAAGTTTACACAACGAGGAAGTAAGTGATCAGTGTTATATTATTCCAGTTTGGTACAATTTACCAAAATCGACTAGTACCTAATTACTCTTAAGCCGTACAGTTTGCTAAGGTACATTTCGTAATGTTAGGCAGTAAAGAAACGTGTAAATATTTTAAGTGTTTATTCCATTTTTCATAACATAATACTTGCAGTAGGTAAACCCGTAACAATTCATTAATCATGATGGCGTCTACACAATGGCAATGTACGTCCTTTTTCGCCTTCCAAAGTGTTTAAATTTTTAAAGATCTCTACAATATTCAAAATTGAGAAATTAGTGTGATCAGTTTCTTTAATCTTTCAAATTTGAATAGTATGTAGCTTTTTTTCTCTTTGTTGTTAGTAAAACTGTTTCCTAAGAAATTGCAATCAACAGTGTAATGGATTTCATTTTTAAATAACTTCCAATATTAGACCTTTATAATATATATAATACAGCTCAGCTCAAGGGAGATTTATCTATTTAATTTTAACCGTTGCTAGCGTGGCGGTTTGACCGTAGTAAAATATAGAATTCCTAAAACTGTCAATCGTTAAGTTTTTAGTAACCATTAAAACTTGAGTGGTTGCGCCATCAACATTTTAAAATCCATTATTTGGAAACGTATTCCTGAATTTAGATTTTTCATTTATGGCGAAGGCAAAAGCTACAACAATTTGCAAACGTTTTAACCAATTGTGGACACTAACAAAAGGTGAGGGTCCTCCTTAAAAAATTTCCAACATTTAAAAAACGACTAATATTATAACAAATATTATTTCTTCTACTTTTGTTCTCAACTTACTTCAAATATTATTACTTCTTGAACCCAGTTTTGGGTAAAAACGGTGCTGAAAGGAGCCCTAGGCTTGTAGTTTCAAAATACCTGTGATTGGTGGGTAAAACATCGACGATGATGATACATTGTGGAAGCATTTCTACCTACCAACTGCTTCGCGGTATATATTAAGGATTCGGTCAATATTTAGCAACCACATAGACAAAGCCCACACAGTATCCAGTACAGTAGCCAGTGAGGCTAAAGCTGTGTGCTGCTGTTCTTGGATAGGCCTAAACTTAGAAATATTGAGTGATAAGTGGACCATGTAGGTAAAGTTTATAAAAATCAAGTCAGAACTTCATAGCTTCTTACTTCTGTAAGTAATGTAAAAAAATAGTTTGATCTACTCTACACGCAATAACAAAAATTAAACAGTTTTAACAATTATTAATTTGTACTGAACACATGTACTAAATTCATGGTAAATATTATCACATCACAATATCATAATCATACAAATCTAATCATGTACTTTAATTATAGTGTATGAGTGTTTGGTGTTTTGAATTAACAAAGGAAATATTGCACGAAATTATAAGAATAGATTGTATTTGTGTTATTTAGATTACTGTTAAATAACTACATTATAATAATTTTAATGGTTCCAAGTATCAGTCATATTATGGAGATTTTGTTACTAAATTAAATATTACATTGTTATGTACATACAATTTCAAATTAGATGTATTAAAACATGACACCTTTTAATTTTATTAAAAAAAATGTTGTTCTGTTAATTATTGTTTTTATTTCTAAATATTTTTATAAATGTATGATAACAAAAATAGTTTTTAATTGTAAATGTTAAGTGAAAATATCCATGTTGTTGATTAGTCTTTTATGGATGTTGATTTACACCATTTGCTATGCAGTGATAATAAATGGTACCATAGTAATACATTGTACTTTTATTTAGAACCATACTCCTTAGATTAATTTGATATCTAGTGCCAATATCTATAATTGTTTACCGAAATTCTGCACAAAATATTCAGTAAAGATAGGATCATCTTCATAAGCATATTTATCAGAAACCGTGACTGGCGTTCCAGGTCTCCATTCGAACATCAAAGATATCATGGGAAGGGCTTGGATGTTGTCGAGAGCTTTATCTCCATGTCTATATTTTATTTCCCTAGCTAAACATCTTTTCACATAAGTGAAGAATGTTTCAAGGAAATTGAAACATATATTTGGCTTCCAGAATCTCTGAAAATATAAAAGGAAACTAATTACTTTTTGTCATGCTGTACCAAATATCTAATAAACTATGACGGTTTGTCCACTTCAACCTCGTCTAAGAACTCACAAAACAGTTTACTATGCACGGTGCAGATAGCTTCAGTGCCCTCTGCAATTTACATCTTTAAACTGAAACTATCGGGCGATTATTGCAGAGTATGCTGACATGGACCCAATACCCCAAGGCAAATATTCAGCTTATAATATAAGTTACCTATACCTAATAGGTACCTATAAAAAAAATGTGACACAATTGGGTTTTTATTTTTGTGTCTTTTAAATTTTAATGTCCGAACAGACAATGGAAAGTCCCTGAGGTACTTTTTTGTCCTTCATAACAGATGTCTTAAAACTTTTACATTTTACAGGACTATTTAACACCAACAAGCAGGGTGCAAATGTTAAAATGTATCATATAGAACAAAAAAGAGGCATACAAAGGAACAAAATTACCCAGTCTCTGCAGGTCTACATACATACCTCAGACATTTTAGCAACTTGTCTTACTGGAAATACTTTCAATTCTTCTACAATACCATTGTCATCTCTAAAGCCACAAAGGATTGTGTCTATACCCACAAGGAATGATTGACACCACCATTTCTTTGTTTTGAATCGACTGTAAATAGTAAAACGGTAATATCTATAGCATACCAAATTGATATCATTAAAACTAGCAGACTGATGAATTATTTTACTCTTAGGAATATAATTTATATTCTTTTATACTCAATTTCATTCCATAAATATCAAGGTACAATATGTAGCTTTGTTTGTACCATTTCTATTATATATTTACTTAACATGAAAATGTAAAAAAATTGATTTTCCAGGTCCAGTAGCTTCAGAGTCCATAATCTACAAACAGACAATCAAATTGTTTCATAGGTAATAATAGTGTATACTTACCGAAAACTTGTTTCTTGTTTCGAAAACTGTAAATGTCTGTTCGTTTTCAGTTCCACAAATTCTTTATTAGACAAATACTGGACAATTTGATCAAATCCTTGGTCAGGTATTGGTGCTGGGGGCACAGTACATGTGTCACACCTAATGCCATCCATCTCAGCCCCATAGACTATTGTATGTCTATTTAAATTTGTTGTGAAAACAAGGGAGAATTCTCTTGTCTCATCTACTGGTATATCTGGGTTTGGTTCTGAGTTTGGTAAATCTGTAAATAGAAAAGTGGTGTTAGATATTTAGTATCAGAGAATTAGCTAGCACTTTCTTTTTAATATTATGGTTTTGATTTCTACTTACCAGACAACATATATTGTTCAAATTTGTAACCCCAAGATGTGAATTTCAAATCCTGTTCAGTCATATTTCTTTTTTGATTAAGTTTTTCTTCCGTGTCTCTAGCACATAAGTAAATGTTTCCTTTGTACAATATTGCAACAATTTTCCAAGGGTCTCTATTTTCATACGGCGTACAAGCTACTAACGTCATTAGGCCTCGATAGCAAAAAAATTTGCTGTTTTCCAAATGATTCTCAAGAGGGAATAATAACCTTGTTTCATGTTCAACTAGAAAATGTAACAAATCATCCAGCCTCACATCTCGGTCGTTAGGTTTTCGTACAGCTTTATTAATATGTAGATTTAAATCAAAATGCACTTTTTTATTTTGAATGCACCGAGCATACATCAGGTTTTCTAAGCCAATGTATCCGATAATTTTTGGCCGACCAAAATTAGGAAACGGTTTCGTATAGATATCAGCATGTGTAAGAAGCTCTGGCTGCATGATTATTTATATTTAATTATCTTTAAAATATCACAATAATTGCTAGTTCTAAGAATGTTTCAAACTTAAGAGATTATCAATTTTCTAATCTACAATCTTGGCTTGTAACAAGAATATGAATAATTTATTTTCATTGGTATTTTACACGGTAAATGTGCTGATCAACAGCAATAATTAAATACATAAATCTTTAAATTTAGAAACACAACACCTGTGCTGTTTCCTTTGATTGATACGCGGCTAGCTAAGCTAGCCTAGCAGCAGTGTTGCAAACAGTTCGACTAGCTTTCCACCAGATTCAACTCTGAAAACCACTAAAAACCACTAAACATTTTTTTATCACACTCGAATAATTCCCACTAGTGTTGCCAAACTATCGATAGTTGAACTCGGAAATCGTCTATAACAACGATAGGCCTATTCGATTGCTAAGTTTGGTACAATAGTATTAGTATACTGCAATACTATCGATAGTATTGAAGATCAATATCAAAATAACGATTGATATTATCGATAGTATCGATATGATTGCGCTATCGATAGTAGGCCATTATTCAATAGTATCGCGTATGAATATTGGTTGAGGTAGCTCGTAAATATTTTAAGGCTGCTATCTTATTGAAACTATTTGATTTGACTTGAACAGTATAATTTAAATAGTGCAATAGTATTTAAGGTGGATTGCATCTGAAATGACCTCAAAACGTAAATTAGACATTAAAGGTAAGTACACACTCAAATCTCTCAATCAACATGTATAGTCTTTTGCTCTCAAGTCACTCGGTCAAAATAACTTATTGGATTACGAACTAGAAGACAAAAAGGGTTTCACAGATAATTTACGTACATAATCATTTACTAGACACGTGCTCGTATTGTGAATAGCAATACTATTGATGAAAAGGTCACTATCGATAGTATCGAAATTATCAATTGGTATTGCAATATTCAGTAGCATTAATATCGATACTATCGATAGAATTGCTGTGTGTCGGTACAATTGACACTCACGGGACTACCGATACAATTGCTTTTGCCCAACTATCGATAGTCCATCGATAGTCTATCGATAGACTATTAAGCAAGAATAAGAACTATCGATAGTCTATCGATAAACTATCCATAGTGGACTATCGAGTGGCAACGCTATTTCCCACAAAATACATGTTGTCTTAGGGAATAAGTCATATTTTTTGCCTAGCTAGATAATAATAGCAAATAACCATGAATAATGAAGAATTAAAGAAAATTAATAAGAACGTAAGTGTAAGTGTAGTAAAAGTAAATGGCTAAGTGTATGAGCGATCGCACTTTTAGTAATGAAATTGGATTTCAATTATCCACTAAAAATCCACCAGCCACTAAAAGCAATATTTTGCCACTGAATGGGTAGCTAAAACCACCAGGTTTAGTGGAAAATCGACTAAGTTGGCAGCACTGCCTAGCAGCTACACGGTCGGTGTAGCTGTTATTCATAAATAGGGATTTCCCCGTGCATACAAATATAAAGAAGATACTGCCATCTAGTGTCAATGCGTTTTATTACGTAGTGGTTTGTCATTGCGTTTTATTGCTTATTGGTTTTGCATAGTAGTGTATAAGGTAGCGCTGAACGCGAAAAACAGTAGAAAGTAGGAATGAAACAGAAAACATGGTCATCAATGTGAAAACAGCAAATCTACTGTTAAACATAGCCAAACATAGCCATTTGCTGCAAATATTTGCAAAAACCTTTTCTATGGTAGATGTGCTGTCAAATGATTGTTTACTTTTACAAAAATTTTAGATTTGCGACATAATTACGTGAAAATCACATAAAAAATACTTTGTGCTTTGAGAAAACTGATTTTCAAATGGTAAAATGTTGTATTGCTCTGTGTGGTGCAAGGAAAAACAGGAATAAACCTCAACAGACGCTGCATAAGTTAGTTACCTATTTATTTAGCAAGAAACCTCTCAAATCATTCAGATTTATAATCAAAAACAAAACATTGTATTGCGTATATGTTCAGAGTGTTGATATTTGGTTATATTTTAGAGATACAGATAATATTTTTCTTTATTTTATCGTTGTTTGTTTACATACATCAGTGGGGTTGTGTTCTATGAAAATTAAAATTATAATGATGATTTTTTGAAAGATTACCGAAGAATGTAGCTTTGCGGAAAAAATGGTCGGAGGCCATTGGCTTGGAGAATATAATTGAACGAATGTTTAACAAGGCACCGGGCCTTAAGTCTGCTATTGACATGTATTGTGAAGTGCAATAAATAAATTATAGAAAGACCTATTGTTTCATTTTTAGGGTTCGTTTAACAACTTCCCGACGTATAGTTTTAAGTTTAGCATTTTAACTAAATCAAATAGCGCGATTTATCATCGGCGATCGATACTAAAATAAATACGAGTAACGAAACGGATTCGTGTGTAACGTTTCGTTACTCGGTACTAGATGGCGCACCCGTTACTCAGTACCTACCGAATACATACGGTTTGCTACCAGTGTTGCCAATCTGTGGGGAATTCCCCAAACTGCGGGGAATCTCAAGATGGTTGGGGATTTATTGGGGATTGGCATTATGTGGGGAAAATGCGGGGATTTTGACATCATATTCTCATCGGAGAATATTTCACCATTTATTATTTCATCAAAATCGGTTGAGAGGTTTAAGCGGGAAAGCGTAACAGACAGACAGACAGACAGAGTTACTTTCGCATCTAAAATATTATACTCCGTAAAAGATAGCTTGATCTCTGCGACAGCTGTCAGTTAAATCACGCCTAAGAAGTTCTGAATTTAATAGTAGTACAGACAATACCTGTAAATGTCATACTTTATGGGCATGCCGACCTACATAATGATAGGCGATGAATCAACGTGACCACTGACTATAAACTATCGGTATTTCAAATAAAACTTAATTTATTTTTTTTAAATGTTATTGTATATTTTAATTTTAATATCATAACATTATTTACATAATGATAATATATGCGAATAAAAGTTTATAATAAATTTACAAGATTGTTCTAGTGATTCAGAAACGGATCCAGATATGGATTTGGGGTTTACTCCTTTACAAGAATAAATGTAATTTATATTCAAATATTCGTTTTATTTAGTAACGTTTGTAATTAAATTAAACCCAATTAAATGTTACTTTAGCATCGATAATAGTAAGAAATGTCGATAATATCTATCGACTTTTTTATATCATGGCCACCCTAGGAATGTCAGTTTGACTTATGTCGCAGAGATCAAGCTATATTTTACGGAGTATAGTAGGGATAACAACATTTTTTTTAATTATTAAGTATGCTCAAGTACTTATGATATGACGGCACATCCCTTCCTTTTCTTCTTTATTATTTGTTTTGTGACTGATAAATGAATGATTGAACATGTAATGCATGCATTGGCTTCGTTCGTTGTTGTTTGTACTTAATTAGTAGATCCAAGTTTTAAAAAGTTGTGTTTGTTTCTGTCAAAGTAGCGATTTTACGAGCATTTTATAAACACAACTCTATCGGCAATTGCACAATGGATGAAATCAAACAATCTTGAAATAAATATAGCTAAAACTAAACTCATGGAATACCGTTCATATAACACTAAAACACAAATTTAAATTTTTGGGACTTAATTTTGATGAGCATTTAAACTGGAAAGACCACATTGCAACAAATTAAACCGCTACGTATTCGCGCTTAAAAGATTAAGGCAGACAATTTCCACCGAAGCCGCATTAATAGCTTACCATGGGTAGGTATCATCAAATCTTAGCTATGGTCTTATACTGTGGGGAAATTCAGTAGAAGTCGATAGAGCATTTAGATTACAGAAAAAATGCATTAAAGCCATTAGTAACGCATGGTTTTTAGACAGTTGCAAACCGCTTTTCCAGAAGTTGAATATTCTTCCTTTGCTCTGTTTGTACATACGAAAAGTTTGCTCTTTTGTAAAATTACATCCAAATTACTATAAAAAACAAATGGAGGTTTCTTCCAGACAACTGCGGCCAAAATATCAAAATTTGATGTATCAGCCCCCTTGCCATGCATACATATATAAACAAAACTAGCTTTTGCAGCACGCGCTTCGCGCGAGTCTGCTAAAAGCTAGGCCTGCGGCGCTGGCCGCTCCCGGGCTTCGCCCTCCCGCGGCGCTCGGCCTTCGGCCTCGCATACGCAGCTCGGCCTGCGGCCTCGCGGGTGTGACACGGGGGTGTTGAACCGTCCGCAATGGGGGCCTAGTGCTTATTTTGTACGGCGTTAGAGTTTTGCAACTGAGGCCTAGGGAGCCTTTTCCGCTTCGGGCTCCGCCCTGCGCGGCGCAGCTCGGCCTGCGGCCTCGCGCCTAGGGTGACTTATGTTGCACTTAAATAAAATGGCCAAAGTGTTCGACGGAAGCCGCTTCGAGCTTCGCTCTACGCGGGCGCTCGGCCTACGGCCTCGCATTCGAAGCTCGGCCTTCGGCCTCGCGAAAGTTACACAGAATATAGCCGCTGCGGGCTTCGCCCTACGCGGCGCTCGACCTGTGGTCTCGCATCGCAGCTCGGCCTACGGCCTCGCGTTGGTTACTTGATCTGATCAATTGTCTCGTCTATATTGGTCCAAAGTGTTCGATGGCAGCCGCTTCGAGCTTCGCTCTACGCGGGCGCTCGGCCTTTGGCCTCGCGTTCGAAGCTCGGCCTTCGGCCTCGCGAAAGTTACACAGAATATAGCCGCTTCGGGCTTCGCCCTACGCGGCGCTCGACCTATGGTCTCGCAACGCAGCTCGGCCTCCGGCCTCGCAATGATACCATTTCCAAGTTTTAATAGCACCCAATACGGTACTACATTAATATGCAACAATTTCTCCATACATTTTCTTACTACGGTAAATTTCAGTACAAAATGTATGGGGAACCAAGTTCTCCATAGAAAATTGATTTTCCAATTTTTCCTAAAATTTCGTACTTACTCGCTTTTTTTTGGGTCAATTGACCACGGATGGACATTTTTGACAGGACCTCATACTTTTTTTTTTTAAATTCGAGCATTTTCTGTTGGGCCCAAAATTTCCGAAATTACCCCGAAAATCGGGTAAATTTTTGAACCATCACTGGGGCATCATAAAAACCTCCAATAAAGCTCCGAGCATTTTTTCCTTACGACCCTTCTTTCTACCCCAAAAGTTAATGAATACATTTTTAATTCTGCAGATTTTTTATAATGGCCGCCAGCGCATCCGCCATTTTGTTTATCGAAAAGTCTATTATATAACATCTCATCTAAGTTATATACTGCATCAAACCTCATTTTTACATTTTTCTAATTTTATATCCTGCGGCCTACAGGACTTCTGGAAGGTGACCATGTTTTTTGCACATTTGTCCCAACAGCTCCCGGTGTTGCCAGGTCACAGAGATAAAAATAGTCAAATGTCATTTCAATGGGGATGTTTCATAGGCACATGGTAATGGTTTGCGCGAAATGTCATTATTTCTATTTTCGACTTTCGCCGGGACCTGAGTCAAAAACTACCAAAAATAGTAGAATTTTTATTTCACCTGGCAACACACACAACCAAAACTCATAATCGCTTGGTACATTGCGACTCGCTCAGATGTCGCCATATACATGAAAATTAGGATTTAACGTTTTCAAAAACGCAACAATTTTACAAAATGGCCGCCAGCGGGTCAGCCATCTTGTATTTTTGAACGTTCGTATTTTTCCTATATTTTGGACTATATTTGGCATAGAACCTCATTTTCATTTTTTTTCTCGCTCTCACCCGATCGCCATATTATTTTTTGGAAAATGACCAAGTCACAAAATATATATTTCGCTCTGGCACCCAGTGTGGCCAGGTGATTGGGCTAAAATTAGTAAAATATCATTCGGCCATAAGCTTGCCATAATAACGTGGTAGACATTTAGACCAAATGTCAAAAAAAATTTTTTTCGTTTTTTGGACATAAATCAAAAACTACCAAAAATGGTAGAAATTTTATTTCACATGGCAACACACATCAACCAAACATGCAACCGCTCGATACATTGCGACTGGCTCAAATGTTGCCATGTGCCTGAAAAACGGTTTTGAAAATCGTGAAAAATTCAAAATGGCCGAAACGGGGTCCGCCATCTTGTAAATCGAAAAGTCTATAGTTTTCCCATATTCTAGGTTATATACCGCACCGAACCTAATTTTTATTTTTTTTCTCGCTCCCACCCATTCTTCAAAAGAACTTTTGGAAAAAACCATGTCGAAAAAATGATTTTCCCCGTCATTTCCAGGGTTGCCAGGATTTTTCCGAAAAACTACTTTTTTGTCACTTCGGACCTCCATGGCTACCCCACTGCATATTTATTTTTTTTCTACAAGGGTAAATTTTTTTTCTACCATTCGGGGTCATGGGGCAAAAACTACCATGAATTTGGTAGAATTTATTTCTTAAATCAACAAACAGATAACTAACCTACCACCGCTCCATACAAACCGATTCGACCCAGTGTTGCCATCCCTGTCAAAATCTACTTTGAAAATTACAAAATTTTTGGTCCCTACAAAACTGCCGCCAGCGCCGTCTCTATGGCCAAACTCTATAATCTATGACCAACATTCAAAAGAAGACTATACTGCTGGCAGAGTTCAAAAAAAAATTTTTAATTATCTACGGAAACCTCTCCACCACGACCCCGCAAAAACACCTCTAAATCGGATTTTCGATCCAAGATGGCGGCGCGGACATCTTGATTTTTTGACATTTTACTTTTTCAGTGTACTTCACTTCAACACCATTCTCTAAAAAAGTAAAAACCGCCCGGCCATTCCATAGACAAGAAAAAAGTTGATTCCCCAAAAGTGGCCGCCATCTTGGATTTTCGGAAAAAAAAATAGAAAAACCTGCTTTGATTAAAAAATAACTCACCCCATTAGAACACCCCAAAGAGGTAAAACAACCCGAACACCCCCAAAAAAACCCCCGATGAGTCAGTGAGTCAGTGAGTGGTAATTTAGCTTTATATAATATAGATGTATATAACATGTCGATCACCCTCTTTAATAAACTACCTGACTCGATTAAATTATTAGATGGTAAGGTTTTCACAAAAGCGTTAACGTTGTGGCTATTTCAAAAATGCTTTTATAGTGTCAACGAATATATCAATGGTTAAATTTAAATATGTAGGTACTTAAGATAATTCTAAAATGACACTATTGTTTGCACACCTGCTTGCAGGTCAAATACAACTCAAGATACGACTTGTAACATCTTCCTGTATCACACTGTATTTAATGCAAATAAATAAATGTTATTGTTATTATTGTTATTGTTAAAAAAAACTTTTGAGGGGAATTTGTGGGGAATCAGCAGATTTTTATCCCCAAATTTGGGGAATTCGATCAGGATTTTTGGGGATTTGGATGGATTGGCTCCGGCAACCCTGTTTGCTACAGCTCTATTTGCCTTTGTGCGTATGTGGTGTTAAGGTGTGTGTTGATGAGAAATTGCGTGATGGCATTTGCGATAATTTTGTCGTTAAAGTTTAAAAAATGATTACGTTTTAAGTATTGTTGTCAAAAGATGTGTTAATCTAAATTTATTGTAGTTTGTTGTAGTTAGCATATAGAAATGGAAAGTTTATTTCATAAATGTAGATTGTGTTTGAAACTTGGCGATTTTTGCTCCATATTTGAGCAAGATGACTCCATCAAACTTTCTGAGATGGTCATGTCTTTTACTAATATCAAGGTAACAATTTTACTTATTGGTTGTGTGTTTTTATACTTCTCTTGTTTAAAAAACATTTATACTTAGTTTTTCTTTTAGATACTCGAAGGTGATGGATTTTCTGACCGCGTCTGTACTTCTTGCATAGAAAATCTAAGCACTGCCTATTTATTCAAGTTGCAGTGTGAAAGAATAGACTTACTGCTCCGAAAAGGCCCGGGTATGTCTTGTTTTCTGTTTACCTAATAGATACTTGTTATTTTAGGTTATGTTTGTTATTTTCGTTGGTGATACTCATACTTTAAAAACCATTTTATTTCTAGACCTACAAATAGATAAACCTGCTTTGACGGATTACAACGATTTATTTAACCAAGAGTTTCACATGCATGAAGTATTTGGCTCAATAGAAGGAGAAAATGATCAGAACAATGTCAAAGATGCGAATACGGAGGTCCTAGGAAGCATCCATGAAGTAAGTGATGAAACTGATAGTGACATGGATTCAATAAAGTGTGCACATTGTAATCAGTCTTACAGCAATCAAGGGGCGCATGTCTGCAATGTCACCTGCACTATAGAACATAACAATTTGCAGCGTTCTAGTAGCAATGAGAGCAATGAGACACTTGTGGCTATGGATCCTCCATCTTTAAATCAGTCTGTATATTATACACCACCTTCTAAAAATCTATCTGTATTTGTATCTTGTGTTCTTTGTGATGAAGAATATGATCAGTATGATGACTATCTTACTCACATCAACAAATGCACAACAAATGTTAAATTGCATCATTTTGTGTGCCCTGTTTGTCATGAGATCTATACTGCAAAATTGACATATCTGGAGCATTTGAAACACATTCATTTCAAAACTGAAGAACAAACTAGTGACGGAGTGGATATTGTGGACAGTTTCACTGCTATATATGAAAAAACTAGAAAACCGAAGTCTGTGAGGCGTCAGATTGGTTGGTCAGTTGAAGACATTTATCAGGAAATTGAATGTAGAAAGGTTGAGCAGAAAGCAACACCCACATCCAGTCCTTTAAAATCATTTTTTTCTAGATTGGGGAATGAGTGAGTTTAAATTATATGTTGGCATGTGTGGGACCCTCAATGCAGCTTTATACTAACATTTTATTTTTCAGCTATATCAACTCTTGATATTTTGTGAAAGGGGAAATAATGTAAATATTCTTCCTAATCTATTGTAAATAGAGCTTTGTAATTATAATGGGAACTTTCATGATATTGTAGGCTAGGCTTTATTTGGCTTTGGCTTGTTTCTTTCAGTCGTGTAATTTTATTGAAACTTTTTATTCTTTTACATGTGTTAACATGTTGGCAGTAATATTTATCCAAAATAAGTATATTAATAACAGCTATTATGTCATTATTAAATAAAGAGTAATAAAAGCATGATCTTCCAGTATTCTTGAAGATAAATCTGTATTTCAATAGGTTTTATAGGCAGAAGAAAAATCTGTTATGCAATCTTACATCATAAGCAAGAAATGGGCACTCTCTGTAGTTGGTTTGTTGTTTGTAAGTAACAATAAATCTTAACTGTATTTTATCTTTCATTTCTAGAGACAATAGTTTATCCAGTAGACAGAGTACACCAAAAAGGGTGAGCTTTAGGAAATTTATTGAAACAAGTAAAGCGAAGACTTCAAACTACATTCCGTTTAAGAAGTACATTCAGAATTACAAGCAGAAGAAAAAGACCAGTAGTTACAGCCCTATAGAGGGTAAAATGCAATTATCCAGTAAAATAAGATTGTCTATGCCAGGAGCAACTTCAGGTAATAAATTAATTACTAACTAAAGAGAGATGTGAAAATAAATATAAACTTCACTACTATCATTATATTACAATGTGAGAAATTTGTAATCTTAACTTTTTTATTTGGTCAAAAACTAGATTTGTTTTTGACCAAATAAAAAAGGAGGAGATTCTATTATTCTATATGTTGATCTGTATACGTATGTTTTTTCTTTTTTTATATGTTAACCAATTTCTCTGTCACTTGTGAACAGGTTTTCAATATTTTTTTGTTTGAGAGAATATAGCAGGATCTGTTGATGGAATCCCAGTCAAATTGAGGGAATTTTATAAGTTTTGTTCTTGTTTGATTGATGTGTATTATTTATTTTATTTATAGACAGTGATTATGGAACAGTGAGTGGCACATCAGAAGAGTCATGGAAAATGAAGCAAAACCTAATATGTGCCTGTGACAAGAAAGTTTTTATGTTATCTGAATTTATAAATGTGAGTATCTACTATTTTGTAAATATTTCTTTTTATTTTAACAATTTTGAACAATCAGCAACCATGGTCCGGTTGCTGATTGTTCAAACTTTATCTACGCAACCTATTTCCCAATATTGTTTTTAAATACATAAATACATAAAATTTATTTTTCTAGGACCGAGACCGAATTGTGTCAATGATAAATGAGATAGGTGGTGTGGTAGCAGAAAATACGAAGATGGAAATGTTGGCAACACATTTTATTGCAGTGTTACCTAATGATACTTTTACTGGCATGATGGTGTGTGCTCTTGCCACTGGCAAATGGGTACTGCATATCAGTTACATATATGACAGCTTCAGATGCAAAAAGTTTATGGATGTAAGTATTGTATCTTGATTATATTTTCAGTTCATTAAAACAATGAAGAAGACATCATATTTTAAAGTGAACTAAGGCTTCGCTTATAAACAAGTTAGAGAAAAAAATAAAAGTTTGATGGTAACATTTTAACTTATTATGGTGATCAATAATATATACTCAATTTTACAACTGTTCTGATAAAATAAATAACACAAACAAATATAAGAAAACGCCAAACGAACAAGTTTCGACCTAGGTTTTCCCTTGTACTATGAGTGCCAGCACACCCTTATCCATGCCAACTTCGGTAAAGTTTATTTCCTTAATTGACCTGAAAAATTAATCCGGACCTTTTCACACTTTAGGCGCCTTTTTTAGCATTGCACCGCCCAACTCGTCAAATATTTTATATAACACTAGCTGTGCCCGCGACTTCGTTCGCGTGGACAATATCCTTTCATGGTCGGTTTCACCCCTTTCTCCCTTAATATTCGAAACAAATAGTAGTCTATATTTTAATCCAAGTTTTGAGCTATATTTGTGCCAAATTTCATATCTCTAACTTCAAAAATAAATATTTTTCCATATAAACTTTCAAAGGTGGTATTACCCCCATCCCCCCTTATTTTCTAAAAAAAAGTAGCCTATGTCCGTTCTTGAGATTCAACGTATACCTATACCAAATGTCATCAAATTCGGTTGAGAGGTTTAAGCAGGAAAACGTATCAGACAAACAGACAGACAGAGTTACTTTCGCATTTATAATATTAGTAGAGATTAGTAGGGAAGTAGGGATTATTTCACTGAGAAAACCTTAGAAAAAAATAGGATAACTACAAAGTTTCGTGCCAAATTCTTCTTGGTAGGATTAGTAGGTTCCGAACGGTAGCTTCAATTTCGGTTATTATTTATTATTATTATTTTATTAATGTAAAAGTGAACTTAGAATCTTTGTTTTCTCTTTCACACATATTCTTTATAGATTTTTACATTTGAAGGATTTATTACGTTTTACTGTTTCTTTAAAATATTCATTCCTAATCTTAGATACAGAGTTGCTCGTCGTCACGGCCTAGCAGTGAACAGGAAACTTACATTCAATCTAGCTGTCTGCGCCTATTGTACGTTGGTACCTATCTTATATGTTCTTTGTTATACCACTGATATCATTGTTATGTATGCCCTTTAAGTCGTATTTGCAGAAATTGACGTTCCAATGCTAGTAGACCAAGATCCCAGTCACCCCTGACTTACGTCATTTTAGGAAAGATGAAATTTTTAGGATTGTTAGTATAACATAAGCTTAGAAAGGAATGGATACTCGCTAAGCTGAAAGCGGGGCCGTTTTACAGGTAGCAGGTATCAAAGGTGGTGATAAATCATGCTAACTTACGTTAAAGTAGGATGGCTGGTTTTTACATATGTTATATATTATATATGACTAGCTTTTGCCCGCGACTTCGTCCGCGTGGCGTGTTATAAAAGAGAGATCTTTGTGGGTGTTGGAGAAAAGTTTAAAAAATGCTTAATTTTATTATTTTTAAATTAGGTTATAGTATAAGTAGCTCAGCTGAATAATGTATTGTTATTAATTTTTAGATTATTAGTTTAGGATAATTTCGTAAAGACTTATAACCTACAATTATTAGAACAAAATTTAGAAACTACAACAGAAAATTATAAGATAATCCAAGACCGTGAAATGTCCGCCTGGAAAATTCAACAGTAATCTACAACAGAAAACTACCTACTAAAGATTTAAACCATCCAAGAATAGTAAAAAGTTCGCCCGCAAAATTCAATATTTGACACGACCATCAACGACGTCTGCCCTCACGCGTCTGCCGCGTTCCGGTTGCTCACTCGGGTATCTGCGCCCCCCTCCGCGGCTCGCTACCGCTGTCGCCGCCCCACCGCCGCCGCCGCCGCCGCCGCGACGTCACTTGGTTGCCACTACCGCGAGCCGCGTTCAGGACATAGGTACATGTACACAAACCACGCACAAACACAACGCAAGTTTAAATAGGATTCACGCATTTCAGTATTTTTCTCGGAGTGTGTCGAATGTAAATAATAATGAATGTTGCATTCAAAAATTTTAAAAAGTTTTTTTTTTTTTTGAGAAAATACATTAAAAAACAACATAACAATTATTCTGAATCTGGCGCTAGTGCAGTATTTTTTCATGAAAAAGATGTTTCCCATTCCCATGAAGCTGTACATTTGCTAAGATACCCATATACTAAAAAATTTCAAGCCTCTAACTCGCGGTACAAAAGTTTTTCCCGCTATTCCCGTTCCCATGGGAATTTTGGAAAATCCAATCATGACTTAACTTTGCATTCACTAAGGTATATGCATGTCAAATTTCAATCATCTAACTTACGCGGTTTAGAATTTTTCATACAAAAGTTTTTTCCCGCTAACTCCCGTTCCCGTGGGAATTTCTCAAAATACAGCCATAACTAAACTTTATATTTACTAAGGTACCTGCATGCCAAATTTCAAGCGTCTAACTTAAGCGGTTTAGATTTTTCATACAAAAGGATTTTCCCGCTAATTCCCGTTCCCGTGGGAATTTCGGGAATTCCTTTCTTAGTGCACCCCTACGGTACCTAAGCTACGTCCCTTCCAAATTTCAAGTGCCTACGTTTAGCCGTTTGGGCTGTGCGTTGATATGTCAGTCAGTCAGTCAGTCAGTTTCTCCTTTTATATATATAGATTTAATATAATTTTATTTCAACAAACATTTTAGGAGAGCATCTATGAATGGATGAAACATCCCAAAATATTGGAAATAGATAATACTAGTGTGGAAGTCGCGAAAGCAGCTGTGTATTGGCATCTGGAGTTGCAAGCTCTCAGTGCCAAGTTCCCATTTGAAGGAAAGCAAGTGGTCCTCATCATGAGGAAGAAGTACAGACAATATTACAATATGGTGTTTAAAACATTAAAAGCCAAGCCAATAACTTATGATCCAAGGTAATTTTGAAAGAATGTTTTAAACTCCTATAAAAATAAATGTCGAAAAGTATGTACACGGATAGCTTCCGAAATACTAAACCAAATTGAGTATTTGCCTTTTTACACATTATTAGGTTGCTGTTCTATAAATGCTAATTTTATTAATGCATTCCACTAAATAAACATTTCTTTCTTCCTGTCAAATTTGATCTTTTTTGGTGTTTGTAGTTGTCAGTATAAGGTTTCTAAAAAAAAAGTAAAAATGTACTGAGATTGTACGGACGCGAATCCGCGGCTGGTATAAAATGTTGTCTCCTTCACATCAATGTGTTTTCATGGAATGATCAATCTTTTTTCCAGGACACCAGGCAGCTGCTGCTCTGCAGACTACTGTTTTGTGGACATGAAGATTATAGAACGAGTTAAACTGCGTTTCTTCGCGCGCCACCAAGTCCCAGTGTTCCCATATCAGTATGTTTTGGTATATCTATTGAAACGGGGCAAGGTAGATGACGAGCATAAATATTTATTACAAGAGTGTAAAAAGATACCTTCGAGGGATACTGTTGATTTTCTGAACCTTACTTATTAATTTGACTGAAGAATATATTAAAAAACTAACATGTTTTAATTTTGTATTATAAAGCGGCTGATCAACTGCCACTAGCAAGATTCAAACGCTATCCACGCCACGCCACTGTATTAAATACCTAGATTAAATCGTGCGTAGCGTGCACATCCTGCGTCGTTGTGAATTCGCGCCTTTATGTTATACATAGCAGGTAATAAAAATATTAAGAATAATATTAATAATATTAATATTAATATATTACTCATTATTGAAAAGAAGATACTTTGTTTCTTTTAAGAAAAAAAAATATGACTTCAATTATAATGTATAATTTTTAAGTACTATTTTCCAACAAAAGTTGTTTATAGAATAAGTAGTAGAAATATCGACGTATTCAATGACTTTGAGTGAACGGTATCCATAAAAAATGGGAACAACTTCTAAATCATGTGAGAACGTCCTTAAGCTCAATCTAGACTAAGAATATACTATTAGAAAAATATTATCAAATATAATTATATAATTGTTGGAGAGTTATGGGCAAAGTCGGTTGTAAACGAGTAGAATTATTTACGTTCATTATTTTAACATCTATAAACATGATGGACTATCTATGATATATAGATTCTTTACTATGACATCTTTGTGTACTACATGTAAGGTTTGAAATCATTTGCACAGCTAATGAGGAGCCCTTCATACAGTTAGCTGTTCTATCAAACGTAATTAAAGATGTATTTGTTTGTGTTTCGTAGCCGCAAATATAATTCGTGGGTTACACTTGTTACATTTTGCGCATTCTTTTAAATACAGATGTGATTTGCGAGATATAATTTTCCGAAACAGTTGCATTCCCGAAAACTATACTTCTAAGGGCGGAAGCCGGCTCCGCCATAAAATTGGTTAATTGCCCTGTAAAAACTGGTATACCTATAATGTCATGTTATTGTTTTTAGCTAGTCAATGCTCCTAGGTAATTAGTACCTAACCTAACTAAATTTTTATACCGTGCTTACTTTATAAGTGCAATAAACACTAAATAAATAAATCTTGTCCGACTACCCACCTGATTTGACTTTATTTTTCATTGGACTTTATTTGTAAAGTATATGTGTCCTTGACAATGATACCGAAATAAAATTGCACGGACATAATTTTAAAACATATCAGAATCCATTGATATACAGTATTTTAATGTACTTTGTTTTACATTTGACGCTCGAAAACCATTGATTTCATTCATAACTGAATGCAAATTAAATCATTTATTTTCGGATAATTTTCTTAGTGCAAATTCAAATTCAGTCGCGATTATTTGTCGTAGATGACCATTTCATACAGGCCTAGCAAGCGCCACACGAGTAAATTTTATCGCGCTCTTAAGAAATGTCAAAATGAATGCGTCAACTGCTGATTGACTGATAATACTCAAACTCAAACTCAAATATTTTTTTATTCAAGGAGGTTACATATAACACTTTTGAATCGTCATTGAATACAATGGAAAGTGATTCTACTTCCGGTTCGAACCTATATCTACCAAAAAGACACCGGTAAGAAACTCAGCAGATCATTTACAGTGTCAGTATCTAACTTATTGCTATGTGTAGCTCACTTTGGACCAAGTCATATATTTTTGGTTTTGATGAGTGATGAAACAAATAAGTACTCAAGTAAGTTTTTACTTTCGAGAGGTAAGCTGGAGCTGACCAGTCCCCAAAGGTGGCACCTGTTCACAAGCATGACGTATGTGCCAGCCATCGCTTCACTCAATGGTACAATCATACGAGTATGGTGTACTATGACCCAATCAACTGTATAAAAACTTTTGTCGCCTCATGCGAGAAATTTGACGTATTGCACATGCTAGGCCTAATAGTCTCAAATTATTACGAATGTTTACTATTAATGTTCAACAACAAAATCAATGGGATAATAAAAGTACTCAGCTTAAAGAGTATCTGGTTCTGTCTGTGGTAGCAGAATGTCGACTTTAGTATCGTCAAAAAAAGTAGGGGAATGTATGGGCCTAACCCACCAACTGACCCGACTCTGACTGAAACTGGACTGAAAGTTAGTCAGGTCAAGTTCTGTCTGTACCTTTACTTAGCACAAACAAAAGCGGTGATCTTCTTATTCGGTTTATTCCTAACCTGACCCGAAAACCTAACCCGGTCGCGGGTTAGGTTAGGAATTTGAAAAATTAATTAATATTTATGCCGAACGTAACCCTATTCCTAACCTGACCCGATGTGTCGTTCCTATCGTAACCCGACTTGCGAAGAAGGTAGTTTAATCCACAATAATTTAATTCGGCCTCATTAATAATGTACAAAATGTAAAAAACTGATTAGGTTTGCCTCTCCGCTTTCTAATAAAAGTACTTATGTGTCAAATCAGTGTTTAATATTTATAATACCTAATTACAGAATCAACATATATATATAATAAACAATTATAAAATCATTTCTTTCGTAGTCAGGTTAGGAATAAACCTCTTATTCCGCTAATTACTGCTGTGGCACTGCTAAAATCTTCATTTATTATTTTATTACTAATGAAATACAATACGATTACCTTTATTGTTCGTGCTAAGGGTACTTACTAGTTGAGTTTTAATAGTTGTAATGAATTATATTCCTATATTATTGTTAACTATAGTAGGTATTGTTAAGGTGCATGGGCATTATCCATAAATGTATATGTATTGATTTTTTTATATAGATTTATATTTTATCGATCAAAAATGTTATTTTGAGCCATATTAGAATAAAATTTTTCTTATGAATAAAATATTTAGTTTCTAATATGTTTGTTTATTTTGTATAAATTAAAATGAGTTGTGTCCTCGGCGTCCGGTTGTATGCACTCTTTGCGTATTCTGTTGTTGTGGTGCATGTCTTTTCCTTTTATTTTGCATCTGAAAACAAATATAAATGGTAGCTACTCGAAATTCTGGCAAAATGAGTCACGGTATACGGTGTTTTTACTTAATTAGGTAATTGTTCTTTCAGAATTAGTACCTACTTTTTTTTTCCTACCTGACTTTCGATGATGGCTGCGAAGCCTTATCATCTTTACCGAGCTTTCGGGGGAGCGCAGATGGCTCTCACCCCTGCAAATTGGACCAGATGCTACGATGCGGCGTCACAACGGTCAAGATGCGCGCGCTCCCTCGCACCGCTACGCGCGCGTGTCGCGCTGTCTCACTCGACCCAAGCCGGTCATCCGCTCTGCCGTCGTAGCTTCGGCTTTGCTTCGTTCATTCGATTACTCACTGCTCCGTTCGCGCGCTTACTAACGTGTTTACTGCTTTTGCTTTGTAATTGCCTATTTTAAATACAACGTTTATTTTATACCTTAATAATACTCTTCATTCCGAGTCTTGTAAATCTGCCTTCCCATAGTTTTAACTTACAGCTATAATTAAATCAGAAGTAAAAAATTACATAGATACCGAGTTCGATTCCGGCAACCTTCCTTTAATAATAATAAAAATAAATATTTATTGTATAGCCAGGTACAACATGTTGATTTATTGTACATTGGTTACCTTATATTTAACCAGGCGATACAAACATCGCCTACAAATCTACCACTAATAAGCAATTTTACTACAATTGGTTTTATTGATGGAGATCTATTCAATATTTTAATCTTCATCTATTAGAAATCTCAAAAAATATCTACCTTTGTATAGAAAACCAAAAACGCCACAGTGGCCAGTATAGTCCCGATCATTCCCCATATTTGTTTAGAATTTGGGAACAGATCATCGTCAAAATGTGATTTTTGTTCGGATTCATCACAGCCACAAAAAGTTACAAACATTTCATACAAATCTTGAAATTGTTTATTTATACAAAACTGACAATTTTGACAAAGGTTGACTTGAAATAATGACATAAAATGTTAATTTATTATTTCATTATAACTTCCTAATTCTGCAGAGGTTTACTCAAAATATATCTATATTTTTTATTAATTTATTTGACCATTAAATTTCTTAGTCTTTAGCTGCTTCCGTCATGGACCCGTTACCCGAAGGTTAAAGGGTCGAATCCTGTAGGTACCTACGCATTTGTTTTTTTAGCTTTTTTCAATTTGGTCAAGACTTCTGTGACGGTTCTGTTTGAACTATCTATTTCCTACAGAATCGCAATAAAAGGCGATGAGTTCCGCCGAGGGAGTTTCAGTGACTGCCTGCTCTTTTAGGGCGGGAGACACCCACACCGCCGTCACCTCCCTCGGGTTATCTAACTATCTACTGAGGGCCAGATATTTAAATAAATAATACAAATTGGACAACAACTCATACATTGCTCTGATTCTGTGGTAAGTAGCTTAAGCACTTGTATTACAGAAAGAAGAAACAACGACGGTACCACAACCCCCAGACCCGAGACATTAAAGAAAAGTTAATTTCCCATATTGACCCGACCGGGGATTGAAACGGATCAGAGATGGCGCGACCCCAAAGTCCGGCACGCTCGCCTCTCGGCTACGGAGGTCATCAAATTTACAGACTTGCGTCAGCTAGTTGTTTGAACGAAGATGATTCTGTGCTTTACAAGGCAAGGCCTTTAGGGGATCCCCGTACTAAATCTCAATTTTTTTTTCTTTAGACCAATATGTGTGGCGTATCAGGTTTCAAAATTTTTTTTTTCTAAACTGAATAGCTTAGGCGAGAGACTTCCAAAGTGGTAAAAAGTGTCCCTGTAACTTTTAAATTAAGAGAGCGATAAAAGAAAAAAAATATATATGACATACATGCAAACTCCCACCGAAAATCGGTTTGAACGAAACCTAGTAAGTAGTTAAGTAGTTTTTTTTTAAACCGCCATAAATCTTAAACCAATTTACTTTTATTTCAACTCCAATATAAAATAATAAAAGAAAACCATTTGATTTCAGAAACATAAACTTAATTTAAAAAAAATCACTAAGTAGATTCCGACTCGCACTTGGCCGGTTACACTGGTCAACAAAATTTTAACTTCTTTTTGCCACACGGACTTTTTTGATATTTTTGACTTTAATTGGTTGATGGTAAGAAAAAATAAACAGTTAAAAAAAATTGCTAGGCAAGGATTTTATTCTATTGAGTAAATAAAAATATTAAGAAAAACACAGATCTCTTGAATGAAAAGTTTATTTTTTTATAAATAAACTTTATAATCTAAGATTTTCTTGAATATTTAACTTTTGGTTGGTCCCTTTTAATTTTTCAGCAGTAATCTGCTAACATTTTTGGGCTCCATTTGCCCTGGTAACGCTTTTATATATAAGAAAAGTCCTGATGGAACCTTTTACCGTGCTAGTCGCTGACAGTTCCTAAATTGTAAAGAACAAATCCAGGTGCGAGTCTAAAAAATGGATCTCAAGTGACATGTTGCAACCCAATGCTTGATATAACAATAATAGCTCGCTAACCAACTATCTGTAGCTCTCATTCTTGTGGTAACCCAAAAAAATTGCTACAACATTTTTAAAAGCTTTCCATGCAGATTTTCCTAAATAGCTTAATTTTTCTTTATATCATTAACCTTTTATTAACTCCCTAATTTAAGGGCGAACAGAAATACCGTCTTTTATCCATGCATCACTTATTTAAGGGAATTTTTAAGTTATTTTATGAGTTATTAGTTCTTGCCATGTTTTACAATGAGAGACAGGTCTTATAGCTGAGGATAACTTAGGGAATATCTAACTTATCTTCAGCTACATCCTAAATGAGTTTTTTTTCTTGTTATTTATACGTATCATGTCAGTGACACAAAAATAGTAATCTGAAACGTGATCACCCTGTTCAGTCCATATCATGGGTACAGCAAACGGCATAGGTCGTGCACCTTTCTTCCAGTCAGTTAATTTTTTTACACATGTTATGTAACAGACCTGAGGGGCCTAGGATTTGTCTTGATGGGCGACAGAAAAACGAAAACATTGGTGATAACACTCCAACACAAGATTCGTAAAATTTCGTCGTTGTTTTTTAATGTAAGTTCTTCGCAGATATTACAAAAATGATTAGGATCAATATTACACTTCCTCGACATGTTTACAGGGTTAATAAATCACAAGAAAGTGTTCAAATTCAACGAAAAAGATTTTTAAAACTATTTACTTGTGAGCGTTTCTGTTCATTTACTGCCGTAGTACTACATATGAGTATTACCGTATCACAACAAATATGCGGCTAATAGACGTATGAAAACTGTGATTTATTAATGAGTGTAGATTCATAAAACAAAATTAGCTATCAAAGTTTGTGTGGCAAAACCAGTGTTGACCAGTGTTATTTAACTGGCAACTGCAAAGAAGGAAATCCCCAGAAATGGAGTACCTACTTAAATAAGGCGTACTTACCTACCTACCTACTTGTACACGCGGGCACCCTGTAAGTCGAAAACTAACTGAGAAACTTATTCTCGACTTACCGTACCAGCTCATAAAGTGTAATATCTATGGACTGATAAAAGTACGCCAGAATATAGGTTTGAACTTTATAGGTAGGTACCTACCTAAAGGTCTCATGTCGATGTGAACATTAGAACTAGTTTCGAGTGTTTACTGTGCTGTGCATTTTATAAGCATAATCTACCTACTTACATAATATTAACGTAACGAAATTTAATACCACGTTTGATGGTAGTCATCATTTTTATGTAGGTAAAGGCAGATGGAGAAATTTTATTCCACGTAATTACAACCAACCTAAGCAGTAGATACTAAATTAGATTAGTAGACTTGTGTTTAACTTTTTTAACAAGTGTACCTATTTTGGTTATTTGCATATTGAGTTTTGTTACCTATCCGGAGTAGATACCTACTCAGTGTGAAAATTAAGTTCTGAGAAGCAATGGGTTGCATTTGGTCTGGCGAGGTAAGGTGAAAACATTTAATAATACAGTATGTTCAATTCAGGGTTATAGCTTTTTGCATTGTGTAATTTAACTTTATTTTACTAAGCAAGTAGGTAATGGCACGTAATCTATTGTAATACCTACCTATCGAATATTTGTACATTACTTAAGTACCTAGCCATATAATTATGAATGATATGGCATCTTAAAATATAACCGTGCCGGAACTTATCACTACACAGTATAAAACAAAGTCGCTTCTCGCTGTCTTCCTATGCTACCTTTAAAACTTTGCAACGGATTTTGATGCCAAATTACTTACCTACATATATGATAGTGTTGCTTGGAGAATGTTTAAATGGATTCAAACCTTTTTCAGTTCCTATATTCACAAATCTCAAATTATAAGTGGTTATCGATTTTGGACCCGTTTCTGTGATTTTGTAAATAAGGAGGCAGTTTACCTTAGCGATAAAAACTTTATGTAAAACATAATTCCTAAAAATAGCCCACTGCCTTCGATCAAAGATTTTGTAGATGTATATATTTAGTATACCTATAGAGATTGTGTAAGTAGTTAACTCGGGTGCCTTAATATTTTTTTGGTTTCAGGACAGGGATGGCGCTATGTGGCGCTATGTGGCGCTATGTGGCGGGTCGTTACATTCCCTACAATATGGTTGAGTGAAGCGATGGCTGGCACATACGTCATGCTTGTGAACAGGTGCCACCTTTGGGGACTGGTCTGCTCCAGTTTACCTCTCGAAAGTAAAAACTTACTTGAGTACTTATTTGTTTCATCACTCATCAAAACCAAAACTATATGACTTGGTCCAAAGTGAGCTACACATAGCAATAAGTTAGATACTGATACTGTAAATGATCTGCTGAGTTTCTTACCGGTGTCTTCTCGGTAGATATAGGTTCCGAACCGGAAGTAGAATCACTTTGCATTGTATTCAATGACGATTCAAAAGTGTTATATGTAACCTACTTGAATAAAGAAATATTTGAGTTTGAGGATCGTTGCATTTATTGTAACCGAAGAGCTGTAAATAATTTAGTTCTAATTGACAATGTCTGTGAAATTTGCACTTATCGAGCCTCAAGACCAACGAACACGGTAAGTCCGTAGATTTTTTAACAACTTAGGTAGGTAATTTCAAAGTGTTTACGTCACATAAGTACACATACTTACTTGGAAAAAAAATTAAGTAAAGGTTTATTTGGCAAAATAAATACAGTAGCGCATGAATTATTATGAAGATATTGCATAGGTAGGCAACGTAAATTAATATCTATTAATTAATTTGTCGTAAAAACAATTGTATAAATAGGTTACCTACTTACCCCTTTCAGCACGAGAAAAAATATTTTAATTTTAAATGTTTTTTTATAACTTTTTGAAATATTTATAAGCTAAGAAACCTATGAAAAATAAGGAAAATATTCCCCCCTTTTTCAGTCTCCTAGAATCCCCCCCGCACGAACGTGCGTTGTCGTTTTAAAGTGTGCTAGCGCACGATCGTGCACTTTCTATATATTGCATGAATTTAGTATATAATAAAACAATTTTAATGAATTATTTGAAATATATATATTATATATTTATTATTTTATGAAATCACAGTATTTTATTGAAATACATGACAATGCTTGGGGCTCATACTTGAACGTAAGTTTTTTGTTTTTTGTCCCATCAAACTCTAACTCAATAATTTCATTATTCAAGTAGGTTACATATAACACTTTTGAATCGTCATTGATACAATGCAAAGTGATTCAACTGCTACTTCGACCTATTTGTACCGAGAAGACACCGGTAAGAAATAGCAGATTAGTTACAGTAAAGTATCTTACTTATCGCCATGTGTAGCTCACTTTAGACCAAGTCATATAGTTTTATGGTCAATAGGTAAGCTGGAGCAGACCAGTCCCCAAAGGTGGCATCTGTTCACAAGCATGACGTATTCGCCAGCCATCGCTTCACTCAACCATATTGATTGGTATCAATTGATCAACAAAGTATAGGTAACACCTCCAGTACATTTAGAAGCCATTGATACACCTTTCGCTATCCATTTAACTAAAACTTTGCCATTGGAAGTAGACAGGTAGTAGATTTGGAAATATAGCATCAAGCCATCACTAGTTGTTGTTGTTATTACATAATTTTTGAATATGTTCATTTTTTACTACCACACGCAGTTTGCATTTCCCAGTGAAGTCATCTGCTCGTCAATTGAATAATTACCAGGCACCCTTTTAGAAGAACTACAACCATTTTTTACAGCATCAAGCGCCGGTTGTACCTTCCACAGTGGGTTAGTGTTGCTTGTGGGAGGATCGCCAGAGTTTACGACATGCATATTGTTTCGCAAGAGAAAAAACCGATTACGTGGTATCTGACTGGCAACAACTTCGAGCCTAATTCCAGCTAGCCAATACATGTGAATACGAGGATAGGGAATGCAGCCTATAACGAAAAGCCTGCCAATCATCTTATGCATTTCCTGACAGTTGGTGTTGACTCTCTCAGCTGGTGGACTAGAAGAAAATTCGTGGGTCTCGTCAGTAGAGGGACTTCATATTTCGAAAGGCTTTCCATCTTCTTGGTCTTTCTTTGTGGACGATTACCGGTGCTGTTGATATGACTGTTGTCAGGTATATTTTCTTTGGTGTCGTATCTCTGCCAATGGTGGTCGTCATGGTCACAGTCGTGGTCACTTGGTAACTCATCATGTATGTCCTCATGCAGCAGCCCACCAACGTTGATACCTGGTTCTGCCTCTTCGTTCGTAATGTCCACTATGTCCAGCTCGGATTTGCACCCGTCTCCTAGTAACTCTTCAAGAAATCCATCATTCAAACGCGTTTCTGAAAGAAATAAAACGAGTGTTAGTTATAAGAATCATCACCTTAACTAGGACCATTGAAAACGACAGCGCACGAACGTGCGTTTAAATTTGATGGGGTGGCTAAGAGTTCAAACAGTTATCATTTTGCTATGATTGCAACTTTAATTAGTCACTCACTATAGAAACAAATAATTTAAATTAAAAAAATCGGTAAAGTACTCTTTTAAATAAAAAAAATCATTACTTATGTAAGGAACGTATGTTCTTTACTAAAAGTGGAAGTACTTCCGCCGAGCTAGGTGTTATCTGCTCGGGGACCAAGGCCCAACTACCATTCTTGGTTTGTTGTATATATACTTAGTGGCGACGAAAACTCTATCGATGCGATGTAGGATATCGATGTCACGCATTACGTATGGAGCGTTGTTTACTACGCCAATTCTGCTGACGCTGTATTTGTGTCGACTTGTAGGTCATGTCGTAGGTCGGCACACTTACTTCGACCGTGGTCGTCCACAAACAGCGCGTCCACTTTTGGCAGGTCACAACTCAACACTGACCCTTCACAGCCCCGCTCCGCCGCGCGAGGCGAGAAGCTAGACTACTGCACGAACGATCGAGTGCGTTTTGGAGCCGAAAAACAAAATCGAGCGACCGTTATATATTTTTTTATACGAACGCACTTTCAATACATTCGGTACTGTAAGGGTTACTACCATCATCGAAGAAAATAGTCCAAAAACACCTGATGTAATTGCTAAAATAACTATTTATTAGATATTATTTATTTAAAAATTTATCGTCTTGGGGAGCTGTTCCGCTGAGAGATCAATCGAATGTGAAAATGCGGGTATTTTAATCCTAACTGGTGCTGACTGCAGAAAGCCTATTCTTCTTCACCGTATTTTCGGGGGAGCGGAGAGCTCACACCCCTAAAGTTTAAGCAACTGCCAATAATGCTCGGTCCGAGCACCGTCGTCCGACATAGAAGATGGCAGCCTACCGTACCTGGAGGGGGAATAGGGAATAGTCCTAGGACGTGCCGATATCCCTAAAGAGAGGCCTTCTAGGACAGGATAAGGATACTGCTAGAATGGATCGCATCGCGTCGACTATAGATGATGGCCGTAGATGGCCTTTTCATCTTCATCGAGCTTGCGGGAGATCTGGCTCACACCCCTGGAACTTCTATACTAACTGCTTATCACTTAATTTACTGCGGCATAAAAATAACTTATGAAACATTTAATGATTTTTCAGGTCCAGTTAAAACCACGGTTTGGGGAATACCGTTGTTCGTCGTGCGGTAGATTTTGGACAAGTCGCCTTTCTTGGGCTCGTAGTTACCAAGTGTGCAAGCGTTGCCAAAAACCAGTCTATCCACACAACCAGGTATGTAATTATGTCGTTAATGATATATGTATATTACTTATTACTAAGAGAAGAGAAGATTTGATTTTGTGTTAGTCATTGATTTAATAATCCAACACTACTGAACTGATTAAAATTATCGATTACTTTTAGGAAGCTGCAAACCCCGCATGCTAAAGGCTAATTGAAAATTTAAATAATCCTTATTAAAACTCCAATATTGTAACCTGAGGTGTTTGCCTGAGGTGTTAAAAAATATCTAGATATCTATCTAGGACCTCCTTAGCCGAGAGGTTAGTGTGCCGGACTTAGGCGTCGCGCCATCTCTGAGGTCCCGGGTTCGATCCCCGGTCGGGTCAATATAGGAAACGAACTTTTCTATATTGTCTCGGGTCTGGGTGTTGTGGTACCGTCGTTGTTTCTGATTTCTGTAACTCAAATGCCTAAGCTACTTACCACAGATCAGAGCAATGTATGTGATGTTGTCCAATATTTATTTATTCATTTATTAATTATTCCTGAACGAACAGTACCTAATCAATTGTTGCTTCTAACTAAGAAATTAACTTTTCTGCTAAAGACCACATTCGTATTCTTAGCCAGAAGTCTAGAGGGAATAAAATTAGCAAGAGCAACTCTTGATGATTTCTAGACAACCTCTTGCCAAAATTATCTTCTGTAAAAAATATTCCTATTATTATCATAAATGATAATGGATTCAATCCAATATTGTCTCAATGTAAGTACTAATAAAAAAGGAACATGTTTTTTACAATAATAACACAACTATTTCTTTTAGAGAGATCTACAGCCACGAGACCTGTCCCACAGCAAGGATAACGTACAAGAACATCAGATGGACTACTGCCAAATGTGTCAACAGCTTGGCTCGTACTGTGGGAACTATGGCAAGAAGACGAGTGATAAGTTTGCTAGAAACCCGAGACGATAATTAATTAATGTTTAATTTCAAATGTAATTTACAGTCAACAGCATATCATGGTAAATACTTACAGTTGGATATTCGTTCTTATGCCAATGATATAAGGGCAGTACAATGATGAAAATGTAATCTGACGTGCTTTTGGCTGTACCAAGTTAAAATAAATCTGAAATATAAACAAGCCATGACCAATTAGGCTCAGTTGCACCAACTAAACTTAACTGGTAACTGACGACTAAACCATAATTTCTCATTATGAAGGTATTATATGAGTGTTTTTACTATAGTTTAGGTATATTTAGAAAGTAAACCAAATGCCTCTCAATATCAATACTTAGGCAACTATTTTTAAAGGACACAATTATTGTTTTCGCCTTCCATGGGTAATTTCATTGCCGGCAACAAATTTATAGCGCAACTTAGGCGACACCTAAATAAATGTAACCTAAATAGGTACGTGGTGAAATATACTTATCACTTTTTTACATTTTGTTGATGGCGCGACCAAGTGGCGCAACTGTGGTTCATTAATGAAATAGGGCTCTAAAGTTAGAATTTTGGAGACCGGTACAAAATGTATATTACCTTCTTTAAAAAAAATATTATTTTCGTTGGCTCTTTCGTAGTTGGCCTGACCTTTGCTCCAGACGTTGCGGGTATCCCATTATTTACTTTTAGAGTAAGTAGCTGATGTGATTGTATCCATTTATTTTATTCGAATAATTTCTAAACTTCATAACAAATTAATGTTGAAAAATATGTATGTTCTCATATGTTAAAGTAGTGATTATATTTTTTATCACAACTGTTAATATACGTTTTAACAATATTTACTGGCAGTTTATTAAATAATCTTTTTCAGATGCCCAGCAATTGAAGTGTTAAAAATATTATCTGAAACTCCTTGATTTCCTAACATATATCAACTATTAGATAACAATCTGCGATGACGTATGATCATTAGCGGCTTAAAAATATTATCTACGTAGGTAATAGGAACCATCAATACGAAGGCGTGCAGGAGGTACGATTGCTATGTGATTGGTTATTCTCGTCTGTTAGGTCGTCTCGGTAGGTCTGCTGTCAATGTCTAAAAAAACCACCAATCACGGGTCAGGTGGATTTTTCACATACGATTGCCCCTATTAATTAACGTCCTTCCTTAAGTAGGTACCTACTACCTATTCGTTTTTGTGGAAATAAAAATGTATTTCATATTATAGGTGCACATGTACTTAAATATTAACGGGTAATGAAATCACATCATCTTAAAAACTTGCAGTTCGATATTAGTTATGCCTTATGTCCTCGGCATAAAGGCAATACATAGTTTGACGCACTTGCCATTTGATTAACTTGTAATTTTGAAGGATTTATTCACGACTTTATTGTAAAATTTGAGTCTTTTTCTAACTTTCATCCTGAGGGACTACCGCTAAAAATTCGCTAGATGACACTACGGGGCCGTGACAATAAGCTTTCATCACTAATTATTTTTTCTGCTTTCAGGCCTAGCATGCGCAACGCGAGTTAATTTTATCGCGCTCTTAAGAAATGTCAAAACCGATGCGTCAGCTGCTGATTGGCTGAAATTACGAGTACGGTGTACTATCACCCAATTAATGGTATAGAAACTTTTGTCGTCTCATTCGATAAATTTGACGTATTGCGCATGCTAAGCCTGTTTAACTCATTTAATGCCACAGATACTAGCGTTTCTTTCTAAATTAATATAAATCTGGGGTGTTCAGAGTATTGTTGAATGATACACTGATAAACAAAATATAGTTTAATTTTAAAAATTAACAGTACCATTTGAGAACACTTTTGTTAAAATCTCTGTGAATTGTGAATGTTTTGATTTAGTTAATAAATGTTGTGCTATATTAAAAGTATATTCACTCTTCTTCTCGGCAAAATAGGCGAATAACGGTAGGAGTATTGTGCTTAATTCAGGTATGCTCTCTTCATTTGTCAAATTCATAGTGACAGTGATCTTATCAACGATATTGGATACTTGGCCGTCGTTGAGGGGTGCTTTGAGATATTTGTACTGAAAATAAAATAACATGTTAAGGAGAATCTCATTAAAATATTTTTTAGCATCATCCTTATTTGTAAATTACGTAACTCTTCGTTATTATTATTAATTAGTCCTGTGATTCCCAAATTACCTTGTACCTATTTATTGACAGGGGTCCAAGATAGCAAAACAATGACTAAGGATCTGTAAGTGGCGAAACCTCCCCTCGTTTGAGTGAGAGAGTATAATGAGAGTTACCAACGTCTTACAAAAGCACACTATGTATAGATTTAAAATTGACTTACTCTGATAATATAAATAAGGTTTCTGTAGCAGTTCAAAACGCAAGCCCATGAGGTTTCTGTACGATTTCCTCTTTCGGCGAGTGTGACCAGCAAAACTGCATCGTAAAAAACCTCTAGGCTTTTTGAGTCTCCGAGGGACGTTAGACAGTCCCATATGTCACACCATTCTTGCTGGGTAGTTGAGCATATAGCCTAGGAGAAAAAGTAAATTGTATTTAAGGTCCTAAATAAAATAGGGAAAGTCTTGATTTTCTAACAAGAATTCAAATCGGACTAAAGGGAAATGACTATTAAGCATTTAACATAATCTGTTAATTCCCTCTTTTAACAGAAATGTGTCACAAGAGACCAAATTTAACAAAAATCATTTTAATAATTATAAATATTTACAAGGGTAGGAAACGTGTCTTAAAGTAGACGATCTATGTTTTGTCCCTGTCCAATTATTTAGGATAGGAGACAAACCATTCTCCGATGCGAATAATTTTGGACGCTTTGTGAAAAAGGCTGCATCAAAATCAGAGCAGTTTTTTGCTATCTTGGGGGAAATCCACATGGATGCCACACCTTAGGCGAGGAGTTTCAGTAGGTACCGACTTAATAAGCTCATGGAGTAGTTTTAGAGCTAAATCATCTCAATAGGAAGAATCAATTAAGATTACGTAATAAACTGAAATTTCGGAGGCAAAAACTCATTTTGCGTTGCTGAGCTGTTTTTGTTAATTCAATAAACTCAAATAATAACCTGTGACAACCATGTGACTAGCTGTTCCATATCTACATCGCCTCGAAGATTCATGCCACTGATAACTTCTACAAAGTTGTTTCCTGGAGGATCCCATAGTTTTCTATAGTAATACATATTAAGTGGTTGTAAATTTTTCAATTTATTTTTCAGCCAGTTGCTTTCATTATCTGAAAATATAAAGCTTCTTTAAAGTGCTTGTTTTTTTGAGGTAGTAACAGATCATGCCAAAGAAATACACTAGTTAATTTCTAGCCAATTTTACCAGGTATTCCAGAACTGTAGGTGTTGAAGAGTGATATTTGTAAATTTAAAGTTAGATGTAAAGTTGCAGGGGCCAGTGCTACAAATGTATTGATCTTCCATCTTACTTTGTCCAGTATCTGACCTAACATGGCCAGCATTGGAGCTCTATATTCCAACAATTCTTCTAAAGTGTAAGCATCATTTAAGAGCTTGCACTGTATGCTTAGACCATCTAAATCACCTTTTAATAGAGCTTTGTGTATGTGTGGCATTATGATAAGAAGAAGCAATTTAGTTGCAGTTATAATGTTAGCATTTTTGAGACCACAAATAAAATGTATGATGTTATCTTTCTTCATTTCAGAATCCAGGTTTTCAAAACTGTTTTGGGTCACTATTATAACTGATGGCTCAGTATCAGTGCTGTAATAATGGCTTGAGAATTGTTCAATCAATTTCATTGCTTTTAACATAATTTTTGTTTGTTGAGAATTCTCTGCAGCTAAGTCAAATATTTTTTTGTAAACTTTTTTAGGGTTTTGAAAAAATAAATAAAGAATGTCAGTTAGATCAGCGTCAGATGCAACAATAAATTTGTTAAAAGTCTCCGTCAAACTGGTAGCAAATTCATCAGTTTCTGGCATGTTCACAAAGCATTTATTATTGAAATATTCATCAAGAATTTCATACTTAGCTGTTAGATTGCAACATTTAAATAGTTTAACAATAAATGAATCTAAAAATTCTCCATATTCAGGATTGTTGTTCATAAATGTTTTGACACTTTTGTATAGAGTGTAACATTCTGCATCATTGAGAACGTGTAAATAGTTAGTCATACAATTAACAAGTGTTGCATCTTGATACAGTTGATCTTTTTCAATAAGAGCTCTAATCCAAGTGGCCTTATCTTCGCTGCTGTTGATATTTTCAACTATCGTGTCTGTGTTAGAGTTTCTAATAACATCAGTTAAGTCTGCAGGTTTACACGATATTTGTTCTATCATACCGACAACAGGGTGTTCTGCCATGCTGCTAACACTTAATAGCTTTGTGCGTACTCGGTGACATAGTTCCCCAATACTTTGTTGTGTACTTTTACCATTTTCCTCGAACTCACTCCAAGCACAGAAAATGTCTACACTGACGCCCATCACCAGCTCCTGGCATTTCTCCAGCAAGTCTGCATTACATTTGTTAAGGCAGTCAAGTATTTCTTGAGAAGGGCAGTCACAAGATCTAAAAGCAATATTTTTTGTGACACTGCCCATATATGTAAGTGTGTACATGGGATCACATATTTTATCCAATTCTTGTAAGCCAGTGAATTCATCAATGCATTTATACAACAATAGAAGCATGGTTTTAAGACATTTTCCTATATACTTATATTGTTCATCTTTGCTGAGAACATTTAGTTTTTCTTGTTTGGGTGGTTCAGTAAAAAAGTTAATAGCTTTTTGTAGATTACTAAATAACATTGTTAACTTATCTGTAAGAGTATTGCTATAAAAATTGAAAAAATATATTCTACAAACAAGTTTATAAAGAGCAGAGCTTATTAGACTTATTTTCTTAAGACATTCACTTGGAGAGTAGTATTTTATGTTTTCTATAAATGCTGATGCTATTTCTGAGGCCAGCTCTGGATTGCAATAGGCTATAGCTTCATAAACAAACTTATCGAAGTGAAGACGCCAAAATAATTCACACATAAGACATTTTGGTATAGTTGGTATGGTCCATATGACCAGTTCTATTCCTTCCATATCTGTCATATCAGACAAAACTGATAAATCTGAATTCAGAATTATGAAGAAAGCAAATTTTCGAACTTTGCGCAGTTTTTCTTCAATCAGTCCATCTTTGTTACTATATCTTCCATCTTCTAAAAATTTTGAAATGGAATCTGCTATAAATTGTATTTTTTCTTCATTTCCTGAAATGCAACCATGTAAAAAAAATTGTTAATCTATTATTTTATTACTAAGTACTTATTATGTACACTTAAAAATATTTAATAATTAATGGACGGAATACAAAGAAGTTGCTACAATAAAGTGAAATTTTGATTTGATTACAAATAGTATGCTTTAGGTAGTTTCCTACATTTTTAATTAAACTTTTCTACAATACAAAACGATATGTATGTACATACATACTTAATATTTTATTATTTAAGTACTTAAATAAGTTAAGTTAATCTATCTTACCGCCTCTCGTTGTAAGCCTCGAAAAAGGATGGACATTGTCTGCAGATATAATTGCACCTTGAAATGCTGACAATTGAGGACAGAATTCCATTTCTGCTATGCGTGTCCTACGTAATTATTTTCTGTTTTAACTTGTTTTTCTTATTGTTGAAAAAATAATAACTAGGTACGACCCGGTCACTCGACAATATTTTTGAAATTTGACAGTGACTTTTTTTTTTCTGTTTTTGGCTTGCACGGCTTGTGCATCAGCCACGGACTGATTAACAGGTAGGGAAACAGATTGAAGGAATAATACGGAAATATGGAAGTAACATGTCAGGATAAGTAGGGATAAGGATAAAAAAATAAATTACACTTTAATATTATTTTTATACATATATAAGGATAATAAATTATAAATATCTTTGTTATTCGTAGCTAAAAGAGTAGGAACAGATGTAGGAAATGGGACACGGAAGGAAATAAGTGAATCAATGAAAGACAAACGGTTGTAGGGGTCAGAAGGTTGCGAGTAATGTTGCGTGTTCAGATTTGGATGTTGGAATGTCTTTTATTTGCAAACTTAGGACTATATATACAAAATCTTAAAATAAATAAACACACATTCTTATTGGCTAATTACAGTGGACAAATGAAAATGCTTACATTTAAACCTATTACAAAATATTTACAACAAACTGAAACTACGTTATTGGATATAATTATTTACAATTAAATTAACAAATCACAGGGCCTACATTTTAGCCAGTCAGGTGGCGTCTGTGACGTCAGGCGTTACCGGGCAGAGAGCCACGGAATTAGAGCGAGGTGGTATGCTCGGACCTCTCGATGCAAGGTAATAAATATAACCGGCGCGAAACTCGCGCGCTCCGCAGTCTAGCTACTAGTATGCACCGAGAGGGTCGAGATGCACTCTCCCATATCACTCCCCCTCAAGCGAAGCGTACGTTCTTCTTGACGGCTCGACCGGTTCTTGTAATGTATGGGAGACCGTCGCTCGTCGATGAAGAGGCGGGAGTCGGCGCGCTGCTATTGGTCGCGCGCGTACAATCTCTGCTTCTCGCCGTGACGTCAGCTGCAGGCGTTGCTACTGCGTCTTGCGTTTGTTCGTTGCACATGTAGGCGGGCTTCAACCTGTCGAGCGATATGACAGCTGATCGACTCGGTAGTTGTATCTTGAAGTGCTTGTCCTGGCGTTGAAGTACTTCGTAGGGCCCGTCGTATGGTGGAGTGAGCGGTGCTCGCACGGTGTCGTTTCGCACGAAGACGTGTGTACATGTTGCGAGATCTTTGTACACAAACGTTTGTCGGCTCGTCTGTGTGCGTTTTTCGGGTGCAAGGGACGACATTGTCTGCGTGAGTTGACGCACGTAGTCTGCATCTTCAATGTTCGACTGAGTAGGTACGAAAAAATCAGATGGTATACGTAGAGTAGCTCCGTAAGTCATCAACGCGGGACTGAGGTTGTTGTCGTCTCGTATTGCGCTGCGTAGTCCCAGAAGTACTGTGGGCAGCTCATCAGTCCATGTAGTGGTTGCGCCTCGTGCCATGAGTGCTGCTTTCATAGTTCTGTGCCATCTCTCTATCTTACCGTTAGCTTGTGGATGAAAAGCGGTAGTTCGGATTCTAGTTATGCCGAATTTCTTCATAAGAGCGTTGAACAGCTGCGACTCGAACTGACGTCCTTGATCGGTCGATATGCGTAGCAGACAACCGAAGCGTGCTATCCAATTTTCGTACAGTGCTTTAGCGACGATTTCTGCGGTGATTTCTCGTACTGGGATCGCTTCGGGCCAACTTGAACACCTATCGATGATAGTAATGCAGTATCGATAGTCGTTTGATAGTCGTAGTGGGCCAACTATGTCGATATGGATGTGTTCGAAGCGTTGCGACGGCGGGAACGATGATAACGGTGTAACGACGTGACGACTAACTTTAGCACGTTGACAGTTGATGCAAGCTCTTGTCCAAGTAGTGACTTCTCTGTTCATCGAAGGCCAGAAAAATTTCGAAGTCATCTGCCTCCGCGTTGTTCTAACGCCTGGGTGGCACAGATCGTGTTGCGCTTTGAAGGCTGCATAACGATATGCCGCACGCAAGTAGGGACGAGGCGTAGATAACGTGACCTCGCACGTGATTGGTCGGCTGAGTCCAGGCAGCGTTATAGCGCTAAACTTCAAATTGTCTTGTGTTTTCAATGTCTTGAGTTCTTCGTCGTTAGTTTGATCTATGGCCAGCTGATTGTAGTCGATCGTAGTCGGGCAATGTATCTCCTCGATACGAGATAAGGCGTCAGCAACTGTATTTTCTTCTCCTTGTATGTACTTGATACTTGTGCAAAATTGACTAATGAAGTGTAGTTGTCGCTCTCGTCGTGGTGTGTCGCTGCTACTTGATGATCTCGATAATGCGTGGACGAGAGGTTTGTGATCGGTGTATATTGAGACGTCACATCCTTCTATAAGTCGGCGAAAGTGTTTGACAGCCGAATACATCGCTAGTAATTCGCGATCGTATACGCTGTATCGTCGTTGCGTTGCGCTCATTGTCTTAGAGAAAAATGCCAGTGGTTTCCAAACTTTGTCGATCTTCTGTTGAAGTACAGCGCCGAGACTGGTATCGGAGGCGTCACTCATGATGACGAGTTCGTTGCCGCTGGATGGATAGGCCAGTGTGGTAGCTTCTGAAATGCTTTGGCGGCATTTTTCAAAAGCGGTTTCTGCTTCGGGCGTCCAATTGATCGGTGTCTTGTCATTTTTCTTCTTATTATGTAGGTACTTATTGAGTTCGCTTTGCAAATCGGCTTGATGAGGCAGGCAGTCTCGGTAGAAATTGAGCATGCCTAGGAAGCGTCGTAGCTCGATGATGGTGTTCGGTTTCGGGTACGAAGATATTGCTTGAGTACGTTCCTCAGTGGGTCTGATGCCTTCAGCTGATACTTCGTAGCCCAGGAAATTGATTTTTGTTTTACCGAACTCGCATTTGTCGATGTTGACGGTCACGCCATATTGTGTCAGGCGCTTGAGAGCTTGGTGCAGAGTTTGCTTCATTTCTTGTTCGTCATCAGCATACAGAAGAATATCATCAACGTAACAAAATACTCCTTCTAGGCCATGTAAGACTTGGTGCATGAAACGTTGAAATGTTTGACTTGCATTTCTGAGTCCGAATGTCATGCAGTTGAATTCAAATAGACCGAACGGTGTTATTATTGCTGTTTTCTTTGCATCTTCGCTGTTGATGGGTATCCAGAAGTGAGCCATTTTGAGATCGAGTTTTGAGAACAGTTTCTTGTTACGTAACTGATACGTGAAGTCTTGTATGCGTGGTATCGGGTATCGGTCTGGCTGCGTGACTGCGTTAAGTCGTCTGTAGTCACCGCAAACTCGTAGTCCCCCATCTTTCTTCTTAACCACGTGAAGTGGACTGGCCCAGGCGCTCATAGACGGCTTGCATATGCCCATCTTTACCATGCGGTCGAACTCTTCTTTGGCTGCTTTGTACTTGTCCGGCGGAAGAGGGCGCGCGCGTGCGTAGAGCGGCCGGCCTGTTGTTTCGATGTGATGGACGACGTCGTGTTTGGGTGGATTTTGCAGGTTCATCGGTCTTAGGACTTCTGGATATTGTGCCAGTATGCCATGGTAGTCTTGTTCGGGACAGATGATACAGATTGTTTCGGCTGATGTGGTGATTTCTAAGGCGTTAACTGACAATTCGGTGATTTTGTCGACTAGTTTCTTGTTGTCTAAGTCGACGAGCAACTTGTAGTGACGAAGGAAGTCTGCTCCGAGGATCGATGTCTTGACGTCTGCCACTATGAATGTCCATTGGAAACTGCGACGTAAGCCAAAGTTTAGGTTGATCGATTTTTCTCCGTACGTTGCGATCGGCGTACTATTTGCCGCGTATAATCTGTAGGCGTTATCTTTCTTGTTAATTGTTCTCTTTGTTTTCGATGTTGCAGCTAGTACGGAGATGTCAGCGCCAGTATCCACGAGGAAACGTTCGTGAGTGTTGCGGTCGTGGACGCATAGGCGATTGCTTGAAGTGGAGACACCGACACTCGCCACTGTCGATGTCGACGTTAGTTTAAAGACGTCTTGTTATTACTGTTTTCTTGTTGCCTTCTACTACACGGTGATTCGCATCTCTTCGCTTGATCGCCGAATCGAAAATGGTACTTGCATAACCATGTTTTGTTTGCAAAATCGCCTGGTTTCACGTCGCGCTCGTTCCGCTGCTTTGAGTGCGAGCGGGAGCGAGAACGTGAGTGAAAGGGACGGCGATACCATCGCTGCGGCTGAGAGGCGCGGCGCGAGAGTTCAGCGACCTCGAGCGCGAGCTTCTCGACTTGCCGTGATAACGTTGATAACGCGTCGCTTTGGCTTGCTTCTCTCGGCGTAGTTGTGTTTGATATTGCGGCGATAGATGGCGCTTCTGCGTACTCTGCCATCTTGTCAGCCATCGCGGCGAGAGTGTCGAGTGTTGATTCCGTGTTGATCGATAACACGACTCGTATCTGCGCTGGCATTTGGTTCAGCCATTCGATCTTGAGACCTTCTTCTGTGATCATACCGCTACCGAGTTCTCTCATCTTCCTTAGCAGCTGTGAGGGCTTCTGGTCGCCTAACTCGAGTCCGCTGATGAGTTTTTGAAAGTTTTTCGCTGCGGACGTGTCGTACGTGGAGAGAAGGCGTTCTTTTGCTGCTTGATATTTCCCTGTAGCCGGCGGGTTGCACAGGATGTCGGTGAGATGGTGTAGGTCGACTGTTTGAAGTTGCTGAAGCAGGTAGGTGAACTTCTGTGCGTCGGATGTGTGCAGCGGGTCGACTGTAGCCTCGAAGTGAATAAACCACGCCCTTGGCATTTCACGCCAGAATGGAAGGAATCTTGACTGGACGGAGACTCCGGCAAGCTCGTGGTGGGAATGAGCCATCTTCTGGTCTGACTGTTGCGGATTTTCTGCAGGAGCTTGAGCAGGGATTCGTGCTTCTTGGTGGTTTTCTTGTCCTCCGGCCATTTCTTCAGCGTCGATGGTCACCAGTTGTAGGGGTCAGAAGGTTGCGAGTAATGTTGCGTGTTCAGATTTGGATGTTGGAATGTCTTTTATTTGCAAACTTAGGACTATATATACAAAATCTTAAAATAAATAAACACACATTCTTATTGGCTAATTACAGTGGACAAATGAAAATGCTTACATTTAAACCTATTACAAAATATTTACAACAAACTGAAACTACGTTATTGGATATAATTATTTACAATTAAATTAACAAATCACAGGGCCTACATTTTAGCCAGTCAGGTGGCGTCTGTGACGTCAGGCGTTACCGGGCAGAGAGCCACGGAATTAGAGCGAGGTGGTATGCTCGGACCTCTCGATGCAAGGTAATAAATATAACCGGCGCGAAACTCGCGCGCTCCGCAGTCTAGCTACTAGTATGCACCGAGAGGGTCGAGATGCACTCTCCCATACGGTCAAAAGATGTACAAACAAAGAAAATGTGATTTAGATCGCCAATGCCTTCACCACACTCGCATATTGCGCTATCTACAATATGTAGCCTTACCAAGTGAGAAGGAGTACAGACATGTCCAAGTCTCATGCGTATGAGATTAGAAGTTGATACTTTACCAAGCCTCATCTGTGTAAACCACGGTTTTATAGGAATATCAGGTTGAATCTTCTTATACCATTGTCCCTTATTTTGACCAGTGCGACCCCAATCTAACTCCCATGATTCGCGAAGGAAAGTCTTTGGGAGGGAAACTAAATCGTGACAGTAATTTTTATAGGGGAAAATATCTCCAGAAACCACCGCGTCGTTAGCTAGATTATCAGCTTTTTCATTTCCGAAAATATTACGATGGCTTGGCACCCATGCAAAAGATACTTTAAACTGAATTATGAACCATTTATATAGCAACTCCCTACATTGAAAAATAATTGGATACTGATTATTGTTTTTAAATGGATATTTATCTAGTGCTTGTAATGCGCTCTTAGAGTCAGAGAATATTACAGCTTTTTTGAGTTTCATAATAAGTACATATTCAATCGCTTTATATAATCCAAAACATTCACCAGTGAAAACAGACGTCTCTGGAAGTAATTTGATTTTTTCAACTATTCTGTATTGGTGATGGTATAGCCCTACGCCTACATTACCGTTGGTTGAATGTTTGGAGGCATCGCTATAAAGATGGTGATAGTCATGCCAATCTCTATCAAGAATATATTTAAAATCTGAGTTAGCAAAATTTATATTCTCAGAAATATCCAAATCATACACAACATTTGGAGGATGAATGAGTGATTTAAAATCTATACAAAAAGCGGGAAAATATAAAGATCTATGAGTAGGAGCTTGGAGAGAAATGAATTTTCTGTAACTAATAACAAGACACGGTAAACTTTTATGAGCCCAGTAAGGAGAGGATGCTGTATAATTAGATAATGACTGCAATTTTGAAAATAAAGGATGGTTGGAAAATTGTAAAATTCTAAATAAAAACTTATCGCACAAAAATTGTCGGCGAAGTCTAAGTGGTGGATCTACGCACTCAGCTTGTAATGCGTTAATAGGACTAGACTTCATAGCTCCAGACACAATCCGAAGTGCCTTGTATTGAATTCCATCTAATTTATTTAATCCAACTAGATTGCAAGGTTCTAAGAAATAAGATCCGTAATCTAACACACTTCTTATCAGCGCGTTATATAGTAATTTTAAAGATGCAGGATGGGCTCCCCACCAAACTCCTGACAAGCATCGAATAATATTTAATAAACGTTCACATCTTGATGCTATATAATAGCAGTGAGACATACCTGTTAATTTCGCATCTAATATTACACCAAGAAATCTTGTTTCATTAGTCGATGGAATCAGCGTGTTATCATAATAAACATATATGGGTGGAGGGAATCGCATTCTACTAAATAAAATTACCGAACTTTTAGATACAGAGAGAGATAAACCATTTTTGTCTAACCAAACTTTAAGTAAATTCAATGAATGTGACAATCTGTTGCATAATTGTTCTATAGAATAGCCAGAAAAGTATAAAAGCAGATCGTCTGCGTATTGTAATATACTAACTTTACCTTCTAATGAGGTTTCTAAATCGTAAGTATAGATATTATAAAGTAAAGGACTTAACACTGATTCTTGAGGAAATCCTTTCCATATAGTAGATACGAGTTAATGGTTCCGTATTTTCAGTAGTAACACTAATCGATCTACCTGATAACATGTTCATAATGAAATCTTTTAACACTTCAGGGACTTCTAAAATAGAAAGCTTATCTTTGAGTATCGATAATTCAACATTATCATATGCAGCTTTTATATCTAAGAAAGCTGCGATTACAGACTGATGACACGAAAATGCTATACGGATATCGGTTTGGTGAGGGAAGGTCGAGGTATTCTTCTTAGTAAAACTCCGTAGAAGGTGTAGAAATGAATGTTATTAATTGTAAAATATGTTCAGCTTATATACAAAAATGTGTCGTATGAGGACAGCTTCTGACCAATAGAATGACTGATCCTTCTGATTGGCAGATGGTAAAATTGTTAAGAAAAAGTTTTGGCGCGCGCGCCCGCGCTCAACGAAACTGCCTCACCAGAGGGCGCTAGCGCGGTGCGCGCGGGCGGTTAGCAAACTGTCGCTTGCTTTTTCTCGTCTCTGATTGGCCGATGCTAAAAGGGCGCGTGCCCGCACTTGTCGAAGTAGTCTTGGCGCGCGCGTGCGCGCGTGTTCTGGGAAATGTGCCTCTACAGGGGGTCGCTTGCACAGTGCGCGCGGGCGGTTAGCAACACATGTGCAAGATCGAGTGACCGCTAGAGACGCTCGTCCATTTTGACCAAGAGCAGCGGCGTACGCGGACGTCCGGTGAACTTCGTGGTCGACGTTGCGCGGGGCGTTGCGATTGCGGCACTTCGCGTTGCGTCGGTCGTAATATTCAGCGGCAGCGTGTGGTGGTGATTCCTGGTGAAGCACACGACGGTCTTGCTGATTTATACACAGTTCTTTTCAGAACTATCATCATGACAATTGTTTCTTAATGCAGACACACTGAGAGAGATGTGTTGTGTTGTTATCTGAGAGAGAGTGTGTGTATATATGGTGCTGTGGATAGGTTGCCACAGTACTCCCCCTCAAGTGAAACGTACCGGCAGCTTGACGACACGCCCTGAGCGGGTTGTTTTCAGTGCTGACGAGACGCTGTTGCTGGGCGGCGGCGGCGGTGTGTCGGTATTGTCACTACACGGCGCGCAGGTGCCATTGTTATGCGGCGAGTTTCTGGTGACTAGAGGTTCGGTAGTGGTGACTGGTGTGGTAGTAGTGATGTGGTATTCCGGTAATGAGGAAAACTGGTGCTGATGGTATGCATTCTCGGTTGCGGTGTTTAATAGGTACGCGGGTTTAATTCTGTCGATAGATACGGTAGTGTGACGGTTAGGTAGCTGTATGGTGAAAGTTTTATCCGATCTGGTGATGATTTTGTATGGGCCTTCATATGGTGATTGGAGAGGCTTCTTTACTGCGTCGACTCTTAAAAATACGTGGGTGCATGTCTGTAGATCTTGATGCACGAAGATACGTTGCTTGTCATGATGTACAGATGATGTTTGCGGTTTATTATTTTCGATGGTAGCTCTAAGTTTTTCCACGTATGTATAGTTCATGATTTGATTGGGTGATGATGTTTCGAAAAAATCGCCTGGGAGTCGTAAATTGTAGCCGTAGGTAAGTTCAGCTGGGCTAACACCGGCGTCGGTCCTTACAGTTGCGCGCAGTCCGAGTAGTATCGTGGGAAGTTCATGGTCCCACGATGTGTTCGCAGCTGATAGTTTAGCGCGCAATGCTGACTTAAGAGTGCGGTGCCATCTTTCGATCATCCCGTTACTCTGTGGGTGGTACGGTGTAGTACGCGTTCGCTTGATACCCAATAGCTTCATAAGGTTATTGAATAGGTGGCTTTCAAACTGTCTGCCTTGGTCGGTTGTTACAGTGGTTGGACAACCAAAGCGTACTATCCAATGTTTGAATACTATTTCGGCAACGATTTCGGCTGTTATTTCGTGCGTGGGTATTGCTTCTGGCCATTTGGTTGTTCGATCGATCATCGTGATCAGGTATCGATCTCCGTTGCTAGTTGTAGGTAGCGGTCCAACGATGTCGACGTGAATATGTTGGAATCGTTCTGTTGGCGGGAAGTTTGAAGTGGCGGAGAACGTGTGTCGTTGTATCTTGCTTTTCTGGCAGTCGATACAACTTTTCGTCCATTTGCCAATGTCCGCGTTCATTGATGGCCAGAAGTATTTACGTGAAGTCGTTTTGCGAGTCGTGCGTATACCGGGGTGGCTGGTATTGTGTACGGTTTTAAAAACTTCGTAACGCTGATCTTCTGGTATGTAGGGTCGGATTTGCGATGAAGAAGTTTCGCAATATAATTCTATGTTGGTGTTCGGGATGGTTAATTTCTTTAAGGTGATATTTTCCTGTCGTAGTAATTGCTGGATAGTGTGGTCTTGTTGCTGAGCGGTTGCGATTTCTTCGTAGTTAATTGTGGTCGGGCAAGATATGGTTTCAATACGGCTGAGTGCGTCGGCGACTATATTTTGTTTACCGCTGAGATGACGAATGTCGGTCGTAAATTCGCTAATAAACAAAAGTTGTCTAGTTCGCCTCGGTGTTTCAGTTGTAGAATTTACTTTTGACATTGCGAAAGTGAGCGGCTTATGGTCCGTGAAGATGATAAGTTCACGTCCTTCAAACATCTTGCGGAAGTGTTTTACGGCCATATACATTGCCTGTAACTCACGATCGTACGTCGAGTATCTTGACTGCGCATCGGAAAACTTTTTCGAGAAATAACCGAGTGGTTGCCATTTTTCGTTTACGTACTGTTGCAGAACGGCGCCAGCTGATTTGTCGGAGGCGTCGCAGAAAATAGCATAGGCAGCGTCGTGTGATGGGTGAGCGAGTAAAACGGCGTTGCTTATGCTCATTTTACAAGCTTCAAATGCTTGAGACGACTCTTCTGTCCACTCGATCAACGTTTTGTCTCGTTTTTTTACATTGTGCAGATGCGCGTTTAATGGTGCTTGGATTGTGGCTGCGTTTGGTATATGGTCGCGGTAGAAGTTTATCATACCCAAAAATCGTCGTAGCTCCTCGATGGTTTTGGGCTTTGGGTAGTCACTGATGATTTTGACTTTTTCAGCTGGTGGCTTGATACCGTCTTGAGACACTATGTACCCGAGGAACTTGACTTCGGTTTGACCGAATTGACATTTGGCTGGGTTAACGGTTATGCCGTGGTCTTCGAGTCTACGCAGTACTGTTCGCAGGTGTTCGCGATGTTGTTCTTCGCTACTACTTGCGATTAGTACGTCGTCGATAAATGGGAATACATAGCTTAGTCCGCTGAGTACTTGATGGATGTACCGTTGGAATGTTTGTCCCGCGTTCTTGAGTCCTGGACACATACGTGGAAACTCGAAAAGTCCCATAGGTGTGATAATAGCTGTCTTCTCGATGTCTTCCTCCCTCACGCTGAGTTGTTGGTAAGCGCGGTTAAGATCTAGGGTCGAGAATATATTTTTTCCACTGAGCTGGTATGTGAAATCTTTGACGCGTGGGACAGGATATCGGTCGGGTTTAGTGATCGCGTTTAGGCGGCGATAGTCCCCACAGACTCGAATATCCCCATTCTTCTTTGGTACAACATGTAGCGGTGAAGACCATGGACTCTTGCTAGGTCGGCATAGGCCTTGTTCAACCATATTTTCGAATTCTTTTTTTACTTTTTCATACCGATGCGGTGGTATAGGACGAGCTCGGCAGTGAACGGGTTGTCCTTCGGTTTCAATGAAGTGTTGTACGCTGATTTTGCTATTTAGGTTCATGGCGGTTAGTCTTGTAGTTCCAGGGAATTCGGCTAAGATATCGTGATAGGAGTTTGCGATATCGATGCTCCTTACTGTAGGGATGTCCGTGGCTCGTACTGGTGCGGTTATCTTTAGATTAGTGACGCTATCTACTAACTTTCGGTTCTTTAGGTCCACGACGAGTTGGTGATGTTCAAGAAAATCGGCGCCAAGAATCGGTTTTGAAACGTCAGCTACGATGAATCTCCATTTGTATGGACGGCGAAGGTTTAGATCGAGTTCCAAAGTTCTCTCTCCGTAGGTCGGTATTTCAGTATTATTGGCGGCGTACAATTTAAATGGCAGCGCTGTTGATGTGTGGCCTTTTGTTTTTGGTAGGACGGATATGTTTGCGCCCGTGTCTACCAAAAACGAGAGTCCGGTTTTCTTGTCCGTGACGAATAGGCGGTACGAAAATTCTTGAACGCTGGTTTCCGCCGCTGCCAACGTTCTGTCTAGTTTTCCGACTTTTCTTTGTTGAATGAGCACGGCGTGGTACATTTTCTTGCCTGTGCGCCAAACCTTCGGTGGTAGTAGCAAACCGTTGACAGTGAGTCTTCTCTTGCGCGAGATCGGGACTGGCTGTTGCGGCTGCGAGACGGGTAGCGATTTCTGCGGTAACTATGATTAGTGTAATTTGGCGGTTTCGCTTTTAGTTCCGCGATCTCGAGTGACAACTTGCGAATTTCGTTGACAAGAAATTGTGTGTCGGCTTGAGATGTTGACAGCGGTGGCGTAGTTGATGTGGATGTAACGGCTGCAATCTCGTGGGTCTGCTCCATCATTTTATCAGCGAGAAGAGCCAATTCTTCTAGTTTCGTCTCTGTGCTGAATGATTCGCTGACGGCGAGTACGGAGCGGACGTGTGGAGGTAGATGATTGGTCCACATAAGCCTTAGCGTAGTGTCAGGTATTCTATCGCGAGCAAGATCTCGCATGCGACGAAGTAGTTGAGTAGGCTTTTGGTCGCCTAGCTTCATCTCTGACAGCAGCTTTTGAAATTGCCGCGTGTCTGATTCTTCGTAGGCTGTGATTAGACGCTCCTTGATTGATTTGTAGACATCGCTTTTCGGTTGGTTGTACAGCAGGTCGCTGATTTGCTCGACGTCTTGCCTTTCCAGCTGTGCGATGACCATTTGGGCAAGCTGTTGGTCGCTCTTGCTGTAGGCGTGTGTGGCGGCCTCGAAACTAAAAAACCAAAGCCGTGGTCGGTCGCGCCAAAACGGTGGAATTCGCAGTGGAAGCGAAATTGTGGCGGATTCTGTAGGCTGGTCTTGTTGTTTCTGTGTAGAGGTTCCTTCGTCGGACGACATGGTGGATGGACGCGTTGTTGCAGAATTTCGAGCAGGGATTTCGGCTTGAATTTTTCTTGAGCGGCAGAACTTTCAGGGTGGATTGTTCAATCCCAGGCTGGGCAGAGGTTTCCCGTTAGCTTCCTAGATCACGTCGGTTTCCCGTTGGCTTCCCAGATCACGTCGGTTTCCCGTTGGCTTCCCAGATCACGTCGGTTTCCCGTTGGCTTCCCAGATCACGTCGGTTTCCCAGATCACGTCGGTTTCCCGTTGGCTTCGCAGATCACGTCGGGGTCACCACTTTGGTGAGGGAAGGTCGAGGTATTCTTCTTAGTAAAACTCCGTAGAAGGTGTAGAAATGAATGTTATTAATTGTAAAATATGTTCAGCTTATATACAAAAATGTGTCGTATGAGGACAGCTTCTGACCAATAGAATGACTGATCCTTCTGATTGGCAGATGGTAAAATTGTTAAGAAAAAGTTTTGGCGCGCGCGCCCGCGCTCAACGAAACTGCCTCACCAGAGGGCGCTAGCGCGGTGCGCGCGGGCGGTTAGCAAACTGTCGCTTGCTTTTTCTCGTCTCTGATTGGCCGATGCTAAAAGGGCGCGTGCCCGCACTTGTCGAAGTAGTCTTGGCGCGCGCGTGCGCGCGTGTTCTGGGAAATGTGCCTCTACAGGGGGTCGCTTGCACAGTGCGCGCGGGCGGTTAGCAACACATGTGCAAGATCGAGTGACCGCTAGAGACGCTCGTCCATTTTGACCAAGAGCAGCGGCGTACGCGGACGTCCGGTGAACTTCGTGGTCGACGTTGCGCGGGGCGTTGCGATTGCGGCACTTCGCGTTGCGTCGGTCGTAATATTCAGCGGCAGCGTGTGGTGGTGATTCCTGGTGAAGCACACGACGGTCTTGCTGATTTATACACAGTTCTTTTCAGAACTATCATCATGACAATTGTTTCTTAATGCAGACACACTGAGAGAGATGTGTTGTGTTGTTATCTGAGAGAGAGTGTGTGTATATATGGTGCTGTGGATAGGTTGCCACATCGGTAGTGAAAATTCCTAAACTATCCATGGTGCTCTTACCTTTCCTAAAGCCATATTGACTAGGTGCTAATAATCCTTTGCTTTCTACATACCATTCCAGCCTGTTTTTAACTAGATGTTCTGTTATCTTCACCAGAACTGATGATAAAGCAATGGGGCGATATGACGAGGCTTGAAAACGGGGCGCGTTCGGTTTTAAAATTGGAATAATTTCTTGGGATTTCCACGTTGTGGGAAAATCGCCATTTATCATAATTGAATTGATAATGGAGAGAAAATAAAATAGGCTAGAGTCATTAAGATGGGTTAAGAAAGAATAGGGGATTCCATCCCGTCCTGGGGCTGAATCTTTTACATAGGAGAGAACTCCTTTCAACTCAGTTAACGAAAAAGGACCATTCAGGCCCGTTAAAGGAGAAACTACATTAGGATAAAGAGGAATGAAATTTTTTGAAACGGTAGGGGGAGCTATTCGGTCTAGGAAATCTTCTGCTAAGGAGCTATGAATAAATGGTGGAGCGCTTTCCCTGTAAATTGATCTAAAGCGCCGAATGTTACTCCAGACTACGGATGGAGAAACATCAGGTGATATTGTAGCACAAAAGGACCTCCATCCTTCCCATTTTTTACGTTTAAACATTTTTTTAGTAATTGTTAGAATTTCTGACAAGATATTAAAGTTTTCAGCTGTTGAGCATTCTTTGTAATTTTTTTCAGCTTGTTTCCTCTTCTTTATTGTAAGTGAACATTCTTCATCCCACCAAGGGGGAGGAGGTATACTTTTGGTCCCTTTTTTACAGGGAAAAACCCTATCAGCCACATCAATTAAAGTCTTAGCAAGAGCTTCAGCACATTGAACTTGATTATTTGATTCAAGAATTGGAAGAGAAGCAATTTTAAGATCAACTTGTTCTTTATAAAGTTGCCAATTAGCCTTATCTAATTTGTATTTTAGCCGAGAGGTTGGCAATATGTTATTGGATTTATCAGTAATGAATGGAAACGTGATAAGTATTGGAAAATGATCACTACCAAATGAGGACTCTAGCGTTTCCCAAGTTAAAGTTGAAGTTATGCAAGGAGAGCAAATAGTTAAATCAGGGACACTAACTCCTTCATGGCCTTGTGTGCGGCGTGTGGGTGCACCAGTAATAAATTTAATATACACAAATTGACAGAATCTAAAATTTCCAAAATTCTATTCCCATAGTAATTGGAAGAACTGCTACCCCAAGATTGACTTTGGGCATTAAAATCACCCATAATAAGGATAGGTTTTGGTAAATTTTCAAAAATGTGGTTTACTTCATCAAAAATTCTGGATGTAGGATGTGGTATGTAAACAGAAACAAAACAAATTTTATTAATACTAACTGCAATAATTGAAAAATCATTACTATGATTTGTAATAGAAATGTGATAAAAGGAGATAGAGTGCCTAATCAATAAAGCTACTCCACCATAGCCATCTAGCCTGTCTTCACGTATACAGGCATAGCCTGGAACTTTGAAACAACTTTCTGGTTGTAGCCATGTCTCCTGAAGAGACATGGCAAATGGTTTGTAGGGGTCAGAAGGTTGCGTAGTAATGTTGCGTGTTCAGATTTGGATGTTGGAATGTATTTAATTTTGAAACTTACGACTATATATACAAATTGTAAAAATAAATAAACACACATTCTTATTGGCTAATTACAGTGGACAAATGAAAATGCTTACATTTAAACCTATTACAAAATATTTACAACAAACTGAAACTACGTTATTGGATATAATTATTTACAATTAAATTAACAAATCACAGGGCCTACATTTTAGCCAGTCAGGTGGCGTCTGTGACGTCAGGCGTTACCGGGCAGAGAGCCACGGAATTAGAGCGACGCGGCATGCTCGGACCTCTCGATGCGAGGTAATAAATATAACCGGCGCGAAACTCGCGCGCTCCGCAGTCTAGCTACTTGTATGCACCGAGAGGGTCGAGATGCACTCTCCCATATCACTCCCCCTCAAGCGAAGCGTACGTTCTTCTTGACGGCTCGACCGGTTCTTGTAATGTATGGGAGACCGTCGCTCGTCGATGAAGAGGCGGGAGTCGGCGCGCTGCTATCGGTCGCGCGCGTACAATCTCTGCTTCTCGCCGTGACGTCAGCTGCAGGCGTTGCTACTGCGTCTTGCGTTTGTTCGTTGCACATGTAGGCGGGCTTCAACCTGTCGAGCGATATGACAGCTGATCGACTCGGTAGTTGTATCTTGAAGTGCTTGTCCTGGCGTTGAAGTACTTCGTAGGGCCCGTCGTATGGTGGAGTGAGCGGTGCTCGCACGGTGTCGTTTCGCACGAAGACGTGTGTACATGTTGCGAGATCTTTGTACACAAACGTTTGTCGGCTCGTCTGTGTGCGTTTTTCGGGTGCAAGGGACGACATTGTCTGCGTGAGTTGACGCACGTAGTCTGCATCTTCAATGTTCGACTGAGTAGGTACGAAAAAATCAGATGGTATACGTAGAGTAGCTCCGTAAGTCATCAACGCGGGACTGAGGTTGTTGTCGTCTCGTATTGCGCTGCGTAGTCCCAGAAGTACTGTGGGCAGCTCATCAGTCCATGTAGTGGTTGCGCCTCGTGCCATGAGTGCTGCTTTCATAGTTCTGTGCCATCTCTCTATCTTACCGTTAGCTTGTGGATGAAAAGCGGTAGTTCGGATTCTAGTTATGCCGAATTTCTTCATAAGAGCGTTGAACAGCTGCGACTCGAACTGACGTCCTTGATCGGTCGATATGCGTAGCGGGCAACCGAAGCGTGCTATCCAATTTTCGTACAATGCCTTAGCGACGATTTCAGCGGTGATTTCTCGTACTGGGATCGCTTCGGGCCAACTTGTACACCTATCGATGATAGTAATGCAGTATCGATAGTCGTTTGATAGTCGCAGTGGGCCAACTATGTCGATATGGATGTGTTCGAAGCGTTGCGACGGCGGGAACGATGATAACGGTGTAACGACGTGACGACTAACTTTAGCACGTTGACAGTTGATGCAAGCTCTTGTCCAAGTAGTGACTTCTCTGTTCATCGAAGGCCAGAAAAATTTCGAAGTCATCTGCCTCCGCGTTGTCCTAACGCCTGGGTGGCACAGATCGTGTTGCGCTTTGAAGGCTGCATAGCGATATGCCGCAGGCAAGTAGGGACGAGGCGTAGATAACGTGACCTCGCACGTGATTGGTTGGCTGAGTCCAGGCAGCGTTATAGCGCTAAACTTCAAATTGTCTTGTGTTTTCAATGTCTTGAGTTCTTCGTCGTTAGTTTGATCTATGGCCAGCTGATTGTAGTCGATCGTAGTCGGGCAATGTATCTCCTCGATACGAGATAAGGCGTCAGCAACTGTATTTTCTTCTCCTTGTATGTACTTAATACTTGTGCAAAATTGACTAATGAAGTGTAGTTGTCGCTCTCGTCGTGGTGTGTCGCTGCTACTTGCTGATCTCGATAATGCGTGGACGAGAGGTTTGTGATCGGTGTATATTGTGACGTCACAGCCTTCTATAAGTCGGCGAAAGTGTTTGACAGCCGAATACATCGCTAGTAATTCGCGATCGTATACGCTGTATCGTCGTTGCGTTGCGCTCATTGTCTTAGAGAAAAATGCCAGTGGTTTCCAAACTTTGTCGATCTTCTGTTGAAGTACAGCGCCGAGACTGGTATCGGAGGCGTCGCTCATGATGACGAGTTCGTTGCCGCTGGATGGATAGGCCAGTGTGGTAGCTTCTGAAATGCTTTGGCGGCATTTTTCAAAAGCGGTTTCAGCTTCGGGCGTCCAATTGATCGGTGTCTTGTCATTTTTCTTCTTATTATGTAAGTATTGATTGAGTTCGTTTTGCAAATCGGCTTGATGAGGTAGGCAGTCTCGGTAGAAATTGAGCATGCCTAGGAAGCGTCGTAGCTCGATGATGGTGTTCGGTTTCGGGTACGAAGATATTGCTTGAGTACGTTCCTCAGTGGGTCTGATGCCTTCAGCTGATACTTCGTAGCCCAGGAAGTTGATTTTTGATTTCCCAAACTCGCATTTGTCGATGTTGACGGTCACGCCATATTGTGTCAGGCGCTTGAGAACTTGGTGCAGAGTTTGCTTCATTTCTTGTTCGTCATCAGCATACAGAAGAATATCATCAACGTAACAAAATACTCCTTCTAGGCCATGTAAGACTTGGTGCATGAAACGTTGAAATGTTTGACTTGCATTTCTGAGTCCGAATGTCATGCAGTTGAATTCAAACAGACCAAACGGTGTTATTATTGCTGTTTTCTTTGCATCTTCGCTGTTGATGGGTATCCAGAAGTAAGCCATTTTGAGATCGAGTTTTGAGAACAGTTTCTTGTTACGTAACTGATACGTGAAGTCTTGTATGCGTGGTATCGGGTATCGGTCTGGCTGCGTGACTGCGTTAAGTCGTCTGTAGTCACCGCAAACTCGTAGTCCCCCATCTTTCTTCTTAACCACGTGAAGTGGACTGGCCCAGGCGCTCATAGACGGCTTGCATATGCCCATCTTTACCATGCGGTCGAACTCTTCTTTGGCTGCTTTGTACTTGTCCGGCGGAAGAGGGCGCGCGCGTGCGTAGAGCGGCGGGCCTGTTGTTTCGATGTGATGGACGACGTTGTGTTTGGGTGGATTTTGCAAGTTCATTGGTCTTAAGACTTCTGGATATTGTGCCAGTATGCCATGGTAGTCTTGTTCGGGGCAGATGATACAGATTGTTTCGGCTGGTGTGTTGATTTCTAAGGCGTTAACTGACAATTCGGTGATTTTGTCGACTAGTTTCTTGTTGTCTAAGTCGACGAGCAACTTGTAGTGACGAAGGAAGTCTGCTCCGAGGATCGATGTCTTGACGTCTGCCACTATGAATGTCCATTGGAAACTGCGACGTAAGCCAAAGTTTAGATTGATCGATTTTTCTCCATACGTTGCAATCGGCGTACTATTTGCCGCGTATAATCGGTAGGCGTTATCTTTCTTGCTAATTGTTCTCTTTGTTTTCGATGTTGCAGCTAGTACGGAGATGTCAGCGCCAGTATCCACGAGGAAACGTTCGTGAGTGTTGCGGTCGTGGACGCATAGGCGATTGCTTGGAGTGGAGACACCGACACTCGCCACTGTCGATGTCGACGTTAGTTTAAAGACGTCTTGTTATTACTGTTTTCTTGTTGCCTTCTACTACACGGTGATTCGCATCTCTTCGCTTGATCGCCGAATCGAAAATGGTACTTGCATAACCATGTTTTGTTTGCAAAATCGCCTGGTTTCACGTCGCGCTCGTTCTGCTGCTTTGAGTGCGAGCGGGAGCGAGAACGTGAGTGAAAGGGACGGCGATACCGTCGCTGCGGCTGAGAGGCGCGGCGCGAGAGTTCAGCGACCTCGAGCGCGAGCTTCTCGACTTGCCGTGATAACGCTGATAACGCGTCGCTTTGGCTTGCTTCTCTCGGCGTAGTTGTGTTTGATATTGCAGCGATAGATGGTGCTTCTGAGTACTCTGCCATCTTGTCAGCCATCGCGGCGAGAGTGTCGAGTGTTGATTCCGTGTTGACTGATAACACGACTCGTATCGGCGTTGGCATATGGTTCAGCCATTCGATCTTGAGACCTTCTTCTGTGATCATGCCGCTTCCGAGTTCTCTCATCTTCCTTAGCAGCTGTGACGGCTTCTGGTCGCCTAACTCGAGTCCGCTGATGAGTTTTTGAAAGTTTTTCGCTGCGGACGTGTCGTACGTGGAGAGTAGGCGTTCTTTTGCTGCTTGATATTTCCCTGTAGCCGGCGGGTTGTACAGGATGTCGGTGAGATGGTGTAGGTCGACTGTTTGAAGTTGCTGAAGCAGGTAGGTGAACTTCTGTGCGTCGGATGTGTGCAGCGGGTCGACTGTAGCCTCGAAGTGAGTAAACCACGCCCTTGGCATTTCACGCCAGAATGGAAGGAATCTTGACTGGACGGAGACTCCGGCAAGCTCGTGATGGGAATGAGCCATCTGCTGGTCTGACTGTTGCGGATTTTCTGCAGGTGCTTGAGCAGGGATTCGCGCTTCTTGGTGGTTTTCTTGTCCTCCAGCCATTTCTTCAGCGTCGATGGTCACCAGTTGTAGGGGTCAGAAGGTTGCGTAGTAATGTTGCGTGTTCAGATTTGGATGTTGGAATGTATTTAATTTTGAAACTTACGACTATATATACAAATTGTAAAAATAAATAAACACACATTCTTATTGGCTAATTACAGTGGACAAATGAAAATGCTTACATTTAAACCTATTACAAAATATTTACAACAAACTGAAACTACGTTATTGGATATAATTATTTACAATTAAATTAACAAATCACAGGGCCTACATTTTAGCCAGTCAGGTGGCGTCTGTGACGTCAGGCGTTACCGGGCAGAGAGCCACGGAATTAGAGCGACGCGGCATGCTCGGACCTCTCGATGCGAGGTAATAAATATAACCGGCGCGAAACTCGCGCGCTCCGCAGTCTAGCTACTTGTATGCACCGAGAGGGTCGAGATGCACTCTCCCATAGGTTTATATTTATTTATCATATAATTTATATCACTTTTCTTACTTCTAATACTGCGGCAATTCCATTGGACTGCCACTGATTGAGTTTGAGCCATTTTGGATATCGTTTTCATTAATTAAAATCTTTTGAGATGCCACGTTGGACGGTGAAGAATTATCATTGAAATTTGATAATGATTGTATCAATAATTATTAATTCTTTTACAGACATATTTGAAAATAAATTATTATTTAGCAAAACATTATTTGGTGTGGAAAAATCAAAATTGTAGTCTTTTATTAACTCTTCATGGGCTGACTTATCATACCCTTTATTCACTTGTTTCGGTAGTTTCGGTTTCAAAAATACAGTTTTTTTATGTGAATTTTTATTGAGCAATGTATGGGAACCAGGATTGTTTGATTTTTGAGTAGGGGCTACTACTGTAAGCACATCTGCATAAGATCTACCTATTGGAGGGTGGAGTTTTAGAGCTTCATAATAAGTAATACAATTTTTAGCCATTGACTCTTTAATTGATTTCTGCCTGGTGTATTCTAAACATTTTTTGCTAGTTGCGGAATGAGAGCCAGTGCATAGGCAACAACGTAAGAAATCTTCATCAACAGAGCATGTATCACCAGAATGACCCTTACCACACTTAAAACACCTGGGAGTGGACCTGCATTGTGTTTTTATGTGACCATACCTACAACAGTGGTAGCATTGAATAGTAGGAAATATGTACAAATCTACAGGTAGGTAAAGAGTTGAAACACATAAAAACTCGCTTGGGAAGCACCTGTCCATCAAATGTAAGAACTACTGTTTCAATAGGCAAATATTCAGCTTTTCCGTTCACTATGGTTTTCCTTTTAAGCTGTCTAACTTTTATAATTTTGCCACAGCCTATAGGTACAGTAATATTTTCACCCACTTCATCATCAGTCCAGTCAGCTGGGATACCACGAACTAAACCCATAAGTGTAACATTTGATGTAGGAATAAAAGCTTTGTATTTGTAATTGCTCAAAGTGGTACTGTTAATGAATGCATTTGCATCTTCATAATTAGAAAACGATAATGTTATCCTATTTCTACCTATTCTTTTTAAACTGCCATTAACAATGTTATTATAATGTTTTTTTTTCAGAAATTGACCAAATGCTATGGGATGTATAGACGTATTATCATTGGAAGCTGTCTGTTGCTTCTGGATGTGGATTGTATACGGAGCAGAATCGGAGGCTTGGTAAAGACGTCTACCAATTGGAGCAGGAGACACTTTAGGATCTATTATGTTGGAGTGCGATGAAGGTGGTTCTGGCATAGATTGAGAGAACAATTTATCAGATTCAGATTGGTTATTTATTTCAACCGAGCTCAAACATTGACAATCAATATCGCTATTTGTTACAGCGTATGGAGTTTTGTGATTTTTACGTTTCCTCTTATTACATTGCTTGCAAACTTTTCTTGACGAGCTACGTTTGCGTTTAGACATACTATTTTTCACAGATCCATCAGTATCCAATACTGAATCATCCGTATCCAAACCCGATCGACTACGAATACCATCAGAGATTGTAACAAAATTAGAGGCCTGGGGGACAGTGCCCCCAAAAAAACACAAATAACAATAAATAGATATAACAAATACACAATTCACTACTTATCCGACAGTTTAAACTAAGTTTTCCACCAAACTGAAAAAAGGACACCCGTTCAAACCGACGTTTCCCGCTCTTTTTTTCGACAGTGACATTACTTACTTTTTTTTTTTTTTGTTTATTTGTTCCTTTAGGAACCGGCTAAGGTCAGAACCATGCTGCCAAGTCATGAGACATTACTTACATTAACATGACACTTTGTTGACATTAATGAAAATCAATTTGAGTAGAGGGTAGTTGAGGATTGTGTGGCATTCAACTAAGCATAGATTTGTTATTACATATTCCTTATTTTAACAACTAAGCTTCTTCATCGAATTCTACCTCTTCCAGTATGACGTGAGATTTGATCAGAATCGATGCGACTCTATGATGCGTAGGTTCGGTGATCTATTTTTAATTTCCAAGGATTTCGTGGAGGTCGTATCCTGTCTAGGCCCGCCTTTGATGGACGAAACACTTTTTAATGTCGTAATTTCAAGAGTCGATAGGGTGCGGGAGACTTCTGCAACGCTCTGATGGCGTTTGCTAAGGATAGTCACCAGTAGTAAATCAAAATGAAAAAGGCCACATGTAAATAATAATAAGTCTTTATTTTATTAATATTTTTTTGAAATGTAGATGATATTACAGCGTGGAGATGTCATTAAAACTGCAAAAGTCCAATAGGTCTACTCCCAAAAACGAAACGAACAAAAAAGTTTTCTTTTGTTTATATTAATCGAACGTTCGGGAATTAAAATAGCTATTCGTGACTGGATCAGAAATATTTCGTTTTTGGGAGTAGACCCCCAGTGGCCCAGTCGTTAGTGGAGGTATTCAAGAAGAAACTCTACAAATACAGTATCATTCACTTCTTTAGATATGTGGCTCTTTAGATTGGGCAAACAAATATTCTTTGTTAGTCCTTAAATTTTGTACACTTTGAAGGTTTTTTCGTGCACTATAAAACGAAGGGTCTATTTTTAATGCATTTTTATACATAGCTTCAGCAAAGTTGTATCTTTTCCATCGATGATATAATACTCCTGTAAAGATATTTATAATACATTATTTTTATATTCAAACATGTATTACAGGAATATGGAGTGTGGTATAAGTATTGAGTAATTAATTAGTTGATTATTTTAAATCTGGTAATTTCTGTAATGGTGATGTTTTAACATTTACACATTACCTATACATCCAATCATTCATGTTTACAATATTAGTAGAATACCACCTCATTTAAAATTTGTGTGGAAACATTGTCCATGGCTTTAAACTAGTTCAATAATACATGTGATATAATTATCTTCTTACCTAAATTAGCATAGTGAATAGCTTGTGTTTTCGATCCAAACAGTTTGATAGCTTTTAAAAAGTATTGTTCCGCCTCAGTGAATCGGTCCAGTTTGCCGTAAATATTGGCTACAGCAAAGTTGACGGACGGCGAGTCAGGCAGCTCTTTGAGCGCTTTCGGTATGATATGCATGGCTTTGGTTAATTGTTCTGAAAATAAAATATGGCGTTTAAACTGAAGACTATTTATACTGATTTTGTGTCTCTCGTGCCAAAGTTGCTACTGCTAAATATTGTTAAAATGTATGTAAGCGCATGACTTTAGAGCCACTGCAGCAAACTGTATTGTTATATTCGTAATTAACAGGACATGCTTTGAAGGAGAAAAATACATTGAACATTTGTCGGGACAAATTTGCAGCGGTCAACAACAGTCTGTGGCGCGGCTGTGTTATGGAAATTAAGCTATATGTGTTGGAGATTACGCCGAAAATTACTTAGTTAATTTTGGCAGGTTTATCCGTCAGCGTATGTATGTTAACCTTTTCCCAGCCCAGCTATCTTTAACGTAGTAGCCCGCTGTACGCCAACGTATAAATGTATAACAGTTTCTATAGTACGAAAGCAAGGATGTGGCATAACGTCATATCGATAAAAAAAATTGATGTCTAAATCAAGATTTTTTATTAAACTTTGCAAATATAAATAAACCCTGATACATTATAATAGTAATTTGTTTTATTTTATGAACATTTTTAGTAAGAAAAACGAGTATCTATTATCATAGACAAAAATACATGCATAATCTTGCAACACATTTATTATAAAAGGCACTTCACTATTCATTTTATAACGTAGTCCGTTGACTTCATATCAAGTCGTTGGCGCTCGTGGCAAGATAAATATCTCAAATAGAAGTGTTGTCTATGCGTTTCTTTCTTCACCTTGAGTGAATCTCTATCTCTCTAGACGATTTGAATAAAGAAAAGACGGCTCTTGTACGGTAGTAATAAATCATAACAAGTATGTTACGGTGAAAAGTAAGACAAAACAATGAATAGTCAGTTATTATTCGTATATTTAATAACTTTTTATAGTTTGTGTAAGTTTACCTTTCGATATTTTACTTTTTATATTTTCGATAATTATATTTAATGATTATTGTACGAAAAAAAAACAGACGAGCGCACGTTTGTAATGGCCGGCACTATGACACAATGACCTTGACACCTGTACGCTTACGACGTCACAGGTTTACTTGCATTGAAGTTGGTGGCGCTCGTAGCACTGAAATCTTGTCATTGCGTAGAGATGGGTGTTGCAATATCGAAAATTCTAAATAAATTATAAATTAACTAGCTTCCGCCCGCGGCTTCGCCCGCGTGTAATTCGGTTATATTGCGGTATTAATCACAACTATAAGAAAACTTCTCATTTCCACGGAAAAATCTAAGAAGCACGATGTAACGCTGGATACGATTAGTTGTTAAACAAAAACTGAATAGTACACTATATTATATAGCTAAGTAGATGTAAAAATCAGTTTAGACGATAAAACAAATTGTACGTCATCCCTCGGGAATTCCACATTTACGGGGATTCATTATCGTATCATTTAGCTTCTACATTTACATGTTTATATTCGTTTACAATATTTTACCTTCCAATCCATCAATCCATCCATCAAGCAAACTATATTTTTGTTTTCCCTCGGGAATATCAGTTTTTTTTTCGGGATAAAAAGTAACCTATTATTTAATCCGGACTTCTAACTATACGTCTGCAAAATTTAAAAGCAATCAGTTCAGTAGTTATGTCGTGAAAGCGGAACAAATATACAAACTCACTTTCTGATTTATAATATTAGTAAGGATCTTCGTGAAATAAATTAATTTCAATATTTATTATGTAATACGTTATTTTCAGACCGGAATTAATTGTCAATCATAAAATCTATGAATATTTGTATGGAACAAAACAAAGTAAACATGTAGGATTGTAATGAATGCAACTATCGCGTCACATCACTAGCCTACTTGATATGAAGTCGTTGGCGTATGGGACATCAAAATATTTCAGGCGTTTTTGTTTTTATCTGTTTTAAAACACTATAAAGCCTGTTTCTTTTGGCAAAATAACAAAAATGGGCTTCAATCCTGTCCATCTTACAAAATTACAAGAGAAACAAATGTTTAATGCACCGTAAAGGTATTTAATTAAAGTAGGTACAATGAGTAACTTCTATAGAAGTAGTGGCGTTGACGGCACGAAAATCCTGAACTTCTATAGAAGTAGTTGGCGGTTATTAGGTTAATGAATAACAGCAGCCATGGTAATAATGCAATCAAATTGTGATTGAACCACCTATATTTCTATATAAATACTTTAATTAATTAATTTATACCAGCCCACGACTTCACTTACGTATTTTGAGATGGAAAGTTTCCTATCTTAAGTATAGTAAATAATTGTTGCTTATTTAAGTAATATTTTCTGACCTGTATTATCTAAAAGAGCCAGTAAATTAGTCCATGCCAAAGCATGCTTTGCATTCAGATTCACAGCTTGTAACCAGTTATCCAGTGCATCCTTAGTTCTGTTCATACTGAGATACTGAAATTAATAATTGATTTATTATTATAGAAATTTATGTTGATATTCCTGATTGGCAATCCATGAAAATAATTTTACATAATAAACAGATAGTTTAACTTTTTCCTCCATAAACTACCGTAATAAATTCTCAAAGTTTAAATTTTAAAAATAATCGAATTTACCATTTAGTATTTTGTATGATTAGAAATCACATAACTCAATGTATATGTCCTTGGTGTCTTTTTTATTTCCTCATCATACCTACACCAGTATAGGTCCCAGTTGTTGTATTTTTTCAACAGGTACATTTAAAGTTACGTAAAGTTAGTTAGGTATTTTCAAAGTTAGAATCCATGTATCTGCCTATTACACCCCTTTTTAACTTAGCAGATATGCTAAGGCATATAACTTACTACTATTGTATGCTGTTACAACACGCCGCTTCTGTGTCCTGGCCATAAGTACTAATATTGATCAGCAAGTGTTTACCGTGATGTACTTTTGAAAGAATGTACTTTTTCAATGTATCTGTCGCAGTCATCTGGTTTAATCAGCTATTTGATTGGATCACTAGCGCGTTCATTGAATGACGACGTTTAATTGAATGACTAAAGAACAACTCGTCAAATTGTTTAATATAACGTTCAACTTCTTGACTGAACGTCATTTAGCATAGTCGTTGAATGGGATATAGCTGACAGACATGACATAACACACCTTAATAAGATTTTTTAATATGTTTCAACCATTTTTTAGTCTTAAGACAATTAGGCTAAAAAAATTTTTTTTTACGAATAAGTCACTTTATATCTCAATTTCACTCTAAAAATTATCAACACAGTGCTATTCGATTATATCTGTACCAGCTGTTTGACGCCATCTTTGTTTTGATGAGCACTAACGCCGCAGTGGAAAAAAAATGAACTAAATTACAATCACCTGACTGATTACGTCCGCTATGTTCAAAGGGCTATGTTACAATCCGCTAACTTGTTGGACGTTCAGTCAGTCTTATTCATTCAACGTTCGGCCTAGTCATTCAATTAAACGTCGTCATTTAATAAACACGCTAGTGATTCAATTAAATAGCTGTTTCAACCAGATGACTGCGACATATCCATTAAGTAGTGGGTACTGCATTATGTAATTTAGAAAATATGACCATTTGTTTGTATGTAGACGTTACCAAAGGCGGCGGACAGAATTCGTTTTATAATAATGTTATAATACGTACAATAAAAAAGAAATACCCACCAAATTCCCTAAATTATAAAAACAATCAGGATAAATCTTGCGATATCGCAAAGCTGTTTGATACGCAATGAGAGCTTCGTCTATTCTTTTAGTGCTGGCTAAAATTATACCCAAGTTCATCCAAGCTGCTGGGAAATCTGGTCTGAAATAAACAAAAAATAAATATACATTTCTAATAAATACAAAATAATTGATCCCCGGTCGGGTCAATATGGGAAAGGAACTTTTCTATATTGTCTCGGGTCTGGGTGTTGTGGTACCGTCGTTGTTTCTGATTTCTGTAATACTTTTATTTATTTATTATTATTATATATAATCTTGACGCTTGATATAAACTCAAAATATTACAACTTCGATAATAAAGATTTTCAATAGCTTTTATGGATCTGTTAAAAACCTTTTAATTAGTTAAATTGCCAGTTTTAATAAATCTGAATCAACATTAAATTTTGAGGGAATTGTCGATCCACCGAGCCATTGCTGGTAAGGCCCTTAGATCTTCAGCAAAACAAAACCAGCGGCGTCAATTACCTACTCAGTTTTAAGTGCAAAAGTATGATTTTCCTCACTTGTGTTTAATAGCAGCTCTCAAATAGAATTCTGCTTCTGTATATTCTTTTTGGTTCCTCAACAAATTAGCTAGATTGTTCATAGCTTGGTAATATTCTGGGTATAGTCTGAAACAATAGTATTTTTTATATGGCACATTTGTTCATAAACGTAAATTTAAAGCAGGTCCTCACTAGCAGGCTGGTCTCTGATTCGTTTTGGTCGAGAGCGGCAGGGTTTTATTCGTAAAAACTAATGGACCGGCCCTCAAAAACCGAGTTCCCGGCAGTTGGGTGGGACTTTACTTTAAACATAAAATCACTGCCATTTAAGGAACTTGACACAAATAATTAATAAAAACGAAACTATCAAATAAGGTTTAGTTTTTAAAGATTAATCGAAAGCTCGGGAAATAAATTGTGGTTATAGATTTGTATGAATAAAATGTGTTTTTTTTTAATTATCGTTTGATCCTTTCAAATACGTTTTAATAGGCCTACAGGTGGGGCTGTCATAGTTTTAAAGTAATCACATAGGTAAGAGTACTTTTAAAAAAAGAAAACTTCAGACCTTATAGCTTCTTTGTAAGATTTTAAAGCAAAATCCATTTGAATATTGGCATCAGCGGCTTTCGCTACATTGTAGTGCACTTTAGCATTAAGTGGACAGACAGACAAGCCGGACATGAACAAGTCATGTTCATTTTGCCAGTCATATGATCTTTTCCAGCTTCTAAGTCCAAAAGTTAGTATTAGAAAGGCATAACAAATAAGGCCAATCTGAAATAAAACAAAACTTTTTACAATATACAAACTTTGATTACACAATATATATTACATCTGGATGATGCCAATTTAACTTACTTTACGTTTTTTTAATCTTGACATCATGTTGTTTAATCCAACAGTGACTAACAAACAGTATCCAGCAGATGGAATGTACACAATTCTCTCTGCTATAACAAAGCCTACTGGGAAAAATATATTTGCAGCTGGTAGAAAAGGTATAACGGTTATTGCCATGCTAAGAATAAGTAGGCTGAAATATTTACATTTACATTAAAAAAAAAACAATTATTATCGGTTGACTAAATAATAAAGATTTCTGGCATTAAATAAATGTTATTGACACAATTACATATTGACCTTTTTGTTCTCCTTCTAATATGCCTTCCAAACAAACCAGCAAAGAATATAATTAAGTAAAGGTACATTGATAGTGATAGTAGTATTCTGAAGTCTAAAACTTGTTTTATTAACGGTACACATCCCATTGACCAGTCATAGCACAACCACTGAGGCCACAGCAATAACAGGGAATTCAAGAAGTAAATGTAGTTCAAAGTTGCTACCTGTAAAAAATGAAGTCATACAAATAAAGTCGTAGGCAACTTACAAAGTATGATTGTTTTTTATAGGAAGTAATGATATTAATAAAATAAATGTTATTTTATGGATGAGAGATATTGGTACCTTCGAGAAAATATTTTCAGCAAAAGCTGCTGGATTATCAATAGCCTTGAACTCTGGATTTGATCCTCCCATCATTTTCCATCTCTCATATAAAATTAGAATGATAGATAACACTGTTATTGAAACTCTTATGACTAAATTTAAATAATAAGGCTCCTTTAATTGTTCATTTTTCTTCTTCTTGGTTTGAATAATAACAAGATCATAGAATATGCAAAATCCCTAGAAAGAGAAATACTTTACAGTGATTTATTATTAATATTAAATTAATGTGAATGTAGTTATTAAAAAGTATATCTTACCAATACCGTTATTCCATTTTCTTTACATAACATTGATATAGTAGCAGTTATTGTGGATATTAATAAATAAATGATTGAACACAATAATTTTTTAGTGTGTGTTGCTTTGTGGTAAATTATAAATGCTAAGAAAAATGTAATTGCACTTAGTATGTCTGCTCGGCCTACCACACCACATACAGCTTCTACATGGATTGGATGGACAGTAAAGAGTAGAGTAGCCCAGTAGCTGATGTCAATGTATTCTTTTTTTTTCTTACTTATTTGTAGTGCACTCAAAATTATCGTAAAGGTGAACCACACCAAAAGACAGCATAAAGAGTGGCAAAATAAATTAGTCACTTTAAAAGGAAATGCTGTTAGCTGTTCTTTATTTAAAATATAGTTTAACCTGAAAATAAAAACGAATTTGTTATCAAATCCAATGATTTTAATAGTTACTGTTTTAATATGGATCCCTTAATGGGCTGTCAAAGGTGAAGAAGTTCATAAGGGCAGGTTGTTCTCAGTGACAAAAAATACTAAATTGATCATAATATTGGCTTAGCATTGATCAATATTAAAATTAGGGCCCAAGCTAAATAAAATATATTAACAAATATTTGCTCACTAAACTATTTACCAATAAGAATTGTTGTGATTATGTAGTCTTTATTAATCATCTGAACGAATAAAGTTACATGTTTATCGAAAGTTTAGCAGAAATTAGTTAGATCAAGTATATATTTACCTGAAAGTGAGAACAGTCAAAGGCCGGTAAGATTTGTGACTGGTATTACTTCTCAAATTGGTTCCCCAAAAATCATTTTGGAAACAATTCAGCCAAGATCCCGAGTAAACGTCTCTGTTTTTAACAACAGCTTCTGTATCGTCGAATACAAAGTCTCCATTGAGTGTGAATAAAAACGGAAAAGTTGACAGAAATATAATACTCAATAACTTAAAAATCATTGCAAATACTCATTTCTTCATGGAAAATTATAGTTCGCGTATCCAAATTAAGAAATTCAATAAAATGTTCAATCATTTGCCTTGTGAATCGGAATTTTATTCAGGATCAGATTCTCGTTTCTTGAATGCTTTACGAAATGTCAACGTCAGATTGACATTGACGTATATGTCACCGTAAGATTGTAAAAATCGTTAGATTACAATCTACCTCGCGAGATTGTAAACTGTCGACAGATTGTGAACCGTAACTGGGGATTGCAATTTAACGGATTATTTTTCGCTTTATTGTAATCTATCGAAGTGAAACCGTTAAATTACAATTAGTTAGGCGTCAAACTGTCAACTGTCCGAAAGCTCTTCCTGATTGGTCGGTTTATTGTATGAGCGACCAATCACGACCAGCCTTTGTATATCCGCGTAAAGTTAGAAATGAAATTCAATTCAAATCATTTCTTTTATTTAAAGAAATAGAGATGTCGTTTAAATAAAATAAATGCACTTCAAAAAATCTTCAAGTACATATTTATTTACTATTTACTAGGTAATCAATAATCCTGACATACGTTAAGAAATAATTGTACCGAAATATTTATTCTCCAAACACTCAAAATTTTAATTGAAAATTACAATAAAATGAAACAATTATTTTGTCTTTTAACACAAATTAAAATTGGAAAATTTTAAGAAACTTTTATAAACAAATATTTAGTCCTTTTAACATACCATAAATTAATAGTACAAAGACAACAAACGAAATAACAAACAAATATGGCGAATGACGGGGCGGCGGGGGGCACATAACTCTCAACCAATCAGCGCGCGAGATGCATTTCGTTCTACGTCAGTTCACAATTTGACCGATTCCCATCGATAGATTACAATATAACGAAAAATAATGCGTTAAATTGCAATCATAATGTTACAGTTCACAATCTGTCGACAGTTTACAATCTCGCGAGATAGATTGTAATCTAACGATTTTTACAATCTTACGGTGACATATATATAAACAACAGTTCTGAAACATCTCGTTTTTCTTTTTAAATACCTAGCTAATATTTAGTGAAGTCTACCTCTGCCTGAGTCACCAGGAGGGTCTCATGAGAATTGATAAAAGATAGGGTTTCGGTGTGAAAGCTTACGAAATCATTCGTATTGTGATATTTTCACGGGAGCGAGTGTTGAGTTGGGGAAGAGAAGTGGAGCTGCTGAGAATAAAACTTCTTAAATGAACATTTAAAACCATTATATTTTTTTGTGTAATATTTTAAGTTATTCTACACTCATATAATAAAAAAACTCCATCATCACTTTCTTTATAGATTTAAGCATACCTACTATTTTAAAGGAAAGTAATGAGAACGCAGTTTATCTTATGATAATCAATCACTCTCTTTGTGTATACAGTTATGGTACGTTACAATTTAATTATGAAATGTTAATCTAAATTAACATACTGACAATCCACCTCCAACAGCCACCAGCTTGATCTTTTTAAATGGCACTATAGAAGTCCTTTTTTCTTCTCTTCGGTGGATTATCAGGTTGCCAGCCTCAGTGAGACATGGAAGTGACAGTGAAGTTGGGCGCGAGTGGTTGCAGCGCAATCTTGATGTCGAGTGCGGTCCTGGGGTCGCGGAGGGCGGCGGCGGCGTGGGCCAGCTGCAGGGCGCACTCGGGGGGCGCGGTGGCCGGCAGCGCGGCGCACTCACGCTCTAGCGCGCTGCCCACGCACGTCAGCAGCTCGGAGAAGCCGAGCGAGATCGCTGCGCGTCTCAGACGGTTCAGTTCCTTTAAAACGAATAAATAACCTTTGGTCCAACAAAAGATTACCAGATTCAAGACATATATTTTCTTTCATCATGTAAACATACATTTTCTACACATTTAAAAAGAGTTAACGGGTCAAAACGTAATAACATTATTTTGTACTATATACTGCCGAAGTTTCAGTCCGCTCGTGACCACGGTTGGTGCAGCTTAACCGAAACGTAGGGCAGTAGGTATATAGTTAGTATTTACTACTAAATTATGTTATCGCGTTTTGACCCGTTCTTTTTGGTACTTTAAAAAACATTGTGTTAAAAATTATTGTGCCATCACTTCTTGTCACGCTTTTCACGAATAAGTGACGTAAACACAACCTTGATGAGCTGAACTGAACTTTGATGCGCTGAATCATCATACATTTTTAAAGTACTTTCGTTGCTCGTCCACATCCCAATTCTAAAGTAGCAATGTCGTAAATGAGGACTTTGGTTCATCGGCCATATTGATTTTTTGCAAATTACTTATTTATAATGCTCTGAAGCTTTTATAGTCAATGTGTGTAAAATTTTGCAGTCACTGAGTGCTATCTTCAAAGAAGATATGAAAAAAAAAGTGTTTTGACAGGTATTTAAAAGTATCTCAGTTGACTAGCCAGTTAACATGCCTATTAATTTTGAAAATTATCATCATCCCAATGAGGGTCTTCCGGTACAAAAAATCCACTATATGGCGCTACGTCATCAGATGACACTTTTCACAAATAATAGGGATGTTAACTGGCTAGTCAACTGAGGTACTTTTAAATAACCTCATTAAAGGTGTACCTTGTACAGATGCTGCGTCTTGTCCGGCAGCTTCCTGGCGTGGCGGAGCACCTTCTGCACGTCGGCGAGCAGCGCGTGCGGCCGCGCCCACGCGCACCCCGACCCGCCGCCGCTGTACGACCGCCACGAACGCACCGGGAACGATTCTACAACATACAATACAGTACGGCGCGGTCAACATTTATTTATTTATTTATTTATTAGGTTTACCAACAACTGTTACATTACATACAAGCACATAAAGAAAAAAATAATAATAAAGTTCTAGGCTAAATGCACAGTCTCTTAGAGGTAAACACCGCATGCAAAAACAATTATCAGAGAATGACTGCAAACATCACGACAAAGTAAACTGTTAAAAGTAACAGAGGTAGGGCATTGCGATTTATCGCTCGAACTGGAGCAGCCCGACTGGTGAAATACCTCTACCTTACAGAAGACCGCAGCCAAATAACAATCACTTCGGTGTTCCTGCGTGTGAGTAAGGTTTCCAGAGCTTTAGTGGCAAGGGTCAAGCTCTCAAGGTAAGGGCGACAAGTCCAGTAACAGCTTTATTATACTCTACTTGTCGCCCTTAAGCTAGGACCTCATTACCATTTAACATCAGGTGGGTGGGTTCGGTGAGCAGCACATTAAGGTAAAGACTTGCACTTTGATTTTAGTTCTTATGCTCGTGACATAAGAGTGGAACAAAGTCTTAAGTGTGTGGGCGTAGTCTTTATTTATCGGAATAATAATAAAAAAAAAAGTCTTATTTTCGTAAGTGTCATAATGCGTGACCAAGGGGGCCGCCGAGTATGAAAAATAAGTAGGCGTAAGGTATAACTCCCATTTTTTTTTTAATGGACTCTATCTCGCGTCTCTAGATAACGCGATGATTCCGCCAATGTCAAGTGTTTAGAGAGACACGTTATTTTATGTAGAACTCGTGGTGGTGAGAGCTAATTCGTTTTATAACTGCTTCGTGATTGGTTATTGCTGACTTGACATTGACAGATATCTCATAATGACATTTTAATAACCACTCAGAAAGCAGTTGGACCTCGCGATAACGTATCGCCATCTAACGGACTTTCCGTGCACGTTAGCAACCCTTACCAATTTAGTTACGATTGAATGATGATGAAACAGATTCATAAATTATACGGTCTGATATAAATTACTGCTTATCACTGAATATTTTAATTCCTAAGTTTTACTGCCGATCTTATTAACATTAAAATTAAAATTTAGAACTTGCTTAAATGACTTGTGCCGATTGCCTTCGCATTTAATGCCGTTAGTAGATATTAATGCTGGTGTAGTGGTGAGAGCCTTTCGCTCCCCCGCAAGCTCGGTGAAGATGAAAAGACCATCTGCGGCTTTCATCTATGGTCAGTTAGAAAAAAAAAACTTGTAGCGGATGACGGTGAAAGTAATATAGTGTATAAAACGAGTTTTACCATTAGATCCAGCGTCTTCTACCGGCCCCAGTTGGTCCAGCGGGCCAAGCCAGGGCGCGGCGGAGGCCCCCGGCCGCAAGACGCTAAGCAGCAAGCAAGACCGGCGCGTGCGCGACGGCTCGCACCACGCGGACAGCGTGCCCCACCAATCAGCGCCGAGCTGGACTATCGCAGACATACCCTCCACCTGTATGGACACTTCATTTTTATTGGACGTACCTTGGTGTTGGTCGCTGAGTCTCTAGCGAACACAAGTTGTGTTGGCCACAAAAATGGTACATATATTGCCGTGTTTCAATTTTTGTATAAAATTTATTTATATTTATAGAGTGTCTTAATATTGATGACAAAGAAAAACATAATACCTTAAGAGCTCCGTGTAGTAAAACACAGAAATTAGGCGCTTTACAGGGATCCGACATATCCTCTTCAGCAGCAGAACTGTCTGTACTTGAGCCGTCCTAAAATTACAAAAACCACATTATCAACCGCTAAATAGGTATAAACTATTAGTCAATGTATAAATTAATTCTTACTTTCGTAGGTGTTTTTGATCCATAGTTTTCTCTAGTAGTATTGTTCGCGCCAGCTTGTGTTTGTGGTATTACTAGATGTTTGCTTATCGCTATTGGTGTCCCTAAAAATATTTATAAGCTATGTAAGTAGGTAGCAAAATATGTACTTGGTAAACTTAGGTTAGATGCTAAATTATAATTTTTATCGAAAACATATTATGTCTTATTGTATGAGATACCCCATTACGTTTACGTACGCTACATCAAATAATCTACTCGGCTGCGAAAATCACGCGTAACGAGTAATATTTATATTGTATTGAAAATTAAACTAAATAATAAACATTCACACTTTACCAAATTCACGTAAACAACATTTGCATTTAACATAACCCTGACAATGGCCGGACAACTTTTCGTTAAACGTATATAATCAAGACCAGGTTAGGATCTTCATCAAACAGCCTTTGTCTAACATCAGAGGAAGTAAAAGGCACTTTACGTTCGCACTTTTTAAAAAGTGTAAAAAAAAATTGCGCCCATTTCGCCCAACCAGTACTTTTCTTAGTGCCGTTGGCAATTTGAATCCTATTATAACTGAACATTCAAACCGATGATCCACTCGCTCTAAGGAGACCCAGCTAAAGAAGTAGACTGATTAAACGGATACCTAAATCCTGCTGGCTAATGAAGCCGATGACGTGCAACTGGTGAGCCAATGTGTAGGGGGCGGCCAGGCCCTCGTGGGCGACCGTCTGCGGCGCAGGGAACAGCTGCACCCGCGCCTCTAGCTGCCCGCACTTTAGCGAACACCAGAACTCTTGGTAGTGCTGTTCACAGAGCTTTGTTATGGAAGTTACGACCTGCAAAACCAAACAATTTTTGAGATTTTCGAATATTTTCATTAAAATGGTACAGTTTGGTTGTGTATGTGATCTAGACCAGTATTGCACAAAGTGTATAATAATAATAATAATAATAATAATTTATTTTTCTCTCACAAAGGTTTGTAAATTGTTACACATATTATTAGTTACATATCATTTGTTTTCCTTGTTAGTGAGAGACTGGAGCCTGAGATAGGTTTCTAAGAAACCCGTATTACAGGTCTCCAAACTGCACACTGTATACTGCACACCAGTTTGGTTGTTAATTGGTGTGCCTCAGAAGAATAAGGTTATCTGATCCACAGGATCAGAGCAATGTATGTGATGTTGTCCAATAGTTATTTATTCATTTATTAGTTATTCTTCAAGAGTATTCCTTTTGGAAATTTACCAATAAATGATGGACATTATATAAATATTGTTTAGTTGATTAATATTACTTAAAAATTGTATTTTACTTTGTGGTGTACAATTCACCAATTTTAGTTTTCTTAGATCTACCTTGAACACCACTGTCTAGACCATACCTTAATAGTTAATTGAAGCAACAAAGACATAGAAATCAGTATGTCAAAATACTTTCCTGAGTTTACAAAACACGAAGTTTTGTTATTAAACAAAAAACTTAAGCTTACAAAAACTATACTATTACTAACTTATTAAATATCTAAATATATTTACACTGGGTATAGAGAGTTGGTCAGGACAATAGATGGCTCCCCGAGATATTGAAGCATTGGAATTATTTGATGTATTTATAGACATGTCCAGAATCTTTTGATAAAGAGGCATAGCTGTAAATTAAAATGTTTTTAGAGAAAATTAGTTGATTTTGTAATAACATAGTGGAGTGTCAATAATTTTATCAATATAATTTTTGCAAATTATTAATAAATCATTTATTAAAACACAGTTTATCCGAAGTTGAAATGAATATTTTCCAAACACTATTATGTTTATTATGTAGGTTTTTTGATGCAAAAGTCATATTTTTTATCCTGTGCTTTAATCAACATTATGTATGAACATGAAATAAAAAGAAAAAAACATTAATTTGAAAAGAAAAATGGCAGACTGATATACCTTGCTGTAGGCAAGTGTCATGTGGTGATACTATGGGCAAAATATGTATTTTGGCAGGAAATGGAGGAGGCAAAGGTAGCGCTTGTATTATGCGGTTTCTGCCTATTGCACCTGACCCACTGCTACCATCTGTAACCTGTGAATAAATTACACATTTATAAAAGACTATAAAACTGGTTTTACTTAACCAAATATACAATTAAACCTTCATACCAATATTATTTGTACTGGTGTCTGGTAGCCCCATTCACTTAATACCAGTTGGTTGATTCCAAGCAATGCTGTTTCTATGCATGTTTTATCACCCTCCTCAAGCAAAGGCAATTTGTTCTTTATACTTTCAAAATCACGGGTAAATGGGACGGATACTGAAAGAATAATCGGATAAGATGGATATTAAAATAAACTACAAAATGTACATAATCATATAGAATGAGAAAGACTATAACAAATTGGATTTGGATCATTCTTTTTTGCTATGTTGTATTTGTGAAGAAATGAAAAACTCGTATTCACACTGGACTTCGTCAGGGACCGGCAGAACCCAGTGTGGGAAATCTATAGATTACTAAACAAACACTGCATTTCAATGATATGTTGATAGTTGGAGAAAACATTAGAGCTATAGTCGTAAGCTACTTACTTTCATAAACAGATGAAAAGGTCACTAATGCCACATACTCCAGCTTGGCGTGAACGGTAAGATAGTCTAAAAACGCATTGATAGCCGCAGCTGCTATTGTGAGCCGAGTGTGCGAGTCCGAGTTATCGGTCGAGGGCACCGGTCGAGACATCGATAAAGATACGTCTAATAAGATTACTGTAGGCATTTTTACTATTTTCCCAAGTCAAAATATTAGATTTTTATCTAAATCAACATGTTTCAAAACTGCATTCGACTCGAATTTGTTGTTTTGACTGACAGCTGTCACCGGCTGCTCCAGCCAGCTGTCTTTCTTGATGTTTTCGTTCGAGAATGGGATGAAATTCCACCTATGATACATTTTAATGTCAAGTTCATTTTTATTTGCAGATTTCTGCGAAATATTTTAGAGGTCCATAACTGAAGCATTATTAGTTACTTTGCTTTTGTTTTTCCAGTTTTATAGGTTTTCAAAACATTTTTGGTACCTTAAAAGAGCCAGCTCTTGGATTCACAGCTATAGGTGCGTAATACATACTGACAACCTTAAGTAACCATCTGGAATTTCTAGTCAGTTGTATTTCATTAATGTATTAATTTTACCTAATTTGCATTTAATAGTGAGAAGATGGACGATGATAATGATAATATAATATTTCAGGATGAACCTGGGATTGACTTTGAATTTAAATATAATTTTGTTACTATACCATGGGATGACCGCACCACAAAGAGTAAAATTGGAATTATTAGCCTTCTCTCAATAATATTCATATTAATCACAGCCTGTGTAACTCATAACATGCTTACACATTTTGGGACATCAAAAGCAGAAGATGGAATATCTAGTATCAAGTGCAACTTAGTGAAAGTGGAAGAATATAAATTCGCTGCGAGGATTCACTCGATAGACACACAGGAGCTATTGTGCGTGGGGGTAGTAGTCAGTACAACGTCAGTCCTTGCAAATGGAGTCTGTGTAAAAGCGGGTTCGATTCGATTGCGATTAGGGAGTCCGTTTGAGTAAGACTATTTCTTATGCAATTAGATACAATTTTAAATCATTTCATAATGCTCTGGATTTTTATAGAGCAATCTCCATTAGTATTATTAGAATTCGATACTAGTTAGAAAGTACCCGTTATCCACCAAAATAACTAGGGTACCTACTTATTTTTATGTGGGGTTATTTATTTAAAGTTTTACCGAACCTTTAAAATGTAACCTACTTAAATATTTCTATTTGATTTTCCTTATTTTCACAGCCCACGATGCAAAAAAGGATTCTCTGTAGATGTAGTCGAACCTATACACCACGAGGGAACGGTTTCGAAACAGGTCGTTCTCTTATCTAGTTACGAAAACATTGCGGAATGTGCCAAAGTTATACAAATAGGGGATACCATTGACTGGGACGCGACGGCGTATATCATTGGCAGACCGGTAAGAGGTGGAAGATCTCTATCTAGACAGCCAGTCAAGTTGGCACGCATCGAAGGTTTGACAGGTTTTGCAATGAGGAATTTGAATATGCGTGATACAATATGCGTGAAAGATCTAGGGAAGTGTCCGGTACGTGCAGGGGACCTGCTCATACAGGGTGGGAGGGTTTTCGGTCTGGCCGCCACTAGTACTCATGTTGCCGAGCAGAGCAACATGGCCTGCTTTGCAGATTTAAGGAAAGTAACTCAAGAGCTGGAGGAGCATGATGAAGACATAAGAGCCCAAAAAAATATATAAAAGCTGGATACCATTTTTATTTCAAATCCTGTCATGAACCAAGTACCTGACTATAGCGTATAACAAAGTTAACCTGGAACCAGCATCTAAGTTTAACAAAAAAAATCCCAATGGTTTCGTTTCTTAAGAACACCTTGACAAACTGAATGCTGTTTTAATGAAGATTAAAGGGAGATTGGTCTATCCGCGAGAAACTACTGAATGTGATTCCTCCTACATTTCCGTTGGCACTCCATTGTATCATTAGGGATGCCAAAATGCCAACTATTATTAGCGGAAAGGAGGTATGGCCTTGTAGAAACATGTATGTCTTTTTTAAATCGGGAAATGCCTACCGCACGGTCACTCTCTGCGGGGAACAGATACCTGGTATGTCAAGCTCACACCGACTAAAACCCCCTCGTTGACCAACACTGCTCAGTTGTGGGGGAGTCAGGATCGTTTGCAGATTCGACTTCCCCCTGTGTCTGTCGCTAAGCGATCCACCATGTGGTGGTGCTTTGTGCAGCGCCCAGAGTGTAGCTGACACCCCCTACACCTCCCCCTCCAATCACGAGAACCTAGTATTCGAGACATTTTGCTAATTTGGCTCTATCCTGCTTAAGGTTGAGGCCGGTACTGTTGGGAGTAAGTTTCCTTTCAAAATAAGACGCGGATCGGTTAAATCATACAATTTACGTACTCCTTTTTATTGTTTTATTTTTAAATGTTTATTTCGATTGTAATGATATGAAGCGGCACAAAAATAGTGAAACCAAAAAAACATTGTAGCTCGTGCGATGGGAACTTCTAAACTCAATGATTGTGGTGCCTGTGTTTCCTCCTGCACGAATGGGATGGCACCCTCAATGCTCCCAGGTCTACTTCTTCCGGGGCTGTGAAACCTTTCCAGTCTTTAGTGGTGAGGTAGATGGCCAATACGATGAGAAACGTCACCACCGTGTAGATGAATAACCCTCCGCCTTGGATATGCTGTTTCATACCACCAGAGCCAACAGTCACTCTAAAGCAGGATTTGCCTCGCACTTTACGCATATTGTGTTGTCAATTTGCGATTTATGTTCTGTAACAATAGGAAAAAAAGTGGGTGTTAGTGAACCAGTTCATGTACAAAATCTAAAAGCAAACATTTCATAATTGATTGATCTTGATATTTTTTTAAGAATGATAAGACCAGGGACTAGCCTCTAATTCCCACACACGCTCTTATTGTATCTCCAACGTGCGGCTCTCTGTGGCACCATGGGAATAAGAAAATGAAGGGCTTGATTAGTTGGTGCAAAAATTTACTTTTATGATGTCGTCGACGTTTATTTTAGGTCTCTAATAATACCTATCTATAAATGAAAACCCGGGGCTGTCACATTTTGACCTTTAATTTCCTATTTTTATTCCAATTCCAAAGAAAGAAAAAAATTTTAACCCTGAAGTCTGATTCAGCGGCTCCATGCATGGATGTACCCATGGGCGTACGCAGGGTGGGGCAGGGGGGGGGGGCAGCTGCCCCCCCCTGGATAATGTTGACGTCCCTACTAATTATGTATCTTATCTAGTACTTTTATTGTACATAAATATTAATAAACGCATTTTTCGCCATTTCTTTGCGATACAATAAATTACACGCGGCGCGTTCGTTAGATACCTACCTACGACAGCTCGCTTGCAGCGGCGCCGCGAGGCCCGCCCGCGCCTGCACGACACGAATATTACCGAACCTAACAGAGCGACATCGAGTGCCGCGAAATCGGGAGAGAGTAGGTACGAGCTAGTGCTGCCGGATAATCGATTATCGATTATTCGATTATCCCCCCCTCAAATAATCTAATAATCGATATGACAATCGATAGTATCGATACTATCAATATAATCGAATATATCGATACCTATTTTTATTAGATATAATCGATTATAATCGTAGTCAAATACAATATAATCGATTATATCGATATAATCGATTAATTTGCAATTATTTTTAGATTTAATCGTCATTCATATATTGTCTTCTTAGACAAAACACATTCAAAATGAAACCGTGAAAACGTTATTTATACCCTACTTTTTATTCATAAAACGTGATAGCTAAGTTTCTTGGTACCTACCTGAACTGTACCATCATGGCGATACTATCTAAAAATAATTGCAAATTAATCGATTATATCGATATAATCGATTATATCGATAGTATCGCTTTCAACTTGATATTGATATTCTGAAAGCGGGCGGAACACCAGTACTGAAAGTCCTTCAGAAACTATTTAATTCCTCCTTGCTCGATGGCAAAACGCCGGAGGCATGGAACAGGGGTGTTGTGGTCCTGTTCTTTAAGAAAGGTGACAAAACCTTACTGAAGAACTACAAGCCCATAACACTGCTGAGCCACGTCTACAAGTTGTTCTCGAGAGTCATCACGAATCGTCTCGAACGCTGGCTTGATGACTTCCAGCCTACCGAACAAGCCGGTTTCCGAAAAGGCTATAGTACCATAGACCACATACACACGCTGCGACAGATTGTACAGAAGACTGAGGAGTATAATCGGCCACTATGCTTAGCGTTTGTGGACTATGAGAAAGCCTTCGATTCCGTCGAAACATGGGCGGTTCTTAGATCTCTTCAGCGATGCCGTATAGACTATCGGTACGTCGAGGTGCTGAAATGTCTGTACAATAACGCCACCATGTCAGTTCGAGTACAGGAGCATTGCACGAAGGAAATTCCCTTAAAAAGAGGGGTAAGACAGGGAGATGTCATATCCCCGAAACTGTTTACCGCTGCTATGGAAGATTCCTTCAAGCTCCTGGAATGGCAAGGACTTGGCATCAACATCAACGGCGAGTACATCACTCACCTTCGATTTGCCGACGATATAGTGTAGTAGTAGAATCGTTGGAAGACTAGAACAAATGCTCGGTAGCCTCAATAAAGTGTCTCAACAAGTGGGTCTTAAAATGAACATGGACAAAACAAAGGTCATGTGTAATTTCCATATTGCACCCACCGCACCGACTGTTGGGAACTTTACTCTTGAAATTGTAGACGAATATATTTACCTAGGACAGGCAGTTCGTTTAGGTAACAATTTTGAGAGAGAGGTCAGTAGACGGATCCAACTCGGCTGGGCAGCGTTCGGTAAACTACGAAATGTCTTCTCGTCCAACATCCCTCAGTGCCTTAAAACAAAGGTGTACAACCAGTGTGTGTTACCAGTGATGACTTACGGCTCTGAGACGTGGTGCTTCACAAAAGAACTTTTTAGAAGGCTCAAAGTCGCTCAGCGAGCTATGGAGAGGTCTATGCTTGGCATTTCTCTACGTGACCGAATCAGGAATGAGGAAATCCGTAGACGAACTAAAGTTGCTGACATAGCCCGTAGGATTAGTAAGCTGAAGTGGCAATGGGCTGGCCACATAGCACGAAGATCGGACGGTCGATGGGGCAAAAAGGTTCTTGAGTGGAGACCACGTACCACCAAGCGCAGTGTGGGACGGCCACCTACCAGATGGACCGACGACCTAGTAAAAATAGCTGGGTCTCGTTGGATGCAGGTGGCAATGGACCGGTCGCGCTGGAAATCGGTTGGAGAGGCATAGGCCTCTCCAACCGATTTCCAGCGACTTCATTCAAAGCTTCATTCAAAGCGACTGGTGAACATAGTTTCAGCAGTAGATAGTAACAAGATGAAATTATGATGATGATAGCTTATAAAAAATCTGATTAGCCCCCCCCTGGCCCAGAACCTGGGTACGCCCATGGATGTACCTAAGCAAGAGTTGGGCTGAGTACAACTGAGTTGGGCTGAGTACAACTGAGTTGGGCATAGTGCCTTTCGTCTGCGGTGTATTTAAATACTAAGCACTAACTACATATATTCCGCAACTTAGTATCTATATTGGGATGAGCTTGTATTACCAGTTAAGTTTTATGAGATGAGGCTCGCGTGCGAACACAAATTAACATTTTAATTGTGCCCGCCACGAGTGGTTTTCGGTGCGTGAACTTAGTTGTGACGGCTAAGCTAGCCATGCTTAGGAAAAGAAAACATGGAATCTGAACTCTTTGGAATGTATACGTAAGCAGGACAGATAATACCTACTCATAAAGTTTTAAGATAATTGGACACTAATTAAAGATATTTGCTTGCCTTCTGAGTTTTTTTTGTATTTTATTATTTTTAACCTTTTGCCAGTCATGTTGTGAAAATAATTGATTAATTTAAAGTCTGGTACCTATTTCACACTTGGAGGAAACTCTACATTCTTACGGGAAGCAAAATCTGTGGAGCGCAGTTCCTATTTCTCTTTGAATAACATATTAAAAAGCTCAGTGGCAATAAATAAATCCGCTCGACGCTACCTATTATAATATAAGTTGTTTGATGTTCAGTAGGCATTGTGAAGTTCGAAGGTAAACACTCCTGTGTTTTATACAATTTGCTTTAATCATACTTACCGATACCTACTAAGATCAAAGTCTACTTTAATTCGTATCAGTAAATAAACACTAAATCTTTAGAAAAATTAATCTAATAAAAATATAAGTCGGGCAAAATCACAGTTTACATTGGTCTGAGTATAAAATAAGTTTAAGAAAATATGTTAAAAAAACCAAAACTAATAATAAGTGCGTAAATAAAATTCAAATAAACAGCCTGACATAGAACAAACTATCACTGACCTAAAGGTCTCTCACGGTCTTTTCCAAATGTACCTACTTACGAGCTAGACAAAAATATTAAGCTAAAGAAAACTAGTCCAATCTGATTTTTAAGTCCATTTTTGTGTAGCAAATAAGAAGTTAGCTTCGCTGGAGTATGCCTACCTTCTTCCCACAAATACTCGTAATAATTTTGAAAGCGACATAGCGTTTATCTTACTAAGCGAACTTTAGCTATCACCGTACAAAGTGGTACTTATCTACTGGTTCAGGACAATCCGTTGTATCTGTTTGTAGTTTGGCAAACCTAAAGTCAACCTCATGGAAAATCACCATTGTTCGTAAGGCGTGACAACCAATCGCGCGTGTGACGAGGTTTTAATCGGTTATTATAATTTGCACAACCCACTAACGAATGTGTTAAATTGCCGCATCGCTACAAGCTGATATGGCGTCATACGAACCTGACATTAAAATAAAAGACATTCTGTCCCGTTGCAAACTTGTATGTGTTTAGTTCCAGTTATAGCAACAAATTTTATTTTGTTACGAAAATATTATATTAATAAGAATTTGACAAAGTAACGTCTATATTCATAACATTAACTTTTCGAAGATAAGTAGGTATACCTACTTACCTACATACATACTTACTAGGTCTTGAAACTACTACCTACGATGTAATTATTGGGTTTCAGTTTTTTATGATTAGATCATTTTTTATGACACAGCCATAACGAAGTTTCATCTGATGGCTCAATACGCAAACAAGCCTTTTAATTTTGTTAAATTTAATTTTGAACTGAATAATAGATACTTAATTTATAAGAAAACTAATCATGGTCACCACTGAGATCAGACTTCTAGAGCTCCAATTTGAATAGCCTTTAGCCAGAGTAATATCACCGCCCCATTTTAGTTACAGGGCTCTACTCTAAAAAACCAGTAAGTAAAGATAACACTTTTTTTACATTGAGGTAGCTACCTTAAAAAGGCACATCGTTTAGTAACTCCGTTAGTACCGCTGACGACTTCGAGAATCCAAATAAAACGTTTTTGAACGGTGTTATCTCGACGACTACGTTAAAGAATGAGCAAATCACGTAATACCAGAGGCGAAGTGCCGTTAACGAGTACATAACGAACTGAAGCCAGCATCAACATAGGAAATCTAATACAGAATTAAAAAAAGACTATGTTTCGAAAAATGGCTTTTCTAAAATATTTTTAAATGAACTGGTATAAAACAAGTTGCCTCTAAATTAATAACCTACCCATTATAGTATGTTAAAAAAAATTATCACTATTTATAGCAATTCATTGTACCTTTTCGTATTTTTTTTTGGAAAACGTATAAGTTTTGATAAAATCTAATCAATAATGTAATGGCAAGGAATAAAAAAAATCACTAGCAGAATTTAGCCGCTATTTTAAATAAGGTATAGGTGATTTTAAAGGTAAATTGGTATCTTTTGCTTCTGAAAACATTTGAAATGTACCTATGCAAGAAATAGAATTGACATTTGACTAACATTTGCCACTATTTGTAGGTACGAGTTTTGCCAGCCATTCGGTGTAATTTTGAAATAAAAAGTAGATAGGTACCTGTATGTTAATCCGAAATCTCATCGATATATAAATGCATTCAGAACTTTTCGCGTAAAAGAGTAACAAAAATCAATTGATCAATGAAAACATTTCGAGTACTTACATAATGTTTAAACCAAGGATGATAATGTGTCCTCGATGCTAATGCTATTACCTATTATTTATTATTATTAAATAAACAACACTTCTTTATAATTAAACAGCGATTGCGAATCTCACGCTGTTGTACAAAACAACAACATTATATTTTGTGTATTTCGGAAATATTAACTATTAACAACGTACCTTTAATTTTCAGTCATATCTTTTTGTTCTCATCGAGACAGAGGTAGCTATTTATCTAAACCATAGAAGTCGTATTTAATGGAATAAAACCTGGAAATAAACAAATAATAGACAACATCAGATACGTTGTTCTGATTATATGGCAAGTAGCTTAAGCACTTGTGTTACAGATATCAGAAACAACGACAACCATAACACACAGTCCCGAGAGAATAAGAAAAACTTCGTTTTGAATGTTGACCCGACCGAGAATCAAACCCAGGACTTCAGAGATAGTGGGCAGTACGCTCGCCTCTCAGCTACGGAGATCCTCAAATCAAACGAGTAGTAGAAGTATAAGTAAACTGAAAAATGCCTTGGCTACTACAAAGGTACATTGCCTGTCTAAAACTATAAGTTGTTACAGGATTACGTAAAAAAAGGTATATTTTATAACTGTATGCACATACATATCAATCTACTACCTAACCCTAATCTGTCAGTTTTTGTCATAATTTTCAATGCGAGTTTTATCCTTTTTCCTTAAGAAAATTCTGATAGATGTGTGTTGGTTTATATGCTGCTTTGTGTGCTCGTGTACATAAAACCTTATTATCATCTGAACATTAGGTTTACTGAAAATTACGAATCATTTTACTATTCTATGGACGCCAATTAAGCCAAAGCTAAAAAGGAAATTGAAAAAACCTTTTTTATATGACCCAAATCTATAAGTAGGTAGAAAACGTAAAATTACGATCAACTGGATTCACATGTAGTTTGATATCAATTATATTGTGCGACATAAGGGTATACATAAGTCCAAAGTTTAAAGTCTTATGTACTTTCAATTGTAGGTTTTAATTGTGCTAATATGCTGTGTGAGTGTATATTTGCTACAGCAAGAAAAGAGCCTCTCTTTCAAATATCGAGCTGAAATTGAAAAGAACCTATTCTTTTGCTCTTTATGACCTTCCTATGACCTACCACGGGGATAAAAGTGTAAAGTTCTCCTAAACACGATGATACGGTCCACAGTCTACCAAGCCGTTTCGTTTATAATGTGTGTTACGCTAGTGTACAGCGTAATCTTTGATTACTTACATACATATAATTTTAATGTTGAATTGGTTGAATTTACACCTTGCCTTCCATTTTGCTTTTAAATCGAACTTTTGAAGAATGTTTCCTATTTTTACATACGCGTGCTATTTTGACAGGCTTCTGACATTAATAATTAGGTATAAGAGTATTCCGTGGTTGTCAAAATACAAGGAGTAAAGTCAAAATACTATGAATCCAAAAAGAACATAAACCAGCGACTTCCGTAAAAAGTTACGACCATTGTTGGTGTCATAAAGTATTTAGGCGTAAAAATACTTTGCAGTTTGCAGCTCTCCATCCATAACTATCCAACGGTGCTACAGCTGCATTACTACGAGATTATTTTCCAGATGGACTACGAAGAATCTATGCGAGTCGCTTGTGTTGCATTTGTAGCGCGTAGTCTCGATCGCACAAGTTACAATGTAATGAAGTACGTTTTACTCTGGTCTGGGTGTTGTGATAACGTCGTTGTTTCTGATATCTGTAACACAAGTGCTGAAGGTACTTACCATAGAATCAGAGTAATGTATGTGATGTTGTCTAAAATGTATTTATTATTTTACATTACAATGAAGTTAAAAGCAGTCTTAGTAACATGAAACGTTTCTAAAAAAACTCATGGTTACTTTGCTCTCGTGTGTTACTAAATGGGATATCATAATTTTCGTATATTTCTCGCAAATGTTTTTTTTTGCATTTTCTCTCTTAGGTTGCCTAGGTAAGTTTTTGTTATCAATATAATTTGGTGTGCTTGATGAAGTAATACTTTTGAATTGGATAAAACTATATTGCTTAATTAGATGCAGGTCAAATATGAGAAGGAGGAAACTGTTATTAATGTAAATTACACCAGAAATATTTATGAATGTTCTATATAAAACAAATGATGATATCTCCAGATCTTATCCCTCATCTGTATAGGGCAAAAAATTACAAATGTCACCGGTACATTACCAGTGCTGACGAGTCTTAATAAATATAATAAACGAAGCATAAAGAATAAACTTCAACAATTATTTTATTTCAACATCATGCCTATTTTAAATGACTGTAGGCGTTAAGCATTGTTTAAGTAAACGATGTAGTCTAAGGAAAATTTGTAAATCTTCTTTACGCAACTTTAAGGTAAGATAAATGGCAGGATTAGCATAATCCAGAAAAGGGCGAAATGCAAATAAAACCCAATTCACAGGGATGATCAACCTTCATAACCGATTTGTGGAGGATTCTTTGAAAAATTACCCAACCGTGCAAGATTGTTTTGTTAAATTTAGGTGTGTGAACATTCGACATAACCAACTCAGTGCTTTGCCTAAGTTTAGGGTATTTTTATTTGTAGCATTGTTTTGAACTAATTTTCTCCTGTGGATTAGTTTGTATTCCATCTTTTCAGTCTTTTAAGTTTAAAGTAATATTATGAATTTAATATGTACCTACCTAGTTACAGTAATAGTTGTAGTTATGATGCCGCACAACCAACTTCTAAATACTTAAATACAGAATTTCGTAGGATAAACAAGAGATATCATAAGAATATTATCATTTATTTTATATTCATTTTATAGTTTGCATTCCTATCGTATAAAAATAAGTTACGGACCTAAATAAAAAAACACTATTTAGAAATGCACGCTCTATCTATATTTTATGACAACTGTAAAAATATGATCTCTTACGTAGCAAGTAGTAAAATTCGAGTATTTTCGACGAAACGAAAAAGTGAAGGAAATTTCCATGCATCTTAATTTACAGTCACCGATCATGTCTTAAGTAAATATCGAAGGGCGTTTTAATATTGATGAGCAGGAACTCCCTAATAAAACACTTAATAGCCGTCCCGTTTGCCTCGTAAAGAAGTTAGCGCACATGAAATATTAACAACACTCTAGGTGAATTCTGGTTATGGTTCAGAAGTCACATTTTTAGAGCTTTTATGGCAAGGACAATAAGCTACGGATCTCTTTATCATAGGTTATAATCATCGTTGTCCAAAATGATCAGAAAACGAAAAAGATTACGAGGAAAATCGAAGCGCAATGCACCTGACATTACAAGTAGGTGTACCTACCTATCTATATGTTCTTAAAACTGTTTGTTTTCATTTATAGTGGAAACTTTACTGTATGTAGTAATAAAATCTTTTACTATATAACTCTTGAACAACAATATCCTATATATCAGCTCCGGTACAGTAGAGCTATATTTTCTACTGTATTTTAGGTTTTGTTCCTTGACAAGTGCTATCATAAAATGACAGTGAGTGCGGCCACGAAATTTAAAAAAATCTTTAGCTCTTCCGAAATCTCTTTTACGAAAACCTTGTATTCAAGCAAAAATGTTAATGTGTTATGAACATTTACATTGCTGACATACATGTTTAGTGCATTTTGCCCAGAAAAGTTTTAATTTCAATGAGAAATACTGTGAAAGTAAGCATTTAATAGGGTACCTACTTACTTCGGCGGCGATCATGGTTGGATACAACAAAAGGGCCACTGCAGATTTTAAATCCTGCTCGTAAATTCACGTGTGATTGGATCGTGTAATGAATATCTATTGTGCTAGTCCGTATCGCCAAGTGTTCCGAATCGACGCGAATGTGAAAATACGGGGGATTATTTGGAAATGACCTGGCTTGATTTCAATGTTGGTTACAACAAGCAAAATATACTTTTGCTTGCTGATTGTTGATTAGAGAGAGAGAGAGAGAGAGAGTTATGTTAAAATAATAGATATCCTATGTTGCAATGGTAGGCCACAAACAAAGGTTGAAAATCGAATAACCAATGAGGCAGAAAAAATATATAGTTGAACTAGCGATCACACGCGATTTACGCGTCGAATTAGTTCCTAGAACTAAACATTATTTTGTTCATCTTAATTTGTTCGTTCCCGATAGTTTCAAACGAATACATTTACATCCTCTGTCATCCCCATGCGGTTTTATCCCCATGAGGGTTGAATAACATTCTTTATCATAGTGGCTCCAATCTTTAATATCAGTTCAATCAGTCGAAAATTTAAGAAGATTGATACAAACTTTTATCCCCTTAGGGTTTTTTTTTATAATCATAATCAGCTTCTCCCCGATATTTATTATTCGGGGGAACTCGAAAAGTACTTTTTGGGTACCCCTCGAGTTTTGGTATATCGGTAGACCTAAAAAAGCCTGGTTTTGGTTTTGAATCTCAACGACGTAGGTCTTACATTGTAGAAAAAATTTCGAGTTTTTTCCCCTTAGGGTTGGATTTTATCAAAATCCTTAGCTGATGCCTACGTCATAAATCACTATGTCAGTCAGTCACCTTTGAATTTTAGATGGCGACTATAGAGAGACCTACGATGAGCGCCGAAGATGGAACCCTTAAACATCTATCTTCTTTGGATAATAAGTGTGGAAAATTCACAGAACCCTTTTCGGATTCATTATGCTTCTAGACAATATTGACCGACTTTCAATATTTGAAAAAGAAAATTAAAAACTAATTAACTATTGTGTACACTACAAAATAATTACTTTTTAAAAACATTTCTTAATTATTATTTTTTACAAAATAAAAGATTTAGGTGTTTTTATTTATTGCTAATAGAAATTTGCACCATTTATTTAATTCACTAGAAGCTAAAGCTATAGGTACACGGAGGAATAGCAGCCTGGATTCCTCAGTTTCTCTTGTGGTTTACGCATGTTCCGCTTTCTGTAAAAGAGAAGGAAATGTAATTTCACAGTTTGAAAGTGCTCGGTGATATTGCAGCAAAACTGTTGCATAACAGATGCATTAGCATACATACTGGCGTGTGGGATCACCAGCGAGGCTGGAGCGCTTTCTTACAAACTAAATAAAGTCACAATGTCGACCTTAAACCTTTTTACTTACAAGAAAAAAAGGTAATTTATTACACGTGTAAAAAGTGCATGGGTCGTATGCGAAAAATATTTTTGTACCTATGTAGATACTTTACTTATTCTGTTATTGACGACCTCCGTAGCCGAGAGGCCAGCGGGCCGGACTTTGGCGTCGCGCCATCTCTGAGGTCCCGGATTCGAGCCCCAGTCAGGTCAATAAGGGAAACGAACTTTTTTATTTTGTTTCGGGTCTGGGTGTTGTGGTATATATGTGTTAAACTAGATGTTGTCCTCAACTCCGGTCGTTATTTGAAAATAAAAAGTAATGTATACATAAATTAATTAATTAATTAATTGATTAAGACATAGAGATGTCTTAAAAGAGAGCTTTGCACCAAATTTTATCCAAATCCGTTCAGTAGTTTTCGCGGGAAGGAGCAACAAACATAAAACCGATATTCACACATCCAGTTAGCCATACATTCTTACAAAGTTTCGAGTGTACTCTAACCCTGATAAGTTTTCAAATCTTCAATATTTAATCTTTTTGTGCTCTTCTTAATTAAATAGTAATGAGTGCCAAACTTTCTTTGTCAATAAAAGATTTCAGAACTTTTGCATCTGTGTCTTGTTTGCTAACTGGCTTGTTGACCTCAAATAGTCTCAAGAAACTTATCGTTACAAATATAAACTGGTTTGAAATAGAAGTGCAAGTTGATGGACTTCAACCTTATGATTTAAGGGTGAAATTTTAAGAAGATTCATCCTGTATTAATCTGAAAATACTTTACACTGCATACTGGCATAGTCAAGCATGGCCTTACGGTCGAAATACCCAGGAAACCACACACAATACAAAATTAATTGTGAATTTGATATTACATGGTTATACTGATTAGTACGCAAGGATCGTGTTAATATAATGACCATGATGCACAACTGATCTAAGCTAATAACCATTTAACTTTGCTACTACTATTAAAGTCAAAGTCAATTTTTCTAGCCTTATGGGCGTATTAACGGGTTATGCCGGTAAATAAGAATACTTGTAATCAATAACGTTTTAACGGCACGATACATAAATCACAATCTATGAGTAGGTAGGCGTACCTACCTATTCATATATCACATCACAATGTTCAACGGTCCGCAACTGTTTTTAACGACGTGTTCATTGGTCGGCGATCGTAAGTAAAGTGAGCGATGCTCCGCTCGCCGCTACGACGTAGACTCCGTCAAATGCCCTGTGTTGTTCACAACAGCCATTTGGTGGCGCTAGTGTTGTTATTTCCGATATACTCTTATTTACTCCGGTGTGAGAAAAGTTTTTAAGAACCACCGACCGACCAAACTGCGATCAGTTTGTTTGGTCGCTTTCTTAAAAATATTTATGTTAGCAAATGTGGGAATTTTATTATCATCCATGCTTAAAATTGTCTGAATAGGATGTAGGATACAGGTAAAACATATTTTTACATCATTTGTGACTAAAATCTCGATTTATAATTTTTTGCATCTCTGACGTTATTGAACCAAGTGTGATATAGCAAAACCGATATAGCAAAAATATTGATACCGCTAAAGTAGGACCACTACAAAAAACGAAACCAGCAAACGAGAATATGTAATTTAATCGAAAGTAAGTAAAATTAAAACGTGGTTTTGATTAATATGAGTATTTTGGTTTTTGAAAACGTTTTACTAGGCACTTTACTCGAAGTTAGTTGGTTACTCTCATAAGCATTAAACATTGCTATTCAATATCTAATCCGACATATTTAGTTTTTGTACTAGGACTCCTGATTTATATTTACTGATTTTCTTGCTTTTATCTGCTCGGTAGACATAGGTTTTGATCTAGTAGTAGAGTGTTGTGTTCCATGACGATTCAAAAGTTCTTGAATAATAACGTCTGCATTTTTAAATAGCAGCCTGCTTGGGTGACTTGTATCTGAAATTCGTTCAAAAATAGAGTTGAATAGTTCGATAAAACCTTGAAAGGTCATTGTCAATGTTGATTGATCGATATTTGGAGCAGTCACGCGAAACGTGACGCGTACGCACACTGGTTGAGTAGATCCACTAGTAAACAAAGTGTTTCAAGTTGATACTTCAGGTGGGTATTCAAATCTGTTTAACCAGACATGCGAATCAGGTGAAATTCAACTGTTTTACCTGTGGTTACGATACTATTTGTAAAAAAACAAATCGGGGGTCGCATCGAGTGTATTTTTTATTATTAACGATCAATGTAAAAAGTGTAAAATTCAACTAAAATTATGAAAAGCGAAAGCATGTAAGAATTATTATTTGTTCTCTCTCACGCCCAACTACTCAATAGATTTGGATATAAGTTGGTAGATAAAAAATATCCCAAATCAAGCTGTATGTAGTCGATGTCATCAGCTAGTCTCTTAAATGAACAGGCTACTGATTTAATCAAAAAATCTTTTAATTTTCATTTTGTATCAATAAGATTCACATGTGTCAACAAGTATAGAAAAAATATTTGGACGAATTGAGAAACTCCTGGTTTCTCAAAGTCGGTTAAAAAAGGCACCTGAATGTCAATGTTTACCATAAAAACGGGTACAAACAAAGCTGCAAATAGATTAAACGGTAAAAAAAGTTAATTTACTTGATACATTTTCAAACTCTGTTTAGCACAACGTGTTTTATTAGCAGGCTTTTAATTTGCTAAATCCAGTAAAAAGAAGTTTTATCTTCAAAAATACTCCAGACTTATGTACATTTCAATTTATATCAAACTAGCGACCCACCGTGGCTTCACACGCAAACTGCCCCCGTTTTTAATATGAACTTTATTGAATAGCAATAAAGTTCAAATAGACACTATATTTTAGTTTGAACACATTTGTATCGGAAAATTAAAAGGGCTGTCTTTAGGGTTTTCCCTGCATTTATTCGAATTTTTCTCGCCGTAAAAACCATCCTTGGACTATAACGAAAAAAAAAATACAAAATCGGTCCAGGCGTTGTTGGGTTATGCGCTTACAACACATTTTGCGATTAATTTTTATAAAATAGAAGATGAGATACCCTACTTACATAAAGAAAACATAGAGTAACAATTTTATTAAAAGTTTTATATTTGCTTAATTTTGTTCGCAAAATATACATAGTAAAATAACAATTGTGTGTGGCAGAAATACAAATAAGTTTGCTCAAAATATTTGTATCCAAGGATTTTCAAATTCCTGTGGGATAGAGAAATCTGGATCAAGTGGGCTAAGGCGTGGAGTTGGCTATTTCTTTGTATTTGGAATTATTTAGGGATAATAAAGTACATGTTTTACTGTAGAATCATTTTAGTTTTTACAACGTAGCCTAGGATAGCTTTGCAACATTAGGATAATAAATAAAATGGAAACATATTATGTTTCTCTTAACCTCTAAGAAGAAATACATAGAAAAAGGTCACTTTTAATTTAAAAAATTAACGAGATTGGGGAATGAATACATGTTATTGCTATTCTGAATACATATTTAGCGCTTTGATTCCTTTGATTATAAGTAAATACCTGTTTTTCAGGACATCCTATCCTATGATTTGTTTAAAATATCGACTTAATTAGACTTAATGAACAGGCTTAATGTTGTAACGAGATAATGTGTGTGGGCAGAAGTGTACAGCAAGTTACACTCATCACTTTGCTTGACAGAAGCTTTTTTTTTGTAGATATGTTACACATTGACCTATTACTAATTATTATCAACATCGATCACTAGGTACTAATTGAACAAGAACAAGATAATTAATTATGTAGGTCTCCGTCTAAAGAAATAGTAACATCTTTCTATAGAGTTGGCACAGAAGATTAAATATTTCAATTGATCGAAATGAGTTGTTACACGGGTTTTAACGCAATAATATTTTAAATAAAAACACCGACTTTGCCTCTATTTTCTCTTTATCTTCGATATATCTCTTATTCAACAAAAAAATATCACCAAAATTAGTTTATAAATGACGAAGTTATCGGTGAACCCACACGTTCTCGTGTGTGGAGTATAGTTGAAAATATATCTTCGTTTTACTAATGCAAAAGGTCTCAATGATTAAAATTAAATCACTGTTACATCGCTGGCTCAATTATTTCACTAGCTGGTGATCAAAAATCCGAGCTATGTTCGAAAATCCTGGCCTGGAAATCGAAACCAGAATCTCGAGAACACAATCCTATATTCACTCTACAGACTATTGACTCGCTTACTAGTAACTGATAAAACAATGGACGGTCCATTGTAACAAAGTATACTTTCTACATGTTTTTGTAATTAGTTCTCATAGTTACTAATAATTTGTAACTTACCCAAAAAAGTTTATATTTAAAGGTTACCAAGAATGCAAACTATTTATAGCACAAAACGTTTAACTTCGAGCATTATTTTGCGTGGGTTGTTTCAATGTAAACGATCACACCATAATGTATATCATTGTACGTTAAAGTTCTTTCCCCTATGAACTAAGGTCCATATTCGAATGCAGTCACATACATGGTTGTGCACCCGACTCCTTCAGGCGTAGTAGGTACTGCATTAAACTCAAGCGCTGGATTAACTAGTAGGTACGAGTAATATCTCTGTTTACGTTTACGAATGCTTTCATTTGCCAAGTACGGATGAAGCCGGGTATAAAGTTAGCAATATACCGTTTTACAATGTGCCTTACTTGATTATTCTTCAACAATTGCTTAATCACCACATCTGCGCTCGCAAAGAGTGCTTCGTCTGAAGGTTCATTATCATAGAAATTGACTTATTTTATCCGGGGTACATTTATCCTGAGGAACTTGAAGTAGCATCGTTAGGTATCAGTTTAGGACCAGCAGCACTCCGTAGACTTACATTTCAACATATTTTAAAATTTACGTACAATGAATTTAAACATCAGGTGGAAATTGACACACAGTCTATAAGGAGAGCTCATTGTTTTGATAATGATTAATTTGATTAATTCAATAAAAATCTGGTGGTGTTGTGGTTGATCAGATACACAACCAACGTTGTGAAAGGTCCAACCGGGGACGTTTTAATGGCTGGTCCTGTTCTAAGACAATCTGAAATCTGAATTAATTGGAACTGATCGAACCTAATCATGTACGGTAGCTAATATCCAAGCCAAAAAACCGAACTGAAAGAGTAAGACCACCGAAAGGGAATACGCTCTTCCTCCTAGCCTGACGAGTCTAGGGCTTATAACAGATTTCTCGTCAAAAAATGCATTCTTCAATGCATCACTAATGTAGTGTGGTATTGTCTAAATTTGAGACTCAGTGAGCCCACCCTTGACCTACGTTAAGGTCTAAGTCCCGATAACTCGAACTATGAAGTGCAAGTCCCGTAAATTACCTTAATCGCGAATTTCCCGATATTCATGGCTTAGCGATGAACGAAAGAGGAAACTTCCCAACTAGTTTAAGCCACACATATCTCAAAAAGTTACAGATCAAGAGGTAGTGATGATGGAGTGCAAGGGTGGCATCCTCACAGACAAAAATACTGAACCTTTTTTGATTGACTGCGGGTATCCTTTTGTAACAAATTAGTTTAAAACTATCTATAAGCTGGGGATAAACTCTGCTCTTTTAAAGTCGTATACGATGCGCGCGTGTTCATTTGATTTCAAGGGGTAAAAAAGTAAGGTGCGCAAAAATTTTCTGCCCTTAAAAAAGTTTGCGAGTGTTAGGTGTCCTTTTGTACCCAAAACTTAATACAAAAAAAATTTCAGGTGAACGCAATCTGTGGAGTTGACTGCCCATTTTATGATTAACAGCAATATAATTAAGTTTAAAAAGTCTAGGTAGGATCATTCGACGAATTTATTCGTTAACCCACTTCTTTAGCTCCTGTTCTTTTGAAAGCGATCAGTGTCCGGTGCATATTTCGATCACTTTTCAACTCCATCCCACTCACTCTGATTCTGATGTGCATATTATTAAACTTTACTAATCAAACTGTGTGGAACTAAGCCGAAATTATTTAGGTTTTGCTATCTCTGTTTCAGTTTGCTGTGTTTTTGAGCAAAATAACAATAAACGTGCCATTATTCGTATGCTCCATTAAAAACACATCTATTTATCTTATTACAAAATAGTTTTAAATAAATGTAAACAAATAATATTCAACTATTTAATTAGTAAAAGACTTCCTTTTCAAGGAAATAAAATACAAGCAATTACACATACAAGTAATTAAGTCTTAAAAATAAAAATAACTTTAATTTTAGTTCATGACTTAATAACTGGTAGGTTTTATCTATTGTGACGTTACATAGTCTCTAAAGAGCGGAAAATCAAGATTTTTTTTTACGATGCCAAACTTAAACGATATGTAGCTTAGATATAATGAGGTAACATATCAAAAATCACACATACATACCTACGTACTGGTCAATAACCTAACGTTTTTGCTACGGCGTAGTCGGGTGGAAACTGACACACAATCTTTATGAAGAGTTAATTAGAAAACATCTGAACATCGATGGTTCAAATGTGCTCTTATCTATACAAATATAACAACGAAGAAACATTTTATTGTTTTTTTGTTTGTATTAAACAGGCTCCAAAACTGCAAATGCCCAGTTCCAACATTTTACGATTCGTAATATGTCAAAAATGACTATCCGTTTTTCGTCAACCGACTACGAGTCGTTATTACCGTTCCATTATTTACTTTCCATACCAGCTGTCATCAGTAGTCGGTCGGTCGTTTTTAACAATTTTAACTTACGCCTCGTATGATTTATTACTATTCGTAACAAGAACGGATAGATTTTCAAATATTGGATCTGAAATTTATTTTGTCTGTTGGGAAACTGGGCTACCCCTGGAAGACATAGGCTAAAATATATTTAGAAAAAGTAGAGTACCCGAACGTTTTTGTATGACGTATATGCTCTCTCTTTTCCTTCCCTCTCATGATCCGATGGGACGGCAGATCGACAAAACCGAAAAGAAATCAGGCGCAGGACTGGCTATTAATATGCCCTTGCGATCATTATAAACCCACAACCCACAATCACAAACCTAAGCTTATTATTCATAATGAGATAATAAAAGTTAAATGTAACCGAATGTAGTAACTGTCACATCAACAAAAGGCGAAACGTCTGATCCTTGCTAGACTAAGTCTTGGATCTCAGATTAATCAAAGTATATTATGGACTTTTCGAACATAGCTTTTTGATTTTCACCAAGTATTTAGTTATTAAACCAGTATCCATTTGTTACGGAATCCTTTGTAGGAGCCTTTTTATAGTTTTTATATTACTTTTAATATGTCATTGCTATTGCTTTGTTTTTCTGACTGGTCGTTATACGTTTCTACCAAAAGCGTCCTTTTCTTTACAGTCCACATAAATAATTTTTAAAACCATTATTGTAACGGGCGACTTGATTTTAATTAAACAGGACTTTGCCACTCATTGCCTTGCAGTGAGATATTAATTGAATGATATAAAATTTTGCTGGTCACACATACAGTGGTGACAATTTGGTGCTGTGTAATAACGATGAGAAGATGTGGAGTGATAATTTTATGGTAATTGTGATCGCTATCGTGTAGTCTGCGATCAGAAAATGTACAAATAATACAAATTCACAAATTACAACAAAATTGTAAAAGCCTGGCTAGTTGAGAAATCTTAGCATACAAGAATACTGTAATTATAAGTAAAAAATGTTATTCCATACTGTTCTGAATGTATAAATTAAAGCTGCAATTACTTTTTGTACCTATGCTTTGTGTATACACTTTTAAAAGTAAAAATAGCGCTCTTATTTTAACGAAGTATTAATATATATCTACTATTGTAACTTACCTTGTTTTATACACAATCAAAATTTACTTCCGAGGCAATAACATTCGGACACATTTAATCTCGGAAAGAACATACGCAGACAAAAGCTTGTTATTTATAAAAATTTAAGCTGATTTAGAACACAAAAGAGGTGTATTAAATTGAAGCGACAGTTTAACGAGTAGGTAACCAGGATCCCTGATCATCAATCACCTATCTAGCAAAATTGAGTCTCCATCAAGCAAGATTGTTATGGAAATTTAAAAAGTGTCGTCGGCGATTAATTGGTATTTTATTTGGAAAAAACAGGCCAAGCGTGATTCGGAATCGCGCAGCGAGGTTTTTAATTTCCTTCTCATTTTCATTCTCTTCAGAGAAAGATTTGTAAAAGAAACAATCTCGTTTAAGTCGCATTAAAAAAAAATAATTTGATAGTTAGTGACAGTTCAAAAATTTTATATTTGTGCACACGATTACCAATACTATGTTTGAACTTTAAGAGATGTAGATTGCTATTTGCGGGTGTACCGTACCTACCCATTAGACTTTTAAAATGATAAATTTTTGAAGTCGTACATGTACACTTATACAAACCACATTATCCAAACTCGTACCAGGTATAGTTTCGTTAACTAGAGGCTGTAGGTTCGATAACCGAAAGGCAATATCCGGTTGTTTCCCGTTTGTTTAGGATGTACTCGGATGATGTTTATATTGAAGAAAAAAATAATTTTGTTTAACATTCGCTGATATTATGTAAAATCGCTCCTACGCCAGAACTCTCTTCCGTGTTGCCGATTTATAATCTCATCGGATGCTCTTGCGTGTTGCGTGAATATACAACAATAAAATTAAGTCCTGCGTAGCTGTTGATCATAATGAGTTTTCCCGCCAATATTGATATCAAATGATCATTGGTTTCTTTGCATTGATTGAGATCCTTGATGTTTGCATAGCTCCAAGGAAGCACTCGTCCCACGCGCTTCTGAGTTTAAGAGATATTGATGGATGGACTGGCAGCGAAGTGATATAGTATATATATAGGTTTTATTTATTCTTTTTAAGGTACGGAACCCAAAAATGATGATGACGTTTGCGGGGGTGGTCATTGAGAGAGTGACATGAATGGTCGGGGCGCATGCGCGCGGGCCGCCGAAGCCGCGAGATATAAGCACGAAGCGGGAGCCCACAGCGGCACAAGTTTGGCGCGCCCAAACGTTCTAGCAGTACTTGGGGACACACCGCACTTCCGACACCAATACTTAGTGAGTTGTGACCAAGTTCCGAAAAGTGCACAGACATTCACGAACGCAAAGAACTTTAGTTTCGTTCAGAAACAGAGCGACTGCCGCACCAAAGAGGTAAGTTACGATTTAATTCTAATAAAAAACACTATAGTTGCGGTAAACTACACAATTATAAAGTATAAAAAAATATTCCGATATGTATGTACTTTTTAAATTACACAGAAAGTACTACCAACGTAACTTCACAAAAGTTTTACGTGAACAATTCGTCAAATAGTTGGGTAGCTATATCGTAGAAATGTTTCATATCCTAAAAACATGAATACTTCAGGCAGCGTCAGAGTGGGGAAATATTTGTATAATGAGCTTACTAAGATGAAAAATTACTTCAGCATAAAATTTGAGTGGCATTTTTGCCGGCCCCTTACTGTTTCCCTTTTAGAGTACAAATTTAAAACTAGTAAAAGCGTTTAAGAAAAGATGACATTTAATGACTAAAAAAATATCCCCTTACTTTACGATAACTTACGAAGATATTCTGTACCAGTGTTGTTTTAATTTAAAATTTTGGATTGCTTTTTACCTTTAATTGAATTATGTTAAATAAAAATAGACAAACTTGTAAAAAAACCAACATGCCAAAATAAGCCAGTTTTGTAGAATTCCAAATGTGGTTAAGTATTTTGTAAATAACTTATGGTCATGCATGAATATATATCAATATGAAAATTAATATTTATTAACATAACAAGTACATGGTAATAATTGCAAATAATTTAATAAAATTCTGAAATTAGGTGTTCTCAGAACGTTTTTACACGACATTGCCGTAGATTACCTAGGTACTTACGTTATAAACCCAATTCGGTATAAAGATATCATATCTAATAGGGTTTTTATATAATAGAAATAGGATTATATTTTAGGCATTGTATTACAAAGTTGTACTAAATATAACTTGCTTACGTATGGTTTTATGTAATCGACTAGAATGAAAGGACGAGCGCTTCAACAATAAACTTTCGTCGTATAGAAAATTGTACACCATTCAAATAGGATTTACTTTGATAAAAATGTACTTCGACAGTCTGAAACGTTTTTATAATAGAAGTGGGCACTAGAAAAATAAACTAAACCGGTACAAATTAATCTAAAAGCAGTTTTGTTCAAACTCAAGGCACATTAAGCTCCGTAGATATTCCATAATTCACAGTCGAGATTAAAGGAAAATTATGGAATCAAATAAAATCAAATATTCCAACGTACAAAAGAAATCCAAAGTGCGGTAGGGAAGTAAGGAAATTAATAAAAAGCTAATTCAGCCCGAATAAGACGGCAAACCTTGAAATATTTAAAATTAAAAACTTCATTATGATGAGATACTGACAATTTTTTTTAATTGCAATTTTTCACTTTATATTTATTTGTTCAGAGATTTACCAAGTAATATTGTTTAAAAAAATTAAAACTTCTAAAGATCAAATCTTGCGATTAATCTTTTTTCTGTTCAAACTATATGTGGTTTCAATGGAATTACTTAGTAAAGTAATTGTGTGGAAGTAGGTACTATAAGTTTCAATGCAATTAGTTTTCACGGTGGCGAATTGCGATGTTATTTTCAGGCTCCATAAAATATTTAAACACAACAGTGGCAAAACTTCAATCATTACATAGATGTACCCTTAAGTACTTTCTTTTTTTTAAAAGCCTTCATATGTAACTAAAACCTTTTTTTGTTCCGGGTTTGCTTTTATTCAGTGTTTTTCTAAATACAAACACCTATGATACTGGGTATTTTTTTACAGAAACAGACAAAGTGAGAATGAAGGGAAAATAACAGGAATGGTAGTTTGTCATGAACATTTCATAAACACTACACGTAGAATATTTCAGGTTAAAATTGCCGAATTAGTTGTACAGTACAGTTTAATTCTTAATATTTTCAGCGCGGACATAATTGTTGAAACATTTTATTTTGCAAATACAGTTCACCCCAATTGATAATTCCGGACACATGCATATTGAATATTTCATTAAGATGCTACCATCTTATTAATTTTAAAGTACGTAACATCCTAATCCAGAGCCACGGTATGCGCGCTTAATGGGTTCCCGCCCTGATTGAATATGTCATTTTATGGATTATAAACCCACCGATAATCCTCTCGTCTAAATAATCAACCCCGGGCTGCAGTCATTTCAATATACGCACGTCACAACTCAACTAATTAGGTTGGTCAAACATGCGTTTATGTTAGGAACATTGTTGTCACATTTGGCCCAAGATTCCAATTTTAAGACAACTTATTGAACCCACTTTCGAAGTAACTCAATTCACTATGATAATGAAACTATATTATAGTAATAACTATTCCAATTACCTTTAAAACTAAAAAGATTTGTACGAATCTGAATCTAAAACGAGTCTGAAAGATCCACTTAATAGGAGTCCGAAGCCATATGGTCCGAATGCTACGTAATTGGTTATTTTTACACGACTTTTACACGTAGGCATGTCAAAAATTACTAAACAATTTTTAAAGTCCGATAATCATGATTAAGAACCTCTTTTTTTAAGTAGGTATAAATTTGACTTAAAATGTAGGCATATTAGGCACTTTAGGCAACTATAGCTTAAAAAAAGAGAAATTTGTCGATCCGTTTATGTGAAAGCTAAGCACAGGTCGATGGATACTACCCGTACATATCTCTCATATATAAAAATAGTTTAAGTGTATACGTACATTTCATAATTCGTTCCAGACCTTGAACAAAAAGGTAAAGGTAGTTATTTTTTTAAGTACTTTTTTTTTTAAATAAAATCAGATGCTACATGTGTTAATGTCCATTGTACATAAATAGAAAAGGTCACGTCAAGTTTCACTTAATTATGAACGAACATAAAGTTAAAAAAATAAGCGAGTGCGTTATGTAATGAGTTATCCTGAAACAATTTAATTTCTCCCCAGTATGTACATCGCACTGAAATGTTCCAGTTAGAATATGAAAGTTCCATTCAACATGCGTGTAGCACGTGAAACATTTCAAATTTTCTGTTGACATTAACCGATTCATTGCGGATGACGCCTTATGGCGTCATTTAAATCTTTTGCGTATGGCGTTTGACGCCAAATGGCGTCTCAAAGAATTCCTCTGTAACTCTATGGAATGGCTATTTTGAGAGTCCAAACGACCAGAATTGCCATTATTTGTCACGTAGGTTAAGCCTGTATGAACCGTTTTATGATTAATTGCCAATTTAAAAACTTCAGATGTTACAAACCTTTTGTTACCAAATTTAATTTCTTTTACGAATAGCGTATGACGCCACATGGCGTCATGAGTCATGAAGGGTTTTGTTCTTAAATTCAGCATGATGATTTTTATGAGAGTTCTAATAGCAGAGCTTTTACTGCCTATGTTATAATAAAGTCGTTTTAATTACCTAAATATATAAATTATAGTAATACATAATTAATTACTATGTATGTATTTATAAAAGAAAAGTACCTATATAAGTATTTAAATCGGTTAAGTTATTGCTTAGTTTAGGACTAAATAGCTTTGTGTAATTGGTGTCCTGAAATATTTATTATTATTATCATAATTAGGTAAATAGCGCAAAACCTCAGAAACTCCAACTTATTTTTATTTCATAATGATTAAGATAATAAAATCATACATTTGTTTTCTTCCTCTTCCTTTTTATCTTCAATTTGCGTATTTAATTATGGTTTTTAGATTTAATAAACTAAATATAGGCACTCCTTTTACACCCTTTCGTATAACTCTAGTAAAAATACACAAAAGGTTTAAAACCACTGATCCAAGTAAATCACTTACCAGCCATTCCAGCGAAATCACGTAGATAAGTCACTTTGTAACACTCTAAACGAATTAACAAAACCTTTATGTTTGACTTCTAAATCCGACTGAATGTAAACACGCATAAACAAACCAAAATCTTAACAAAAAACAAAATATGTTCAATCATGGCTGAAGACGCCTAAGGGCGTCACTTTAATGGGTGGCGGTTGACGCTCAAAGGCGTCACAGAAAATTTGTTAGCCGCCATGGACAAAAGTCCCTAAAAGTGGGATACGCAATGAATCGGTTAAACAACGATACGACCACGTGATGGATGGAGAGAGCTAAAAGGTTTTTTTACGTTTTTAATAAGCTTAAAGGTACTAAACCACTCACGTTAAAATTAAATTGAATCGTTTTAGCCATACAAGCAAGTTTAATCGTAATGAGGATTTAATGTCTTTTTAAAATGGACAATATTATTATATAATTAGGATAAGGGAATTTCACACACGTCTTCACATTTCGGTAAGTGTGTGGAGGTTTTGCATATCCTGATACTCCCTTGCCTTTATTCTCTACTTCCAGGATACGGCCAAAGAATAGAACTCTCTGCCTAGGTCAGTTTTTACGAAACGTTTTAATATTTGGATATTATATCTGGATATGAAGGCTACAGTCAACAGATGCCTTCTAGGCAAACGTGTACCTACCATCTAACTCGCATAGTAGAAAGAGAACCGAACGATAACTGCCTATACCCCTAGGGCTGTCAGTGAATCCTGCTTAAGTTGAACCAGTGAAAAGAAGTGTGCTCATTCTTATTTTAAGAACAAGTAGGCATGATTGGTATAATGTTATGTCATTTTAGGATATTAATAAACAAGCATATAAAACCACTGAATTATATTTCCAATACATATCTTTCTATGCTAGCAACTTCTGTGAAGTCGGAGAGGGTGTTTTCAGCAATGGGCAACATCCTTTAAAATCAACGAATAGTAAAAAATATTTTTTTTGTCACAATAGTAGCTCTGGACACATGTTAAGACTTCATACATGGGTCGTTCTTCTTTTTTACCGACAATAAGTTGTCCCCATTAACACGAATGTATAATTATAAAAACAAATATATGAGTACTTCAAACTATTGAAATATTCCTAATGTATGATAGATTAGGAATTATGTTATCATGTCGTAGGTACTTCTCTTAATTATTTAACTTAAGAAAAAAGTTACATCGCGTGACGGAGGTGTAAGTGGTACTATTTTTGAAGACCGTGACGGAGTTGTACATTTTGATCGATATTGTTTGCTTATAAATTAATTTGACATCATAAGATAGACCATCTGAAAAATGATTCCTCACACAACAATTTAGGCAGTATTACCAATGATTACTAATATGATATGTACATATTAAATATTGATTTATCAGTCATGTCCATTGTCGGTAAAAAAGAAGAACGACCCACATATATTTTTCGTTTTTCTGTTAAATAAATATTAAAATTATAATTTTGTATCTTTTTGTAATGTTTTACAGTGTCCATTCAATATTATAATATGGTAAATTTTTGATTTAGAAGATAATTTAAAAAAAGAACAAAATTATGCACAATCTCCGGTGATTCACCAGTTATGTCAAATTCACCGGTGATTTTCTCCGGTGTCATAATTTCGCTCCAGTGCAAAGCCCTAACTGAGGTGCGACGCGTGTCGGTAAAGGTCGGGCCGGCGCGCACACATAGAAGCCACGCTCCGTGCGTTTGTTGGAGGATTACATACTTCTCTCTTTCTACTATGTAACTCGTCATCTACGCGATTCAAGAAATTATTCCACAATCATAGCATAGGTCTATAACGTGAGCATATTTCATTTATTTAAAATAGAACGACCCACCATAATTCGGTTTTTTTTTTTAAACTGTATTTTTCCACACACTATACTAGTCGACTGACATAACAAATGGAACAGTGATAAAGATTCCAAATAAAATGCTTAGGAAGCAAGTTATGTCAGAAAACATATAAAAGAAAAGATTCTGTCGTAAATTGATCAAAGAAAATCCAAGAGAATCTACCCCTTCCGCTATCAGAACTAGTCACAAGTACATATCGCCGGCGACAGAATAAAAGAAAGGTCATGATGTCGTACCTATATCATCACTGTGATAGTTAAATGGCATTTGGACACGGAAAGTTTTGTCAAAAAGAAAAATGATGGACTGGAGCTGTCCGTTTGAAATCCTCCGCTTTTGGGTCGGTAGAGACGGGAAAACATAACAAATATATTTCTTGTCTCAAAACTTAAAAACAAAAGACAAGACATATTATTTTCCAAACAAGCATAGTATAGTTTTCAGCTTATCCATGCCCCCCAGATGTTATTCGAAGGATTATTGTGGTAGTTATATAGCATGTAGATTCCTTATAAAATTAATACAAAGGTAAAATTAGATACATTTTAAAGTCAATTCGAAATGTTGATTTGAAATCGAATTTTTAAATAATTTTTTTTTGTAGTTAAAGTTCGTAGTTTTTTTTTAATTTCCCTATTTATATTAAGTATTAAACTTTAAATTGCCCAACTCTACTATTACCCGGTTTCAATGTTTTTAAAAACGATCCGTTTTAGTTACGAATGTAATAAATTATAGGAGGCGCAAGCTAAAACCGTTCCAGACTCGCAGTCAGTTGAATAAAAGCCGATTGTCATTTTGACACATTACGAATCGTAAAATATTGTAACCGAGAATATATCAACTTGCGCACTCCTCTATAGTCAGTTATAAAGTGTGCTTCATCCTAAGATCTAAACAATATCCCGTACAGTTTTCGCCCTCAAACTGTTATCATTAAAAGACATCAAGATATTGGGTGTCCAACAATTGCAGGGCTGCACTAATTATTCAAGGCTTGGAGCAGGCATTGTGCCGCGGTCCCACTTATGGTTCCGCCACCCGCCCATTGTGCTCGAATACCAACTTCGTTGTTCTTTATGATATAAACACTGGACTGAAATAAATAATAAAACACATTTCTATGGCCCATGCAAACATCTTTTCATATCATCAGTACAGTAGAGCACTAGAAACATTTTGTTTTCTAACTAGGTTTTGTCACGATATTTTTTCGAGTGGATTTTAGAACAATATACTTAATTTAATTTACGATCGACTTTTGTGTAAAATATCTACCTACTCAATTGTGAATCCCCCTAAACATGATATTTGTTTCACTTACGCACACAAAACAATCACACAATATTGAATCTTAACAAAATCGCATATTAATAGGTAACTGATAATCTCCTAATTGATTTGACGGTCCCCGAATTGATAATATGAAGTAAGTTAAAGTTTAGTTACTATTTCCACCCAATAAGCCCTTTAATTTAATTTGTGTCGCTATACCATTGTTATATACATTTTGCAAGTATTATTTTTCCAAAGATTAGTCGGTTTTTTCTCAGCGTATTCGTGTTCAAAGCTCGTAATAAGCAGACCACGCATTGCAAACAATATTGTTCATTATATTCGTATATTTTCATCTTCGTATTTCGGCATTTCTCATTTTGAACAAGCTTAGAATGTTTCAACAAAAGATACTAATCAGGCAGAATAATAGTATTTTTCTGTCTTTATGGTTTTTTGTTGAATACTGAAAATGTGTGTTCAAGGCAAAATAAAGTAGTTATCAATAGAAAACTATGTACTTTATTTTAAATTAATAAATTTATCGCCTAAAAATCTAAAATAAGTAGGACCTTTTAAATTCGATCTAAGCCGTTATAAAAAAACAAGATTATTATTAAAATAATAAAGATGCACAAGTAGAGAAAGAAAAAAGCATAATCTTCCCACAATATTTGATGTGTCTGATGAGTAGGTAAATTTGACATCAAGTAAATATGAGTATACCCATAATATTTTTGGTATTTTGCCTGTGGCAAACTTACGTATGCGTTATTTATTTATCATCAATGCTTGTTTGTGTTTTTATTTTAAGTTTACTTTCTCACTCAGTTTGGTCTACAACATTAAGTGTGTTGTATCACTCACTAATTTTATGGTAAATTATGAGATAGCTAGGTAAGTACATACCAGATCTTATAATTATGAGAACATTTTATCTAAAATAAAAAAAACATACTATGACCAATCTTGGTGCCAATCCTTTCTATAGAGTTGCCTGTATTGGTACAGTATCCAATAGAGGAACCACGCCGTAATACATGTTCAAAGGTCGGCTGTTTGCGAGCCCAACATGAAAGTGTTTCCGCTAACTTCTATATCGTGAGCATTTCGCTCACACTATTTGTCTTTGACGAACAATCAGACTAAGTTCCAAACATATTGTTGGATGGAAGCATGTGCGTGCCTATTGTCTTTCCATCCGGAGAGTTTATTTTTAAATAACTGACTCCTTTAAACTGGTTGAAAGAAAAGTGCCAAGGAAATTGCACTGAATAACGTTTTAACTTAATAATGTTTTACTAAACAAATAAATTTAATTACTACTGTAATTGATGTAGCTTAATTTCGTACTTGTACGATTTTCCAAAGATGCAAACTGTGTTGTACATTATAATAATTACGGCGGAGAATTTTTATTAAAATTGAAAGTTTATTTTGTAGAATATTTAATGTATCTTATCATTGCCATTGACAAACACATGAGAAATTCATTATTATTTTTTATTATTCTAACAATTCAGATATGTATAATAATCAGATAACGGAGTTTTAAAAGTGTAGTGAATCGTATTTACCTAAAAGATGAAATTACTAACATTAGAATTTAATAGTCCTAATAAATAGTCATAATGAAGTGTTCTTATTTATTTTAAATATGTACGATGTAGCATGTTATGTAGATTCGTCTCTTATCTGTATCGGTAATCTAGCCATTAAGGTTATTAAGCCCTCAAGTGGTCCGCATAGGATCGAAAACAATTACCCAATTTGATTTAAGATTATTTTTTTAGTTTTGGAGTTCCGTAACATCACAGGCAACCCTGAGTAGCAATTGAGCGTCTCAATCCGTACTCATTCTATTATTAAACGGCAACATTTAGTCTGATTTACAGACTTAATTCATGTTTGGTTGAGAGCCCCAGTGATAGCCCTTTTAGATTAACTTTTTAAAACTTGTCACATCATTTCGGAATTCGCCAAGTAGTCACAAGAGCTTTCACATTGGGCGCGCTTGAGTATCTGCGTATGAAACTTTAATATTTTCATCGACATCGCGCAAGTTTCGGCGGCAAGTGGGGACGTGATTAACTTCTCAACTAATTAAACTTTAGAAAGTTTAGTACAGCAAAAAGTACTTATTTCATGTTTGTCAGTATTGAAGTATTAGCATTATGAAAACTTGGGAAGAATCAGTTTTTAAGTAACTAATTTAGGGGAACAGTAAATGTAAAAAGGGGGCCTTTAAGATATTTCAGACTGTCAAAGGATTAAAATAAATAATAAATAAATAAATATTGGACAACATCACATACATTGGTCTGATTTTGTGGTAAGTAGCTAAAGCACTTGTGTTACAGAAGTCAGAAACAACGAAGGTACCACAACACCCAGACCCGAGACAATATAGAAAAGTTCGTTTCCCATATTGACCCGACCGGGGATCGAACCCGGAACCTCAGCGACGCCAAATTCCGGCACGCTTGCCTCTCGGCTACGGAGGTCGTAAAAGTTGTAACGATTTCTAATTAAAACAAAGCCATATTTAATATTTGATAAATGGGTACGTTTCAAAATCAAATAAATTTTTAAACCTTTATCCATACCTAATTGATTTATAATTTCTGCCTTAATAATAATTAAAAAAAAGTTTTTTAAGTAATTTCCTATCCTATGCTACACCTAGGTACTTAAATAAAATTTATATTTTTGGTAAATTAATATTCTATATACTTAAATAAAATTTTTATTTTGGTAAGGTAATGTACGAGAAAGTTAGAGATAATATCCTTACGACTTGGTATTTCGATATAATAGTTTTCAGTAAATCGGTATTTAGATATATAGGCCAATAAAATAATTCGCGTCTCTCTTTAACATACTTTGTAATATACTCCCGTGTGAGTGCCTGAGGTAAGCATGTGGGAGTATCTTATATGCGGTTTCGCGTCTCATGACTTATTTCGGTTAATTTCCGTCCCAACGGCATCCTGATTAAAACTTCATACTGCAATAACGACTTTGGTAGGTTTATCATAGCATTCGACTTCTTTTCCAATGAATGGGGATGAATTTATAGTATTTTCGTTCTTCTTAACATTATTTAAAGCATTGCAAAAAGCGAAATGCGCTAAAAACGAATGAGGTAGTTGAACATTTGTTATTTTAAGTATTTTATTTTTAACTCACAGTATTTATAACATACTCATTTTAAACAATATGTTTGTTATCTTATTTTTGAAAATGATACACCATTAGATTGCTTAATATTTTCTGCTGGAAATGGGAACTACATCCGCCTTTTGACTTAAAATAATAAAAGCTACAGTATTCTTAAGTGACACGAGATGCTATTTAACATGAAAAATATTGAAGGGAAAGCCGAAGGCTAAAGCTAGTAGCATATGTACCTTAATGGTACAGTTATTCATGTATGTTAGAACGAAGTGTGGAGCAGTTAGTAAACACTTATTTGAATAGTCGGTAATTGCAAGTGGATTTGATTCGCTAATTCAAGACAATAAATGGATTCACACTATTTTTAATTAAATATATCTTATATGTCTATGGACCTTAGAAATTTGTATTCAGGATCAAAACAATTAGATGAAATAGTTACGCAATTTAACACTTTAAAATTATGAAAATGAAACCAGTAAACCTACAACGGGTTACGAAAGTGGATTTTTTTTTCTAATCCTTTGATTAAAAAGGACAAGTGTACTAGTTTTAAAGAATATTAAATATTTATTGTACAATAAATAGTAGGTATATTTTTTCTTTAATAGGTCAATAGCTGAAGTGCTCGTGACGATAACACCTTGCCTCCTGCAATGAGTTTACGGTTAAAAACGCAGATCTACGTCGGTTATAAATAACGTAGAAAAAGTCAACATTTACACACCACACTTGAACTGAGGCTTGTATTACCTACTGTGCCTTTAGCACGAACAAAGACGGTAATCGAATAGTTTTATGTAGTCATAGTTTTGTGTGGCAATTTTAGTAGTTCGTACACTCACCGCTGCGGCTCTCCTTCAATTTCCATATCTTCTTACAGTTAATGTATAAACATGAATCGTTGTTCGTTAGTCTCGCTAAAACTCGACAACGGCTAGACCGATTTGGCTAATGTTCGTTTTAAAATAGTTGTGTAGAACTAGGGAAGGTTTAAAACGTTTGAAAAGGAAAAACGCCTGGGCCGCTAGTTTAAATGAAAAAAAAGTCATTAACACAGAAATTGGACTCGATTCGTTGGCTTCGACCGACGTATTAATTAAACCGTTTGTCCAGGTTAATACTGCCTTTCTAAAGAAGAGGTAAAATGTTTTCTTTGAATTGAGGAAATAAGACGAGCGATTATGCATTTCTATTGATGGAATTTACCTCAGTTTCCTCTGTGGACAGACAATCTAAGTAGGCTGTCTTGTTGTAATCTTTAAAGACTTTAATTAATTCCGAAGTTTTGGTCCAATGAAATTAACTTATAGACAAATTTTGATTCCAAATCAAGGAGGATATGCCAGCCCGTAATTACCTTCGGCAGTTTTATTAAATACTTTTTGTTTCTTAGAATTACTGTTCATAATTCACAGTCGCTTGAAGGTAACTTTTATGTAAATTATTAAATGTTTTCTAAGTACTTCGTAACATTAACGTTTTGGGAAAGACAGTAACTTATAAGTTACTGTCTTTCCCAAAACGTACTTATAAGTACTTATAAGTACTATAAATGTTGTGTTTAATCAATTTGATTAGTGTTTGCATAAACCTTGGCATTTATTGTAGCCATGACAAATAAAGCAGACGTTTTTATAGCGATAACGAAGAAAGTCGTATTTTCATACAGGAGTTGTAATAAAATAACTAGTAGACCTTTCTTGATCAATTGCACGTCTTTCGTGTATTAATATACATTTTTCTGTGTAGTCCGTCTTCGAGATAATTGGTTCCTGATTAAACTCGCTCGTAAAATTCGCGATGCATAAACGCAGCTGTTGCGCGCCGATATAGTGCCTCATAAATCCGATGTCACCGTACACGTTTAGCTGCTCAATGCACAGTCACATCGATTTCGTCAATAGCAAAGTAAGAGTTAAGTTAAGTTAAATCATTACAAATTAAAATGACTGTGCTGTTTGATACCTAAATATAATCGAAATAACTATAAAGATGAAACTTAGTAAAGTAGTGGTTTGAGCAGGGGTTCCTTAACTTTTGAGGCTGCATAACCCTCAAGAAATCCCTTTTATTTAACTCAATTATTATGCCCTATTAACTATACTAACTATATTGAGCAACATTACCTTTTTCGGGACAAAAATACTACTGTTACTACTGTATTTCTATGGCAAAGACAGGTAGGTACAGGGTGTTTCAGTAGGTATTCTCTAAGAAAGGCCGGTAGTAAGAATATAATGGTCATAGTTGGCTTCTAGCTTATATTATTAGTCAGAGCGGAAAGCCAAGTTTTAGAATAAAAAATATGTCACCCCACCGGATTTGGTTTCAAATTAAAAATCCTGCCCTCTATTTTCTACAAGGAGGCGTAGAAACTCGAACTTACGTAATTACCTAAACTCAAAGGAAGGCTTAGACAAGTTCAAAATAGCGGCTATGTAAAGGGATAAACAGGGGGACCGCGTCCGGCCGCGGAGCCGCCTCGGGCTCACGAGATTACCAGAACGAAGTTACTGCGGCAATCATCGCCGGTGCAATGCCAGACGAAAATATGTTTTCAACAATTGTGTTACGATACATCTTGGGCTGTTGACCGGATATTTTTATTCTTTCCCTTTCCTACTGTGCTTAACCATGAGTAAGGATGTTTATCGCTGCAAGTCTAGTGTTAGAATAAACCTTTAGCTTTTGTTACCTGTAACTATTAGCGATTCCAAGGTAGTGAAGGGATATCAGCCTGAAACGCTAATTACTTGATTTGAATTTTCTGTAACCACGGAGAAGATTCATGAGTTCAATATATCAGGGAATAATACAAATTTACACAATACATTTCAATTCCAATCTGAATGATTTGACGATTTTATCCTGAGAGCTGACTTAAACATTTCGAGAAAATATAACGCTATTGCGTTTCGCTGATTCATCTTGGCGGGGTCACTCCCGTGCCCCCACATAATAGAGCAGCTGGAAAACAAAGGCAATTGAAATTTGTCACTTGACTGATTCTATCATCTAATCAATTTGATATTTTGTTTCGTACATTTGGCTTAAAACGGCAATCCAGCATAGTTTACGCGTCGGAATATTTGGCAAATTGGAGTTTCGCCGCAAGCGGTCCGTAGTTAGTTGAACTACTGAAACTGAAAAACAGATCTGTCATTAAGTAATACTGATTTGGAAAGTGCTGACATTCGAAGATGTTTCGTACACAATTGAAATTTTTTAAACTACTGATAAAAATCATCCCTTAATTGAATTAAATTTGATTGTTTTGAACTCTGCCAGGTGGTATAGTGCAATAGCCGCTCGAGTAGTAGGTATTTATCGGTGTTGTAGAGAAAGTAGAGCTTCTTGCGAATGGGGGCAAGCTCAGGTGGATAAGTTGCTCAGCTGTCTATTTTTAGTTGGAGTGGTTTTCATGGTCCCGTAGCCAAGGGGTGCTAAGGGAACCCTATTGCTAAACGTGCTCTCTTCTATTTACCTTAAATTACCCATTAAGAGCTTTTTCTTAAAATTACTTTTTACCATAGGTATATTATTCACTTGGAAATCTAGCTAAAGCATTTACAGTGTTAAATTTGCACTTTGAATAATTAATTTAAGAGATGGGTTCGATGAAAGACTCTTGGTATTAACGTAATGGCAAGTACTTACCTACGTTTAGAAGCGGGTAAATGCAGTATTAGAATTATGGTAGGGTACGCTGTATTTTCTTTAGAAAATAACAACGATTTCTTCTTTAAACTTTATTGTATTTTTGAACTCGTTGCAAAATAAAAATCTGCTGATATAATGAAAAACAAGCATCTAAGTAAAAGCTAGTTCTGTCTGTTTACGCATGTAGTACGTAGTACCTAGTTACGTATGTACCTAATATTATTTTTTGCTAACGGCGGCGGGCCAATTGTCGTACCTACTAATTTTATAAATGCATAATTTTGTAAGAATATATGAAAATGTGGATTTCTAGATGTATGTTTATAACTCTATATCGCAAAGACTATTAAATGCATTTGAATGAAATTTGGTGCAAAGGTAGATGATATACTAGATTAACATATATATCCTTAAACTTTATTAATGTTGCGCGGCCGTACCCATTTCTCGCCATCTACTATTTCCTCTACCTTAAGGTTGTGTGGAAGAGATCGCTTGCTAGCGATAAGACCGCCTAAATTGTACTATAATCAATCTGTAAAACCTATTTCTGTAAAGTTTTGTGCAATAAAGTATATCTATCCTTAAATAATTCAACAAAAGTCGCAGGCCACAGGCAAGTTATTAAAATATAAATATCAGGTCACATTTATGTAAGTAGCTTAAGCACTTGCTTAATAAAAACGAGAGCCGGAACGGTGATTCCACAAGATATTCTTAAATACATTTTTACACACCCAGACACAGAACAAACACAAATGTTCATTACACGCATGTATCTAGAAAAAGATAGAAACGATACTTCACAGTTCACAATGGCTAAGCCGTTAAAAGTACAAATATGACAACGCAATGGACATACATACAGATTCAAAAGGTTACTCTTCACCGTATGTCAGATTTGGTTAAATAGCAATGTAGGTAGTTTATATTAATATTTTTAATACGAGAGCTAAATCTGTGTTTTAGTGTTTGAAAACGGTTTTCGTGTGTTCTGAAATTGAAAATACTAGGCTGGTTGTTGTGTATAAGGTACGAGTCGATCGAAATTGCGTTACAGTACTACGTGTCTCCCGAGGGATCGTGGTATGCAACTAAGGAAACAAGGGTAGGTTACTGATTGGATTGTCTGGTATTGCATCTATTGATTAGAAACCACCTTGCGTGTTAACTATTGCCTTATGGCTTTGAGATCATTGTTTTTTTTACAATAAAGTTTATAAATAAATATGTCTTGGTAGTAGCTTTACAATCTAGTGTTTTCGAATTTAATTCGATCAATTAATCTTCCACAGTAAACGTAGAGCAAACCTATGGGAAAGGTTGAAAAAAATTGGTTCAGAGCAAATATACTCGTAAGAACAAATCGGAAACAGCCCTTGTGGAAACCAGAATCAACAATGATACCACGATATTATCATAATTTACAAACACAGAAAAACTTGTTTGTCCTCGAATAATCAGTTATATCGTAATATGTTAGCAAAATATTTGTAGTATGAATATGGTTAGTGGAACTCAGGATGGACTATTTGCCTGCATTCCGAGGGACAGAAAAGGTTGTATCTAATGAATAACTGAATCGTTCAAAGTTCCCTATTCAGCGGTCGACAACCAACTTCATAATTAAACATCGGTGTGGCTTACTAACCATTGCCACGAGAACTTAAGAGACATTGATTAATAACCTAAGAAATATTTGTTACGTCTAAACAACAAATGTTTTGTGCCAACGCAAATGGTCAGCGGTAGCCCTCAACCGAACTGCCAGATGAGTCTAAATGATAAAGCATTTAAACTAATTTATTGTAGTTTAACTAACAATGAAAACCTATCAGGGTGGCGGGTGCAGGATAAATCAATAGAACTGATTTATTGGCACCGCGCAAATAGCAATAAATCAAGTTGGGAGCGGCGCGCCTGCCCTATGAGTCTTTCAATAACACTTATTCTCCGCTTCCATCATCGGCTAAGTATATCTCGACTGTTGTTCCTTTATTTCTGGATGGCATTCATATCAACTACGTCTATCATTTCAAATGTGTTCTCATTTCTGATGCTGTGAATGGAATATATTTTATAGTCGATCAGAACTTCAAAAAATAGCTTATGAGTGTTTAGATACTCACATTCTACATTTTATAACTTATACAAAAGCTATGTGTGAAAGGATTATATTTTATCAAAAAGGACACCAATATTTTATATTTCACTAGCGGTCCCGGCGAACTTCGTTTCGCCTTAGAGGATTTTCCCGCTTTTCTGTTGACATTTTTCCTGAATTTTCTTCCTGAATTTGCTATAAGCCCCATTAACCCGAGACCTTTCCAACGAATGCAAAACCGTGGAAATCGGTTCGTGCGTTCTGGAGTTATAGCGTCAGGAAGGAAAACCCGACTTATTTTTATATAGTAGATTTAGGTATTTGATTACATGAATTTGTGGCCGTAGACGAAATATAATGAACTGATAGTAAAATCAAATTATTATAACTGTGTACTATATTTTACAACTATCATGTGTTTGTACTCTCAAGGATTCAAACCATATATAGAGCGAAAACTCTACGTATTTAGAAAATATAAATTTCTATCACCCTCATTAATAAGGGCGGCGCGATTGACTTTTCAAGATCACGATTATCGAAGTTCAATAACAGTTTAACAAGGCCCCCGGTACTCATGTAAGAGGAACATATTTTTTTGTCACCCGATTATACACACGTTTTAGTATAAATATAGGTACAATACTTGTGACGTGGACCAGCTACTAATTTTGTATGCCCAGTAAAAATTGTTTTCAAGTGCTATATTGACATCAAGCTGTTGATAACAATTAAAAAAAAAGTTAGTGCTACTAAACCTTAGGGTGAAATAAATACTAAGAAGGTTTAAGTGTTTGAAGTGCTTTGAGTACCTACATAACAAAACAAAATTATCTGTGTCTACAGCTTCACAACGTATCCAGATTGTGATACAAAAGGCCCATCTGTCAAATGGAATAAAAATAAAGTTGAGGAAAAACAGACCGGTGCCAAGGGATCTCTTGCCTACTGGACCGAATCTTTCCTGCTCCCGTCATTACTTAGGCAGGTGGAAGCCAGGACTCCTGATTTAGATTTTAGGGAATATTCACCTTAATGGATACGGACTCAGTCAAATTTGGTTTACTCAGTATTTACGTCCGTGTTGGTATGTTGAAGCCTTAGCAATTCAAGTCGTTATAGTCAAGGCAATTTTTAATTGAATTTTATTTCCTTATAACCGCAGCTTTTGGAGCACTTGAAGTGACTTACTTACATTAATAACTTAACGGTTTCAACGAAACGCTTTTCTTTATAACAATAACGTAACCGTAACGTTATTTTTTAGGTGCTCCGTTTCTCTCGTGTTCAAATATCTGAGCTCCAAATACTGGTATTTCTAAGTATTTTAATTACTTAGCTAAACAGCACCGAACAAAATTGAATTAAAAATTGTTCTAAAAGTGGTTACAAAGAACGAATCTTTACGAAGATTCTCAAGTTATGAGAATACAGTTGGCTTTTGTTTCGAATTGGGTCATTCGAGTAAGAGTCATTTCAACTGCTTTCCTATGTTTTGTGTTTTGGCTTCAACATACCTACGTTATACTCTAGTACCTACTATTTCTCGTAGATAAACAGTCTTATCTAAAATTTGGTGGCTCTTCAGTTCAAATGGTTTCGAAACCAAATACCACGTGTTTAGCTTGGTACTGCTAAGGGTTCCCATTTGTGTAATGCTCACACCTTGTTTAGTACTTGAGTTTTGGATGTTTAAAAACGTATATAAGAATTCCATCCGTTTTTCTAGCAACTAAAGCACAAGCTTAGTTTGCTATTATTTAGTTATTTCTTATTCGTGGGTAAGTCTACGATTTATTACTATTATAAATGAACAGTTCCGCAAACAATTATTATACGTAGATGTGGTTATGTAAAGATGTCTTGAACGTTTTTTATTTCTAACAATAACGGACGGCTGGCTGTCAGCCGAGAAGTGGGTGGATCTGTCCTGGGCAGTCCTCTGCGCTACTCTGTAACACACATTTCAAAATGACTTTATTTTTAATAAACAAACTAAACGTTGCGATATTACATTGTTCATTCCGCCGTTTGAAACTTATACGTCTACGAAATACGATATCAATCCGTAGCAATTGGCATTTGATGTTTAGCACAAAAGAAATTATTTCATCGGAAGTCTTTTGTTTTCATGGTAATAATGTTGTTATTTGGTTTCCGTGGGCCCTCGTTCTGATTAGTGATAATAATAAACGCGTGATGTATGATGATATGCCAGTTACGAGTATTGTAATGCAAGACTTAATGGCTTTCCTGATTAAAATAGCAAATAATAAGAAAAGCTATTATGAATTTAGTTGTAAAATCTTGTTGTATTTGTATTTTAATTGTCAAGAGCGTAGTGTATGTGACTTTATAGTTATTGATTGCTGTGAACTTATAATGATCAAAATCTTTTAAAATTTTGTAAGAGTTAAGGTATGTAAAGAAATTTTGGAGTTTAGCGACTAACCGTAGTAACATATGTGGCGCCACTAAAATGCCCATATAACTTTGTCGTAAAGTAATACCAACTACTTGATTACTGTTTATAATGTGCTAAGGATACAAAATATATTAAACTCGAATTATAAGAAGAACAGCCACTTGTTAATTCGCATAACCTTTATCTAATTTATATTTACAAAGCAAATAATTTCAGGTACATCGTACAAATGTATGATTTTAGGAATTTATAAGATGAAAAACAATTCATGAGGTAGTCACTGTTTATAGCGATAAGATCATTTCCAATATTTATTTGAACATACTATACAATATCTTACTAACTAATTCATTAAAAATATAGTAAAGATATAATTATATAAAATTTTAAAATAAAAACATTGTCACAGGTCACTCCCAAGAGGCATGGTGCCAATAAGGCCGTCTGTGTTTCTTTTTTGTATTTTCTGGCCTAGAAAAAAAACAGGCACTCTGGCCTCCCATGAGGCTATATCAGTGTTCATTATTTGTTTCATGAATGCAATCAATCAAAGTTTGCAATCAACTTCTATTCATTCATTCAACTAGCTCTAATTTGAACATAAGTTTTAGTTTTTTTCTCTTGACTCTTTTCCAGTTTTTCATTCAATAATCTTCAACATGTAATATTTTTTTCTCATATTTCTGAGCAGGAATGTTGTATTCGTTTGAGATTGTGGCAAATGGCAATCCAATTTGGACGTGTTCTCTGCAATTTTTGGCGCGCGCTTGCAATTCACTTTTTTATTTTTCACCCACTTGGCTCGTCTGCAGTACTTTCTGCAAAGTGTATGGATATTCCAACGTGTAGTGCTTAGCTAATATGAGATAGATCTACAGACATTATAATTGTGGTAAAAATAAATGTTACTTTGCTACTTGTTGAATAAGATCTCTTTAGTCGTGGAAAACATGCGGAAGAGTAAGCCATGACAAAAAGCTGCATGTCAATGCAAGGGATTTTTGTCCCTTAGATTAGACGACCTTAGTTTATAGAAAATATAAATGTCAATCAACAATATTTTGTCGTAGGGTTTCACATACTTATTAATTATAAAAGCATTAATACTACAAGGAGCAGACAATCATACAAATCAAGTTGTACCTATAAATCGAATGTTTTCTCTTGTACCTTTTATTACGCGACGGATATTATCTAAAATCAACCCGGCACACCCAGACCCGAGTCAATATTATAAATGTGAAAGTATGGATATTGATTCTTTCACGCAAAAACTACATTTTTGGGTTTTAGATACATTACATACTAGAATAACATATAGGAAAAAAAGTTCTGAAGTAACGTAAAGGAATCGTAGGCGATGAAATTCACTGTATCATGTAGTTCTAAACATGTTCGGCAGAGGGCACTTACCGGAGGCTAACGGTTGATACAGCAGAAAAATAACGTAAAGGAAGTTGAGGACACCATCTAGTTCCACACAGGTACCCACTGTAATCTTCAATTTGTTGATTGTTTAGTATAATGTAAAGCCAGCTAATATTTAGCTAAACTGATTGATATTTTCATGGTATCTCTAGCAAACCGAAGCGGATCTTAACGATATCCAGCCTTTCCTTGTTCGTCCGATGCTGTAAATAGTTTCTCCATAATACGCGTGAAATGCGAATATCACAGAGCAGAGTCGCTTCTTTGAGAGGCTCTTGCATCTCGGCATCTTGTTTGTCGCTCATCAACTTTGCGAGAAATCCATTCAAGAAAATCTGAGAGATAACTAAAAGCTGACAATTCCACTTTGGCTTTTGTCGCTGTTTTAATGTCCTCAATTTAAGTCGTGTTATTTTTTGTCTTTCCTTTTATCTATCAACATGTTATATCAACGCCAGCATTACATTATTTTACCAAATATATTTAGTAACGGAATGCTTAAAGTTCTATTCCTAAAATTGGGCGATTGTGTGATCTTATGCTGCATTATTAAGTAATTTACAACAGTTTTTTAAAACGAAGACTCCATGACTACTTTTATTGTAAACGTGGGACTTAGATGATTAGCTGTCTAGAGGTTTTCACTGACTTTTTCACGCAAAAACTGAAATCATCAAAATGAAATTCGGTTGATACAAAAAGGAAATACTGTATTAATATTAGTGACCGACCGAAACATGTTTTTTTGCCGAAACCGAAACCGAAGGTTCGGTTTCATTGTAGTTTCGGCCGAAACCGAAACCGAACCTTTTATAAAAAAAAAATCCTTATAAAGTCCCGCCCGTATACGCCCATCTTCGGTCTTCAGCTTCATTAGCTGGCTTTGCTCAATAGACAAGTCTTCTGCGAACACTTTGGAGCCTTGGTTCCGCTCGATCGTCTCCTTAATACGTTGGGTATGGGACCCTACCGTATGGGCAATTTCTACCAGCCTGCCATTTATATCGCCCACTGATGCGCAGCTGTCTAGCCATTCGAAGCGATTTACCAGTTCAAGTTGAAAGCTCTCGGGGTTTTGGATATGTGCATTCGACGGTCGGAGCGTGGACTTCATCAGACGCGCTCTTTCAAGTTTGACATTGATATTCAATATGCCTCTGACGATTCGGTGATCGCTGCCGGTTTTAACCTTGTTGATCACAGAGACATCATTGAATATCTGTCTTCTGAAGCTCATGATGAAGTCAATCTCATTCCTCGTTACACCGTCGGGACTCAGTTCAGGTCCATTTCCTTTGTGGCGGCTTTCGGAAGAAATAATTCATCATAAAGAGTCCTTCTTTCTCCATAAAGTCCGCCAGCATCTGTCCTCTGGGATTCCGCTGCTTTTCAGCTCATCATCGCTTCTACAGCCCAACTTCGCATTGAAGTCACCCATTACAACAGTGAAATGTGTTTTGGAGCTGTGTATGGCCCTACTAATGTCCTTATACGTAGCTTCCACTTCGTCTTCTGGGTGTGTCGTAGATGGAGCGTATACCTGTTCTATATTAAGATAATATCTCTTGGATATTTTAACTACGAGGCACGCATCTCTATTCGACACACTTCCGACGGGCACAATGTTGTTGATTCGTGACTTGTGGACGATAAACCCAACACCACCTTGGACTCGGGGCCTGGTTTTCAATTGTGCCGTCATTGAAGGTTAATAGCCTACTGGTACCACGCTGGCCAGACGGGTTGGTACAGGGTTTTATCTCGAGTTTTCCTTCTCTCGCACTGGGTGTTATGTGCGTTTTTCCTTGAGTCGGCTTCTACGACTCCCTGGGACAGTGAAGGGGTGGTGACATATGTATTCTCATGCCGTCACCACACGGCAAAACTGAACTACCCTATAAATAAAGTGAAACCAATATATTATTTGTAGTTTCGGCGCGGCCGAAAGGTTCGGCCGTTTTTGGCCGAAACCGAAACTCTGGCCGAAACTTGATTTTTTGACCGAAACTGGCCAAAACCGAAACCGAAACCGAAATTTCGGTCGGACACTAATTAATATTAACATATAATATTTAAATATTTTGTCTTTTACTGGCTGTAGTCCGCGACTTCACCCGCTTTATTTCAGTATAAAAGTCTTCATTCTGTCTTCCTATCAAATTTAATTTAAATCCTTTTAGTAGATTTTGCGTAAACAAGTAACAAATATAGGTACATACATTCTTACAAACTTACGCGAGTAAAGTCACGGGCATCAACTAATAAATAATACGTTTAGATTTATTAATTTCTAATTCGTTAAAAGCGAAGACCACTAGATCGTTTCACTGACAGTGTATAACCATGTATAGTCATTTAAAAAGGATTTGATGAAAGTAATAAAGAAAATTAAACGAAACTCCGAGCCTAATAAAATTAAACTTTTCATAACCTTAATTATTATTTAATCTGCGGTTGAGGCTGCAATTTCCCTCCCTAACTGCTGCGCAATTTTTCTTTTTCATTTTGATGGTCTCTACAAGCGAACGGTTTTCCACTTTTTCCGCAAGTTCTTCGACAAGTGCTTTCAAAGTAAAGCAGACGGAAAATCTTTTAACACTAGATATCGGAGAATGACCTACCAACAAGCGGTTTTACTTAGATTAATTTAATTTTCGACTTGACTTTTAAAGTGTTTCATTGTAGTACTTTAGTCGCTTGGTTGGTAATAAATTAATCAATCTGACTAATTAAATCGTTTGAGTTTTTTACAGTAGATTTGGTTATGATTTAACAAAGTTCTTTCTAGTAATGTAATTAATAAGCATAAAGATTAAAAAAATGTTACCTAACTACTCTAAAGTCGATATCCAAAGTATATATAATATAGGCATTATTAAGTTGTTTATGCAGGTCTTTAGGGCTTTATTAAAAAAGTTATTTAACTTGTGCTGTTGACACATAACTTAAAGCTTGTGATAAATAGACTAAAGACGATTCTAACAATGAGACACTATGAGGAAACAGATGCACAGAAACTTCTTTCTTTCGATTTTACAATTTCATTATTGAATGAACAAGTGTTTAAAATCTGACTCTAGTGGTTGAAATACGGTGCAATATATGGAAGCCTTGATATACCTGATGCTGAGGACTTACAGACGACTTCTAAAGACCGAACCCGCTTTAAGTAAGGGTAAACGTTTTACGGTTTAAAGCGACATACATACAGGATTTCTTATTGAAAGTTTAGCCGACTTGTCACGCTACGTATATCGGGAATGTAAGATAAATAACTATAAATTATTTGCAATAGTTGCCAGTTAATCAGCACCTATAAGATTAAATTGTTTTTCATTATGAGGAAACCAAACATAGTTGACAAAAAAATATATTTTTAAAGACTAATGACCATAAAATTATGACAAAATCAAAAGGTTCGAAAAGTAGACAACGGTAGCTGATTTAGCCGTCTGTTTGTAAATTTGGAACTTTTTAAGAACACGTCCCTTTTTAATTTACAAAGTAGGATTTAATTTCTTTGTTGTTTGCAACTTGTTGATAAGTCCTCAGTCGGCGAACAAATTGTTTGTATTAGGTTAATGAAGAAAATCCTTAAAAAGTAAGTATCTGATGCTTTTTCTTTAAAGAAGTAATCTTTATCTTTCACACATACTATGTGCCTTTCACGTTTTCGGCAACTTTACCTACAGAAATGTAATTTGTAATAAACGTCAACTGCTTAACGTCAAGGGGCTCAAAATTAAAAAGATGGGACAGATGAATAGACAGACAGTTTCAGTTCCATTTTCCTTTTAAGCAGGAAGTTGGAAAAGAAGACATGAATATTAACCGCCTGGAATAAATAAGCATATTTGCACAAGGTTAAAAAACAATAAATGCCTTCCAAGCAGTGTTGCCAACTCAAATTTTAGAAAATTGGGAGATTATGTCCCAATTTGGTAGAATGTAAAATGCAAAATTGGCAGATCTACCATCTTAATTTAGAAAAAAAAATTATTTAACTTGTGCTAAGATTAAAAATGCATGATCTGTTCGTAAAATATTTATGTTTTGAATTTATACATATTTTTATTAAATAATTTTAAATGTTTTACGCTAGGCTGCCCGTTGTTTGCTATAAATCTCTTAGTACCTATGTAACAATCCCTCTAGAGTCTCCGTGCAAATTCTATTTCTTTGCGAGGTTTTCATATTGTTAATTGTAGAAAACAATCGCTCGACGTTGGCGCTACTATGTGGAAGTACGAGTAATTTCCTAACGAATTCGCATATCAGGGGAAACATTGGGGACTGGTCACCTTTTTTAAAGGATGAAACATGCTTCCAGAATGCTTGACGTGTGGGATCCACATTTTTGTCTGTCAATTTTTGGCCACAGACAAAACAAATAATAAATAATGTCGGTTTATAGAAGCGACATGGCGGAAACATGGAAATAAAATAAATAAATCAATGAAAGTGGTGATATGTGAAAATTAAAAACATAGGTAGATTTTAGGTCTAGGGTGGTAGATAGGTAGACTGAAGTAAAAATTGGTAGATCTACCAAAAAGTTGGTAGATATGGCATCACTGCTTCCAAGGCTTTTCAACTAGAATATTACATTATTTTTTTAATTGATGATGGCACAATTAAGAAGTCATCAATTTTACGATATCTGTGCCAAAAACAAGACCTTACGAACGCTGAATATACTTTGTTATTGACATTGATGTAAAAATTAAAGTGTGTTGAATAACAAAATCCTGATGACTTAATTTCGTACATAAAATATGTGACAAAATCATGTTTTAAACATTTCAACTGAATAGCCAGTCATTCCTATTCAAGTATCTCTCTTTAACATGTACATGTTAAGATAACTTTTACAGATCTCATTAGTCCTCGGCTCCAGAATTCTGTCGTTTTCTAAAGATCTTGATTTCTATAGAAAATACTCCACAAATGATCCTTTGTCGGGCAGTTTGTGAGTTTATCGCAAATGTTTACAGTTTACGTCAACTACAGGCACTAACGCAGCATCCTTAGAGGTACAAAGAGATGATCGCGGTTATGATCTATTTTAAAAAGTCCAGTTTATTTGATTTTTGATAAAAACATATTTTACCATTATTTTTCTGTTAAACTGGACCTATGAATAAGTGTATCTAGAATGGGTAGGTCAAGTGCGTGTATCTTCAAAACGCTTCATAAATAATTTACTTCCGTAAACTTATTCGTATGTTTATGTATAGAAAATGTATTTTTTTAACTGAAACCACCGCTATATCTACAATCAATTTGAATCATAGTTCATACGAAACCTCTATCTCTTGTACTTACAAAAGTATATCTAAACCTTTATTACTTATGACGTATTCTTTCGTCAAAATCAGAATAAAGGTTACCTATTACTGCAAATAAATACTACTGAGTTTCACGCCGGTGAGGTTTCTAAACAGGTTTATCTTCTGTGTCAATCAATTCTAAACAGTTTCAGTCCTTTTCAATTAAGATGTATGATTTTTATCTAATCTAATTATTTTAAACAAAAACTTGTTTCGTTATTTCTTCTACAGAAAGGCACATCCCTTTCACGACACGTTACTGTTTTCTATTTAGAAGCATTTTTTTAGTGTACGTAAACACACGTGCTAAGGCAAGTGCCTTATGCACTCACTCATTCATTTGTTTTTCTGTTCTATAATATATGTATGTACATATTAATCCTTCTTCTTGAATCACACTTTCTATTAGAAGAAGCACCTATTTCGGTTGCGTAGTTATAAGATGTAAGCATACATTAGGTCAGACAGAGAGAAGCGACTTTGTTGTATGCTTAGGTAGTGAGGAAACTAACTTGTTTTATACCATGTAGTGCAAATTAGGGCTTTAAATATTGATCAAAAAGACAGAATGCCTACATTAAACCTACGCAATAATTAGGTTAATCTTCACAGCTTGGACAAAGGGTTTGTCAGATTAGTTTTCTCAAACTGGTCTCCACTCGGCTTGCACAAAGACGTAATATTTAAAGGATTATACACAGCTCAGGACGTCCTGCAATGCGATTTGGGTAAACGTTTTTGTTGCTAAATATAATGTTATTTCATATGAAATGTAGGAATCATGCATTTAAACTCATTGTACGAGTACTTATATCTAGTCAAATAAAGATCGTTTATGACGGATACTGAAATGTGTTTTAAATGTGAAAGATTAGTATCACTTGAAAACTTTTACGAAATGTCCTTTTGTTTTTCGTTTAATGTTTAATATGAATCGTAATTTTATAAGTAGCTAATCATGAAGTTTAACTTCGTTTTAAAGTTGAAAAAACTTGCACAGTAATATTGTCTCACTCGATAATATCACGTTACTTACATGTATCTTTAAAATATTAAGAATTATATGTCGTTCCACCTTTGAATTAGGTACCACTGAGAGTCAACTTTCACAACTTTTAGTCTTTTTATCTTCGAAAAAACATTTTCGATGATCAAAAGACTAAAAGTTATTGTTTCATCATGACACCTTTATCAAAAGATAAAATGATAAAATGTCTGCTAAAGGGGCTTATAGGATTCTTGATGGGTTCAAAATAATCCCCTACTTGAGGGTTCCCTTTTACTTATCCTCACAGCTTTAGACTTAAAGTGCGTTATTTATTTACGGAGTAAACAAAACATTGTAAATAAATAGTGCTTAACGGACTTTCTCAGAAAAAGGACGCTTTAGAAGTAATTACTTATTTTGGACACGATGCCGCTGAAGTGTTGGTAATATGAATTTATTACATAGTGGATGAATTAGTTGTAAAACTAAGATACTTTATATCTTTAATACATCAGATTTTGAAAAATTTAAAAGAAATTAAAATAAATAAACTTTGAAAATTTGAAATAGAGTTGCCTATAGTGTTTGACTGAAAAAGTCACTCAATTTAACGAAAAATACTATGGGGAACTTTTGGAAGAATCAGCTTGAACTTCAGTACCCATGCTTGTCCTTTTTTTATATACATAGCACTCTTTCATCGCCTAATGGCTAGGGTCAACTGGATCAACTTAGCTGTAAGGGTAACGGACGGTGCAAAAAATATATGACTTTGACAGCTGTCAAATTGTCCGTTCCCGTTAAAATCAAGTTGGTGCAGTGGACTGTAGCTGCGTATGTTCCGAAATATGTCATGTCAAAAATTAACAATCACGTAGCAGTTGGACCCTACGCCGACGTATTGTCATCTACGATATAACGACGACGTCACCTCAATATTTTGACCTATACTTACTTAGTATTGATATTCATATCTCTCGAAACATTATATTTCAAAATCTTATTTGTAAGTGTTCTTATTCATATATCTTATGTTATCTTATGTTCAATGTTCATACGAATCAACGCACTAATAAGGTTTAAACAAATACGAGATTAACAGACGTGTCAGTGTAATCTCTCGTCTAAATGACAGCAATAAGCATCCTTCGCCCGTTCTAAATCGGGTACTTGTAATGGATCATAACAATGACGAGTACATCGTTGAGCCTGTACAGGTGGGGTTTGACTGGTATAATTTGTTTGCGAAACTGCCGACGCCGCGTTATTTTCCCCATTAATTTTTCCGACGACACCCATTTGATTCGCCAACTTAATGGCATAAACGTTCTTGCTCTAAATGACGAAAGACTTAAGGGATTAGCTCTTGTGACTCGGTCGTTTTGTGAATGCCGTGTAGGCGAATAAATGGTTTTTTGTTTGGATCTATCCTTATTTCACTAGTTTATGTTAAACTTATACTGTGTGAAGGCACTATTTCCTTTCATTTTTCTTAACCAACAGGAACCCCTCTATGCGATTATTCATCTGTGCTTCTAATATAAACACTTTTCACTGTTAATAAACAACACATGTGCTAGTACTACTAAACTTTATATATAAGTATATCTAGGAGACTATATGATTACTAAACAACTGACAATCAGCGTCCCTTCTTGTTAATTGACAATAGAACTAATTAGGGATCAATTAATACGGAATACAGTATCAGAGTCAATTAATTGGCTAATATGCATTAATCAACACAATTCCTGTTCTGTGGCAACAAAATTAAGAGTTTATTTAATAAATCTTCCTTAGATGACAGCAAAATATTTACATATGACAATACAAAATTATTATTGCTTTATTTTCTCGTTAAACATTGACAGTGCTGACATTATTTGGACTTCCTTCACAATGTTAGTATTGTTCGCATTTCTGAAACCAGTGACATTGAATGGCTGAAATAATTGTCGAATGAATTGTTCCCAATTTACTGTTCAATTTAATAGTAATTTGGAGACTCTTCTTTGGTTTACGTTCGCAGAATTCGTTCGTAACTTTGGAGTACCCGATCTATATCCAGAAGAAATAAATGTTTCAACCTACTTCGGTTTTAAATCATCCAGGAAAAAAACATTCTACTTAACAATTTACCTCAGTAAGTAAAAGTACTCAGGCATTTCTGAATTTCTGAAGATTCAACATTTTTTTCAATTTAAACTTTATAGTTTTGAAGTAACCTGTTTGTTCTTGTTTTAGTATAAGTTTTTTGCTATTGTAATACATACTGATTTTACTATTTTCGATTCAGGTAAAAAAAATATTAAATGAAATTAATAAGAAAGAATTAGGAAATGTTTGTACTTTCTTTTTGGAGAGTTGAAAATTATGTTTTTTTAGCTGAAAAATAATTGAGACAAATTAAGATACAAAAAAATAATTATAAGACAGCAAAATAAACGTTGATTTTATAGAAAGCAGTTTTAGCACTTGTGTTATGGAAACCAGAACTGGCAGTGGAACTATAATACATAATTAAAGTACATTCATAAAGATAAATGTTTTTTTCTTAGGAATCTGGGTCTAATAGATCTGGATGAGGATCGAACCCACAACCCTTGCTTTAACATTCAGGACCTCCAACTATTCTTCCATCGAGTCCGGTAAAAACTCAAACACAGTAGTTTCGTGTAGGTATCCCATGTTTTAGATAGCAAAATAGTTTTCCTTCGCACCCTCCAACTTCACGCCTTGTACCTAACACGAGGTATGTTCGCAGAGAGTATATTGGCTGATCGAAGAAAAGCCTAGCCGACAAGATTGTTTCTGAATAAACAGCGTGGAAGCGACAAAAAGATCGGGACGCACGTTTACGAGGTCGGGTCGGGCGACAAACGGCAGGACGGATCGGGAATTGTCTGGGAAACAAAGCGATTCCAGTAAACGCTTCCCGTGTTTATCGGCCGAGTGGGGCGCAGTTCCTGGCGGCTGGCCCTCCCCTGGACAGACGGTTGCCAGGTGACACATTTTATTACGATTCAGGACACTTTTTTTTACGTAGAATATTTTTTTGAAAGTTTCAGTGCGATTCCTGCCCGGGTGAATATGGCAAACGAACTTTATTTATATTATCATGGGCCTGGATGTTGCGGTACCGTCATTACTTTTGATATCTGTAACACAAGTGCTTTAGCTACTTACCATAGAATCAGAGCTATACATGTGATACTATCTAATAATTATGTATTTTATTTATTGAAATAAAAAGTTATGGAAGTCCTCTTTTTGCACTGTGTAGTATCAATAATAAGAGCAATAAGTTTTGAATTGTGATTTTGATCTTATATTATAAACATCATGAATGTAACAAAATGTGCGTCAGTTTTGACCTACTGTATAAAGTTTATGATGACGCTATGATCTTTTCAAGTTATTAAGTTGCACTGCGTTGGATAATTTATTATCAAATTATTTTTGTGCCAAACGTTAACTTTTTTCATATTCTGTTCCTGTAAGGAGCTCATTAATTTTGAAAACTCATCATCAGATTTTTTGACAGTCCATGCAGAACAATAGAATAGACAACAACAATAGTAGAAACCTTTCATGAGATTTTATTCTTTTTATGCCTATTTTTTTAGTTTCTAACCTTTTAAACCTTCCCTGGACCTCCACAATTATTTCAGAACCAAGATTAGTCAAATCGGTCTAGCTGTTCTCGAGTTTTAGCGAGACTAACGAACAGCGATTCATTTTTATATATAAGATTTTCTACATATCAAAGTGTTTCAATTGGGATAATCGAATATATTACAGTTTTGCTCGTACCTAAATATGCATATTCTTATCAAACTTGGCCATATCGCCGAGCTGTGTTCTTATTATCTCATTTAAATACTGTAGTAGGTTAGGTGTACAAAACTGTTGCTTACAGCACTAAAAGCGTCCGTTGTATTTCCGGTATCGCCCTGGCAACCCCGTCGGCTGTCGGCGACCGGTTACAAATCTATCAGAGCTCTGCGTAATTTTCTCATTCCCGTATCGCTCGCGTCAGAAAAAACGGAATGAAAAGTCACGGCTGTTAGCCGCCTGTCGTCGTACCAATTGCATTTTAGTACCGAGCTCAGGGCTTTCACGCCAAACGTACGTAAGTAACTGATGTGAGCAGGTTTTACGCAATTCGATGCTTATTTGTTCATGCCAATGCAATATTGCAGTTTTAATTAGTGTCAAAAAGTGAGGGTAGATTTATATTGCCTTATTCACATGTATGGTATATCTGAATCGAAAGGAGTGACTCGATGGTTTAATGGTAAGCGTTGCTGTATGTTGAAACAAGGGTCGTGGTTACGATACCGTCTCATGAATTCATGTCACGAAAATTGGTTTTGGTTCTGTGTTTGGAGCGTATAAATACATAATGTGGTTCTTGTTATAGGCCGCACCATAATACCAGCGCTGCAGCAGCCTTGCGTCGCTGCAGCATACAGCTGAGGTGTGGCCTAGTTGACCACTTTCCTATTTGATTTTTCTTTGTTTTTTTTTTTCTTTTTTAATTACCTACTTCATGTTTGTTCTGTTTTACTTTTCCTGTACTTCTTTTTGTTTTTTGTTTTTGTTTTAATTTTGTTTGTCGTGTTGTGCTGTCAAGTGGTCAATAAATGTGTTTTCTTTCTTTCTTCTTCTTTCTTGTTATCTAAACACAAGTGAGTATGCTACTTTGGGTTGATATGATGTTGTCTGATATTTACTTATTTAAAGTATGCCTCACTGCAAAAGAAAAGCCAGTATCATTGAAATCAAGTCATCTTTAAATAAAAGGTACTGGCTTAATCACAACGTTTGCCAAATAACGATTGGCGCGGTTGCAGTTTTAAAATATGTAACATAATGTACTGTTCTAGAACTGGGAATCGAACCGGAATTCCAGGGTCATTATCCAGTACTTACACGTTAGACCAGCTTTGATACTGTGCTACCACTGTTTATTCTTTTTTGGGGTGGTCAATGTATTTGAATGCGAAGTAGAACCGACCTAATATACAGGTAAAAAATAGGACAAACTTTCATTAGAGCGATTTCGGAGAGTCTTTGTACAGTTCATACGAATATGCGTCGGTAGATTATCCGCCTACGATAATTAAGTGTTATGATGGGAAACTTAATTGATTTGGGGAAAATCTGTTGTGTAAAGTTTTGGCCGTCGCTCCCTTATAATGGTTTCGGTTTGTAGATGTAGTTTGGCACACAAGCCTTTGTTTTGTGTTCCGGATTAAGAACGGTAGTAATGAGATTAGATTTATATCTATTTCATAATATTCACAACTGTTTGTCGGTATACAAATACTTATTTTATTCTTATATCGACTGTAATACGTAAGCAGTCAAAATAATAATTTAGTTCAACGTTAATACTCGTACTTAATACTAACTACAATTAAAAGGATCAGTGCAAAGAATATATACGTGCTTTATCGAAAACACAATTGAACACTAATTTAGAACGTCACACTTGGATCTGACCCTTAAGAAGTTAGATCAAGCGCTTGTTATGGTACTATAAATAAAATGTATGGCAATACATGTATAACGCTTAAAAACCAAACACAAATAAATGCAAACCATGTTGCCCCATCGGATCATCAAAATTGAACCCGCTACCCAGTGCAGAGGGCTGGGATTACCAAGTAGAGTCAGACCCCTTCGGAGTTAATTTCAAATTTGGAATTCTGCTTAGTCCTTTCATAGTTAAGATAAGAAAGTAAAAAACATATACTTACCGTATCTGAAACGCTTCTGTGGTTTGTGATTAAACTGGCCATTTATTCTATTTTTCAATTAGAGTATAGGAAACTTCTTAAAAAGCTCCAGACACAGTCATAATCCGTCCACCATCAAATGCTCGCTTATGTACCAAAATTGTTTGCCAGGTCGTTTCGATGCAACAAGTAGGCGTTCTGTCCGATCGCTCCATCGGCACCGCGTAATCAACCCTCGTTGACTCCCGGCGATATCACAAAATTATTCAAACGGCTGAGCCGCGGTTTCAAAACTGATGTCATTACACTCTCCCCTCTCTATAATCCGCACTTTTATCCATATTTTCTACGGAGTCACAGTAAAATTAACATACGAATTAGGTTCGCGGTAACAACACAACCGGTACGTTATTTTAACGTAGAGTATTATGTGTGTGCGTCTGGATATGGTCGGTTGATGGTTGAGAGTTTACATTATTTTTTACGACGAGTCATACATAACAAGTATCAATGGAAAATCTACTAATAATAACAAAGATATATTTTGATATTTCAACAATGATCTGACATGTTATTGAAATAGGCAAACTTTTAACAGCTGTTAACATTTCAAGTTAATCACACTCTTAAAAAAATGTATGTATTGTATTATGTAAGATCCGCACAAAATGTATATCGTTAATTTTTAATCTGGATGTTGTTTCGCCATATCCAAATAGATAAAGGAAAATATGTCCTGTTATTCATCGTGGTTAAAAATAATAGTCGGGTTTGATATCTTCCTTTAAATGATTAGGTATTGTTTAAATCATTCACACAATTAGAGTTATACAATTCCACAAGTTATTGTGTCTTAGAAACAAAATTACGAATCAAGTCTAATAGTTTTGCCATTAGATTTTTTTATGAAATTATACTATCGGAATTGCTTAGTACAATATTTACGAACGCTCAAACGTTTTATTAAACTACTAGCTGTGCCCGCGACTTCGTTCGCGTGGACTACGTCCTTTCATGGTCTGTTTTAGATAAGATAGGGGATCTTCCCTCCCCCACACCCCCCACTTATTTTCCAACAAAAAGTAGCCTATGTCCGTTCTTGAGATTAAACGTATACCCTGTACCAAATTTCATCAAAGTTTTACCGAAATAAATATATTTTTTTTTATCAAAATTGTTTGAGAGGTTTAAGCGGGAAAGCGTAACAGACAGAGTTCCTTTCGCATATATAATATTACTAGCGACCCGCCCCGGCTTCGCATGGATGTAATGTAAATACTTAGAAATATTGGCTTTACTATTCTTTATTACACATAAAAACCTACCTCTGGAATCACTCTATCTATCAAAAAAAACCGCATCAAAATCCGTTGCGTAGTTTTAAAGATTTAAGCGTACAAAGGGATATAGGGACAGAAAAAGCGACTTAGTTTTATACTATGTAGTGATTGCGATATTTTATTTGTTAGGTACTAAAAATTCTTCAGAGTAAAATTACGCAGCCTCCCGATTTCCTATTATTTCTTTTCATCACTTTCCAGGGTAGATTTCGGAGTTCATTCACAGGTGAGGATTCCTTAGGGTATTACATAGAACGATACCGTTCATTCATTAGCGTCGAAGTGCATCGTCATCGGCACTCGATCAATCCTCGTCCACCTCTGATTTATAGCGCAATGAGCCGAAGCCGACCCACTTGACGAGCAAACGTTTTCAGTTCACTATTTAAATAAAGACATTAAGGCACAATGACTTGGATTCATAATTTCTAAACGCTTGGTTGTGCTTTTAGCTTGTACTTTAAAGATCATTATGGAGGCGTAAGACTTCAATGGCCATGTTTTAATCAACGTCAAACTGATAATGAAGCGTAACCTTTTATAAGCAATGGCTTTATTTTTTGATATTCGATCATTGATGCGATTAACCATATTTTCGATTAGATTTACAGTCAACATTTTATTCCTGCCAGGACTTCGATGGTTGTTCTGTTAAGATAAATATAGACGAGTATATTAGTGCATAGGCAAGTCAACCGTATTTTGTGGCAATTTATTAGTTAGTAGATACTATTAGTGTTATAACTTTGAATATTTCCATGCCGAAATAAAATTGTGATGACGTAAAGGATGATGCAACGATAGTTAATGTACTCGTAGATAGTAAGCCACCTAGGAAATTGAATTCATTTCATCTACCTATACAGAAAAGACATTCGCCCACAGACGGTGGAACAAGTTCTCGTGATAATAGATCGTCTTTGTAAGCGTTTTGAGATAACTCTGGAGACCCAAAGAGAATTCTCGGGGCTATTAACTAACCTTTGTTTGCAAATTCGTGTCACGTTGATCCTACTGCGGAGTTGGAGCCTACTTGATCTACTGACCAACCTTCGCATCGGTCCACAGATTTGAACCCTATTACAAGAGCAATAGAATACTTGGTTGATTCTTGAAATCTCAACAAGGTTTTGTTTACGTATTAGTGTCAACAGTATTACGCAATTTTGTCGTTTTCAGTGTTTGCGATAAGAATTTACTTTTATCAGATACTGTTGGGGATGGGATGGTAAAGTCTTTTGGCATAAACGAACTGTCCTCGTATGTAAATTTGTATTTACAACAAAAAGTGGGTAGATACAAACATGGCAGATATTATTGTCCAGTTTCTGCTTTTTGAATATTTTGAATTGAAGAGTTCAGTAAAAGCTTTCACCAAACAGATTCAACAAACCTAACTAATAAAAGACGTGTTAATATAAAGGCTTAGTTCATAAAAAAACATGACTTTGGTTTCCGTTTAACGTAATTGAGTTTACAAATGAATGACGTCAACAAACAATTTACATCTCAGTATTATTGGCGTTGCTAAGCATAGAAATGCGACTCCCAGTACTGTGTCACGGTTGCAAGTCAATGACAATCCCTCGTACATCCCTTCAGCTTCCCGTGGGATTACAGCTTGTTAATGTTATGCAAACTACAGCATCCGCAATCAAAATATCTACTACGATTGTTGTTACTATTTGACTATATTACTCTCTGAGGATTACGTCTGGAGGCCATTTGTGATGTCAACTTGTTTGAAATAAAGTTGTTGACAACCATTGATGAAATGGTCATATAAATATTTACATTTTTTTGAAGATCAATAGGTTACTTTGTAGGTCAATATGGGAAACGAACTTTTCCATATTGTCTCGGGTCTGGGTGTTGTGGTACCGTCGTTGTTTCTGATTTCTGTAACACAAGTGCTTAAGCTACTTACCACAGAATCAGAGCAATGTATGTGATGTTGTCCAATATTTAATTATATGTTATATTTATTAAAAACCGACCATAGATGAGATGGACTCGAGCACAGATACATAGTTCCAAACTTGTGCTTTTCTTTCTTTCCTAACTTTGCGATTCATGGCAAATTATCTTGTTCTAGGTTTCCATAGAGTTTGAATCTCCAGCGATAAGGTATAAAATAAAAAGGATTGCGTTAGGTTAAACGCTTTGATGTTAGTTTCTGAGAAATGATTGACAGACGAACAACAGAATTTTCTACGGGTTTCTTACCTTTCCAGTAACAACGAAACACTATAAAGAAATAAACTAAGTATCGTTTGCGAAAACTGACTTTGTTCTATAAAACATAAAAGGAGGGTTTATTAAATTAAGTGAGTGTGTTTTTTCTTGTGAATAACCGATATTTCAGAGAATATTAATACGCAAAAGCATGCACTGTTTGGCGATTTTTGCACAGTTGGTGCTTGCTGGTCAATACAGACTACTACGTTAGAGTCTAGAATTACTACTCGTATCGCCAGGTTATTATAATCGATGATGTGGAAAGTAAATTACCTCTGTAGTGAAGTAGTTAAGAGGCGCAAAAAGTAAGATTTGCCCAGTTAGGTTTGGGCATTGGAGGCTTGAATCACCTGATTGTCCGTTATGAATGATGACTCCGAGCTTCGGAAGACAGGCTATGATCTATGTAGGTCTGGTTACCCTTGTGAATGTTGCGGAGGTCATGTGGCAATCGTTCCATTAGAATATTCAGGCTAATCCCATCCGGATCACAGTCAAAGCAAACCACAGGCTTCGCAAAGGTAGCAAATGGATAAAGGCCAGAAGAGAGACGATAGTTAATGTCGAAAGTACGTTTTTCATAACAGTCAAATAACGTATTGATAGCGTATTGAGATAATATATACATAGATCAAGTTTTCCACGGCCCGGTAAAGTAATTTAAGGGATCCATGATAGCAATCTCTTTTTGATAGCAATATACATATTTCTCTGGATGTTTTTTTTATTATTTTGTTGCACGTTCCAAAGGTGGTACTAATAGTTTACTTAATGCCTAATGTTACAAATACAATGCACCATCAAATAATAGTTATAAGAGCTTCTGTTCCGCACGAAGTCAAAATAAAAAGGAAAATTATTAGAAAAGCGGTAATGAATAGGAGGTAATTTTTGCATCTCCAAAGGACCGTAATTGAAAATATGTTATCTCGTGCTAATTAAAAATAAAAAAAAGAACAATATCAAGTTTTCAACTTTTGAGCATTTTGTCCAAAGCGTACGAAAATATATGGTTTAGAAGCAACTGTCGTATGTTTGGAATTTCCGGTCATAAAGTACACTTTAATTTTATTTTTAATATGGAACCGAGTAAGTGGGTCATTTAAATAGCCACGAACTTCATTCCTCACTTAGACCATTGAGTGGAGCCTCGTAGTAAGAGCTACTGAAGTTGCGGAGCGTTGATTGCTGAATATGATATGAATATTATCCGAATATCGAGATGCTGGTGGCGCGAGAGCAACAACGGTTCGAGAAAGATATCAATGGATCCCAAAAATATTATTTGTCCCTTTCATACCTTTCTTTTAGACTTTGGGTCGATACTGACTTTTGTGGAGGCCTCAATTTTGTCACAATTTTTCGAACAGTCATTGTAGGATCTGTCTTATCTTTGCGTTCTAATTGTTAGGACGAAGCGCTTCGGTGATAGAGTTGTTTAAATACTGGGTTTATTACAAAATTATCCAAGCTATGTGAGCTTACTGCTACTTGGGTTTCTGATCAATAATCCGTATATTGCAAATGTCGCGGTTCTGGCAAAAACCAGTACTCATTATTGAATTAATGACTCCTTTGCCCCCATACAGTGAGGCATTTTTAGAGTGATATCATAAGGTTAGAAATGTATCTAGTTGAACACAAAAATACTGCTACAGTATGAATATAATTCTAAAATAAAATCTGTATTTATGTTGCACGGCCGTACCCATTTCTCGCCATCTACTATTCCTCTACCTTAAGGTTGTCTGGAAGAGATCGCTTTCTAGCGATAAGACCGCCTAAATTGTACTCAAATCAATCTGTAAAAGCTATTTCTGTAAAGTTTTCCATCTATCTATCTGCCCCTGATTAGAGTCATAGGAGGCTGTTGCTACTTACCTTAAGCGTCTTACTTTCAATCAATTTTATGTAGGAGCGCCACCTTCAGTAATCCTTCTTTTAACAGCACTGAAGACAAGCTAAACTTCTCGCGCCATTACGAGACTCGTTTAGTTATTCAATAAAATGCCCCTAGTGATTAATTGAGTATTAATTGCGGTATCGTTTAGCACCTTCTTTGTTCATTAAGCATCGGGTATATTTCATTCTGATTATTGAGACGAACGTCATTTTGTAAATTGAAATTGTGAAGCGAAAATCGTTAACAGCAACCACGTTTTGCTCACAATTAGCATATTTTCAATTATTGGCAATGATGAATTTGACGATTGCATCCATTCTCATCATGATTTGAAATTTTGAATTAGATGGTTGGTATTGTTGATTAGGTTTAGGTGAAACAATGATTTTATAATACGAATGTCATTTACCCGTGATTTTATTATTGGTACGTATTAACGTACCAATAATGAAATCACGTAATCCTATAGTGTGTTAAGCGTTGTAAGTTATTCTTGGTTAAGACAGGCTTGTTGGAATAATGGTTAGCGCTTTTGGCTGGTGGACAAAAATTCGTGGGTTCGAGCCCCACCAGGACAAACATTCGTGTGATGAACATTTGAATTTGTTTTGTGTCGGGATGTTTATGGATGTATTTAAATATATATAGCAGTTTGCCTGTTGGTTCTATTTTCTATAAAATAAGTGCCTTTCAGCTACTAACTTTGGGATCCAGTAAATGTTCTCAGTACATCTGAAATTAATTTAAAAATGTTAATAATATGCTAAAAATAAAATGCAAATAAATATATGAAAGCAAAAAACGTACACTTTAAAAATAGAAAGTTTTGTAGTAATTTCTTGGTTCGTACGCTTTATAAGAATTTATATAAGTCACAGTCAGGCTATTTTATAAATTGATAATAACCTGGAAATTATTATCCTGTAATATAAATTGTAAGCATAGTGAACTGAGAAAGAGCCCCAATAAATAAACGAAACAATTCGATACTCAAAATTAACACCCTGCAACAGGAAAACAAAGCGTCAGAATCTCCGCTTACATACTTCCATATTATTGTAATTCGATTATGCATATTACGTAAAAATTCTTAACTTGAAATGCTAACGCCACAGACAGATCCATCTCAAGTAAAATTAAGTTATGTGCCACACCCGAGGCACTTCTCACCATTACTCAGTCAATTAACATTTAAGTATCTACAGAGAAGCCAGTTTTGAGATATTCGCGACTCCTGTTAGCTGAAATGGCTTGTATATTGATGTACAGCTTCAATTGAACGTCTCTCGGTCTCGTAGTTAAAGTATGATCTCGGAGTCATAAATTCGACTTCCTAGGTCGAGTTACGGATTTTTACAACATTAATAAGGTTTGTGACCAATCAAGCAAGCAAGGGATGCAATTAAGACGGCATCCATTATTATTAGAAAGATTAATTATGTCATAACATATGAATTAGATCATTAAAAGATGAAGGCATATACCTACTCTGCATTCTTCAGCAAAGCTGATATTTTACTTGAGTTGGGTTGAACTGTACAAATATTAGGTAGTTAAAAAAAATCAGAAGATACTTTTATTTATATAAAAAATAAACGTTAAATTTTGTGATAACGAATCAAATTCAATTGCGTGCGATAAAATGATTCATATAAAGTTCTTAGCAAGTTCTGTAGTAGATACGCCGGCCAAGTAATATCGTAGCTTCGTAGGCGTTGTGATTTTCTAAACCGTAGTCGTAGCAGTATCGTATACTACGAGATGCGGAGCGATTTTATCTGTTTCAATATGGTTTCGTTTAATATGGAATAATCATAACATCTGACCATAAAATAATGTTTCGCAAAATCACATTCATTGACCAGACGCAGTAATGTTGGTTTCACGTTGAAATATTACAACTTTATGCTGTCCTTAACAAAACGTCGGGCTAAGTAAGGCAGCCAAAAAATAATCCAATTATGTTAGTACATTACTATTTGAAGAACATAGTTCAGTTCTTAATACGGGTTTACAAAAACGAAACCTCAATTTAACTTCATCTACGTTAAGAACGTAAAATTATCTTTTTATCATTGAGTAAAATAATTAAATTGTCCGCCACGCACAGTGACTTCGTATAGCTAATAATAATGACTGCTAAAAGTTCAAAGGCTCCAAGATTCGCCTGAAGCACCCGCCTGGTGCTTGACACAGTCATTTTCTCTGACAAGACAATATTGCCTTTAATTGAAGTTTAAAATGAGTAAGCCTGGCTCGCGAGGCATCGCTTTCTGATAGGCATACAACGATCTTTGATGAGTAATTACATTGTTTATGACCCTTATCAGGACTCGAAGTGATGATGACACGACGATTATCGTTTATTGTTTCATGAATTTATTTATTTTGTGCATTGAAATTTCGTGTTTTTCATTTTTCGAGCTGAATAATAAAGACCATTATGGTACTCCTAATTGTCTCAGTTACAAAGTGGTTTCTTAGATATTTTTTTCTGTCCAAGTTCTGGCTGTGTAACCTAAATTTGAGGTTCGAATGACCAAGGAAAGTTCATTGTATTTTTATTTGTGATTTATTTACATTTTGTTTCTTTTCACTGAAAATAAGTAGAAAAAGACTATTACCGACCTAATGAACTTTGTCTTGATCTTTTTATCCCATATCATCTGGTAAGAGAAACCGCATAGCTTATTAGTTTTCGTAAAAATATTTAAAATGTTTCAAAAATTCTTGATTGTATCCAGGAAAACTAGATTACCCTCAACGAGTCTTATCCCACTTTTTCTATAAAATATCTACCATTAAACTTTAGAGACAATAGAAGATTCCACCTCAACTAAGATCTTACATAAAATTTTCTATTCCAGTGGTTTATACTTTTTAAGAACCAATTTATTTGAGGAAATCAATGGTTTTGAATGAAAAATGTCTTTACTTCACTGAAGGAAAAAGTGCCGATGCAGCTAATAACCATTGTTAACATACTTGCTATCTTGAAGTAACATTTACTAATTATGTGCGTATGTTATCAACGCAAGATGTGAAAAATGTCTTATTATCTAACACAAAAAAACTAACTAGGGAAAACATACTCGTATTTTCCGGGTTCTAAAAATCAGCGTACAAAAGTTAATATATTTGCTCTGAATATTTTTGCCGACAAGATATTTTAGCTGAAACACCTTCTTCATATGAGGTGGCACGATTTTAATTATGAGAAAGATTGAAAACTAGTATTTTAGAAATAATTTTATCGAACTTTTACAATCATTCATTCCGAGTACCATCACAGAATAGCTATTAGATGTCATTATAGAGCAAGATATCGATTCACAGAACCATTAATTAGTTCGTCTTGTTGTATTTTGTTCTCAATTTAATAATTTAAAGCTAGGGCTTTACAAGTTTAAATCACATAGATTGGAAAGTACTTAAAATTGTATTTTGTTAGTGATCCGGCCCCAACGATACTGAAGTCAGGAGAAAATAGAATATTTCGATTGGAAACAGTAATGCCTTTACGGAGACCAGAGTCGTTGAGTCGCTAATTTACTCGTCAGAGCTCGTTTGACAATAACGAAGAATTTCTCACTGCTCATGGTTCCAATTTAAGTGACAATGACAGGGAAATGTGCTAATAAAAATGAAATAATAAAAAACGGCCTCACGTTATTTTAAAATTCCGTATAACCAATGACGAAGATGCTACAAAAGAAAAGAAATTTGTTTGCTGATAACTTGACCTCTCATAAACAAATTGGAACTGAATTGCTAAATATAATACAATTATAATGGCTTAACTTCCACATATTTTTATTTTTATTTATTTCTTAAGTACACATGACAAATTACAATCAACAAAGAAATAACGTATCAAAGTATACAGTTTCAAGCCAGACTGCAATTCAGAAATATGTGCACACATGAAAGTGTAGTGGCTTAGCAGCAAATTATAAACTCGTTGTTATATATTTCAAATCAACATAAATTGTATAAAATCTTAGGGATTACTTATCGTTTGTTTGGCAGACCCGTATAATTATTTTCTTTACCCTTAAATTGAACCAGCACCTGAGATAACGCTTAAGCCATTAGACCACTGAAGCGTATGAAGAAATATATACTGGGCGATATAAAACATTGATAAATTGCTTTTTTTTTCATTGGATATTCTTTTTTGATGATTTGTTTTCAATCATCAACCATTTAGTTTGAAAACATAAATGAGACATTCGATGTAAACATTTTTAATCGCCTCTGTGTCTTTTTGCGTAAATGATGTAAAAGGGTGCTAAATACACAAATTCCAAAAAAAAAATGCCTTCCTCACATTAAATAAGACTGACTAGATTCCAGCGTAAATTATTCAACTGTCAAAACAAGGAAGTCAATTTGAACGTATATCGTATCTGAAGGACATAGTAGACGCGAAAAGGTTTATTGCTACCGTGGACTTAATTTTGTTATACTAAGTCCATGATTGCTACTTCATCATGCTTGTCTCTAAAAAAAGGAACGGCTGTGAGTGAGAAAGAGTGAGCAAATTGTTTCTTGTTTCATCGTTTGACGTCGACCTACGAGCGCGGGCGGGCCATACATTTTGCGGCTTATGAATTGTTTGCGTACCTAATTAATTTGCCGAGAACGTTATTAACTTAGTCGATTCCAATTGACAACACGCACACAAAATAAATAGTAGTAAAATGTAAGGCCGTCTTAGAACAACACACAGAACCGCACTCTTTAGTTTAGGCGTATTACTATTTTTCCCTTTCGTTTGGCAATGCAACTTTGGGATAACAGTGCGAGTATACAATACAATTGAAGAGAGGTAGGGCATAGCGATTTATCGCTTAAACTGGAGCAGCCCGACTAGTGAAATACCTACACTTTACAGAAGACCGCAGCCAAATAACAATCACTTCTGTGTTGTTGTGTTCCTGCGTATGAGTAAGGTTTCCAGAGCTCCTAAGGGGTGCTACATTAGTAGCAAGGGTCAAGCCTTTAAGGTAAGGGCGACAAGTCCAGTTACAGATTTATTATGCTGTACTTGTTACCCTTAAGCTAGAACCTCGTTACCACTTAACATCAGGTGGGATGAGGTCAATCATGAAGTGCAATAATATAAAAAAAAAATTAAGTGATAAATATGTATAGTCAGTTTTACCCCATTGTCCCCTAATATTCGAAACAAAAAGTAGCTCATATTTTAATGCAGGTTTCGAGCTATATTCGTGGCAAATTTCGTATCTCTAACTTAAAAAATAAACATTTTCCCAAATAAACTCTCAAGGGCGGTTTTACCCCCATCGTCCATTATTTTCAAAACAAAAAGTAGCCTATGTCCGTTCTAGTGGTTCAACGTATACCTACACTTAAATCATCAAAATCGGTTCAGTGATTTAGGCGTGAAAGCTGGACAGATATACAGACAGAGTTACTTTCACATTTATAATATTAGTATGGATACAATATAAAAGATGTACAAAATAAATTTGCATGAACAATGCTGGTGCCGTTTCATTTTGTATAATCGCATTATTCTTATTACACTCTTCGTCTTAGATAATTAGGAAAGCGTGAGTATTGCGTTACGAATTTTGCTCGAAATTAATTTGGAAGAATTAAAATAGAGTCGAAACTTTTGAATGTAAAAAGAGCTGCTGCATTCTGGTCTTTGACTCTTAGTTTCAAAGATGAAAAATAATAAACTTCTTAAGTAAACTATATTTGTTAGAAACTAATTGTTAACACTATTTTTAATTCTTTTATGTAGTTTTAAAGACAACCTAAGCTTGGATACCATAGTATCCACAGACGTACGTCGATATTTTTTTTAGTATATTGTAGTATCCATGGACGGTGGAGTGGATTTGATAATATGTTTAAGTTAATGCATTTATATATCTACGAATGTTAATGTACAAAATAAATAAAGGTTCTAATTTATGCGTGAAAATCCCTTTTATTTTTAATAATAAAACATATTTTTGTAAAATACTAGCTGACCTGGCAAACGTCGTCCTGTCTTAACGACTATATAATTATAAGTATTTTTTATTATTTTTCTTTCATAAGAACCTTCTCCTGATAATAACAAACACAACATAAAAAAGAAGTAAAATTAGTCTAGGCGTTCATGCGTGATGGAGTGACCAAGGGCAATAGGGATTCATTTTTATATATTAAGATATTTATGTTTAGATCGTAATCGAGCACGAAAGTAGTAGTCAGCTACTCAGAACGACTAGTAAGTAGTATCTAGTAGAATAGTATCTAAAGAATTTCAATATATTTTACTTAAATAATTAAATAAAATATAGGATGATACAGCGAATAAAAGTTCACTGAAGGGGACCGTTTACATCACTAATTCGTAAAAACTCCGAATTCGTTACGTCGCGCTAAATTTAACGCAATGTATTTTAGTAAATTGTTGTTTACATAATAACAGTAAAAATATGTGAATTTTTGCTGAACTAACTATACGACTAAAAATAATTTTTTAGCTACGTTAGCTAGCTAGCTATCTACCCAAGTGTAGTAGCTTCGCAGCATAGTGCAGCTGAAAAATAATACTGTTACTTTGAGTTACCTACTTATGATTTTTCAACGTAGGTATACTAAGCTCATTCCATCTACAGTAAATAGATGTATTGGCGTAAATGTGGCAGCACTGTTTACTTGTTAACAAAGGCTCGCAGACAAAGCTTGTAAATTACATTTGTAACGCGTCACCTCGGTCAGATTAAACACGGTAAATAATCAGGAGAGAGAGCACTAATCCCGGGATCAGATGTGGACGGCGCGGGATTGCCGTTGATTTTTGTACTCATAACTTTTTAACGAACGGGATTAGCACTTTCGCTGTGCAATTTTCTTTGTAAATATTAAGAGTTTCGTAACTCATTTATCTATGTTTGGTGTGTAGGATTAGTAAGTACCAAAAGTATTTACTTTAGCTTTGTAGAAGTAAAGAGCTAACGAAAGAACGTGAAGGGAATATATTTGACGACCTCAAAAAATTAAGAATTTTTTTCTCAATTTGACTATTATATTTTTTTATTAATATTTTATGTGTTAGAATAAATAAATAGACTTTATTTGGTTCAATGGCAATCATTTACCATCAAGTTAGTTATATTGCTATATTTGCTATATGTATATTATTTTTGTTGAAAGAATACATCGGAGTAAACAGGTAGACATAATGTTAACAAAATGTATGATTTACCACAAACAAAGCATTATCTACCCATTCACGCGTGTTGAAAATCACTCCACAAAGTGTAGGGACATTCATATTTCACGCAGTACTTACCGCGTAGGAACGAGTTGTGTTCATAATACCTGTTATTTATATACGGCTTCCGTTACGTGCGCACTTGTGAATGTGACGACCAACAAAACTCGGAACATGGTGACTGTACGTTAACTGATGTGATAAAAAAGACGGTCAAGTGCGAGTCGTAGATACGAAGCCGGGGTATCGTAAAATTGTTCGTTGTCTCTTTATATCGACGCATGCAAATAAGTTTGAAATCACAAAGTATTTTCGTATAACAAATACCTTTCGTTTGATTTTAAACCCTTCCTTTATGCCCAATGTTACGGTTAGTTCCCCTGTGAAATTATTATAAATCTAAATTTTGTAGCTTTGAAGAACTATGCACTAACATCTTTTCATAGACAAGTTTCTTAAAATTAATAAAGAAATAAAAAACGAATATAGATAAAAATAATGACGATTGACATGACAAACGGTATGGGCGAACAGATGCCCGTCTATCAGGTGACTAAGTGATCCACAAGGATTCCTTTTAGAGGTAAGGAACCCTAAAAACGGATGCTGAAAGCGGCGCAGTCATAGAATAATAGAAGGACCACTTTGACTGCGCAGGCACTATTTGCCTTGGAGCTACAGCACAAATGAATTAAAACGAATGGTGACTTTAAAATTCGAATATAGGCTGGGCAAAAATCCATTGATCACGAATAGAGAAGAGTTACGATTACAGTCAGTTCTTAGGTACTAACTTATAGCAAGACAGGATATTTTTAAGTGCATTGGAAGCGGGAATTATTTTGTAGCAAGCCACAAATACGTAGAGCTCTTATTTAGTCGTTTTGTTTTTTATCAGTTGAAGTGCTGACAGCTTGTGCCACCTAGGTTCCACGTTGCTTAATTTAACTGTTTATAAATAAAATGAAATCGGAAGCCTTGATGTGGCCATGTAATTAATGTCTTAATAGGGTGTATTTTATATTTTATGGTAAAAATCTAGTAATCAGACTTATTTGTATACGTAGGTACGCATCTGCGTGATGCCTTAAATCGTATTTTTATTGTAAAATCTAGTAATATCAGAGGCATCTAGGTCTTGATGAAATTAATCCAAATAAATATCTTTATGTAAAGTATCTGCACCGTAATTAAGTGATATTTAGTGATTTAGACAACCATAAAAACAGTATACCTACCTACATAGTAATTTTTATGCTGAATTTAAATCTGTCTTTGAGATCGTTTTCTGTTGATTGTAAATGAACATGACTTAATTGTTGTTTGTAATGCTCTGTGACCAAATGCTTCATGCAGCTCAGTCGCTTGTCGCTGTACATCTTTTCTAGCTTATAAAACTTTAGCGTTTCATGTGGTAGCGTGATTTGGCGGTCTCATGACCCGTTTAGTTTGATGTGGAAAGTTTAGCAGTCTAACATTTTGTTGAGTTTGATTACGCTTATGTGTTTGCAACCACATTTTTAAAGAGTCAAATGCTGTTAGAGAGGTATTTCGAATATAAATAAGTAAAACTGGTCCCGGTCATTTGTTTTTTTTAACCACGACGCAAATTCGAGGGCGTGTTATTAATTGGAAGTGTCCTATTTGGTTGTGTGTGTGTCCATCTGTGGCATCGTAGCTCCCGAACGGGTGAAGCGATTTTTTTGTTTGAAAGTGAATTAATTGGGTGTGTTTCAAAAACACTTCGGACTAATTCATGGATGTTTCATGATGGCTGTCACAAAATATCGGATTACATATTTTGATACGACTCCCAAAATATAAGTATCAAATAAAAGGATTTTAGTAGTAGGATAAATTAAGGCAATTTTTTTAATTCAAGATGCGATAATATCGAACCATCGGGAGTTTTTGAATATGTAATATTAAAAAAATATTATGTGTCAAATTGTTTAGTACTTTACTTCCAGTGGTACATGCAAAGTGAATCAGGTATCATTGTATTTGAAAATCAATTAAAACTGTACCAACTACTTTTTCTACATTTATGATTCTAGCCACAAAATCAAATTATATTATGTTGCAAGTGAAGTTAAAAATTTCGCTTTGAGCTAGACGCTAGTACAATTTCTTTAATGTGAAGCTAGTCTCTCGGGATGTAACTGTCACAGTACCTTGTCGCGTTTTGGTCTTTTGTTTAGACATTTTCAGGTATATTTTAAAAATGCACTAATAATAAATAAAACAAACAAGTTAATAACTAACGTATTTTTGTAAAACTGTAAACTGCCAAATGATTTAAGTATAATTTTAGGCCTGTCTTTTTCGGTACGAGTAAATAAAATCTTCGAGTGAATCAAGCGATCCTTGTGTTGGGTGGTTGGTAGTGTTACTATGCTAGTAAAACGTCAATTGCAGAATGAGAGAGATTATTTAATTCTAAGCAACTTATATACAATTTGGTTTTTATTTTACAACGTAAACATGGGTAATTTAATATTAAGCGAAATAAGATTACCGTCCCGCTCTGGAGGAATGAGTAGGACGGCATTTTGGCCCATCTTCTATCTCTGTCATAGCCTACGTAAATATGCCATGACAAGAGCGCGCGCGTCGTGGATCGTCTCAGTGTGCCGGCCGCCAGCCAGCAGTGCGGACGTCGTCTATGCTTGTGTGTATGTTCCCACAGGTACCCCCCGTTAGGAAAACCGTACATTTCTTGTAGGTTTGACTATCCTGCCGGAGCGGGTGATATATGGAGTATCTTCAAGCTGGTCTTCACTGGTCAACATGAGTGCAGGCTTTAGTCTGTCCAGTGAAATGTTTGCTTCTCGGTTCGTAAGTTTTATCTTGAAGTGTTTGTCGTGTTTTTCTATTACTTCGAACGGTCCCTCATACGGCGGCGATAGTGATTTGCGAGTTGCATCTGTGCGTATAAATACGTGTGTACAAGTAGACAGGTTATCGGGCACAAAACTAGTACGTTGTTGATGCGTAGGTATCGATGTGTTCAATGACGACATAGTTTCGACCAGTTTTTTAATGTATTCAGGGTCTTCATTGTTCTTGTTATTCGACGTAGGTATGAAAAAGTCAGCTGGCAATCGTAGTGGGGTTCCGTACGTCATTATTGCTGCACTGTAGTTAGTTTGCCTGTGCACTACATTGCGTAATCCAAGTAGGACTGTTGATAATTCCTGTGTCCATTGATTTCTGTTTCCTCTTGCGATTAGGGCAGCTTTAAGTGTCCGATGCCAGCGTTCTACAATGCCATTTGACTGCGGATGATAAGCAGTGGTTCTTAATTTTGACACTCCCAGCTTTTTCGTGAGTTTTTCGAATAAACTTGACTCAAATTGGCGTCCTTGGTCAGTTGTGATACGAAGTGGGCAGCCAAATCTTACGATCCAATTGTCGTATAGAACTCTGGCCACCGTGTCTGCGCTTATGTCCCTTACAGGTATCGCTTCAGGCCATCTAGTACAGCGGTCGATGATTGTCACTAGGTAGCGGTATCCTTCTGATGGTGTCAACGGGCCGACTATGTCCATGTGTATGTGTTCGAATCGACTTGAGGCAGGAAACTCGGCTAGTGGTGTGACTGTGGCGATTCACTTTTGCTCGCTGACAAGACGAACAACATCTGGTCCACGTCGATACGTCTTTGTTCATGCCAGTCCAAAAATACTTTTCCGCGACCATTTTTCTTGTTGACCGTACTCCAGGATGACTTAGTTCGTGCAACGCTTGGTAGGCAGTTTCACGAAAAATTGATGGCAGATACGGGCGAGGAGTCTTCGTAGATATTTCACAGTATATAGGCTTTTTGAATCCAGGAAGTAATATTGATGTAAAATTGAGATTTGGCTTTTCTAATAGTCGTTTTAGTTCTTGATCTTGTGCTTGTTTTTCGGCCAAGTCCCTGTAGTCAATTAACGCTGGGCAATGGATTGATGAGACGCGTGAGAGTGCATCTGCTACCTGGTTTTCACTGCCATTGATGTATTCTATTCTGACACAAAATTGGCTGATGAATAGGAGTTGTCTGTCGCGTCTTGGGGTGTCGTTTGCGGTCGTTGGCTTCAATAAGGCGTACGTAAGTGGTTTATGGTCTGTATATACGATTACGTCATTCCCTTCGATCAGTCTTCTAAAATACTTGATAGACATATAGATCGCTAATAACTCACGATCGTATACGCTATATCTTCTTTGTGTGTCACTCAGCTTTTTAGAAAAGAATGACAGTGGTCTCCACACGTTGTCTATCTTCTGATGCAGTGCTGCGCCAACGCTCAAATCTGAGGCGTCTGTCATGATACATAGTGGTGCACCAGATATAGGATGAGTGAGTACTGTGGCGTTCAAGATGCTTTGGCGGCATTTCTCAAACGATTCTTCGAGTTGTTCTGTCCACTGAATAGGTGTTTTATCTTTTTTCTTTTTATTATGTAGTTGCTTGTTTAATTCGAGTTGAAGTTCGGCTTGTTTGGGCAGACAGTCGTGATAAAAGTTTAACATTCCCAGGAATCGTCGAAGCTCTTGAATATTGGTAGGCTTCGGAAAGTTTAGAATGGCTTCGATGCGTTCTTCTGTTGGTTTGATGCCTTCACTAGTGACTTGATAGCCCAAGTAGTTGAGTTTTGTCACGCCAAATTCGCATTTGTCAGTGTTGATGCCGACACCGTATTTTGACAAGCGTTCCATGACGAGGCTGAGGTGAGTTTCATGAAGAGTCTGGTTTTCAGAACCAATAAGCAGATCATCGACAAAACAGAAGCAGAAATTATCTAAACCTTGCAGGACTTCATGCATGAATCTTTGAAATGTTTGCGGTGCGTTTCGAAGTCCAAAAGTCATGCGCGTAAATTCAAACAGGCCGAACGGTGTGGTTATCGCAGTTTTCATAATATCGTCCTCAGCCATTGGTATCCAAAAAAATGCTTTTTTCAGGTCAATTTTTGTAAAAATCTTCATGCCATGTAGCTTGTATGTGAAATCTTGTATTCTAGGCAGTGGGTATCGGTCTGGCAAAGTGACCGCATTCAAACGACGGTAGTCGCCGCAAATTCGCAATGTACCGTCTTTTTTTTTTACTACATGCAGCGGGCTAGCCCAGGGACTTTTTGATGTTTGACAAATTCCCAGTTCCATCAGAGATTGGAATTCTGCTTTAGCTGCGTGGTATTTGTCTGGCGGTAGCGGGCGCGGTCTGACAAATAACGGTGGACCCGTAGTCTCAATGTGATGTTTCACGTTATGCTTAGCAGGTGTTTTCATCGATATAGGCTTGAGTACCTCTGGATAAGTTTGAAGTATTTTGTGATACGGGTGGCTTGGCTCAATTAGATGAATGGATACATCTTGACTGGTTTGTATCTCGATAGTATTGACAGATAACTCTGTTACGCTGTCAATTAACTTCTTGTTGTGCAGGTCTACTAGGAGTTTGTGGTACCGTAAGAAGTCAGCACCGAGTATCGACATCTTCACATCAGCCACGATAAAAGTCCATTTGAAGTTCCGACGAAGTCCGACGTTCAGTTGCAATATTTTCTCCCCGTATGTTTTAATCGGCGTATTGTTGGCAGCAAATAGATTGTATTTTGATATAATCGGGTTTCGCTTATTTTTATTCGCTAAAACCGAAATATCGGCACCGGTGTCCACTAGGAATCGTTCTCCAGTGTTTTTTTCAGTAATGCAAAGGCGATTGTTTAGTTTAGTAACACCGACGTCCGCCACGGTCGATGTTGGCGTTAGTTTTTCGATTTTCTTGAACACGGCGATTCGCATTTTCTTGCCTTATCTCCAAACCGATGATGATAAAAACATTCCCAATTAGAATCGCCTGGTTTTTTCTTACTGCACGCCCTTGATCTCGATCTTGACCGGGAGTGATAAGGACGCCGATAGTTTGTCCTGCTCTGACGTATAGCGGCTACCTCGAGAGTAAGCTTTTCAATTTGCTTTGATAAAAGTTCATAGTACGTATCGTGACTTGTTGATGGTTGCAAATTTTGTGATGATGATGCTATCTCTGAGATGGTGGTACGATCAGTATGTTCCATCATCTTATCTGCCATCATTGCCAGGGTGTCGAGAGACGATTCGGTGTTCACAGATAGTACAGCGCGAACTTGTGACGGTAGATGTCCCATCCATAGCACTTTGAGGGCGTCGTCGGGTACTTTTTCACCAGCCAGGTCTCGCATAACACGTAGTAGCTGCGTAGGTTTTTGATCACCAAGTTCCAGGCCGCTAAGAAGTTTTTGAAACTGGCGTGATTCAGATTCTTCGTATACTGATAACAGTCGTCTCTTCAGCGCCGTATATTTTCCAGATGCTGGGGGCTTGCAGATGATGTCACTTACTTGTTCGATGTCGATTCTTTCCAGTACCGGTATGACGAGGTTGTATTTTTGCTCATCGCTGATCTTGCTCGAAGCAATAACAGCTTCAAATTGCGCAAACCAGAGCTTGGGTTGTGCTCGCCAAAATGCTGGTATTCTTGCTTGTAGTGATACCATAGAGACTTGAGGAACCTGCAAAGCGTGTGGGCTTGCTGCTTCTTTAAATTCTTCCTCCATTTGCGTGGTCGGGTAGTCACCACTGTTGGGTGGTTGGTAGTGTTACTATGCTAGTAAAACGTCAATTGCAGAATGAGAGAGATTATTTAATTCTAAGCAACTTATATACAATTTGGTTTTTATTTTACAACGTAAACATGGGTAATTTAATATTAAGCGAAATAAGATTACCGTCCCGCTCTGGAGGAATGAGTAGGACGGCATTTTGGCCCATCTTCTATCTCTGTCATAGCCTACGTAAATATGCCATGACAAGAGCGCGCGCGTCGTGGATCGTCTCAGTGTGCCGGCCGCCAGCCAGCAGTGCGGACGTCGTCTATGCTTGTGTGTATGTTCCCACACTTGCATTTTAAACGAGTTTATATTAACTAAATCGCTTTCTGTAAATATGCACTATCTATGATTACATGTAATAATCCAGCCTTCTAACAGAATTAGGTAAATTCGTTTTTTCGTATACCTACTAGCTGTTGCCGCGGCTATTTTCGCTTTATTGCGGGATAAAAAGTATCCTAGACGTTATTCTCGTATCCGATCTGCCTAGCTACCCAATTTTGCTTATGCATTGTGCAGTTTTTGCGTTAAAGAGTAACAAATATCCATATATCCAAACTGTCCCGATTAAATACGAGTATTACAATGATATCATTGCTCATATTGGTAAAAACAAAACAGTTTATTGACAAAAGTTAATAACAACGAACCTTTTTGTACTACGCTAAAGTCAGAAAGAAAACACACCATTAAGTATCTACAATCTATTAAAATTGAGTTTGCGAAATTGCGTGGCTGCCTACTCAATTTAAATGCGGTAGGGTAACGATTTTGGTCTTCTTCCGTCGTTGTACTAAGTACGTATGTACCTTCAATGAGAACAATATTATTTTCAAATTACTGTATAGTAAATAACTAAAACTAAAAAATCTGGAAACTTCAATTTAGTGACGCATTTACGAAGTGGGATCTGGAATATCAGTATTTGGAACATTAATACTGTTTTTACTTTAAACGAATGCTACTGACCATAGTATTTTAAAAATAAATATTTTAAAAATAATATTTTTTAAAAATGTCTATGCAAACGACGGTAAGCACTATTTTCTGAATGAAACATCAGCAATATTGGCCTTGGAATATTTAAAATGATCTTTTCTGATAACGTAAGCTTCATCGAATATTTGTATGCAGTTGAATTTCGACGAGATAAAAGTTTTACCAGCGTAGTTTTTCATTCAAAACGAAGTCACATACCTATAATACAATTTGCGAAGTGGTCAAAGTTATCGAATTTGTCGAATCTAAACTGGTTGAGGTGACAAAGGCACGATTGGCCCCGACTAGTGGTTCCAGTAGCCGAACAAATGAAATGTACGTGGTACCAAAAACGAGTCAAAACTTTTACTACAAAAGTTAAACGTAATCAATCAACGTACAACGTACGTTTACGTAGTAAATCAAAATACGATAACCAATGTTTAACCCTTACTTCTCCCATTAGTATTTTCTAAAAAAATTAGTATTTAAGGTATTTTTCTAAACTTGAAAATAATAATAGTATGAAGGCTTCATCAGTCCCATGCACACAGGTTTTCACCAAGGTCGATGCGTTGCCAGCAACACCCCCATTTTCCCCATAGAGACGTTTGGGATTTTAAAATGTCCGAACTTTCCTTAGATTATGTGACTACTCCTACAAATTTTAGTAGGTAGTTTCAGTATCACGAGACCTACTAGAAATAACGAAATTTGTCAGATCTGATGACTCATAACATCTTTTAATTTTCATAATAGGAACAAATTAAAAAAACTGAATGTTATTAATGCAAATAAAAAATACGTTTACAACCCCGAGTTTTCGATTTATCTTCAAAAACTGAACCTTTTGGTTCGGTTTTTTGTAGCAGGCCTACAGGTTGTACTCGTAGATTAAGGGGATCTGGGTCGTATGCTTCGGATTTTGTAAAAAATCCTTAGATTTGTGCTCGAAATATGAATATTCAAAACGTATTGTATAAAATTAGACATATAAGGGCACAGAATAACTTTCATATGGCCAATGAAAGATCGGCCCATCGCATCATTTGAAATCACAACGGTGCAAATCCACTTGCATCCACAACCCTAGGGGTGCCCGGCACGTCCTACACGAATGAACCCTCGCTTCAATCACGGCACGTAGATTTTAATCCAATAAATTATCGGATACTGTATTATCGCGTAATCCCTTTACAAATGCTAATTGCATCGGTAAATGCTAATTAACAAGGAAGCTTACGCCCATGACCCATTATGTTTTAGGATTGCAATTACAGAACAATTCTGCGACGAATCTCTTAATGGTAAAGAGCACGCCAAGGTTAGTATTAAGTTTTAAATTGTATTTTGTGGTAGAGGGAATTCTATCGCAGGTATAGGTAAGAAAAGTTTGATATGACAATATGTGCTGTTTCGGTCTATAAATAGCTTTTGAAGTTGAACTTATTCATTTTAGAAAGTTGTTTTGAATTTATCAAAATGTCAGTATGAATTTAATACCCGTAGTTGGAATAATGTCATAAGCTCGTTAACGCGTACTTTTAAATATACAGTCTGTGCGAGTTGAGCAATATTAAGCATCTTAGGCCTTTCATAGAAAGGTTGTCTTAAGAACCATTTTAATTTAGTTGCAAAGCTACGCGGTTCGTTTACCTAAAATTGACATATTTATCCTGTCCCTTTAATTGCGTTATTTGATTGTGTTATCAGTCGTCAAGTAGGTATATTGAGATGCAGTTACTTTTATCAGTTAAGTTTTACATAACGGTATATTGTCAATTTGATACAGGAACAGCATAAGATTAAAATAAAATTATTGTACTCAAGAATGAAACTGAAATCTGTTTGGTGAAGTACATTTTGGACTAACCACACCTATTGAACATTCCATAAAAAGGAGTTGTAACAATTATTATGTTTTTGTTGAGTATTTATAAATACTTATCTGGTTTGTTGAGCATCGCCAATGCAAAAACTCGATCTCACTCCGATAAAAGTTTACCTTTGCTCTCGAAGTTAGATCGCGTTCTGAAAGCGTTTCTGAAATATTTACATATGCAATTTAACTTGTTCAAGACATTGACAATGCTTAACTTGTATTCAATCGTTCAAAAAGTTTGCGCAATATGTTAAATATTATTCTTCTATCGTTAAATGGGCTAAAAATGTGATGTATGATTGCTAAGGCATGGTGAATGTAACTAAATATTTTTTAATAAAATAAATAGGACAGCAAAGTTTTTCAGTGTCGTGGGACAAGTGTTTTTGAGGTCTGAACGTTAATTCTGTTTAAACAGAGAACTAGCCAATGTGTACCGTGGTGAACACAAAAATATTCTTCCTTACAAATAAAAATGATGCTATGTATGTTTTATCATACCTGAGACTTTCGACTACTAATTTGACGTTTAGGAAGAAAGAGAAAAGCGAGCAAGGAAAGTGTGAAAAACTTTCGTACAACTTTTATTCCAAATATAATTAAGACAAGTAGCAAAGAAATTCCTAAAATATTCCTACTAATACCCGGTTCCAATATTTGAAAAACGATCCGTTTTAGTTACGAATGGTAATAAATTATACGAGGTACTTATAAGCTAAAAACGACCGGCAGACGACTGATGACGGCTGATATGGAATGTATACTATGGAACGGTATTAACGACTCGTAGTCGGTTGTAGAAAAACGGATAGTCAGTTTTGATTCATTACGAATCGTAAAATATAGGAACCTGGCATTAGTCATATTCGATTTATTAAAATTTGAATATCTTGCCTCTTTAATCGTAATTTCACTTTGGATATAAATAAAAAGAATAGTAATGTCAGATCCGACTAACGTTTCCGATTCGATTCTCGTACTCTGTGGCGTGTTAATTCGAGTATTCGCATCACTGGCAGGTCAATTACCGAGAAGTGTGAAGGAGGAGTCCACTATCTCCCACATTGTTCGTGTAATCACTTAATCAATTGCCGTGAATATGCAATCCATTGGCCTAGAATTTACCGAATTGGTATTGGTACCTGATACTACCAGATTTTACCGCCACTTTATTTTGCTAGGTTTAATATCTCTATCTTTTAAAGGACTTTACAAACTTTGTTACTTGTATTGCTAAGATCATGTCTGCAACGAAACACTTCATGTAAGAACTGAGTTGATTCGATGGTGTTATCCGATTTACTAGTTTTTATTCATCATTTAGTAAATTAGTGTGGAAAATTTGATGTTGAAATCACCAAGAAGCTCAGTAATATTCAGTAGCGAAAAATGAAACTAAGCATCTATAAAATATACCGTTGTATGAATACCAGTTTTTGTAAATATTTTGTACAATGACTTATATCTATATCATGCGTGATAGCGTGTGTATTTGTGATGTGAACTTCCCCTGAATATAAACCTCCCGCCATAAATTATCGAATTGGTTTATGAGTAACGATTTGAGTTGACTTGTATTTTAATTTTCAATCTCTCTTTCTTTCGCCGCTCGTAGCTGCAGCCTTTAGCTGTCATATACTTATTCGACCTGGAAGGAAAGTCAAACAAATATCTTCATCCATAAATGTTATTAAACTAGTAATACATCATAACTTACCATATGATAAATTATAACTAGCATCATTAGTTTAATGGAAAAGAGGTTATTTCCAAAATAAATCTAAAAGTTAAGTATCTTCTCTCGTTATAAAGCCTGTGCCGACTTAATTTAATATTTAAATCTATTTTGATGACAAAATCACAACAACATATTTTTTGACGGTTTCTATCATATTTGTTCTTTGCTAAGACTGTACCTGCATTGAGCTCTTCGCCTGACGTGACCGTTGGGAAATCTGTTAGGTATGAGCAGTTATTACGACTTTCTCGGAAAGTAGATATCATTTTCAGAACAAATCTATTTTGATTTAACTATTTGCATTTTTATCAAAGTTTTCAAATGTTATTGTTAAAATTTTCATAAAAATGCTAATTTCACAAAACATTAAAATTGAACTAAAATATAAGATTCATTACATTCTTAAATTAGAAACAGATAACTGGATTACCGTTAATAAATTAGACCTTATACCTTTGAAAAATCAGAATTCCTAATGTTTGAAACCATAATAACATTTAGAACATTTATTTATCTTATCCTATATTACGAGCTATAATATCATTTGGTATTCGATCATAATTTGACAAGATGTTGGGAAACTAATAAAGCCGTAATAGACATTGATAGGATCGTATTTTACTTGGTAAATTTATAAAAGGCATTAAGAATCGCAACCAAAGCGCAAACATATATCTCAATTTAAATCTTACCAGATATGAATCCAAAATACAATCATCCTGCTAAAGTTTTCAAATAAGATTGTGAAATATTTCGGCCTCTCCGAAGAAACAAGTTTACGTGTAGGACTTTCAGAAAGAATTCACTGTTGGAATACCGTGGGCTAGCTACTTCTGCCATAGTTGGTCATAGCCGCCCACAAAGGATTTTCTTTGTTATTATTTCTCAGCTTGAGATGTGGTCTTGAGACACAGATAATCCGTACCGTTCAAACATTCTCATTTATTTATACACTAGCTGTGCCTGCGACTTCGTTCGCGTGGACTACATCCTTTCATGGTCGGTTTTACCCCTATCTCCCCTAATATTTGAAACAAAAAGTAGTATATATTTTAATAGGGCTATATTTGTGCCAACTTTCATATCTCTAACTTAAAAAATAAACATTTTCCCATATAAACTTTCAAAGGTTTAAGGCATTACCCATTACACATTTAGAAAGTAAGGGGGGGGGGGGCTTACTTTCTAACAAAAAGCAGCCTATGTCCGTTCTTGAGGTTCAACGTATACCTATACCAAATTTCATCAAAATCGATTGAGAGGTTTAAGCCGGAAAGCGTAACAGACAGACAGAGTTACTTTCGCATTTATAATATTAGTAGGGAGTAGGGATTTGTTGAGGTAAATCACTTAAAAAAAATCACCAAATTGAGAGTTAGAAAAGGTCGTCATTTTAAACATTGTAACAAATTGAGAAATAAAAAAGTCTTTAGGATTTTTTTTTCAATTCATCAACCAACATTTAAAATTCTTGTTTCATCAAAAGTTTTTGAGCAAGTATGCTTTTTGTAGAGTCTAAAATCTAGATCATCGTCTCTAGTAAGTCCAGATTAATAAAGAATAACTCATTCTAAACTTTCTCCCCTAAATTCGGAAACTCCAATTAAGGTCATAGCGCACCAGCATCGTCAATTGTATCACGTCCATCTGGAACCTCGAGTGATGGCCGATATTGCATTACTTCGCCGACACGTCCCGATTCCTACCTATCTCGTGTTCGATTTACATTAATTACGAACTGAATGTCATTTGTTAATCCAATGACGTAATTAGTGGACGTGCGGTGACGTAGGTTTCGGCGTATGGCTCGAAAAGCGTATGTCTTGAGATTGTTGTCATGTATATCTTCGGTCAAAACTAATCATCATCAACGAATAATACCCGGTTCCAATATTTGAAAAACGATCCGTTTTAGTTACGGATAGTTATAAATTGGCTACTTGACAGTTATAACAATAAAATATGAAAAATGTTAGATATGTTAGCTTATTAGTTAAGTAATCATTTTACATTTTCATTTTTTAATTAAAAGCTTATTTACTATTTTATTATTGCAAAATAAATTTTACTTTTTTTATCTGTGGAACAAAAGAACCGAAACGGAAACCACCATTGCAATTCGGAAATGACAGCTGTCGGCGAAAATTATTTATTTTAAAGCGAAACAATGATTATTTTACCGATTAAATTGAATTATTGTGTCTCTAATCGTATAAAGAATTTATTGAAATATTTTCCGTTTATCTAAATTAAGTCGTTCCTATGCGTATCGGTTCGTTGTCTAGGACGTTGACGTCATAATTGCAACAGTGACGAGACTTGGCGTTTTCGCGCGCTTTTTAAATGTGTAACACAAAATTTTATTTTTCTCTGGTTATTTACATTTTTTCCAGATAAATCGAATTGCTTGGGATATAAAATAAACGGGCCCACATTTTACAATACGTTTTCAAAAACTTTCAAGTAGCCAATTATACGAGGATTAAGGTAAAACCGTTCCAGACTCTTAGTCAGTTGGAGAAAAATGGATTGTAATTTTTGACACATTACGAATCGTAAAATATTAGAACCATGAGACAACCGTTGGTTTACTGATATCTATTTTCAGATTTTTGTCTCTTATCTTTGCCAAATGACTAATGTAATAATGTTTTACATTTTTTTTATCGCAACCTGTTTATTTATCAAAACCATTATAAGAAAGTCCAGTGAATCATCCATCACATTTCTCATATAAATACATTTTTAATTTAATTGTTTCATTCTATTTAACTGCTGAGTACATCAAAATAGTACTGGGAAAGAATTTTTGAAAATAAGAAACACAGCTGTGTAAAAAATTTGTTATTTATTCGGTTCTCTTTTGTTGTACAGAAAAGGAACAATAAAATATATGAACCTATTATAGAAACGTTCACCCAAAACACGAATTTCGCCAGATTATTATTTGTATAGAATTTCTCTAACAGTCAGGAAATACGATCCCAGTTTCAGTAGCATAAATTTTACGCTAATCGCATTGTAAATTACATTCATGAATTTACTTAGCTTTCGAATATTGAAATTGTTAGCTTTCGTTTTACCTAAACAAATGTGTTTTGTAGAGGTTTTGAAGATTATAAATATTTCCTAAATATTAAATATCAATTAGTTAGTACATTATTTAAGGACATCGCGCACAACCCATCTAGGTATTTAATTAAGTTCAGCCGTTAGATTTATCATATTTGTTTCATTTCACTAAGGTACATCTCTACATTTTGTGTAGGTAGGTACACATGAAAGGTAATGATTGCAAAAAATGTACTATAAATTGCAAACCTATGTTTAGAAATTTTCTTAATTATTCATATTTTTCATTTGTTTTGTTTCAGGTTGCATTTCTCTGTTGATTCACAAAATTATCAAGATCATTTACAATATGGTAAGTTTTTGAACATACGAGTATCTTAAGTTTTCATAATCTGCGTAAATTGCATATATTTAGAAAATATAGTATGCTTGCTAGATATTCGAAGTAGTTGTTTTTACAATAATAATAGGTTTAGTACATAAAAGTATACTCCTGGTTTTAGAAGAATAAATGTTTATACAAGAACAAGCAATTTTGTGATTTTTAATTACTTAATTCATACTAACGTAATTTCTTAAAATCTGCAGAATAAGTATTTTAACATTAAATCAGTCTTGACTATTAATATTAAACAATATTCGTCTAAAGGTATATAATAGTTATCTAATACTTATAAGTATTAGAGAAGGTATTTATAAATAAAACAATTTATTGTTATCGGAACACTATTTATGGTCGTTATTAAGTATATTGATTACTAGCATTACAAGGTAATACACATTGTGTTCCTGCTTTTGTTAGAACTTGCTTTGAAGAAAACTAATTTTTGGCGTCTATAACATTAATTAGTTACGGGGCGGTGGTCGATTAATGAAATCTGACCCCTATAACACGTTGATGTTATAAAACATTTGTGTATCTACAATCTGCTGAATATGTAAGGAATAAAAGCATCGGAAAATATTGATCTGTTATTTTCGTATTACGATACTATCGAAAACGAATTATGCAGGCGCGAAGACAGACAGAAATTGTAATTCTCAAACGCGCTATCAATCACCCAGTCAAAATGTTATTATTAAAAACTCTTAAGAATATCAAACACCTGCAAATAGCCAAATGAAGATAATAAATTCTCGTTCAACCTAAGGAATCATTATAACGACTCGAAAAAAGCAAAACCATGTAAAGTAGGTTCTGTGGTGTAGTATAAGTCTTCAGTTTTTTTTTAAATTCCATTTTGTCACCTTGATTAACTTCAAAACGTCTTTGGGATTCTTCACAATTTACAAAACCGGTAAATGTGAAATGACTTTTATTTGTAATCATGAAGAGTTTTTTTTTTACATTATCTATGTAACCTATTAAAATAATTCCACAGCAAATCGCACACAAAAAATGTTTGCTGTTTACTTTAAACGAGTTTTATGAGAACGAGCAAGCAGTTCATTCCCGCTCGCATGCACTTACCAACATGATATATATGAACTTGTGTGGTTAAAAAGAGTATTTATGTTACCGAAATGCAATGGATGTAAAAATACCCACTGTGGATATCTGATCGAAGCCTAAATTGAGATCAGTTTTTGAGTTACACCATCGAACTTGGTGATTGTCGACATACAGCGGTGCATCTTTACATTCACTAATATCGGACATACACAGTAACCGGCAAACAATAATTTAGTAATTCGATAATTGCTCATCTTTTATTTAAAATTTGTCTATTCATTGAGTAGAACTCAAGCCATATTGTTTCGTTCCTATATGAAGGTGTCTGAATATGGTGACCCTACATTTTGTGACCGGCTTGGATCAATTTCCATCAAACATAGCTTAGAAACTCCCAACTTATTCACATTCCAAATATAAACAAAATCAGTTCATTCGTTTGGGCTACGATACCACATAGACATGTAAAACTTATAAGCCCCGTTGTTTTTGGGTCGGATCATAAAAATTCGCTTGTCTGAGATTGCACTTAGCTCTCGTTCGATAGGCTAGCAACATAGTAGCGCAACAAGTGGCGCGTCAGCAGCAGACGGCAAATACACGACGTCGGCGACAGCTGCCCGGACGTCCGCCCGCCCGCGCTTCCTCACACAATCAAATACTACTCCAGTACAGAAGATGTGAAGTAATAGCCTATATGATGCATTCAGCCAGGTGTAGCTGCGCTGTAGTTCTAAGAGGATCGAACATTTAAAATTTCTTTGGCGTGCGGTGTCTGAGTTAGAAGAAAATTATTATTTTTTAAATTATCTAAATGTCACGATGTCGCAATACAAACTGTATTGATTTGGCAATAAAGCTCGATTAAGCATAGTAAAAAACGAAGAAGGTACTTTTCAGTGAAAATCTACTTAATTAAGCCTAAATTGTAAACCTAATGGTTATCTGTAAAACCACTTTGTGTAAGGTATAACATTTCTGTATACACATTTCACAAAACTACAATATGTTAAAACCTTGTCACGTCTTTCGAAAGTTTTTCACGAAAGTTTCTGTTATTTGGATACAACACCGAATAAAATAAATAAAACAAACATTGGACATTTCTTCTATGGTAAGCAGCTTAAGCACATGTGTTACAGAAATTAGAAACCACGACGGCACCACAACACCCAGACCAGAGACAATACAGAAGAGTTCGTTTCCCATATTGACCCGACCGGGGATCGAACCCGGGACCTCAGAGATGGCGCAATGCCAATGTGCGACAATATTAAAATCTGTAATTGCAAAATTTTTGACTGTGGTTATATTATATTGTGTTCCTACTGCAACGGTAGCCTTGCGCTTTCGTTATTGCGAGGGCCATTGATGGCATCACATGTGAATCACGTTCACATGTGATGCCTTTACAACTAATTAAATACGTAAAGCTGAGTAGGTTTGTATAGAATTGCCATTGCTGTTAAATGAAAGAAAGGCTGTCCGTCTGTCTGTGGAATCGTAGTTTACGAACGGATCTTCCGATTTCGATTTTGATTTTTGTTGTTTGAAAGGTGTATTCGTTGATGGAAATTTGTCCAAGATGGCCGCCGCCACAAAATGTTATTTTGACGTAACGTCCTTAATATGGGTATTAAATAAAAGTGCTTGTTGTATGATCCATTATGACAAATTTTTAATCTAAAATGTGCTAAATTGAACGGGGCTTTTAAATATTTTATATTTTAAATAAAATTGTATTATCTTAACACATACCAGTACCTTCTTATGTTCTGCTAAAACATGGATGGCACACACTTATTCGATCCTTTTTTATTTTAAACTTTGTTGTCATAAATAGTAGTACAGCCAGCATCATAAGATCGTATATACCTCAGTACCTTGTCGTACCAAATCTCCGTGTAACTAAGCAAGTCAGATAGACAGTGACTTAATGTGACAAGGTACAGAGTTGTTCACGAACTAAAGCTACTGACTGTGCTACGCCGGACTTAAGTCCGCCAGCGTTTTCTATACATGTATAAATGTAGACTTTGGTCAATAAAAGGGTAATGTAAAAACGACCAAAATCTGTCGGTCTATAAATGTTTTCATCTATATTCCAAAAATAAAAACATATAAAAGAATAATACTAACACGATTACGTATGTAGCGCTCACGGATCCAAGTCACACATGTAGCCAATCATATGGAAAAAACACCTGTCTTCAGGGTTTACGTGATATCTTCAAAGCGTTCCTTGACAAAAGGGTAGAATGTGATTTATTTCTTATTTAGTAATTTGTAACGTGCGTTCGGGACATGCTTATGAGAAATATAATATGTGTCGTATACTCGTAGCTTAATGTCTATTGTGAGACACACTCGTACACGATCGATTTGTAAATAAGTAGCTATGGATTTTACATCCCTTTAGAGAGGACACAAGTTAATCAATAGTGAAATCGTTGCAATTAGATCCAGTTAGTGATATGCTGTCAGATTGTTTTCCCAGACTAAGACAGCTCTCATCAACCAGGTTGCTAGCTTAATCTTACGAATCATGTTTGCAGTGGGATACAATTACTTGGCACAGCAGTCCAAAGTGAGTTTTGACTTCCGTTAATTGAAAGTCTTCATCAAGGTACTTTTATGCGCTGCCTTCAGGTTATTATCCTACCAACCTTTACCAATATTATAATATGTTTTTAATTTACTATATAAATACTGTATACTATCTAGCTTATCCAGAAATCAATGAGCAAAAATCATTGTGATGGTGGTCAAAGAAACAGTAATAAGAAAAGGTTTTATTATATAGCAATATATTCTAAAGACTAACAAACAAATACTTTAAAAATCAGGTGTAATATTTTTTAAATTTCTGTGAAAAATAAAACACCTATTCTCAAGAATATAACAATTTAAATATATCAAGTTAAATTTATAAACTGAATTGCCACATCGACTTTGGACTTAAAACAGTTCGATACAAGCTTTTATGTCCAATTGTGTTGTGAGACCGTATGTCCTTTTTAAATTTATAATTTTGCTTTTATATAATAATTTCTAGTGACCAGTCCCGTACTGTACAGCATTTTCCTTCTCGACAACTATTGAGAGCGATTATATTTCTCTATGAGCTTGTTGAATGAAATAAAATATGTCCAAATGTTGTGAAGAAAAATGTCGTAATTCAAGCGATTTATAGCGGTCTGTTGACCGCCAAAAGGCTCCGGTTAAATATTACGTGAACTATTTGTCACCGCCAACTCCAGGAATAAATGAAAAAGTTTTGTCAGGACTCCAGCCAAGTATGTCCTCCACATTTGTATCGTAATTATTCAGGTACAACTGGTTGTATATTTTAAGAAATTCTCGTCTCGTCATTTATGTTGTAACCTTTCTAGGACAGTGGTTGATTAAAGTTTCCACGGTCTGTTTCAACCCTTGAGAATGAATTCAGTTTTATGCGAAAATTTCTTTTCTTATGCAACGGCAGATTTAGATTATTGGAAGCCAAATATTTACGTGTATTTAATCTCCGTTGCATAAATTTCACGAAGTCTTGAGTTCTCAGTGCACGCGACATCTTTTTATGACAGAGATCAAGTACACAAAGCCGTCCAAAGTGGGGGTTGGGGTTGAGGCTACCTACGCTTTCCGTAGCTTTGTGCTTAATTCTTCACTATTCACAGTTGAAGCAGAAGTTCACGGCCGCCGTAGATCATATGATTTTATTTACTGACTGTCCCTGCGAACTTTTTTCAATATATCTATCCTGTCAATACCAAATTAAAAAAAAAAGATACTTATAATTTAGTGCAGTCATTCAGAAGTTATGCACTTGCATTTACCTACTTAAGTAAGCTGAAAAGGTAGAACTATCGGAAGTTTTCAGGCGATTATTTTGTATTATCTTTTTGTCTCTCTAAACACTGGATATTGGCGGAATCACTGCGTTGTTTCTAAACGCGGGATAGAGACCATTAAAAAAATATCAATTTATGTTAGAATTATTAGAGTTTATGCTGATGTATAAAACTTATTTTCGGAAACGAGTGAATAACGAAGAAGACCTCCGTAGCCTCTCGGCTGACCTCTCGGTGAGCGGGCCTGACTTTGGCGAGCGCCATCTCTGAGGTTCCGGGTTCGATCCCCGGTCGGGTCAATATGGGAAACGAACTTTTCCATATTGTCTCGGGTCTGGGTGTTGTGGTACCGTCGTTGTTTCTGATTCCTGTAACACAAGTGCTTAAGCTACTTATCACAGAATCAGAGCAATGTATGTGGTGTTGTCCAATATTTATTATTATTATTATTAATATCAAAACAAAACAACATGCTTTTTTTCGTATTTCTAACCATTGTTTTCATAAAATATTACCAATTAGGCTATTCTCACACGGATCGTAACCGTAGTCGTATCGTAAGCATATTATTACGATGGAGTGCATACAAGACCCGCAGTGCTCTACCAACTAATCTCTTACGATTCGAGGCAACACTGTTTCGTGTGCGATCTTGCTTGAACATGGACACGTTTTCGTCTCGTCGTAAGCACGTATTTCAATACACTTACGCTACAACGCCCTGTGATCTAATCTTTATTTTCATGTATTTCTTAAGGCCCAATACGAAGAGAATTAGCGAAACTTCATGTATTTCTGTTCACTACAACGATGACCTCAAGTAATTCTAAGCATTAAATCACTTTTTGTACGTTTATTCAGATATTTTACAAGGTCGCCGCCTTCTTGAAATTTTAAAATAAATGAATATATAAAAATTATACCGTTTTTAAAAAATGTTAAAAAATGATTTCTTCAAATTATTTTTCTTCCAAAACTCTGTAAATATATACTTAGAAAAAAATATTTTTACTAAAAAATGTTAGGATTGTGATTCCAAAGGTCGCCGCCTTCTTCATTTTTTATATAATCTATTAGTTATTAAAATAATTCATTTTAAACACAAACGCCTGATTAAATTGCACTGAATTGCATAATTCTTAAATATGAAAGTTTGCCGTTCAGGTGCTTCGATGTGTAGTGTTGACAGGTGACGGCAGTTAGTTGTCTGTTTTGAAAATAGTAAATAAATTGGTTTACACGCGTAGTCTTTACTATAACGGTGAAATAATGTTAGGAAAAGAAATAAATATTGCCTAAGGGCTAAAATAAAAAGAGTTTATTACAACAACGCAGCTCGAATTGCGAAAATTCCATTTTGAGATTATATTTTTTGTAAAATACTTTTTTGTTGGGAGGCTGCTTAGGCTGCATTTTTAGGGTTCCGTAGTCGACTAGGAACCCTTATAGTTTCGCCATGTCTGTCTATCTGTCTGTCCGTCCGAGGATAATCTCAGAAACCGTTTGCACTAGAAAGATGAAATTTGGTACAAATATGTATATTAATCACGTCAACAAAGTGCAAAAATAAAAAAAATATAAAAATTTTTTTAGGGTACCCGCTCTGCCGGTGATGTTGTGGTGGTTCTTAAAAATTTTCCCACAGCATTACCATTAAGGCGATGAGGTACCCCGGGGGGTTTTAGTGGGTAGGCCTGTCCTTTTTAGGGCAGGAGAGTCCCACACACGCCGTCACCTCCCTCGGGTGACGGTACGGTGCGCCAAGCATTTCCCCCCGCACAAAAAAAAGGGTACCCCTCTACACGTAAATTGGGGTGTGATTTTTTTTTATTTCAATCCCAACATGTGATGTATCGTTGGATAGGTATTTAAAAATTAACAGGGGTTTACTAAGATCATTTTTTTATATTTTTTATATTTTGGGAAATAATCGCTGCAAAAGAAAATAAAATTGTGTCCCCCCCCCCCTCTAACTTTTGAACCATAAGTCAAAAAGTATGAAAAAAATCTGGAATATAGAACTGCATAAAGGCTTTCTAGGAAAATTATTTTGAACATCAGGTTCAAGATAGGGTTTAATCGTTTTTGAAATTTTTGAAAAAATATTTTTTTAACTAAAGTTGTAATTTAAGGATACTTAAGTATTGTGATGCTTTAAAAACTACGGAACCCTACACTGAGCGTGGACCGACACACTTTTGGCCGGTTTTACTTATTTACAATAGCCAAACTGATCATTTATACGTTTCTAGGCAAGTGAGAAACTCAAAAATGCAAATCGTCGACGCGCGTGCAATACCGCGTATGTAGCATTTGCCATAAAGATTAAATTTGTCTGTTATTTCATATTATTTCAATCCAAATTAGAACTTACGGGTAAATGTCATTACACGGTATTGCACGCGAGTCGACGAAATTCACATATCGGAAAATAATGAACAGAGGAAGTGCAAACAAAGAGACGGCAAATAATGTCATATATTGTCATAGGGGTATGATTGACTGCTTGGAATTGTCTAGTAAGAATTAACACACTCAGGACCTAACCCCCACTATGGAGAAAACAGAATGAAGTTTTTAATTTTTTATTTTTGCCATTTTTACAACGACATTTTGTAAGACTCACAAGAACAATAATTTCAAAGTACGTAAAGTTATTTTTCGTACGTAAGAGCTCTTGCCCAAAAATTTTTTTATCGTTTTTTTCGTTTTAATGGCCTATGATACGCCTACACATTTTTTTTTGTAAATTTTGGACTTAAAATAAGACTTTTATAGCACAAAATTCGTTTATTGTAGGTAAATTAAATACCTTCATATCACATGAATAACAAAACACGCGTCTATTGAACATAGCTGGGCACCGTTAATCAAATAGTTAACTTCGTTAATCGTTAATCCGTTAATAAAAAAGTTAGCTTCGTTAATCGTTAAAACGTTACATTTCTGAAGAATTAACGCAAGTTAACGTTAATCGTTAATCCGTTAAAATATAATCCAAATAGATGAATGAATGGTTATCGATTCTCACCAGGACCTGGAATCCGATTCCATGTCTTTGATTATCCGAGTCCATGGGGTTTGATCACTACACTGCTCAGTACATTTTTTCAATTTACCTAATAGGTACTAGCTGTTACGACTACGTTCGCGTGGACTACAGGGTTTTCCATATATATGTCTCAGTCATCTGGTTGAAACAGCTATTTGATTGAATCACTAGCGTGTTTATTAAATGACGACATTTAATTGAATGACTAGGCCGAACGTTGAATGAATAAGACTCACTGAACGTCCAACAAGTTAGCGGATTGTAACATAGCCCTTTGAACATAGCGTACGTAATCAGTCAGGTGATTGTAATTTAGTTTATTTTTTTTACTGCGGCGTTAGTGCTCATCAAAACAAAGATGGCGTCAAACAGCTGGTACAGATATAATCGAATAGCACTGTGTTGATAATTTTTAGAGTGAAATTGAGATATAAAGTGATTTATTCGTAAAAAAATATTTTTTTAGCCTAATTGTCTTAAGACTTAAAATTGTTAAAACATTAAAAATCTTATTAGGGTGTGTTATGTCATGTCTTCATTTTTTTTTTATCTAAATTTAGTTATCTTTTAAGTGGCGAACTTATGGTCACCTTAATCAAACATTAAAAAGTCAGCTATGTCCCATTCAACGACTATGCTAAATGACGTTCAGTCAAGAAGTTGAACGTTATATTAAACAATTTGACGAGTTGTCCTTTAGTCATTCAATTAAACGTCGTGATTCAATGAACGCGCTAGTGATCCAATCAAATAGCTGATTAAACCAGATGACTGCGACATATATATATCTATTTTCATGTTCGCTGTTAGCCCTCCCCGTCTCCCCTAATATTCAAAACCAAAGTAGTCCATATTTAAGCCAAGTTTTGAGCTATGTTTTGAATGTTGAGTTTTGTGCCAAATTTCATATCCCTAATTTAAAAAGTAATTATTTTTCCATATTAACTTTTACGGGCGGTATTACCTCTTTCCCCCTCATTTTCAAAACAAAAAGTAGCCTATATCCGTTCTAGAGGTTCAACGGTTACCTACCCATACCAAAAATCATCAAAATCTGTTCAGTGGTTTAGGCGTCAAAGCCGGACAGACAAACAGACAGACTGAGTTACTTTCTCATTTATAATATTAGTCTAGATTTTAACTTGGTAAGTATAGTGATTTTTAATTAAAGTATTTGTTGTTTATCTCACAAACATTCTGCATTAATATAATAAAACTTTGAAAATGCATTACTTCCTATTTCATCTCTTTTTCTTTACTTTAAATGTTATTACATACTTTTTCCTTCTTTTCCATACACTTTTCCATAAATCTACAATTAATTAGAACATTTTATGGTTCTTTTATAGTTTAGGCAGCGAAATAAGTAACTTTTCTGGTTGATTTTTTCCACCTTGTCTCCGAAAAACCCAAATACTTTATGAAACCAAATTTTTTCCGGAATAAAATTTAGCCTATACTACTCTTGAATAATGTCGCTTTTGAATGGTGAAAGAATTTTTAAAAACGGTCTAGTAATTTTTGAGCCTATTCATTACAAACAAACAAAGTTTTAATCGTTATAATATTAGTCTAGATTATCCACACGCAAATGATCACTGTCAGTAATTTATGGAGCGTTCGAGTATTACGTAACGTAATTTGGGGGGGGGGGGGGGGGGACGACGACTATGTAAAACGTTACGAAGCGGTCCAAAAAAAACTTAAGCCAAACCGTACGGTTTCCGGAGAACCCTTCCCGATCCGACATGTTGAAATCAAATTAACAAAATGAATCTATTCGCAGCTTTCTCACTCGCACTCGCTGCCATGCAGTGAATAGTAGGCATTGGATGAACGATTAACGGACTTCCTGATTATTAACGGAAGTTAATGAGTCCGTTAACGGTTTTTAAAGTTAACTTAAAAGTTAATCCGTTACTCAAAATGTTAACTTCGTTAATTAACGATTAACGGATTAACGAGTTAATGCCCAGCTATGTCTACAGATTAGTAAAAGATAATAATTCTATATTAGGATAGCTGTATTAAATTTTTTGCGGTCTGCAATGAAGCATAAGTAATAAAAGTAGCTTCCATTTTTACACGAATAATCGTGTCTTTTTTTTTAAAGGAGTTATTACCCAGAGGAAAGGTTAGACACAAGCGGCAGATTGATTTAACACGTTTATTTTGGTGTACTCAAAGAAACAAATATATTCAATAGTATAGCTGGGCATTAACTCGTTAATCCGTTAATCGTTAATTAACGAAGTTAACATTTTGAGTAACGAATTAACTTTTAAGTTAACTTTAAAAACCGTTAACGGACTCATTAACTTCCGTTAATAATCAGGAAGTCCGTTAATCGTTCATCCAATGCCTACTATTCACAGCATGGCAGCGAGTGCGAGTGAGAAAGCTGCGAATAGATTCATTTTGTTAATTTGATTTCAACATGTCGGATCGGGAAGGGTTCTCCGGAAACCGTACGGTTTGGCTTAAGTTTTTATTGGACCGCTTCGTAACGTTTTACATAGTCGTCGTCCCCCCGTCCCCCCCAAATTACGTTACGTAATACTCGAACGCTCCATAAATTACTGACAGTGATCATTTGCGTGTGGATAATCTAGACTAATATTATAACGATTAAAACTTTGTTTGTTTGTAATGAATAGGCTCAAAAATTACTAGACCGTTTTTAAAAATTCTTTCACCATTCAAAAGCGACATTATTCAAGAGTAGTATAGGCTAAATTTTATTCCGGAAAAAATTTGGTTTCATAAAGTATTTGGGTTTTTCGGAGACAAGGTGGAAAAAATCAACCAGAAAAGTTACTTATTTCGCTGCCTAAACTATAAAAGAACCATAAAATGTTCTAATTAATTGTAGATTTATGGAAAAGTGTATGGAAAAGAAGGAAAAAGTATGTAATAACATTTAAAGTAAAGAAAAAGAGATGAAATAGGAAGTAATGCATTTTCAAAGTTTTATTATATTAATGCAGAATGTTTGTGAGATAAACAACAAATCCTTTAATTAAAAATCACTATACTTACCAAGTTAAAATCTAGACTAATATTATAAATGAGAAAGTAACTCAGTCTGTCTGTTTGTCTGTCCGGCTTTGACGCCTAAACCACTGAACAGATTTTGATGATTTTTGGTATGGGTAGGTAACCGTTGAACCTCTAGAACGGATATAGGCTACTTTTTGTTTTGAAAATGAGGGGGAAAGAGGTAATACCGCCCGTAAAAGTTAATATGGAAAAATAATTACTTTTTAAATTAGGGATATGAAATTTGGCACAATACTCAACATTCAAAACATAGCTCAAAACTTGGCTTAAATATGGACTACTTTGGTTTTGAATATTAGGGGAGACGGGGAGGGCTAACAGCGAACATGAAAATAGATATACATATATATGTCGCAGTCATCTGGTTTAATCAGCTATTTGATTGGATCACTAGCGCGTTCATTGAATCACGACGTTTAATTGAATGACTAAAGGACAACTCGTCAAATTGTTTAATATAACGTTCAACTTCTTGACTGAACGTCATTTAGCATAGTCGTTGAATGGGACATAGCTGACTTTTTAATATTTGATTAAGGTGACCATAAGTTCGCCACTTAAAAGATAACTAAATTTAGATAAAAAAAAATGAAGACATGACATAACACACCCTAATAAGATTTTTAATGTTTTAACAATTTTAAGTCTTAAGACAATTAGGCTAAAAAAATATTTTTTTACGAATAAGTCACTTTATATCTCAATTTCACTCTAAAAATTATCAACAAGTGCTATTCGATTATATCTGTACCAGCTGTTTGACGCCATCTTTGTTTTGATGAGCACTAACGCCGCAGTGGAAAAAAAATAAACTAAATTACAATCACCTGACTGATTACGTCCGCTATGTTCAAAGGGCTATGTTACAATCCGCTAACTTGTTGGACGTTCAGTGAGTCTTATTCATTCAACGTTCGGCCTAGTCATTCAATTAAATGTCGTCATTTAATAAACACGCTAGTGATTCAATCAAATAGCTGTTTCAACCAGATGACTGCGACATATATATGGAAAACCCTGTAGTCCACGCGAACGTAGTCGTAACAGCTAGTACCTATTAGGTAAATTGAAAAAATGTACTGAGCAGTGCAGTGATCAAACCCCATGGACTCGGATAATCAAAGACATGGAATCGGATTCCAGGTCCTGGTGAGAATCGATAACCATTCATTCATCTATTTGGATTATATTTTAACGGATTAACGATTAACGTTAACTTGCGTTAATTCTTCAGAAATGTAACGGATTAACGATTAACGAAGTTAACTATTTGATTAACGGTGCCCAGCTATGTCTGTAGAATAACCGTGCACCGTTTTACTACACTTGTTTATGCTTCATTTATGACACGAATAAACGTGCAGTGATACATTTCTGTTAACAAGTCACAAATTTTTCACTAGAATAATAAAATTATATGTTTTTTCTTGAATACTGAGAAAATCGATAGATTTATTTTCTTAAAAAATATATGAGCTGAAATATGTTTAACCTTTAATATAATTTATACATTAAATATATCTATTCATTACGTCATTAAAGTAATGTGATTTCAAACGTTTTTATGGTTTCCTGAAAAGTTGTAGTTTTTCGTTTGCACGTTTATTCGTTGGAGCCATCGATATGTTTGTATGTATGTAACGAATAAAGTACAAAATTTATAATCTATTGGTACTTACTAATATTACAAAGTAGTAAGATTTAATAAATTAATACGTACGCAATGCTGTCTCTATTGTATTATTACTACATGGCATTCGCTCGTACTAGCACCGCACACTCGTGCTGCGCTAGCACGAGCTAATGCCAAATGCGTTCAATAGATGGCGCGCGGTTCGCCGCGAAACGGGTAATGTCAATTGCTTCGTATTGGGCCTTAACTTTGAATTTTAAATCTAGGTATTTGTATTCGATAAATATATTCAAATTGCTTAATGTTTAAACCAAAAAACAAATAGCGTTGATTGGCCATCGGCATTCCATCCATCATCGCGGGTATTATGGAAATAAAACGCTTCAGTAAGACGGTCCGTGGTTTTAAACAGCGTGATCGATGAGCTTTTTCAACAATGTTCGATGAATGTCGAGAATGTAAAATATTGAAAACTTGCGATATAATATTCATTCGTTACTACATTCATGTATGAACAGTTGGCTGGGTGGATGTTTTTACATATTCACGCTAAACTTAGATTGGCGTGACCATCCTTCTAGTCCTACTAATATTATAAATGTGATAATTTGTGAGTTTGGATGTTTGTTACTCTTTCACGCAAAAACTCTTAAACGGATTTGGATAAAATTTGGTAGGGGTGACACACTAGATTAACATAATAAAGGATACTTTTTATCCGAAGTCACTGGCAACACCTAGTGTATATGTAGTAGGGAAATGTGGAAATAAGGGATTTCTATAAATACCTAGGGATATCACGAAATCGCGGTATTCAGAATATTCTTGTTTATTACGACTTCTTTCCAAAAGTATCTAGTGATATAAAAAAATACAAATATATCGTTAGCGATTTAAAGTTTTACTAAACTAAATCGACCTAAATTAAAATAGCATTTCTTATTTTGTCTTTGTCATTAGTTCGACAATTTTAAAAACATTTAAAAAATCATGTAATTTATTTAAATTAGCATGCTTTGGTGGAAGCTTGCATTCTTTGAAAATCAATTAAAAGCGTTTCCCAATTCGAGCATAAAATCGTTTGAACAGGGCAGTCAACATTCCATTACGCAACTATGGATATTGAAGAGCATCTTCAATCATTATCGTTCAGGCAGGTGCAAGTTCACGGATAGTTGCAGCTGTAATATGCATTCACCAAGTTGTACAGACTTCAGTGTTAGAGATAGCGTGTTGATCGAACGACCTCATTTTAAGGTTATGTGAAATACATCATAACTACCTCTTTCACATAATACTACCGCTTTCGTTCAGATCATTTTTGATTGAAAAGTTAAAAGTTTTCCAATATGTCAATGGAAAAAATAAAATAAAAACTTTTCATATGTGTCGGCCATTAGGTAGCTTCATGCTTAGCTGTGATCTACTTCTGTCAGTCAATTTATCTGTTTAGTAAAAGTATTGCCTTCTTTCCACTTTTTACGAGTCACTAATTCATAATTGAAAAAAAATTTTTCCTGTTATTAATTTAAAATTAATACCATAGTTAGCATCAAAACTTCCCAAAATATGGCATGTATAAAATTACACTTTTAGTCTTACTCCAAAACTCTTCATAGAAACTAGTACGAAAAACAGGAGTGATGTTTTTGCAACTTTATGAATGCCACGTGATTATTAATATTGCATTTTTGAAAATAGTATTAAACAATAGCTGCGTAGTAAGTCATCGATTTGTAAATGTTTTTGTCTTAATCGATATAAACTGAACTCTCCTAACCAACTTTGTAGGCTTATTTTCAATCAAAATTTGCAATTCAGGTTTTAACTCCACAAACAGTTTTTATTTCGATTTGTTTATTATGTAAACATCAAACGCAAAATCATAAGCCAGATTATAAACCAGTTGAACAACGGGTTACAAGAAAAAAACGGATACGAGTATTTTATGCAATTAGGGATCAAACGTATAATCTGCATAGAATGGGGAATGGTTACCCTATTTCATCGAAATCTTATTAGATCAAAGACCGTATTATCTTGTCTCGAAAATTAGTTTCGATAGCTCGAATCGTTAGCGCCTCGCGATGGCGTGAGACGGAACCATAGCCCTAGCCCACATCCACACGACTGGTACTTTATTGTTACTTCTTCGCATTGCTTTTTACGATATTGTTTTTGGAGATGGCAAAGCTCAGCAGTTACCGTAACCTTAGCAGACACCAATCAGGTTGGTTAAGCGGGAGATGAGCTTGTATTAGAACGATAGATAATCTGTTAAGTTTGTCGATTTTATGATTCTTTAGTTAACACTAAGAGAGAAGAGAAAGAAAGAGTAATTATTTTAGTGGTCTGCAAAGTCCGTATCTATCTATGCACGTAATTAAACCGAAGGGCTTAAATTAAGCACCTGGTTTTGATGAATGGGGTGTCAATCGATTCGGTAAATTGATGTGTGTTACATGGGCTACGTATTAAACTAGGTATATTAATAAATATGAGACGAAAATTCAGCAGTATCTGGCCTAATTTAATATTTTGTGCCAAATAGATAGAATAATAATGCTATCTCACTGATGCCTACGCAATGCTATCCGAGGAAATTTCCTGTTTTTAATAATAAAAATATCCTCACAAAGGAGGTTAACGTTTTATTTGTGGCAAACATTAATTGATTGAGGCAGAAGTTGAATTTCCAGGACGTCTGAGAGCAAATGTAAATGGAATTATTAAATTCAACAGCGACGTTCAGACAATTATTTTCAAAATGCCCAGTGGAAGAACAAATAAAACAGATATAAATGGCTCACCAAAGTGCCTTGCCTAAAGTGTTTAACGACTGAAGAGGGCAGGTGGACAGCCTATAAACAATGAAAGTTTGCGGAGTGAAGTACAAGCCTTTGCAAACATTGACACGGATCGTTGAAATCATTAGGAAAGTCGCATAGAGTAGTGGAGGAAAAGGAATGCCCAGACAAATGGACTTGTGGGCGATTTTTATATCGAAAATACCCTTTAAAAGCCACATCCCACGCGGAATTTTGACGGTTGGCGAGACGTATTTGTATTAAGCCTTGTATTATTTTAAGTAATGGTGCGATACATTTTTGCCCCAAGCCGTTTCCATTGTATGATAACAGTTTAGCTACCTCACTTCTGACAAGGTATTCTCCTTGCAAAACTTAACAAGTTAAACAAAACAGTATTTGCAGTGGCAAGTTATTGCAGTAAGAACTTGCTAGTTTGAATCTGAGTTGTGGAATAGTAGTCGTGGGTATGAGGCTGTGGGAGGTTTATGTCTGCAGTAAGCTTGGGTAGGTATCTTCAAGGGTGTATCAAGAAACAACAATAAAAATCAAAAACCACAGAATGCCAAACCCACCTTCCAATTCCGGGCGGAAACTTAACTTGTCTACTTTTGATATATTCGTGAGGAACATCAAATACCTCTGCATCGGATTACAACGACAAAAGTTTAAATGCATGCATGTATGCATGTTTGTTATACTTTCACGCAGCAACTAGCGAGTTGATTTCGATTACATTCGGCAAGTAAAGTTCACCTTTGAAGTTTAACGATGAGATTTAGAAATTTAGTTAATTACTTTTCAATGCATACCATGTGCGATTAATAAAAGTAAAAATCCAACTTATAATATAGAAATACCTAGTTAATTATATCGCTCTGGTAATTGATGAACAATTGCGTTGATAATAGAAATAAAATTCCATCGCGCTCTCTCTACAACAATACTTTATTAAATTAGTTGAGCATTGTTAATTTTAAGAACTTAGTCTCAATATCTTCACTTCGTCGTGGGAATAAATTAGCATTAGGTATACTAATTAATTCATTAGCACCCTCGTGTTTTAAGGCAAGCTTTTCGTAGTACATTAAAACAAAGACATTAATCTAATATATATCTAATCCCTACTATTCAGCAATAAAGATATATAATAATCTTCCGACAGAACTGCGCCTAGAATCCGATATAAATACTTTTCTTAAAAAGCTTAGAGTAGTTTTAATTAAAAAATGTTATTATAATTTAAGTGAATATTTAGACGATAAGTTTAAGTAATGTATCTAATCTTAATAGTTATTATTTTAATTAAATATTACGATTACTACTGTTAAATTGTTGTGCCTAAATAGGTAACATGATGTAATATTTACTGAAAATTCCATCCTTTGCCACATTCATGATATGCAATAAAGAATTTGAATTTGAATTAAGTAACAACTGTAAAACGTCTTATTCCCAATATACTGAAAAAAAGGTCACCCTTAATTGAACTTTTTTAAATTTACCCACTTATTTTTTTACACTTATTTGGATACATTATTGTACACGTAATATCATTCTTTATCCGAGGAATTGAAAGAGTTTGTTTAATTTTATTAGGTTTTTTTTGCTGTTGATTTAACGGACAACGTTGTTTGGCGGAAAATACATTATTGAAAATCTACTAATTGTTTTATGCAATCTTTACAATTACTATCGTAGATATGTTTAAGTATCAAGTAAAGGATCTGAACATCCACGGAAATCGCGAACGGCTTCCCTTTGAGACAGATTTGGTTCCAATTCCGTTTGTAAATTAAGTGCTGTGTACGTCACCTGTGTGCGAGCAATCGTCGTATTCAAAAGGTTTCCCAATAAAACGTCGACGTTGCAAGCAGTATCGACTATTCGATCGCTTTGTAACGATTAATTCCGCCACGAGAACCGGGAATCGGTCTCTTAATCTTAGCTCATTTACTACAGGTAACTAAATACTTAATGTAACCGCACCTACCCTTGACGGAAGTTTTGAAAGGACAAAGCGTTTTATGTACCACGACAGGTTATCTGTCCACATTTTTCACGAATTCGATGGATCACATGTATCGGAGCAGTTACGTGTGCAATATTGCAAGTGATTAATCTGTGAGAGAATATAGACGTATCACTCAGGTCAGATTGTATGCTGAAACGAGACGTAAAAATATTTATTATCACTGTTTTTATTTGAATGTGTCTAAATCATGTGTCGTCTTACGACGTATATTTAATTTGGATTTTAGTTCTATATTTTATTAACGGTCTTCTGGTCTAAAACATTATGAAATAACATACATTTTTATTTTTTTCGTAAAAAGATCAGAATTACACATTAAAAGCTGTTGATATTTTCCCCGATAACTCCAGGTTAAGTGACCTATCTCTAATCCTTAGTGCGACGAATATCCGACGTGCACCACAAATCCGACATGCTATTAACTACCAAAAGTGAAATACTGACGTTTCAAAATAAAATCAGAGGATAGATGAAATGTTACATTCACACTACTTCATGAAATACACACACAAATAAGTTGGCTTGATATAATATTTTGAAAGAAATTAAAATTTTCAGCAAAAGTAATGAGTTTCTATCATTCGAGGTTTTTAATTAAGTGAGGCTGTCTTGTTGACCTCTGTTACGACTTTTTTTAAATAATATAGAATTTAAGACTTTCGCGCACCATTTTAAACATTTAAAATAAGCTAACGACTGACTCACTTCATCATGTATAATATCATAGAAAATTTAATAAACTGAATAAGCTATAGTAGTAGGACTATCCACCTACAAAGGTTTCTACTAGTTAATTAACACTTTATCAGCATAGTAAGCAATAGTCAATTATTCAGTTGAAATAGGCATTTAGTCGTAACGAGTAAACGCTTAATTGACAATTTTACATAGACATCTGTAGTTTTAATTAAACACTCTTTGAAGATACATATTTTATTCACTTCAATTGATACTTTATTTTATTTATTAGATCTATTTATTATTTCAAATTACTTTTTATTCTTTAAATGACGTTTTGTTTTTTTTTATTTTGTAAATACCTTCCCCAGTTGACTTCCGTCAATATCAGGAGTAGCTATCATTAGGGACAAGTGTACTCACAAAGAAAAAACATATCTAATAGTTCATCTGGAAGATTCATTAACTCGCAAAGCAATTTAGGTAAATAGAAAGGTTTTGGGCATAAGTAAAGTAAATAGATATCTTCTTCTTTGAATTTTGAATGTTGAACCCAATGGCTAAGTTGACACGTCTCCTCTCCTGCAGATACCTTTTTTAATTAGATTGCCAACAATTTGATTCCACGGCGGAATGTGAACTGAATTATAAAAAGTTTAAACTCGCGAAAAAATGTGAAACCGAATGTACATGAAAAAATGTATATGTTTTTCTAGGAAAAATGATTAAGAGTATTTTTAGATATTTTTAACATTGGCAGCATTGATTCCTTTTTAATTTGCAATTTCGTCTTAGATGCTTTTTTGTGATGTACGGGTATGTGAAGGTATTAACTTAGTTACGAGAAAATTATTTGACCCTTTCTCGACACCCACTATTTAAGGGTACTGCACTTAGTAAGTGGGATCAACAAACATTTTCAATTGTGTTACGGAATGGATAAACGCCTAAATCAAATACCACAACCAAAAGCTCCGCTTCGTAGCACTCACAAAGTTTTCGCAGCGTACTTTTTTAGGGTTTTGTAGTAGCAACGAAAACCTTGTTGTTTTTCTACGACTTTCTGTCCATACACAGCTTAGATCATGGAGTCTTAACACTAAATGATTGTATTAGTCTCGTTCAAGGATAGAATCAAATATTGAATACTATATGTTAAGGTTTTGGGGATTTTCAATAATCCGCAGAATTAAAGTCCCACGTCTTTAACGACGCCAAGTAAATTTGCGATTTCCGAATTTCCTTCCAATCCTCAGGCTTGTGGCATCGGGAATCATTCTTTATTAAAGTTCGTGCCTTCCTAAGTACACTCTTACCACGTACCGCTTAACTTTAGGCGTGCTATGAATCTTTAAAGCCGAGCATCGAAGCGCCATCGATCATGGTTTGCTTTGATTATCGCCGAGCGCGCGGGCATTTTTGTTAGGCCCTCATCAATATTCAACAGACCACATTTGCCTATTCTGATCTTGCTCCGGCAGTCTACACCTGTTTACATGTAATCAGATTTTGTAGACAGTAGTAACTGGTTTAGTATACCCTGATCTACGTTGAATACCTACACAACACGTGTTTAAGACTTACGAGTCCTATACACAATTTACCTACTCGGCTGTCAGACATGAAATAAAATTGGATTTTTTAATGAGGTTTCGCCACGAAATCTGGTGGATATAAATACTTACCTACATATAGTATTTAGTTCGTCATATAAATAATACTGCCTCAACCGATTACGGTCACGGCGGTTTATCTTATTATTTGCAGTGGTATTTTGCGCAATATCAAATGCACTCCCTCTTTCTTTACTCTTTTAAATCTATGGCAGACCGATAAGACTGAAAAGGTATCACCTGCAGGACCGGCCATATATATTTACGACCGCAAAGATTATTTACTTTTTCCGACATTTAGGACTTCGATCTCAAATTATCCTGTTCAAATTGGATACGACTCACAAAAAAAATTGTCTTTCCATGCATCGAACGCAAAACCTCTACCTTACAAGCCTATGTTTCTTTTTTACTAGATCATAGATGCAGTTAATAAGAGCTAATACGGCGTGACGTAAAACTACAAACACATGAGAAAACTTAATTCACAACGCCTACCTGAAGATTGGTACTGAGATTGTAATAATTTTAAGAGAGGTAGGGCATAGCGATTTATCGCTCGAACTGGAGGAGCCCGACTGGTGAAATACCTCCACCTTACAGAAGACCGCAGCCAAATAACAATCACTTCTGTGTTGTTGTGTTCCTGCGTGTGAGTAAGGTTTCCAGAGCTCCTGGGGGGTGCTACATTAGTAGCAGGGGTAGCCTTCAAGGTAGGGGCGACAAGTCCAGTAACAGATGTATTATGCTGTACATGTCGCCCTTAAGCTAGGACCTCATTACCACTTAACATTAGGTGGGATGAGGTCAATCTTGAAGTGCAATATAAAAAAAAAAAGTTTTAATAACTATTACAAATCTAAGCTTGATGTTTTAAATTCACGTGTTACTCGTAATCAAAGTTCACTATCGTATAGCAAAGTCGCAGTTGTCAAACATCGACTAAAAGTCACGCGATCTGCAAATTTCAATTTTGTACATTTGAAGCTTATCGTAGCGATAGCGAAGTTTGACTACTGTCACTTGCAATAAGGGCTTAGTTATTTTAACATAATTCAATGTAGCCTATAGCCTTCCCTTATAAATTGACTATCCAGCACTAAAAACAATCAATTCAAACCAGTAGGTCTTAATATTAGCGCGTTTAAACAAACAAATAACTCTTTAGCTTCGTGTGGACTACATCCTTTCATGGTCGGTTTTACCCCTTTCTCCCCTAATATTCGAAACAAAAAGTAGTCTATATTTTCAAATCCAAGTTTCGAGCTATATTTGTGCCAAATTTCATATCTCTAACTTCAAAAATAAACATTTTTCCATATAAACTTTCAAAGGTGGTATTACCCCCCTCCCCCCCTTATTTTCTAATAAAAAGTAGCCTATGTCCGTTCTTGAGATTCATCGTATATACCAAATTTCATCAAAATCGGTTGAGAGGTTTAAGCAGGAAAGCGTAACAGACAGACAGACAGACAGACAGAGTTACTTTCGCATTTATAATATTAGTAGGGATTAGTAGGGAAGTAGGGATATTATAGATATGTATCGGTGACATTTGTTTTAGACGTAAGTTATGACAATATCGTCTATCAAATTTGGGTTTTTAAGTGATATCCTGGGTGTTGTAGATGTGGTGGGCGGTATGGTGCGCAGCTGTGCTGGCAGGCAGCGCGTGCGCAGCGGCGGCGCCCAACCCCGACTCGCTGGCGCCCCTCGACCTTGTACAGATCGACCCCCCAGCACCTGATGACGTAAGTATCTTCATCAAATAACCTACAATAAGGGAACGGATTCGATTACTATGGTTATATCTTTCTTAATGATTACACTGTGTGTTCAAATTATTGGACGCTTATAAAAGTTATGAGCGAGGGAGCTGAAGTTATAAAAAACTTTGTTTAACATATCTGATTCGATAACAAAAGCGCGCATGCACGAGATGTATTTTTTTATGGACTGATTATGGCAACTAATAGGTAAAATAAAATCTTAAAATAATATTTTTTGGTATCTCTGTGAAAATTAAATTTATTGTTTTACTCACGTGTCATTTGCGATCAAAATGGATGATTTTAGGGCAGTTGCACGTAGTTATACAAAAAAAAGGTTAATTTTCACACTCGACTTTAAAATTGTTCAGTGAAAACATGTACAAAGGTTTCGTTTTCAATACCATGATATACATTGTATTACTACATATTCTTATATTTTCAATATTGAATCAGTCGACGCATATTTCTATACCGTAATTTCATAAACACATTAAGTAGGTTTATGTTGTTTGCCTACTCTTCCCTTATAGGTACATGGTTAATCATTGCTGACATTCGAACTCGTGAATTAGGCCGATGACCGGTGAAGGTCGCTTTAAGCTGTTGCATTCGACAGGAGCGTTTGTTAGCTCACGTTATTCTATCATCGATCCTATGCTACTTATAAATGACATGCCAATAGGGATTATGACTCGCTAAACAAACAATGATTCTTTTTAGTCTGTTATAGTCTGTCAGTTACACAGGTCTACAAGTATAAAATGAGGATTTTTTTTAATACAAATTTTATTGATGGTACATGATATTGAGTATTTTATTCAAAGTAAGCTCCATCGCTTGTGATACATTTTTCTCATCTATCGGGTAATTTGTGAATACCGCGCCCCTGTTAGAATCTTCTTCTTTTGTTCTAAACCATTCATCGAGCTATTCTTCCATATTTGTCTCTTAATAGTGAATACTTGATTTAGGTATAGTGCACAGGACTGACCTATGGTAAGGCGCCAGTAGAGTTTTGCAGGTTAAATTATATTAAAATTTTGCTATAACTACAAAATAGGTACTTTTAGAATTTTTAGAGCTATTTCAAACCCCTTAACAACAGAAATTTATTGGTAGTTCTAATAAAATGCTATTACAGTAAAGCATTGTCGATACAATGTCAATTAACAATACCAGACCAAATACCAAGTACAGTCTCACAATACGAAATATTATACTTTAATTGACTACAAGGAAATACCTGTTTTATGAGAAAATACCATATCGTAGGTACGCAACTAAGAATCTTTGGAAAGGTTTACTATAACTATACTGCCGTTTATTTTTAGACTTAATCGCCTTTTCTCCAAATTTCACTCCAATTACGTTTTTATTATTGGAAAATACGGAATAGTGGAATATGGTGGCACCAATTTCGTAGTGTAGGCAGTAAAATCATGACAATTTTTGTTCGTATTACATGAACTCTGCCCTATTAGCTCTCACTTCGCAGAGCTGAGTGCTGACAACCACATTCAGAATCCAGGTCATCATTGGACACCAATTCAGTTAATTACACCTTTTCGCACGAGTATTTGCAAACTCATCCAAAATCTTTGGGAAGGGTTGACTCATACTTTATGAAGTTCAAAAGAATTAAATTTGTCTAGACTACTTACTTCATTACGATGACTGAAATTAATTAAACACAATTTATTTTCAAATTTTTGGGAATTTTTTCATATTTCAATATTATCGGGCATTGTCCATGAAAAATGTGTGAAGAACTGGGTAAAAAGTGTATTAAATATTATACACATCATGATTTAAATATAAATAACAGTACTGAGACCTTAGCTAAATGATGGTTGTCGAACTTTGATATAGTTTCGTTTCACTTAGGAAAGTCACGTGATCTTGAAAAATATTTTTAACCTGTTGAAACGATTTCAAAATTCGACATCTGTCAATCGACAAGGCCGGTGTTCTTTTATGGGTAAGCTATTACCAAAATCTGCATATTACCAAAGCCTAGAACAGCACCACATGCGTGTTACCTACTCCTATTTACTCTTTTCTTGAAGCACTACATTCTGTAGTCGTTTAGAAAAAATACTCTCTATAAATTATTCTGTTTAACAAACACCTCTGCTTTCAAACCAACGAAGTACGTTAAAATTGGGAGTAATCGCTATTAAAAAAGTTGTCAAAACAAATTATAAGAAATAACCTATTCAGATACCTCAATTACACTTATTCTGTTTTTATACATATCTGTAGGTATGTGTAACTATACAAATTGTCTTTGAGATTTTATTGAAGAAATACGCCGCAACGTTACAAGGTCGAACACGTTTCTATTCAGAAGCAACAAGTCAAACGTTCAATACTAAAAGAAAACCGTACAGTTGCCGAAATATTATGTAAATAGAGAAACAATAGTCTCACGTTCAAATTTTATGTGTTTTGAACTTTGATATTTGCTTTGATTTACATAAGGAATATTTTTGGGGCCTCGGGCTAGTCGCTCCTTGGGCGTACAGATTGAGATGTTTTTCGGATTGACTTGAAATGTTCTCTCCCGTGGAAAATTGTTAGTTTCCCAAGAGGCTGCGTTACCGACAATATTCCTGTTTGTGTGTTTAGTAGCAGACTCCTTATTGCATCCTTATTACATATTTTCCCAAGGATATGTTTGTACCAACCTTGTGTGAAAGGTTACTTTAATTATTTTCAAATGATTTCATATTCTATAGGAGGGTGTCAGCTACGCGATGCCTTCGATGGGTGGCCGCTACGGTGCCGGCGCGCCCTGGCTCTACCTCTTTGCCGATATGCCACGAGACTCACAGGTACAGCAAATTTTTCTTCAATTATTATTACGGCACATTTTGATAGGTATATCCATTGATAGATATGCCAAAACTCTATTTAATCGACACAGTGCTATCCGAAACCTTTTAAATCAACATCACTTTTAATTAATAGAAACACCTGTCAATACCACTTTGATTCTAAAAACAAGGAAGGGTTCAGATAAATGATAATATGAAAATGTTTAATTAGAAGATAATGTAGACGTTAATTTTCTTTCATGGATTATGACAACCAGACAAAAAAATACACACACTCACTATAACCAAGGGGTAAAACTATTATGTACCTTAATTTAAACTTCTGTACCTACAGATAGTTATACAAGAACTTAGTGGATATTATGCATGAAATTTTTCATGTTGAGCTTCCAGTCGATTTATCAAAGGCTTTCGGAAGCCTTTTAAACCGACATTTATTTATTAGGAATGTAAGTGAATGTAGAAATTTATTATATTCTCAACAAAGGAAAAGTACAAAGCGTGCTATGTTACTCGTGCTTTCTGATAGAAAAAAACATTAAATAATAAATCGTTTTTACGAAACATGTTAGGATTTTATTATATGGGATTCTAGGGAATACGAAGTAAACAAAATTATTTTTTGCAAAGCATTTACCTCTTATTGGCGGAATATATTCAATATTCATCTTTCGACACACTTACTCGCACCAAAAAGGAATGAAAAAAACAGGGGCAATTTACTTATAGACAATTGTCTAACACTTTAAATCTAGTAGTAATACCTACCTAAATAGTTAAACGTAGTATTTTACAAAATACTTTGAATTTTTAGAATGTAAGGTATACTATATACTCTATCTCTATCTCTCTCTATAATCAACTAAGTATAAAAGTTTAATGAAATACCCATACTAAATTTTTAATTCATAGTTGGTGGGACTTATAGCTGTATATTCGGCAACTAAATATTCCTCGCTTGGGTAGGTAACTACATTAACACATATATTTAAGTTTTTTATTTTGGTAAACAATATTTTTGAGTTTTTTTTTAGTTAATATTTTTGTTGTTCCAAAGTTTCTGATAATTATTTATTATGTATAGTAGTTGGTAAGATACAATGAAATACATGATTAGAAGAGTGACTTTATATATTATTAATTCAATTAAAAATATTGTCCTAATACGTTAAATAAAATTGCTGTATTTACTATTTTCCCATATGCCCTAATTATATACTCTTCCTGCGAAGGTCCGAACCTTTGCAGTTATTTAAAAACCAATGAATCTGATTTCTGACCGTCAAAAAATGTTTATCGAAACCCCGCCTAGCCACCGTAGTTTAGACCGCCATGTCATCGAGCCTTAATACTGACGTGTTATTTTACATTTGGCCATTTTACCGAAAAGCCTAATGCGCGTCCCACAATCCCATAACACCGATGGTATGTATATTTCTTTGAACGGCATTTATTGTCAGTGAGTTTGAAATTTATTAAAACGTTCATGAAATAGTGGCCGGATGCTTCACTGTTAAGTAACTGTTTTATCTCTAATGGTAACCTTATAGACTATATATACATAGACTGAAGTTTTCCTAAAGTTTTATTATTTAATTGCTTAAGATTCTGACGTCCTTTTTGTGAAGCGCTCTCTTTGTAATTAGCGAACAAATTACAATGTCAACTAGAGACGGCCATCTAAGGACCGCGGCTGTTTTTATAACTTTTCCTTAATGTCTAAAGACATCAATTGGTTTGAATACCTGGACTTAATTGAGGTGTTTTTCTTTATCTGTTATTTTATAAAAAGACAATGTTGTTTTATCAAACTGACTTAAACCTAGTACTAATTGATGAAGAAAATTAAAATAACATTCAATTTTGTTTGGTATTAGTTTATAAATGAATTTATGAAGCTTCTAAAACCAGTTAAGTTAGATAGGTACGTGAAGCTTGCTCACCTGATCTCGGGATAAATACAGGGAAAAGATATTCCTAATAAAACAGATGCATTGCTAATTCGAACGCAACAATCTAGAATCTGTATATTTTTTCTCCATTTAATGTTTCATACTACATAAAAGATGTGTACAAAGGTGGCAAGTAGTGACGCAGCGATGCGCCCGCGCCGCTCTGGCTTCTCCGTGAACCCCGCGGCCGACACCCTCCGCCACGGGTACTTACGCAAGTTCCAGGACCAAGTTATTAAGGATAACAGAAACTTTTTCAATACGCTCGGAAAGAGAGGTGAGTGCCGATGGAAACCAAACAACAGACAAACGACGATCAACATTCGAATAAAAAAAACAAAGAACAAAATAAAAATAATATTGCGACGTAAGTTTAAAAAGTACCTATGTAGTTTATCTGAGTGTAGTCGAGACGTCCTTATAGCTACTTAGATGGTTTCCGTTCGTAGGTTTTGCTATTGTAGTTAGTTGAAAAGAAATAGATACTTTTGTAGTAAAGTCGCTGTTTTACAATCCTAGTTTATGCATGAAGGTAGTGTTCACAAGTTGAATTATATTTTTGTGTTTTAAATGAAAACTTTCTTCTACATTTATAGATCGTGTGCAGTTACTACGACTGGTGAACTGAAGAGACACGCAAAGCTGCTTCCAAATCCATCGCCAATCGAATTATCGATTTAAGAGTAAACGCTTTGGAATATTGTACAAATATTGTTATTTATATACAAAATGTTGCATTGTTACAAGCCTAATCACATGAGTCACTGTTTTGACAACCGATTTAAATAAAACATCTTTTGAAATTGTTGTACTCATTTACCCACTTTCTCTTTTTAGTTCTGAATAATTGCGCCTCAATTAAAAATGTTGGTAAGTATATATTAATTTGCGAACCATTAAACTAAAAGCAGAACAATTGAAGAAACAATCAGAATTCGTAGATTGAGGGAGAATTAATACGTAAATCTGTTTAAATTCGAAACACCGCCGGGAGAAGTTTGTCTCTAATAGGCTATTCATGATCATGCCCCACTCCAACAATTCGGCAGTAACTTCGCGGAGCTTCTAACTACTTGTGTTTATGAACTTCGATGGCAGACGGAACTGCGATAAGCTATTAATTTTGGCTTCTATTTTGTATACAATTTTACCGAAAAAAATTTTTAGTAATGCGACGACTGCAATGAAATTGATTTTAGGATATGTAATACCCAATTCGAGTGGTTGCAATAACTAACTGTAAAATCCAATTTGCATTAAACAAGAGGAAACAAAAAAAATAAAAAACAAAAGGAAAAGTTTAAAAGTCGAGTCATCGGTAAAAATAATTAGAAAAGAAATTCCAGAAACATTTCACAACATGCTCAGGCAAGTATGTAGACCTTAAGAAATAGGAAAGACTTAAATAATCCCTAGTTTGTCCCATTTAGCGTGCTGTTGGAATCCAAGCGCTAACGCTCAAGTCCTAGGCTATGGGTAGAGCGTGTGAAATGGTTCCTCTAGGCGCCAGGTTTAAAAGGGATTTAATGTTGATTATTCCGTTTTTTGAGTTAGTTAGTTTTGCTCTACCTTGATCATGGTTTAGAGCGAGTGCCGGATAAGGTCATAGGTAGGTATAACGTTAAGTAGTTGATGGCTAATAAGAGTGTATGTGGCGGGAAGGCCGGCGGGCGGGTGAAGCGGCGCATGCCCTCGCTGTCCATCGACCTGCCCATGTCGGTGCTGCGGCAGAAACTCAGCCTGGAGAAGGAGAGGAAAGTGCAGGCGCTGCGGGCTGCCGCCAACAGGAACTTCCTCAACGACATCGGCAAGAGAGGTTTGTGCAACCATTTTTTCCTAGCTGATTATGATAGTAGCCTAGTGATCTTCGTCGTGCATGGAGCGAAAGGCTCCAGCGTGCGGTTGTTAAACGCTGCGTTATCGCAATGCGATTTACGCACATCATTTCAAATCAGGTCTCACATAAAACATCCGCGCGCTTTAACAGCTTAGCATGGAATGGATGGCACTCACGGCTAATTGTTAATATGAAATTAAAAAAAAATAAACTTTTTATCTTACTTTTCGGTGTCACAGGAAAACTCGTCGCCTATAACTATTTCCAAATACTATTCGTGGAGTGAACCAAGCAAATCATCAGTTCTGTCTCATATTTACATAAAATTCGTTGTCACGTCTGAGTAATTATGTTATTAATAACGATATGCAACGAGATATGAATTACTCTGTCCATTGTGATTTTGGCCAAAGCTCTATGTGATCTTCAACTAATTAATGTAGAAACAGAAAATTGTTGTGCTTGGTTTACTGCTAGAATAAGGTAAAGGCCACTTTGAATGAGCATTAGACGTGAAATAAGAAATTCCTTCCTTATGATGATATTTTTATGATCTTTGAAATTTCTAGTTCGTTCACTACGATTGAGGAATATTTTTTTTTAATAAATGGACTATCCCGCATTTAAATACAACGCAGTGATTCGGCCAATGTCAAGTGTTTACAGAAGGAATCATCTCCGCCACCGGGGTATATCCTTATTAGGGATGATAATATAACTGTCAAATCAATTCAGTAAGCCTACTACCAAAAACAAAACGAACGAAAGAAAGGTTTTATTTTTGAAGAAGAACCGATAATTCGGGAGGGAAAACGTGGTTTTTGATTACCATAAGTAATATTTTATTTTTAAAACGCTTTTCGCATTCGAAGTATGTTTATTACGATTATGAGCATTCAAAATGGCAATCCGTTATCGGTTCCGACATATTTCGTTTAAGATTGTATACCTCCAGATACTTTTGAATACCTGCCATAGCATGACTACTTTTTTAATTGAGTCTGTATGGTACTACTAAATGGAATTTGCTTAATTATCAACACACTTACCTAATATTATAATTAACGTTTATATTTTAGTGATTTTTCGATCACATCATCCCTATTAAGTTTTATGCATGTTCAGACTTTAATTAGATTAGCATAAATGGTGGCTTTTTCATTGGCAACGGATCAAGTATGTAGGACCACGGGGAACCCAAAATATTTAGCGGACTTAAATACCTCGAGTTCAAGAAAAGTAACCTGTAACTTATTGCGAAACAAAATGCAAGTCGTTTTTCAAATGTCAACTCTTGTAAAACCAAGTTGGAGTCAGAGTCTCCCCTGAACCCGAATCCTTGGTTTGCCACCGTTATTGGTACCTAACTATATCCACAGCAAGGTCACTCAGTCCTGCACAATTCACCCATGTGATAAATTTTAACTCTCTTATACTCTCTTTCAATATTTAACGATTCGTAATGTGTCAAAAATGACCGTTTTAGAACCGAGCATTAGAGGTGATCTTTCAAACGTCAGATCAAACTTAACAAGTCGTTAAAGTAGAAGTTGTTGGAATTATGAAAATGTTGTTAAGCAAATTTGTTACAGGACGATTATAATATTTGAAATAAGTCTTGTTCTTTATTCGACTGCTATTTCTAATCTGAATTGAAAATCAGGCCTTAGTAAATCATATAGGTACGCTTAGAATAAAAAAAATCGGTAAAAGCAAAAGTAGCTTATGTTTTGTTTTTTTTTTACCGACTTTTAAAAGGCATCTTGTTTGGAAATGAAGCCAACATGCAAGATTAATATCTAGCTCTAGAACTTAAGAGTAACTATGGCAATTTCTCTTTTAACCGACTAAACCAGTCTTAGAAACAGTCTATTAATATCCATATGTTGTTCTTGTTTCCATGTATTGCAATGACTTAGATTTTGGTATTTTGCATCATTTAGAACGTATAGATTTTGATTGAGTATGATTTAAGTTTACGTTGAAATTGCATGAACTTAACGAAATCTATCAGATTATTATCATATTTTTGGTAAACACGTACCTAGTTAGATTTTCATATGATTAATTGATTAGATGGAATTACTGTTTATATTAGTCTTTATCAGTTAATTTATGTTGGAAGTGCTTGCTGTGTTATCGTAGACTATGACTTGTTTTAGTGAATGATGATTGATGATACTATGAGACCCAATATTAATGATTATTTATGCATTGTGTATCACAAACTCAGACAATTTATCTATATTTTCAGGTTTCCTGTGGGCTCCATCGTTAGAAGCCGGTAGATATTATTAAGTCAGCTCTTTAACGATTCTTACGCTGTGTTTTTTTGGTGCATTTTTGCTGAACTGAGTAATAATATATGAATGTTGGAGTAGTTATATTTACTATTGTGATGGATCTATAATATTTTATATTTATGTTAAAAATTTACTAAGTCATGGACAGATAGATAATTTTGAAATCTAATAGATAGTAAATTAAAGTAGAAAATTACTCTGAAAGTCTTTTAATTGTCATCAATTTGATACCTACCTTATGCAAACAGTATTAAATCAGTACCTATCTATAGATAGTAGTAATGAATCAGAAATTAGTTACTGATTTCTAATTGTATTTGGCTTGAATCAAAATATATAATATGTAGCTATTGAATAATTTTACACATACCCATTTAATTATCAAAATGTAGGTATTGTCAATAGTTAGGGAAAAGTGTTGTAAATGTAGTGTAGCGTTTTGTCCAACTATTTAATACTTCTTATGTATTTTATATTGTTTGAGTTAAAGTTTATATTGCTGAATGTAATTTCTCTTCAAATGTCACTCTTATATAAAATAACTGTTGTATTAGAAAGGTCGTCATAGTTGTTAGAATATTTAGTACTTAGTCTATATTGATAAACTTCTGCAAACATTCCTAATGCAAAATTATGTAGAGACTTTATATGAACTGAACTCTTGTAGTATATTTGATGCGAATTAGAATGTGCAATAAAAGTTGTTTGAACAGCGCGGTGTTTTATTAAAATGGCCTTTGTATCATTCCAGCTGACTGTGTACTGACAAACATAAGAAGAGAGTAGATGACTAAGAATTTCATTAGTTAAAAAATATTTTTGCCTTTATTTAAATAAACAAAAATTCATTTAGATACTTTGCTTTAAAATTTAGTACGACTCTATTTTTTTTCGTTTACCTACTAATATTATACGTTAACTGCTCCACAAGCTCTACTGAACTTTGATTCACTATATAGCTACGTTCCATTTTATTTGAATACATGACTGAAGTGTATAAATTGCAATAAATACTCTTGATAAACACATCTGTAAAGCTTTATATGTAAACAGTTTTTAAACAACATGAAAACTATATTATTATTTTTGCACGAAAAATATTAAATTTAGTAAATGATCAATTGTTAGGGTTTCTATTCACATGCTCACGTAATAATTTATAAACTGAAGCACTGTAGCAAGCAATACCATTAAATTTGTACGAGCTATACATTGCATCTGCTCGTACAATTTTCCAATTGTGGAATGAGTTTGTGCCTTATTAGGTACTTTAACGAAGAAAATGTTAGGAAATTATTTAGACGAATAGCCCAACACCCATTCCATACGCCTGATATAATAATGATTAATTTAATCCATTAAACAAGTGCGAGTGCCAAATATGATTAGGTAGCTAATTAAAGAATGTGGTGTCCATGACTTGTTACATTATACATAGTATGAAAATGTACTATAAGCTAAAATCATACGTCCCGATAAAATTTGCCGGTTGCCTTCAATTTAAGATTCCATCAAAAATCTGCTTGTATACGACGAAGCTGTGAAGTAAAACAGCCAAATTGTGTATCACGGTATTACCTTTTTTGCTGAACGCAGTCAGATACCGAAACTTAGACCTAGTCAAACCTACCCAAACCAAGGTATTTTATTCAAGTAAAACAGTCGCAATACCTAGAATATAGAGGTATTTTCATATAACTATAATGTCGAAATGACATTTTGAAACTAGAAAAAAGAAACCTAATGTTATGAAAAATCAAATTCATTTTAATAAAATATTACTTTTCAGAAAAGAAATGTATTGTCTCAAAGCCTAAGCCTAGTTCATTATATGATTTTAAGTGAAGACTGGCTGACTGCTGTCACTTATTGAAGTTAATAAATGCGCCAGATACAGCTGCTGTCTCAGAGAACAATAACGTACGCTTTGTAACGCTAAAGCATCGCCAAGTATTTGTTTATTTATATACAACGTGTAATGCATAACGAAGTATAAGGTTGCTACAAATAGGCGCAGTGCGCATGTGAGATAACGTTCCAAGCGTGTTCACGCTGCGCATACAACACACGCATTAGTGCACTGGTGGTATACCCAATTCTTTCTCATTTACAGAAAACCTACTTTAGTGAAGGAATATGCTCTTATTATTTGTATATACTACTTTTAAGTTAGGGCTAAAATGACAGTGGCTGCTATAGCTTATATACATTCCCATGGCGCCGTCACAAGGCGATGAAAGCTGCAGGGTTTTAGTGGGTAGTTTCCGCAACTTTTTCCACTTTACCTTCCTGACGCAACGCCTTTTTTATTGTAGATTGTTCTGGAAAATTACAAAAGAACTATTTTATAACTTTCAATAACAAGTGTAAGTAATATTATCAAGACATTTAAGCCCTATAGATTTTCCACTGAACTTTTATACAAACAGTGTGAACTATTTACTGTTAGGAAATTATTCGTTTATAATATAATAATTCAACAACATCTACTTACTCCTTATAACCCGGAGATATGCCATAATAAACGTCTTATACCAAATGTAATCTCCCCATTAAGATTCCGTACCGCCTTTGCTAGACGACAAAGTGCATATCTCTCAGTTTCTCTCTATAATAAAATAAACAAGAAATTAAACTTCTACCCTCTTTCCTATCATGAATGTAAATCAGTAGTTAAGAAATGGCTTTTGTCCTTGAGCTATGAACAAACAGAGGATCTATTTAAGTAACGGGCAAATTAAATTGGCATACAAATTAATATAAATGAATCTAGAAACATTATTTTGTTATACAAATATGTATATATATATATATAATGTATGTAGTATATGTATGTGCACATATATATGTATTTAAATAAAATATAAATTCACATAATTATATCTACTATAAGTAAATCATAATATTTATATTTAAACATTATACGTCTTAATCATAATATTCACACAGTGCTTTGTTAAAAATATGATAGATTTAGCTTTTTTGACACACTTGTTGCAAAAATTGGGAGAAGCCACTGACTCTTGAGATACAGGCACTTAAGCCTAGTTCGAGTGTCAGAGTTTCATAGGAATTTGTACTTACGATTACGTCAATAAAGAATTATTATTATTATTATTATTATATTATAATAGGACGTAAAGATAATATATCTAATGAAGTCAATTCACATGATATAGTAGGTATGAACTTAGGACTGTACCTACTGGATTTATTATTTCCACCTAATAGTAATCTAAATCTATACTAATATTATAACGAGGAAAGATTTGTTTGTTTGTTTGTAATGAATAGGCTCCGAAACTACTGGACCGATTTCAAAAATTCGTTCACCGTTGGCAGCTACACTATCTTCGAGTAACATAGGTTTTAATATGTTTTCAAAGAAATTAGGGATCCTTACTAAAACTCCAATAATGTAACACAAGGTGACCTGAAAAATTCCTTACATCGCGTGCGCTGCGAAAACTCTTGATGATAGAACAAAATTATGTACTACAACTTTGCAGAACTCATCATTATCTACAAAAAGTGTCGCGACGGCATATATCTAAATATTATAGTTATGTTACAGTAAGCGGTTTTTTAATCTAAAAATGTAATGAATATGCCGCCGCTTCAAAAGGCTTTTTATTAGCTCCTTGGTATTCATCCTTATCAAAATAAAAATAAAATATAAAGTATTTTTATTACTTTATATTTAAGACGGCTTCAATACCTTTATATAACTTTTTGAATTATTCAGTTCGGACATTTCATTCGGAAGATATCACGAGTTTAAAAGTCGCGTGTTTGCCGCTCACCGCGCTCAGCATGCGATGTAGACTCCATGTAAGCGTCATTGGGGTATGGGGGAACTCAATGTAATAAAATATAGTGCAAGGTTTATAATGTAAAATACGTACATTTTAGTACCTATTGCACCCGTGCGAAGCCAGGGCGGATCGCTATTGATACATATGTTGCAAGTTGTTTTTAAAAATTACAAGTTTTTAATAAGTATAAACATATATAACATACAGTAATACTAATATTTCTTACAAAGAATAAAAAGGCTTTTAAACTTGCAAATTAGGTTTAGTTCTAGTCTTGGTAGAATGGCTGTCTTTGTTCTATATAACAGTCTGTGCTACGACTGAGTGTAACTACATCGATTACAGGAACGGCAACGTAATGTCTAAATACGATTTCCATAAAAATGAAATACTTCAAATCGAAAAGCATAATGGCTGCTTCGTAAGTGTCGTTACGATCTCCTTCGTATGTATGTGAATTATCACAATTCTCATAACATGTAGGTACGTACTTGTATCTCTACGAAAATTGGCCATTACTTCTCCGAAACCATTCACTGCTAAATCGATGGTAACGTACAGCGTAAGCTTTTCCATTTAATATGTCTATTTAATGGTTGTAACCACACAATCTTCGTGAAGTTTATTATTAAATTTACGAATATCAATTCGAACTCACAAAAGTGTATATTTTACATTTAATCATATATAGTACAGTCATTTGGTAGTTTTACCTGGAAAGTTTTCGGGGAGTTTTGAAAATTGGTAATATTGCAGATTTTGGGGTGCTCTTTCTGAATTTTGACTTTGCCACCTCGCATGTTTGCCGCTCGCGCCGCCATATTGGAAAAAGGGCGCCTAAAAGCACTTTTTTGACAATATCACCTTTCCGACATATTTTACGGTAAAAAGTATATTAGAATGTTAAACGCTGGTGATTTTATAACTAGAAAACTGATATAATCTTTGTGTCAATTTCTTTAGAGGTTTTTTTATATATTGCACTTCAAGATTGACCTCATCCCTCCTGATGTTAAGTGGTAATGAGGTCCTAGCTTAAGGGTGATAATTACAGCATAATAAATCTGTAACTGGACTTGTCGCCCTTACCTTGAAGGCTTGACCCCTGCTACTAATGTAACACCCCCCAGGAGCTCGGGAAACCTTACTCACACGCAGGAACACAACAACACAGAAGTGATTGTTATTTGGCTGCGGTCTTCTGCAAGGTGGAGGTATTTCACCAGACGGGCTGCTCCAGATCGTGCGATAAATCGCTATGACCTAATTCTTATCCATGATTCATTGTAATCTGTGATAGACAATTGTTTTACTTAACAGTCTTTCAAAATTCCCACAAGCACAGCACGGGGAAATTTTATTTAAAAATCGCAGGTTGGATCAAAAAAATCTGGATCTCAGAATAAATATAATATGTTACACAATCCTCGACTGTCTCAAGACCATCGGGCAAGTCACTACTTCAAATTCTTTTTATTTAAAATTTTTTTTTATTTAATAACAAGTCTGATAAACAAGCCTTTTTAAAGTTGCTGACAGTCAAAATTAAAAGATACAACTTTATTTAGACTATATGGAAAGAATAGTTGTAACCAACACACGCGGAGTGAAACCATGTGGGTAGGTGGATAATGAAATCGTATCTTTTGTAGACGGCTTCGTAGTTTAACAATATTAGCTACGACAAGGGATATCGTAGTCCCGTAGTTGATTTGAAGTAATGTTGGTCGTACGCGACTACTGACCTTAGCACAGAAAGCGAAACACGTGTGTTAATTAGCCTATAAATTATTTTAAAGAAACAGAAACATTTTATGTCCGCTTGCAGTGTGGGGCCCGAACAAATTACCTTCAGGTACTGTCAGCTCATGCTGCTCTTTCAGCAGTTGGAAAAGAAGCATGCACGATACGTGTGAGTCGTAGTTTAAAACCCCATGCTGCTAGAGGAGATTAAATTATTCTGTTTTTTTAAAATATGAAATTAAATATTGCTAGTGCGACGTGATGAACGTTAACAAATTATGGCATACATTATTTCGTTATCTATTTGTGTTATTAATATTATTCTTAATAAAAAACATTGTTTTTAGCTATTTAAAAAATCAAAATAAGCATTCTATTGATTTATTAAAAGCTCTATCTAATCTGGGCTCAAAAGGAAAACCGTTGTACGAAGATTTAAACAAATCATTAATCTTGAGTCATCACAAAATATCTTAAATAATGTGACTAATTAGAAGTCCTAGATAATCATTGATATGGCTAAATTATTATTTATATTTGCGTTTTGAAATTAGTTTCAAAACGCAAATTTCATGTTTTGCTTAGGCAAAACATAAAAATTTTTAAGAAGGGTATCAGAAAAATTAATCACTTTGAATGTCAATTAAATATTAGATAGTATTTGAATTACGAAAGACTAAAATCTCAATTTACTTAGAATATGAGATAAAAAAATATGTATTATTGTAAAAAATCATTTTTTAGCAAAGGTAACTTTGACATCCGTTATTATCGAGCAAGGCATTCCGTTTGAATACGTATGTTAAAAGACGTAATAACACGTTTGTTTAACTAGTTCAAATGTGTGAAGGTCGACCCCTCGTATCCTATACTAAAAATAATCTCAGTAAATGTAAGTTTTGTAAGCAAAATAAGCAGCTTGCGTAAATTGTAACAGCTCTGAAAAGATCCCCCATTGAACGTGTGACGCAGGCTCCCGCGCGTCATGTCTAAAGCTGTATTTTTATTAGCAGACCATACCCACATCGAAAATCCATACAGAAACGTAATACGAACGGTGATCCCTATTTCAGAATGATACAAATTGGAATGGACCCGTATTTGTGGAAGGATTGTGTAACTCTACCTACGGCTTTCTACGACCATCTAATTACATTTTGTGTTTTGCTCCGTCTGTCAGAAGCAAACGTGATTTATTGGTGCTAACCCTTTCTGGATCTTATCGAGTTTATTTGTGTTAATAATTAAGATGTGTTTTGATAACGTCTGCAGTTTATGTTTATGGTTGGTACAATGAAGATAACAATAGATGGATATACGAATATAAGTTTCTTCGGAGCTACATTTTCAGACATTGGTTAACATATAATTGATAACACGGACTGACTTTACCTAATATAATATCATGCCGCTGAATCTGTAGTCAGCAGGTACAGTTTAAGTGTACATGTACATCATGCTAACATAATAAAAAAAATAATTGAACGTTAGTTAGTTTCATAGGCCAATTTATGGCCAGGAAGTTTTACTATTCCTAAAAGGCTTCAGGAGACTGATTTTTTTTCAACATCTAGTTTCATGGTTACGAGCAAACCTTTATTAATAAAGGCTTTGCCGTTTTTTGCATGTTGAGAAATGCATCAAATTATTATTTTCTATCAGAATTAAAATAGAAACATGTCTAATTACACATTTCATGTAAACAGAGATCCATTAAATTGGTAGTAATCGTTAAAATTGTGACGTTTCAATATAACTTTTTTTCAATTTCATTGTACATACATCCAAAAACTGTTCTAACACTTCTCACTGCCTTATACTCATGGTTTTAACACTCTCTAGGGAGTACCCACCTAAATGTCAGCTTTGGGCGATAAATCATAATTACTGATTTTAGGACACAGAAATTATATATATGATCATCCATTATACTGTAAATGTTATGTTATTTGTACCTACTTGTAATTGTGCCCAACTGTAACTACTTATATTTAGTATCGTGGAAATACATTTAAAATTTCATTGAATACTGTTTTCAAGTTTAAAATAGTCGGTAGAAACTTTAGAACAACACATGTGTCCCTGTATAGGTTGAGAGGAACGTTTTTAATTAAATAAAATAAAAATTAAAAAAAATGCTAGTGAAAGTAAAGTTTTACAAATGAATACTGCTTTTGTCCTTTTTACCAATTAAATCTTTTTTATAATAAATGTAGACATGCATTAACGAGATTTGACAGGTTTTACTCTCTTGTGAAAAATAAAATATTTCCGAGAAGATTAGTAAAATAAGTAATGGTGTTCGTAAGTACCACTTAAGTTTAAAATTTCGTAAACCTCATCATAAAAATCAATGACAATGGAAGACTTAAAAGTATATACATAGGAATTCTCTCAGCCAGTAGCAAAAGATGTTCATTTTGCAATAGCTAAAATTAAGATTAATTCTAATTTCGAAGTCAAAAAAAGTATCTAAACGATGCCCAGTACTCCAGGTACATTATTTTAAAACCTTAGAAACAAACTTGACACTGTAAACATTACATTTCTGTTAGGCCAATAACTTGAAATACAGCTGTCTAGAAACCTTTAATATCTCTTGGCAACAAGTTGGATATTATAGCGCAAATCTCAACTGAAGTTTGGACAGGTACATTATGTTTTCTAAAAGATTCTACAACAGTTCAGTTTTGATTACCGTGTTATATATTATACTAGCTGTCCCGACACACGTTGTCCTGCCTTAACGACTACTATTTAATTATATTTATTTTTAAAAAATCTTTCATATGGAGCTTCTTCTGACAATAACAAACACTTAAAAAATAGTAAAATTGGTCCAGCCGTTCACGCGTGATGGCGTGACCAAAGGAAATAGGTGTTCATTTTTATATAGATGAGGCATTATCTTACAGCAGCGTACGCTACAAACACCAGACACGTCATACGTAATACAAACACGCAGTGCGTTGCGTGGCGTGTTGTTAAACGTATATATTATGGTAAGTATATTTGATTTAAAATTGTGTGACTTAATAAATTAATACGTTATTCAAATATTGAGGTATGTGCAAGAGTAGGTGGCTGTAGGTCTCAATTTCGAATTACAGTATTGCACATTAACTGCTGTTTGCGATTAATTGCGTATTTTGTGATTTGTAAATTGTGCATTGTTTAGTCAATCGAGAAACTTTTGAATAACATTTATTTTTTTATAAAAATACAAATCGATGACATCACGAATTTGCTGTGTATTGTTAACACATACTATTAAATAGTATCAGTGGGTTTAAAAAACGCTTTTAAAACATGATTTGCAAAAAAATATGGCCGACGATTTGTTAAATCCTCATTTACAGCATAGATACTTTAAAATGATTTGTAAAACTTTGTATATTGTAACATTATCTAAATTGTTTTTGGTTCCGAATTCCCGATGCAACTACGGGCAACTAGTAGAATTCAACGGCGGTTGCACTCACGAGCTCTGCAGTTGGTTGATGAGTAATGGCGATATCCAGTGGTTGGCAATAACCACCATATCTGGATAATTACCCACCAAGTTTGCGGCTGCATGGCCGAATAACCGTACAACTCGAAATAAAACAATTGTACCCCAAATACGGCGGGCGCAGGTTATAACTGCTTCGCGAATTCCTGAACCTTAATACAAAACACTACGAATTCTACACGACGATTTTCGTAGCTAAGCAACTACCACAATACTATACCTTCAATTCATATCACACAAAATTCTCTGACATGTGTTTTGTTGTGTAACTACTGCGAATTTATGACGCGGTAGGCTTCAATACAGTGTTTTCAGGAATTGACTAAATTCAAAATAAGATCTACAGGTCAAAATGTAAGACTATCTTAAGATTTCTTTTTAATCATGATGAAGCTCAAAAACTATTTAACTATTCCTTAAATATTCAGTTTTGCTTATTAGCACTGAAGATTTTCATAAGCGTTATGTTTGAAGGTCCTGAAGTATATCAATATTAAGTATCAAAAATAATATTTTTTTGTAACGAATAAACATAAAAACCGCGTGACCGATTTCAAAAATTCACCTTCATAAAGCTTTGCTATTCTTGAGTTATATCTAGCCGATATTATTTATTGAAATTTTTTTTCAATTATGGCTACACTACATGAAGAGTTGTTATTTAATAAAAAAATAATTTAAATGCCCCTGCTAGAAAAGGCTCGTTTTTGAAACTTGGTATAAATTCTTGTCACAATAAATTAATACTTGACTATCCACGATTGGTGTTGGCACAGAGATTGGCTGAGCTGCGGGACGGGCACGTGCGGGCGAAGCGCAAGATGCCCTCGCTGTCCATCAACAACCCCATGGAGGTGCTGCGCCAGCGGCTGTTGCTGGAGGTGGCGCGCAAGCAGATGCGTGAGGCCAACCAGAGGCAAGCAGTTGCCAACCGACTCTTCTTGCAGAACGTTGGGAAACGAGGTAATTGAGTTCACAATTGTTTTCAAAAGTGTCTCAAACAGATTCTATAGTATGCTAAGGACTCCTTTGTAGAAACCTTTTTATAGAGATTTATGATACTTCTCATCAGTTCTCTTTCCTGTCTGTCGAAATGTATCTTTTCTTTTTTTTTTAATTCCATTTTCTAAACTTCTCTGAGTTTCCTATTATCATTACTTCTTCTTTATTACATAATTACATCTTCCGCTTCGTAGCAAGTATTTTAAAGCAACAGAAAATGTTCATCTCACCTTGCGGTGTGGGGTTTAAAGCCACGATTTTTACATATTGCTGGTTTTTCTACCTGAGCCAATCGCAAATTATCGTACACGGTTAACTTTTTCTGTTACATTTATCTCTTATTCTTTAGTTTGTTCAAAATATTGAATGTCTTAAAGTCCACTAGTGCCGTATAAAGCACTTTAAAATATTTTCGCTAAATACACTTAAAATTTCTAAGCGGACGATCTCAAAGTAACAGTTATCAACAATTTTTTGCATAAGTTATGTTAATAATATAGTTTTCTCATACAGAGTAAATACCCCTTTGACAATGCCTCATCATCATCAGCCATCATTTTATCCGTAAGGCGACCTTTGTTGAATATAGTGCCAGAGACTTCCACTACTCATGACCCTATGGCACTTAAAATTTTTACATTCCAACAACTTAAAAGGTCGTGTGTCCATCTTGGGGAGGGAGGGAGGGGCAGCGGCACTCTCTATGATATGTTTTTCGGTATGTTATATATATATTCCAAGTATCTTACTATCTCGGTTCATGAGATGCAGCCTGGTGACAAATGTTTCCGTCGGTCGTATTGACTCCCGCATTACCCTTTTGGTAGATACGTGTTCTGTTTTTAAGGTTATAAGTAAGAGGTTGTTTAAAGATAAAACATAATAAAAATAAGATCGTTTTAGAAAATAACCGTAAAATCAAAATGAAATAAATTAATGCAGATATATTCACGGCCAAATTTAATAGCGGACAGGATTATATTCCCAAGTAAGTAGATGTTTATGCTCAACTGGGGAAACATAACAATTATTACGCTGATTCACGGGGTCGCTTTAAAATAATACAAGTTCACCTGTCCCGTTCAACCTTAGAATACAAAAGGTATTTCGGAGCACACAGACCTGTTTGCATACATTTCATAGAGGTGAGCTATAAATACTTAATTATTGTTGGTTCCTTTATTTATTCCACACGTAGGGATTATTTATAATCCATGACCTAAATATATGGGGTGACCTATTTTACCTTACTTTCCGGTAACTGTTTTGGCAATAACATGTTTTGGCCGTGATAAGTATTTATTATCTTCACGGTTACTTAAAACTTAGAGGAGGTTTATACGATCTCATTTTAATTGAAAATCATACAAGTTAATTACAACAACTTTGTCAGCTTACGGATATGAGTTTCAAAGGTCTAAGAAAATAAGATTGGAACTTCTTAAAAGTACTTACACATAATTAATTTTGTATGAAGACATATTTTATCCTCGTTAGAATACATTATTTAAGAAAAACATTTACTTTCTTAATGAAATTTAGGTAACTAAAGGTTTTTTACCGCTAGACTTTTATGACCACCAGGCCATATCAGGATTTTAAATAAATCCTTGTATTACTTCATTCGTCTCCTATTTATTAAAATTGCAATTATATTGGACGCACTTAGTTAACTTGTATAGTAATCATAATATTACTATAAAAATCATCTTTATTTAAAATTACACTTTTACGTCGGTCTCGCAATAGACGGTGACTGTAGTACTAAGCATATTGAATCGCAGAAACCAATTTAGTCTTATAAATTAAAGGTTACAATTTTTTTATTTCCCATAAAACATTATTAATAAAAGATAAATAATATTTTTTCCATCTTTATTTTTAAACAATGGAAGATATAAAATTGTTGCGTAAGGGTTATTATTTTTTTTTAGTTTGAGCATGTGTGTGTGATAGGAGTTAAGGTTTTATTCAGAAGTTTTTTTGTTTACCTGGTAGTCCAGATTCACTTACTAGGACTCGATCTTCTACCTAACCTTTTGGATGCCCATTTGATGGTTGATATAATAAAGATACATAAACATTTGGTGAAATCGTCATTTCTTGGTGGTGTGAAAAATTTATAGTAAAATTAAAGTTATAGTTAAGTTATGATTTTACGATTGACGCACAACTTAGGTATTGAAACTGTCCCCTAGATGTTTTGAGTAGGTACTATAATATACTTAAGTGGTCTCATTAAAAATTGTAATAATAACATTAATCTACTTTCAATGAAATTTAATGTTGATTGCTCGATGATGCATTTATTTATTTAATTTCGTTTTTGTCACAATAATTCTACTTTTAATTATTTTTAATCCTATTTCATTAAGGAAGGGATCGATGCCTTATTGTCATGGATCTTGTGTTCGATAAGCAAACCGGCCAATTCATCTGATGAATGTTTGTGTTGTTTTGACAGCTACGGTTTTCTTGTTGGCAGGATTCTGGGCGAAATCAGCTTCAGAACGCTATGACAACTAGAGGCCATCTACTATCCCTTTGTTACCATCTGTTGCCACCCAATCTACGTGCTTCGTTCATCAATCTTCTGCTACTCTTATGCTCTAGAAATGGTATGCGTTTGGTTGGAACAGCGTCTTTCAAGCTGTGTGAAATCGTAAAACGAATGGAAATATTTTCCAGTCCACTGTTAAACAAAAGTTCAGAGTATTATGGTACTTTGAATATCAAACAATGTTTCCCAATATTAAGATATTTCTATATATTATGTTATTAATTATTTATAATCGAATTTGCGCACAGAAGTTTACCTTATGTAATTACTCTTATGTTAATTTTATGAATCTGTATTATTATTTTTTCATTTCTTTAATTGTGGTAAGTATTCATATATTTTTTTGTTCTGATTAATGGTTTAGTTTGTCGGATACTGTAAGTATTAGAAAGAATATAGTACATGTCTTAAGAAGTTTTAGTTGGTGCTTTTTCACACTGGCCATTTTTTGGCGATTTATCTGCGATAATGCGGCGTGCACGCTATAAACCTGCGTTAATCACGCAAGTTTGCTCGCGCCCACTTGCTTACGAGTGTGTACAACTTTAGCTTACGGTGAAATCGCTCAAAAAATCGCTAATGTATAAAAGCACACTATCTGGTAAGCGCGGCTGGCGGTTAAGCACGATAATTATTTCGACATAGTTATCTATCTACTAACTAAAAAAATATTTGTAACAAAGCAGTTATCTTTACAAATTATGTATTGAATCTTCTTAAAATAATTTTATTCCTTTGCTTCTTGATTTATAAAAGGTAATTAAGTCTTTGTGGATATTTCTGGTTATAATTCCGTAATAAATAAACATAGGTCTACGATCACATTTAAATGCGACCTAATATGAATTATAATTCATATTTACATTATAATGTTTGACATTTCCATAACTTTTACTTCGTTTTTATCACAATAATCCTACATATAATTATTTTTAAGTGACTCCTATTACATTTAGGAAGGGATCGATTTTTGATCAAACTTAAAAAAATACAGTAAAGATGCTTGCTTAGTTTAACTAGGTATATGCACATTTATTTCTTATACGCTTGCTCTAACTTTATACAAATGCCAGGACAAAATAATATAACATTTTTAATTTTACGTGGTTTTGATGTGGTGCGAATTCACTCAAATTCAGTTTAAATGACATATAACGTGTCCATTGTCTATGTTATTAGCTGTGCAAACTTAATAGCATCATCAAATCATGTCATAATGAATATGGTTAACCACTGAATCATCTTAGATAGTATAATAACTGTTCGATGTATCTAAGAGTCTATCAATGTTTAGAGCATTTGAGGTTTTGTTACTAAACAGTATGATTTTTTTTTGTATTTATTTGATATAGAAAACACAATTTCAAAATGTAACTATTTATGTAAAATTTATTTAGATATGCTGCAGATTTTTAGCTACTGTGTTGGTAATAAGCTCTATTTTATTAATATTATATAAAATCATTATGATTTGGGTTTCAAGTTTTCCTTCAACATGATCCTGTATTTAATTAATGCAAAGTTGAGTTTTAAAATGTTGAATAAGGCTTCAAAATAAAATGTGTTTTTATCTGGATATCTAATTTGTTTGTTAAACAAGTACGAAGCTTTAATTAGTGTTTGTTAACCAGCTCAACATTCACTAATACATTTTTGTTGAATTTTTTATGATTTTTAATGATGGACAAATAAACATTTCCTTGTGCCAATGTCTAGTTTGGTTAAGATATAAATAAATATAAATTATTTTAGTAAAAAATATTTCTATATGATAAAGTAGGCTCTCATTTTTCTAATTTAACTTTAGACTAACTCTTAATGTTACATAAATTAACTTAGATGTAGAATACGCATTAACGTTACTGGCTACATAGTTTTTTAATTTTGCGTAATAATATTATGTACAGTGTAGCTGTTGTAAATCTAATAAAAATTACGTTAGTTTTGTTTCTTATCGATCTCTTTGACATAATGCGTAGGAAAATGTAATGATTCATACAATATAAATTACGTTCAATAAAAACGTTAAATTATTGTCTCGACTTTCATTGGTGGTGATTAAAATTAAGACAAAAGACTAGGTATGGTACAATAAAATAACTTTCTACACAAACATGACTGTGGTAAAAGTAAAAAACGCACCCTATTTTGTTTTCAGTAAAATATACGGTTACTTCAAAAGAAATAATACATGGAAATTGGTAAATTCATACTGGGATATAAATCCATTGAACGAAGCCAAAATACACGAAAACTAATCGTGAAAAACCCAAAAATTGCGTCGAGTACGCGTACACCTACTATAAATACACTTTTTATGCCTAAATTATTTCAGAAATATGACCAAAAATTTTTGGCAAGTCTTTTTTGTATGAACACTATGCGGAACGGAACATTAAACCAATCTCGGGCAATCTCATAGTTTCAGATTATTTAAACTTACACTTGAACGAATCCATCTTCTGGACAGCATTCTAGCACCTACGTACAAATAGTGGAATGGCGTTGATATTGCGTAATATATTTAATTTTTTAACAGAATGTCTAAATTTCATTTATTCAATAGTAAAATGGGGATACTGAAAGAAGATGTGTGAAATTTGTTAATTTTATTTCCTTGATAACGTCCTATACCTACCTACTTATAAACGACACCGAACTATAAAAATGTCAGTTAAACTTAATCTTAACCATTTAATACAACAGGTCAAAATGATTTACCATTTAGTTGCTTACAAATTGCCAACAAGCGAATTAGCATTGTTCGTCAATTTCTCAATGGAACACAATATTAATACAATCTCAATCAATAAACTTTAATTCTAAACATTCTTCTAATCAGAACAAACTTACTACATATGTATAAGTTCCCATCTCACAAACTGCGGCAACCCGTACAAATTTAACCATTACTTTGACGGCGGGTAATAGTTGATGTATTAAATAGTTTTTGGAACTATGCGAGTAGGTATGTCTTTGATATCAGGCACGGATCTCTAGGCGCCGTAGGAATCCATAATTAAATTCGCATAGTCACTTTGAAGAGCTGCGCCTCGTTTGACGCGCGAACGCTTGCGGTAGGTACGCCGGTTCGATTTCCAGGTCACACTGATTTTCTTTACATAACTTTGCATATTTCACAAAGGTGGAAGTGGGTCTAAATTTTGTAAGTCAGATTATTAATATATGAGACGGTAATGAGATTATTATAAAAGCATTACGTACGTAGGTATGTAAGGCAAAGAGTTTAGTAACTGCTGCATAGATGATTTAAAATAGATACTGTGTTAAATAGTAAATTATTGCCCAGTCACAAAGAACCCTCTGATATAATTTGTTTTTTTTTTTAAATTAAAGTTAAAGATTTGTACACAGAAAAAGAACGGTATAGGATAATTTCCTATAACATTGCCTCAACACATGATTTCGAGGTTTTATTGCCAAAATGTTCTGTTTATATCATAATTTTTACATTGATATGGTGTCAACCTTCCAATATACCTACCTAATGTTTTTTTCAGGGGACCTCTGATTCCACTTTGACCAGGTAAGGAACCTTTTAATCTACCACGCCAGACCGTAATTTGAAAAGCTACTAATTGATATCCTTTAAACACAAAGATACAGAACAGAAAAAGAAATTAAGCAATGACAAATTTTAAATCAGCTCAAATTACTCTGTATATATTACGTAGATGCATCAATAAAACTTATGATTCAAATACATGTATATATATATATATGTATTTGAATCGTACCAACCTTAGATTTACCTATGACCACCACTGCTTTGGACGGAAACTATAACTAAAAAGAAGATCCCAGCAAGAAACATAGTAACATAGTAGGTAGTTTGGTTTGCAAAAGAAGCTAAACTTATGACTAATTAATTAAACACCACGCAAATTTATTTAAACGATACCATGATGCCAACACCAATCAAAATCAACATTGGGAAATTGGAGAAAAAAAAATATTTTTTTGGTTACTCGTCTACTTATTTCCAAATTGTTCGGAAACATTGAAACAGTCGGGTCCAGAAACTTATTGTACCAGAAAGGTAAAGTACCTGTCAATATATTGTCTCAAAACAAAATGTCATCTAACGCGACTTGACTGCTATCTACTTTTCTAAGTAAGTATTTACTGTCAAACATTAAATTTGGTTGCACGTTGTGCACGAGACGATTAACATTAATATGAGGTCGAAAGGCTGAGGAAAGGGTTAGTTCATGTCTTGCGAGGCTTAATGAGGACTAAATATTTAAACGCGCTGTCTTAGTGTCTTTGAGTAGTGATGAATGATGCTCATTTTTCCAATGTCAACCCCTAAATCTTTTCGCCTTCAAGCTACAAACTGTGTCAAAAACAACCAAACCGTCTTTGGTAATGCAAAAAGTGTGATTTATAAAGTGTCAGATAACAACACGCAGTAAATAATAAACTTATTGCACTAATTTAGAGGAATTGGTTTCACTGATTGTACAATTTGGGACGTCCAACATCGATAAAGTGATAACAACGACATTCTGTTACAGGAATTGCATAATACCTACATAATCCTAAAAGAAGTACTATTTTTATAGATGATGGTAACTGAAACCAGTAATAATGAACTTGGTAAAACTACAACTAATTTAATCTCATCGGAATTAAATCAAACTAGAAATAAATATTTGAAAAGGGATCAGCAAAAATCGCATTTTTTAATATTACTGATGGACTAAAAAGGTTTTAGAGAAGTTTGCATCTAATTATTGTAAAATTAAACACACACACACAAGTCTGTATGACTTTTCCGCTGCGTTGCGTCTATTATCTTAACGCCCAATCAATCGGTTATGAAAAATATCGTCGTAATTACTGGGGCTTATCCACAGCGACCTTTGACAAATTGAAGTGTTGTAAATAAAGGGCCCGATCAAACGTCGTCCCCGGGCACCCTTTGAAGCATTAATTAAGTTTTTTGGCGTTTCACCACTGCCTGGACTCATGCGACTCGTGATTTGGTCATGCCTTCATGGTGAATAAATCAAAGAAAGGTACTGTGAAACAAAAAATGGCCTTTTTTGAATGTATATTGTTTATTTAATAAACCATTTGCGAAATAATAATCTCAATATGGTGCGATTTAGGCGATCTTCTCATTGAGAAATCTTGTTATTCACACAGAGGAAAATTATACGTATCATTATTGCATGTGCGATTCAAGACTGGAGGCTATCTTTTCATAACCCAAATTGTATTCATTTAACTGTTGGGGCGTGTTAGGTGACATATGCATGAAACTTCATCATTAAAAGTTAGTAGGTAGTAGAAAGTAAAAACGTGGTTTCGTATAATTAAAGCTTACTGAATAAAGTTTCAAATTCAGTAAGCTATTATGAAAAGTTTTGATAATCCTAATTTTATCAATAAATACTGAAAAAGTTTTAATCTACCTGGCGCAATTTTTTTTAAATTGTAATTACCAAATTTGTAGACGGACATGTTTACATAGCCTAAAAATAAATTGATTTGATATCCACTCATAAAACTAGAATTCTGGGAATGGGAAATAAAATAAAAGTGTTTACGGCAAATACAAAGTTTCTTTGGTAGAATGAATTCCATGCGGGCGAACCCTTTGATTAAAAAAGGTGAAACCACACATAGAGCTATGTACCTAAACATAAAAGTAAACCCTAATTACCTACCTAAAACTAAACTACTGATGAGGGCTTTTCATAGTACAGTCAGCGTCATATAGTTCGTGATACTCAGGGTACTCTAATAAATAGACGCAACTAAAAAGTCAATAATATCGGTACATACAAAGTTTTCTTATTGTTGTCAACAGTTTTGTCGCTCAAAAGGTCGACACACCTAAAATGTCATATAAATCGGCTCAGTCTAGCTGCCATAAATATGGTTACAGTCTTCCCGCCAATGGTATCCAAACGTTCTAAGTGTTCAAAAATATGAAACACATTAGAAAAATACGCCAGCATGAAACCTCATTACGCAATCGCGTATTTCATGCTGGCTGATGATTTTCACACTGGATTTAGTGTTTGAATGTAATTCTATTATCTGTCAGTGTATGTCAACTAACCATCAACTACCCATCAGTCTTATCAATGTGAAGTGCAATATTAGAGACAGTGCAGTGAAATAGCCAAAATAGGTTTATTATGCGATTTGGATTTTTTACGTCTTTTGTTACTTTCGAAAGTAGCTTTATCAGAACTGCTCAGTTTATCGTTAATACGGAATGTGTTCATTTCAGTTAGGTACACAAGTAAAATTAAATACGAAATATACCTAATAACTCATATTCATTATCATTGAGGTTAACATCTATTTAGCTGTAGCTGTTTATTGATTATATTTTTTTAACATACCTTGAAACATATCGTTCGTACTAAAAATTCAAGTTTCTAGTTTTGTCTACAAGGTAGCTATAGGGGATCGAAAATAGCCTGAAAAGGATGGTACGGCCGTGCCGGTTTTTTTTGCTTGACTTGGTCCTCCCCACTGCCGTGCCCCCAGATATCGTAAATGGCTATGCAAGAAATTTTGAAGTTCTATACAAAACAAAAGAGAAGTCTATGACGTCGGGCTTAAAATGAAAAGGACAGCAGTAGTTTCTATCGCTTTCACTTTGTGTTTACATTTTTTGAAACTAATTGATGAGGAAAATAATATTTAAAAAGTATAGCAGTAAGGTTTATTTTTCTAATGTGTTTCATATTTTTGAACACTTAGAATGTTTGGATACCATTGGCGGGAAGACTGTAACCATATTTATGGCAATTTGACTGAGCCGATTTATATGACATTTTGAGTGTGTCGACCTTTTGAACGACAAAACTGTTGACAACAATAAGAAAACTTTGTGTGTACCGATATTATTGACTTTTTAGTTGCGTCTATTTATTAGAGTACCCTGAGTATCACGAACTATATGACGCTGACTGTACCTATACTTAGACATTAATACGAGAATAGGGGTGGTGCAAGACTAAACGAAAACATGTAAGCTTAGTATGAGCCACGCCAGTAAATACTGTGATGGGTTTATGACAAAATAATTGAAATTGAGTCTGCCTTCTGCAGATTCGCTGATAATGCGAGTGTCTAATACCAGCAGATCAACAAAAAAAAAGTTTATTGAACACACAAAAGTTCACTCAAACGTTTACAAATAGGTACATTTACACCGAATAAAGAAAAAGAGACAGAAATAAATTCATTAGGTAATTACTGGAAAGATGAAAAAAAAATGATTGTAGGTATCTGCTAATAAACCTAGCCTCAGAATCTGCTGCAACGCCGAGCCCAAAGCCTCCTATCGCTGGTTTTCATGCGGAATCATGAGTAGGTAATGAGTGGCGTATGTATTAACACACTTAAATTTATGTAAACGTAAAATACAGAACACATTAAAAAAAGATTATTCCAAACATTAACATTAACTAAACATAAGTGTTTACTTTACAAGAAACAGTGTAAATAAATAAATACTGTAAAATATCTGACTATACTTCCCACGGGCTTTTAGCCTAGTATGGGTACCTATCAGTAATATTTGTTAACTTGTATTTATTATGGAAATAAAAGTATCTATGTATTTTAAATATTAGAAACAGAAAAATTGTATCTCCCCTTGCGGTGCGGGAATTGAACCCACGACCTTCACGTATCGCGCGTGTTGCTCTTACCAACTGAGCTAACCGCCTAAAGGTCATGGGTTCAATTCCCGCACCGCAAGGGGAGATAAAAATTTTATGTTTCTAATATTTAAAGTTCGCTAGTACGGCGTATAGTACTATAAAAATAATAAAATCGATCTAAGTATTTTATTTTATTTATTTATTTCGCAGAGTCTGCTAGATAATTAATAATATTCAGTTAATTAAAAATTGATTAAGACCACGAGATCTATTCAATTATTTTAGTAACTAAATAATATAACATAAAAATATGATCGGTTACAATTTTCGAAAACAAGGAAAGCAGGTAGTTAATTATTCGTATAGAACCGGAACTCAAAACTCAACAAATACTGAAAAAGAAGATGCAAATTAATCTACCACTGTTTCACCATCTGCCAAAACCATCACATTTCATGTAGGTAGACATATTATACATTGGTATGTATACGTTTCAAACAAAGTCAAATTCATACTCATAATATTAACTTTTCCTTATTAAAACATGGACGAAATGAAAATTACTCCAACTTTTCCAAGCTTTATCATTGAACTTGAGTTGATATTAACTCCTTCAGTGCTTATTCTTCACTTATGAACAGTCAGTATATTTCGCAACCTAATTGCATCCTAATTTCCAATAAATAAATTTCAATTTCAGTGGGGATATTTTCACAGGTTTTGGTAAGTTACTGTGATGCTTCTAATGGTAAAAAATATTACCTACTTTTTAAGTAGTCATAGTGTTTTTAACGCCTTCAATTTATACTTTTCGTGGACAGCGAGTCGAAAAAAAATTGACTACAATTTGTTTATTGGTCAGTTTTGAATCGAATTTTGTTATTTTTGGACTTCATTCAATTTCAATACAGTTAAGTCCCACCGCAGAAGAAATATTATATTATGTATTAAAAAATAAAACATCATCGAAAATAAAGCTCGAAAGAGAAAAATCGAAAACCAGGGCAGGACTCAATTTTAGCTTGACCTTACTACTAATATTGTAGACTAAAATACATAAAATTAATCCAATCTGTTGCCAGAGACGGCGCAAGCTGCACCAAAATCGGGTGCCACTGGTCTCGGTCTAATGGTAATTAGGATGATTTAATTTCTAGCGAACGCCTCGGGAGCCACGTGATTCCATTACCTTCGACACGTTGCGATGCCAAAAGTGCTATTTATGAAATGTCAGTAAGGAAAATCTGAACAAAATTGATGCTGAAAGATTGATGTAACCTCTCCATAAAATGTAAGCATTTCATTACTTACTTTACTATAAAGAATAATTAATAAAAAAGGTTCCAGTTTGATTATAATATTTTCATATTGATCACTTAAACAGTCTGTTAAGAAAAATTATCCATGATGTCGGAAGGCCATGAAACAATCGATCCTATGCCTCACCTTCCTATCGGTATCATAACTACACTTAATTGGTGGTCTGCGAGTCTCGCGCTGTTGTGCAAAACAAGAACATTACCTATGTGTTCTGGAAATACAAACCTGGATTTCAGCGCAATTGCCCGTCCTCAATGATATTATCCACGTTGGCCGAAACCAGCCAAGACGACATTTTCATTATTAATGTCGAGAGTCTATCGTGTGTTTGAATTTATAGCCTTACTGCTAAGTTCTTTACACTGTGGGCAAGGCGCCCGCGGCTGTAACGCCTTCCGCCAGTCGCCCACAAGCCGCACCAAAATTCCACATCAAGATTTTCACCCTTCAAATATTTTTAAACAAATAATCACAGTGAGTGCTTCGCTTTGTAAAACTTTTCTCATTGAGTCCGAGGTTGTATACAAAAACGCAAAAAAATTACCTCAACAGGCGGATCTTTAAAATGATTCAGCCCATTTTCGTTCCGGCCCTTCTGTAGGTTAGACCTCTGGCTCTCTTTGTTAACTGTGACCCGTATCAAATAAGTAAGTATTTTCAATGACAATCACTTCGCATTCGGACACAAAAAGTTGAAAACTGACCCCCGTTTGGGGGTTTCTTTTGTGACATCGAAATCTATAGATAGCTGGTACTTTTACACATAGGTAGGTGGGCATCAATTCGAGTAGTATACAAATGACCTATTTTTTCAAGTAAATTATAATTACAGGTTTTAGTCATGGACTCTGCTGTCCTTTAGGCTAGATAGTAGTAAAATTTCAATCACGAATACCGAGTGCTGAGTGGGAACTCACTTAGGGGACACAACACAACACACGTTTGTAAGACTTAAGTAATTATTTGAAATAGTTCCTAGGTATTATCAAAATTAATGTTTTATCTCTTTCATAACATGTACGATCCGTTAGAGACAAAACACAGACTTTCCGAATAATAATCTTTTCTGACATTTGATTAAAAAAGCAGGTTTCTTAGTTATCAAAATGAAAATGTTCTGCTTCTTTTTTAAATACTGTAATGTATCTATATTTAAAAGTCGTTTAATAAAACTGTTTTTTTTAAATCGTTTAACATATCGAAATATTTCTAGATAGATCATATGAAGCTGTGACAAAACGAATACCTATGCAGTGAACTAAGTAAACATTGAACTTCATTCTAATTAAATTCAGCTCGCTGCAGATAAGCCCATACAAACATTTCCACCATTCTACAATGTTTGCATTTGTGAAATGGCTTTTAAAATACTTTCTTTTCACTTGAGTTCATAGTAATTTGTATGTAGGCACATACATTTACAGCACAATACGGCGCACTTGTTATCTACCTTTTTAGGGTTTCGTGGTCAAAAAACCTTTAATTATAATGGCAACCAAATGATTTATCTAATCATAATAATCTCATGTATATTTAGTAGATACCGTAATGTTATTTATAATGCTTAATTTATTGTTTTTTTTATGATTTATTTTTTTATCATTGTGCTAGTTAATATAATTAATAGGTACTAGTTATTTACGCACTATAGAAACTGACTGCATGACCCAAGGGTTAACTGGTAGAGAATGCCCCTAGCATTACGTCCACCTGTACTTATTAGTGCAAAAGTTTTTTATTTAAATTTAAACTTTAAAATATTTCTTAAATCTCCACTAAACTGCAATATTGTTTTAGTAGGTAAATTCTTATCGTGTTAGAAAAACAAAATTTGTATTCCTTTTGGAATAAAAGTTTATTCGTTAGCAAAATATTTAACTTCAAATACAACTTTTATTACCACAAATCTTCTTGTAAGATATTCGCACTACACTTCTTGCAAGCTGAACACCCTTTTTGAGCTACAAATTCATAAAAGTTATTAAAAACAAAGGAGCGTACCGCTAACATGAGAAATAAAAATAACTATTAGGAAACAGTACTTCAAACTGTGAAAACCAATTCATCTGAACAAAATAGATGCCTAAATACGTTTAAATGCTCATTATTACGAAACAACTACGGAATCCTAGATTTCGTGTGATCGGTCCCGTACTTTATTTAAATTAAAAATGATGAGACACAAGCAAAGAATAATATTGTCGCTAGCTTACAAATACTCGAATTTGATGCATATTTAAGTATATTGCAAATTGCTACTTTACTAACATCTCTCGAATACCAATTGTATTACACAGCATGATATTGATAAATCTAAACAGTGTTTGCGTTGCTAAGGCAATAACGCTGCGATACTCTGTGTATTAACTATGGAAACTACTTAGGCAACGGGTAAACATTCAAATTCAGTGTAAATTGACTCAGTGCTAACAGATGACCATGTCCTAACAGTTTTCCAGTTTCAAGGCTATAGAAGCGGCAAAAACGGTTAAAACCGTGATTAAAAGAAAAAGCAATACCTATATTTTTGTGTATGATTAACTTACCAGAAATTGCAAGTTTTAAGGTTAGAGAAACAGCATTAAAACAGTGTTAATGAAACAAGTAACAGTAACATTTATTAACGTTTTCAATAAATGCTAAAATTGGATCTAATACGAATTTGTAAGGTAAGTAAATTTTGTATGAAAAAAATACAAAAATTGAAAGGGAAGCCATTTGAAAAGTAAGTTTTATGTTAACAACTTTATTGTGTTGAACAAAACGGACCTACCAATTTGGAGAAAAAAAACCATTTTTACGGCTTACTCCATAGTAGGTTCTTTTATTTCAACGATAAAATTCGGTTGCAATCATTAAATTTAAAAAAGTACATCATCATTTACAAGAAATAGCTGCATAAGTACATTTCATAGGTGTGTCGAAGTCAATTACGAAGCGAGTAGTAAAAATGGTTTTCGAAATCGACAGACAATTTACTCTTAGCGAAATATCAATGTTGGTAGATACTTTTTACAAGATTTCAAGTTCGCTACTGTAAACTTTAAATATAATTTTAATTATTCAATAAGGAATTCCTACGAGAGGAATTAGCTGTTATTTACATTTTGTCTCCCTAATCTTCTTGGCAACTAAAATAGTCTATGTTTTGCAAACTATTTAGATGGCTTTGAATAACGCCTTTATTTAATTAAAAACCACAAGGTAGATACGTAGTGGTACTCTTGTTATAAGGATGTTCTTATTTTGAATAGGCCATAATGAAAAAGATTGCAAGGGGAAATCAACTTGGTTACATGCAAATGACGTTCAACCATAGGGTAGTATTATTGTCCAAATGTTTACATGCATGACATCCCTTTAGTAATGTTCTATTCCTTAATTCCGTTTGGGATTGAAAGTGTAAAACGCGTAATCATAATAATATGTAGGTAGGTAGGTTGTTTTAGTGTGCGTAAAAATAAGAGCACTTCATTGCCAAATCACTGTAACTCTGCTGAACGCATTGTGTTAAAGAATAAATGTCATGCATAGATCACACATTTTTCATTATTTTGGATATTTCTGTCAGTTAGCTACCTATGTGATTTTTATGTTAATACATTTTCAAATACCGGTGGGACAGTAAAAGTAAGTAGTTGATTTGATTTATTGCTTTTTTTATTCAATATTTAGAAGAAGAATATGGTAACGACTTTGTTCTGTAATCTAGATTAATGATAATTAAAAAAATGAATCTATAAAGTGGATCGCAATCCAACACATATTGAGTATCAACTGCCGTGTCCATTTATTTGTAGGTAGGTACAACTTAAGATCCAAACACTCGATTCACAAGGCCTAAAACAAACTTATACCCACTGGATGGACTGGATCTAAACATAAAGAACAGCTGTTTTACGATTCCTTTGTAAACACACACATATACAGTAAATGTCAAGTACAATAGGTAGGTTATAACTAAAAATAATCGAAGTCACAAAAATGCGTAGCAGTTTATTTAAAAGACAGTACCTACTTGAATCGTATATTTTCATACTTAATTTCACAATCATTATTGACGTAAGCACTAACATCAAATCATATATATACTAGCTATTGCATGCGACTTCGGTCGCATTATTTCGGAATGACCTACCTAACCTAATTAATCTAGAATGTAGGTGTCTATTCTTCAGCCAAATTTCTTCAATACCTAACAATAGTTTATGCGTCAAAAATTTATAAACATCCGTTCAACCTTGATTAAGGATTCGTATTTTAATGTTTATAGAATCCTAAAGATACATTAGCATGGCTGTCTGCATTCGTCTTTATGAAAATGCCGTAACAAATAGACAAATGGACTTTGTTTCTGACAGGTAGAATCGTCGTGCGGAAAATATAACCATCCTTACTTACTATACGACCTTAAATCCTGCTGCCTATCTAAATCGGTACCTATTTAGATACTTATTGACGCGAAAGACATTTTAATAACAAAGATAATACAATTGCAAATGACTTGATAATCTTCATAAATGATTTACCTAACAATTATTACAACATGTTTTGGAAAATTTGCGAATTTTATCTCTGATCAAAGTGCGACCAAACAAATCGTTATAATTATGTTAGGTACTTCCAGCTAAATATGAGTACCTACTTATGCCCAGGGCATAAGGCCAGTACAACAGTCCAGAGTGTAGTTTAACGGAGCTTTAACTGTACAAGATCTACAATATGCTCTTACATAACATTCTGGTTACATTGATTGGCGTAATAGATGCTGCCGACAGTCCAGCGAAACGCACAAAACTTGTAACAATTCATAACGCGTTCCTCATCCATACTAATATTATAAATGCGAAAGTAACTCTGTCTGTCTGTCTGTCCGTCTGTTACTCTTTCAGGTCTAAACGGCTATACGGATTTTTATGAAATTTGGTATAGGTATACATTGAATCTTAAGAACGGACATAGGCTATTTTTTATTAGAAAATAAGGGGGGGATGGGGGTAATACCACCTTTGAAAGTTTATATGGAAAAATGTTTATTTTTGAAGTTAGAGATATGAAATTTGGCACAAATATAGCTCGAAACTTGGATTATAATATAGACTACTTTTTGTTTCGAATATTAGGGAAGAAAGGGGTAAAACCGACCATGAAAGGATGTAGTCCACGCGAACGAAGTCGCGGGCACACCTATAAAACCAAAATCTTCGCAGCCAAATCATTCATCGATTTAAATGCCATGCATAAAAACGATTGCAAGTAGGGATTTGCACGCCGGCAAAACAAAATACATAGGCCTCACACAATTCTGCGAACTCGCCTCGTTAGCCGCACTCTTTGTTACCGACAAATTGGTAGGGGATATTGTACCGCGATGTTCATTAAGCCCCCAGGTAAATGTTATTCAATAGTCTGGGAGATAAGACACAAAAAACCACTGCTAGTTTTGTACCAACTGCCGAATATTATTATTTAAAGGCTGTTTCTTTAGCTCACCTCTTAAGAAGTCTAGACACGGTAGGTTAGGACATCCTAGAATGCAAATGTCTATTATAAGGAACAAACGTCGTCCTTCGTCGTTTTTTTCACAATACTCAACCACGTTGGATACTTTATCATCCCACAATTTATTTTTATTACGATTACTTATATTATAGTAGTAGATCATTCCTTTTAGTTACAGATATTACATATCTATCACAGGCATCAGTCTCACACAATCCATATTTTATACTTTTCTCTCTTTATATACATATTCATTATATTTGTCACCTAAAAATTGTGATGAGGATAATAAAGATATTATTATTATTTTGTTATTATTCCTAGTATGACTCGTAATCATCCGCTCAATCACTTGGGATTCGACCGTGAACTAAACTAACTAAGAAATATTTTTAATTTTATCCGTATTATTTTTAATTCTCAATTTTTTCCAAATTATATTTCCCACAACAAAATAGTTTTACCATTTAGTTCTTGTTTTTGCCGCTGAATTTGTGTTTTAATGTTGTAGTGTTTGTTAAACCCTTGCTAATGGATAACACCTATACGGCTGTGGGTACCTACGGGTAAAGTATGGAAAAACGTCATTCTTTATTGCGAGACTTGATTCTATTAGTTTTTGAGAACTAGATTTTTGTTCTCAGATCAAGGAACATGGACGCTTTATTATTCGCATTAGCTTTGGAAGTGGTCTTATTGCAGATGCGGATACTCGGTAAGTTTATCAAGTAACCTGATCTCGGCGAGCTAAGCTTGAGTGGATGCAAAGAAAATGAAAAGAAAACGCGCATTCGTTTTACGTTCAAGTTTTCTTAGTCATTGATATTTAAATCTTTAAAATGCTAATCCATTGCATCTGGGAACCATTCTTCCATTTATTTTTAACATAGGTTCTTTAGCATAACTAGATAGGCGTTTCGAATTTATACCACATAATTTGCAATAATGGTTTTTGGCATCCAGTTTTGACACACTTACAGCAAAGAAATGCAGACTTGGAAAATTCTGTTCGTGTACTTTTAGCACAAATAAAAGAAAAAATACTTAGTTCGGATATTATTGTAGCACCGCTGCAGTGAGTAGTGAAACTAGTAAAACTGACACTACGTAAAACGACTGGATTACTGGTTTTGTTCCTGATAAGGGTACTTAAGTAAAAGCGAAATCAAAATGAATTAAAAATCAATTCAAAGTTTATTATATTTTTTTTAATTATTATGTGCAATTTATAAGTGAGCTAAATTATTTCTCTTAATATGATTACGTCAGTTTTGCTCGGTTCCATATTTAAAATAACTTTTTCGCATTGAAAAATAACTACAACTAAGTGTAAGTCGCAACCCAAAAAATACTCTAATCTGCAACCTCTTGTCTCTTCTTATTATGTATAATCTATGACATCTTGTTTGATTTGCGATTTCTGTGCCACCTACCAGATGGCTTAAACAACTTGTTACAGAGGGCGCTGCGGAGCTGCAAGCACGGATAGGCACCAAAGCCGAACGAGCACAACGCGACAAGTCCATTCGGGACCGGTAAGTCAGTCAATTTGGTCGAGATGGCGCTGGCTTTGCACACATTGGCGGAGAGTCTTTAAAACCTTAAACTCAGTGTAAATGGTAAGGCTTCACAGCAATCACCTGTAGTGAGGTAGCAAAAACAGGTTCTAGTGATGAGAGGCTACTTACGCTCTACCGTATTATCTTTCTTCTGCATAATGCACTAAACTACCTATATTATACTTGTGCCCGGGACTTCGTTTGCTTGGACTACAGGGTTTTTCTATATTTTAATTCAAAAATTGAGGTACATTTGTCCTTTATTTTACTTCTCTAACTTAAAAAATAAACATTTTCCCATTTAAACTTTTAAGGGCAGTACTATCCCCATCCCCCTTATTTTCAAAACAAAAATTAGCCTTTTTCCGTTGTGGACTGTATGAATGAAAGAGTGGTTCTTTAAAATGTAAAAGGTATATAAAATAATAAATGTTAACACAAACCAAAATAAAATGAAATTATTAACAGAGAAAAACTAAAAGACGTATTTACAGCTACGCGTGAGAAAAAACAAAGGCGAAAAATCAAAAGAATAACAGTTATTTTCGAGCTTTACAAATTATTTTTAATAATAAACGAATAAGGTTGCATTGCTTGCTACCGGCCTGACGTCGACATCCGTTCTAGAGGTTTAACGTACCAAATTTCATCAAAATCGGTTCAGTGGTTTAGGCGTGAAAGCCGGACTGACAAACAGATAGACAGACAGACTGAGTTACTTTTGCATTTATAATATTAATATGGATTAGTATGGATCTATACCTATTGTTAAAACGAGCGTATGACACGTTGTATCTACGTTGGAAAATTTTCAAAGTAGCCCTGAGGTCAATGATGTCATCAGTCATGCAAGTGGGTAAAAAATTAAACCACGACTGCAAAATCTCGTCAGCTCTAACCAGTAAATGCATTATCTTTTTAAAATTTTGTGAAGGTAAACTGATACTGACTGAGTTAAGAAAATATTTTTGTAAAGTATCCTAGGGAATTAATAAATGGAAAACGGGAGATCTCAATCCCTGGACATGGCCGCTTCTAGCATGATATTTGATCGCTAGAGATCTTCTGCGTGATCAAATTCATGATGTTGTTATAACGCAAGCACCTCCGTTCCAGGCAAACTATCAAAGATGTTATAAGGAAGACTATTATTGAAATCATGGAGAGCGGCGAATGGCGGACACTACATGAAGCAACGCAAGTCCTGTTTGAAAATGCGTCGTATGTGGTCGGTCTGCGCTCGGAACATGAGCGCCATAAGACGTTAGTCCTATGTTTCTAAAAAAACATCATTCATCATTTCAGCAGAAAGCCGCAGGTTGTATAAAACCTCCTCCAATGCTCCCACAAGTATCTGCATCCATCGCCTTCTTGTTATTGAGAAAGGCGTCTCTCCATCCTGTGGCCCTAGACTGCGCTTTCCAATACATTACATCGCCTTTCTAGAACCCTCTTGCCGCCACCAGCACAACCAGCGGTTCTAGGAAATACCTCAATATTTTTACCCATTTCCATTTTACAAAAAAAGGGCCCCATAGAGATTTCGAAAATGAAAATTAGGTACATATGGTAGTAATCGCTTTTCTTTATTTTTTTTTATTATGTTCCTTTATAGACAATGCTATGTACAAACATGATGATTTCTGGGTCTCGAGATATGAAATATTTTAGACGAATTTTACCAAAATGTAAAGATTTCGCCATCTAATAGTGAAATACTAAGATCATTTCTAACTTACTAACTTCTTACGAAATATAAAAAAAGAGACACCAATATATATAAAAATGCAATCATTGACAGGTCCCGTAAGGAGGTAATTAACGAATTGAAGACGAAGAGGGTGCTATGGGCGGTGGAACTTCGAAATGCTGAACAGAAGATAGCTGTTATCAGAGATACTCTTAAGGTTGATTGTTGTTTTATAGGGTAGTTTGATAATAATTAATCCATGACTGACTTAGAGCAATGTACACATAGTTCTCCTCTCTGTTCAAGAAGGTGACATATATGTAACACTTTAAATCGTCAATGAGCACAATACAAAGTTGCTGTCGTATTTCTACCAAAAATATATTGGTATTTTTGATACAGGCCGCGTTTTTTTTTTTTTACGGGGGGAAATGCGTTGATGCACTGTACCGTCACCTGGGGGAGGTGACGGCGTGTGTGGGTACGGAATACGGCAGGACTACCCACTAAAACGCCCCGGTTGGACCTCATCGCCTTAGTGGCGGTGTTGTAGGAAATCGGCTAATGGGTAACCAGGTATCCTCGGCTGTGTCTACCGGCGTTTATCCAGCCTGCTCCCCTTGCGAATACTTACTATCCCAACTTGTGGTTTCAGAACGACCAACAAAATGCAAACGCGCGCATATGCTACGTAGAAAAATGGCTCTTTGCTCGCGCCGAGTCCCTGGAAATGGCACTAGACGTGCCCCGGCCCCCGGCACCACGGTTCCACCACGAGACCCGCGTGCACGACGAGCTCATCAAAGCGTACGAGCTGCAAATTAAGGTACTATCTTTATTGCGCTAAAATAAGATCTAATATGGTACTGTAGTTAATTATCAACGAGGTTTTTCCAGTCGACTATATGTACCGTTAAAAGATTTTGGGATAGAAGTGAATAAATAAGTTATTAGAAGTGAAAAAGAGTGATCAGATTGCTTACTTTAGCTACGGTCTGTAGGTGTAAATAAGCTTCGGTATCTGAGTATCACCACGGATCAATTTAAGTATATGAAAGTAATTGGATTATATTTGACATTTTACTACATAAATTTTTTGGATTTATTATGTAAAGGTCTCCCCAGATATGGATCCAACCCAGAGGTACTGTCTCGCTCCTTATAATAGATTTTCCAGAACAGGGGACAAAAGTTGGCATAATAGCAAACATTTGAGGGAAATCCCATAAACGAACTATCTCCATGACCCAACGGTTGACTGGTAGAGAATGCTTCTAGCATTAAGTCCGCCTTTTGTACTTTTTATTTTGTGCAATAAAGTTTTTAAATAAATCCCAAATTCAGGTCTATAGCCGTGAAACAGAGTAACTTACGAAAGAGGTTCGACCTAATGGTTCATTGAATAGGAACGTGAGGAGCTGCTGGAGTCGTGGAAGCAGCGGTACGTGGACGACACAGCCAAGATGGACGAAAAACTGGTGACGAAGCGGGAACAGCTGCGCTTGGTCGTCGCCCGACGACAGGAGCTGCAGCAACTGGTGGGTAATAATTTTTACAGAGCATAAGTCCATGCATAGCTGGTTGTTCCTAAAGACAAGTGACGAATTTAGATTACTTAACACTTGAGAAAGCATAACATCTTTTAAAGCCGATTAGCTACAAAATAATTACATGTAGTAACTACTTAACGTAGTACTCCTTTTGTGGTGTGCAAATGAAGTATTTAGTCACCTTATAGTTATTCATGTGGCTCCATAAAATCATAGGTGTATGCAATCATAACAAGAGTCTTAGTAAAGGCCTGCGCGGACGAGGGACTTTCATTTCCAGATAAAAATACCTTGCCTCAAAAATACCCCTGGAACTTGCTAGGGACACAGTAATAATGGTGTTGGTCATATTTTATCACGCTCAAATAGGGCTTAAAGCTTGATGAACAGGTTCCCTGTGACACGAATCACATTTGATTCACAGCCATTGTTTAAAAATTGTGTCTGATATCTGGACTATGAATCTGCTAAATATGGAAGTCATGTGTATTTTTGAGCTAAGTGACGATACACCTATTTTTTGGCTAACCCGTAGCTAATTTCGTTTAGTCCGATTATTTTTCTTTGATTTCGTGGCACTTGATTTCCAGTTCCGCATCAGGTATTTCTGACGTAACTGTACTGTCCTTCGTCTGGACCTCTAAGGACCTATTACAAAGGACTGAAAACAGCGGGGATGGTCTCTCGTCTGCACAGTCTGAAAAATAACTATGAATGAATAATAGTGTTTACATTCAGTTGACTCAACTACGACGCAATTCGATTCACTAGAAAGTTAGTCATTACAGGGTTCGTAAAAATCAGGTAGGTACGTAGATACTGACGTAAATATCTATTCCAAGGGTAGGTATATGTATTTTTCTTACATTGAAAACCACAAGGATTCGTTTACATAATCTATTTCCCCTCGAAATATGAAATGATTCACCGCGATAAAATATTACTGGATTCATTGGAACTCATTTGTCCAGTAGGTATTATTATTTGGAAACCCGCAATCAATTGTTTCGTGATTAAGTTCCTAATCCACCATTTTATAAAGATAACATTTTCCTACCACATAGGTAAGTTGATCTGAGTCAATACTAAGTGGTTTAAAATAAAACATAGGTAAAAAATATTATTACACCAAAAATAAATATTTTCAGGTTAACTAACAGTTCGTTGTCTTTCATATTACTACTTCTTATGTTCGGAATACACTACATGCCTTGTTCGCAAACGTACTTAGTAAACGTTTCCAATTCGATAAGTCTTAAGCTTTTTCACTGTCCAATCGTTTATATGGGTGTATCCCAGTTGTCCCCTCTAGCGTTTGTCCCCTTGAGGGACAACTGGGATTTTTTTATAAAGATCTCCCAGTTGTCCCCCGTCTCACCGATGGAGGGGACAATTGGGACTTAAATTTATAAATATCCCAGTCTCTCCCACATGAGACATTGCCCTATAATGCTAGAAGTGACAAATAATAAAGCATTTGTTTAGATATCCTAGACCGTGGTTCGGATACAACGAAACGTGTGTTTTTTATATAAAAATAACTGTCATTTACCTTGAAAAGTCCGTAAGTTTGTCCGTAAGGCAATTTTCAAGGTAAACGATTAAAACACCCCCTCCAGAAATTCCCTCAAGAAATCCGCCATGCAAAAATGACATTTACGTTCCATGGTATTATGAGCGATCGTGTTAAAATCACGTTACACCGACAAACTGAGTTGTTTACTTTTAAGTTTACATGTGCGAAAGGGATAGAAACAATACTTTTATAATGGCGATCTTGAACTAAGCTACTTTATGTTTCTATTTTATTTACCGAAATATTTGTTTTTAACTTCTGAGTGAAGTCGGGGGTGTAAAATATAGTTCTTTAATATAAAGAGCCCAGTTAAAAGGTAAGGTAGTTGTTAATTAATACCTATACTTAAAAGTTTATTTTACCCGAGTATAGTTAAATGAAAACATTGTTGTACTCGTTATATTTTACATAAAATAATAAACTATACCTAACATCATGATTTTTCCCTTAATTGACTTTTCCTGTTCCTCATTAGACACTCTTCGTCATAATCCGAGCCAGTGGTATATGATATCTAACAAGTGCTATATTATTTGTCACTTCTAGCAAAATTATACGGCGACATCTCAAGTGAGGGAGACTGGGACGTCTAAAAATTAAAGTCCCAGTTGTCCCCCTTGTCGCAGGGTAGAGGGGACAACTGGGACACATTTATAAAAAAATCCCAGTTGTCCCTCAAGGGGACAACGCCAGAGGGGACAACTGGGATACACCCGTTTATATTGAGAGAGAGACAAAGGACGACATACCTACATTCCGAATTTGGAACAGTTTCCTACGTTTTGTAAATTAAGATGCAGGCCTGTTTTATCTTGGACAGCTTCCCATTTTAACGGTTGCATACCGTAAAAAGACTTTTTTCTTACCTACGCAACTACGGTAACGGTACTTCGAGAACAGACAATCAAGCAAATCGAACCTATGTTCAATCGGAAAATTTTCGTGTGACTTTAGCAGAAGAGACTTCGCTAAAGAAGTCTATTTGCCATTGAATATAAAAAAAACTCTGGTTAACATTTATTTTGATTCTAGTACGACCTACATGCCGGTGAAATCCGCGGTTGGCTAACGTTCAAAAGAGAGCGAGCCGCGCGGTTGGCGCGCGAGGAGCGGCTGGCGAACGCGGCGCGGCGCCTGCAGGCGTGGTGGCGCGGCGTCATGGTGCGTCGCGCGCTCGGCTGCTTCAAGTGGCTCAAGAATGTGAAGAGATCACCTTCTAAGGGGAAGAAGAAGTAGATGGAACGGCTGACGTTCGAGTCTGGGATCCATAAATTAATCAGTATATGTATGAAGTACGCTATGTTATCACTATTCATAACTCAAGAGCCGCTGTACCGATTTAGCTGATAATTGATTTGATGATGACTGATTTAGGTGAGGAAGTTTGAACCATTGGATGTACATGTTTTTTTACGTTCGATTGCAATCTGCTTATTTATTGCATCCAAGGCTGTATTGAGTTCGACAGTTTATTAATAAAAAAAAATCCTAGGTCTCTGCCAATAGGCATGGTAAGGTCAAGAGAAAGAAAATAATTCTTTAAATGCCGTGGGTGCCAAACTACCACGTTTGGCACCCACCACACTGGTACTCTTAGGTAATAACACAGCATGAATGACCCTCTTTTAAGATAAGAGATAAGAGAAGACAAAAACGTTGTAGGTACATTTCTCACTTCATCTATTTATTACTAGCTGTGGACTACATCCTTTCATGGTCGGTTTTACCCGTATCTCCCCTTTTATTCGAAACAAAAAGTAGTCTATATTTCTAATAGAGCTATATTTGTGGCAACTTTCATATCTCTAACTTAAAAAAATAAACATTTTCCCATATAAACTTTTAAAGGTGACATTAACCCCCCCTTACTTTCTATGATCCCAGACAGACAGACAGAGTTACTTTCGCATTTATAATATTAGTAGGGATTACGAATCCCCATTGAATCCGAAATTCGAGCCGAGCGAACAGTTTCTTTACGGATTAAGAGTTATTTAGAGCTTTTATTAATAAAAGTTTCTAAAGATTTGATACAAATAATACCGAATTTTGATTCGTGCGGTTCGTTTGACGAGGTCCAAGTTCTAACCAACGCGTTTGGCTGGCCGGTAAAAACATGTACCTATGCCATGGACCTAATATAATAAACCTATGCACACCTATGCATTAGTTCTTCCCGTCAAGTAAATGACAAATGTTGCGAAACTTGAAATAAAAAAGCGTAGTATTTATGAATTGTATGTGAATGGTTGATTGAAAATGACCTTTTTTAAATTACTTTCTCTATTGGCTATTTAACAACAGTTTAGGACCAATAAAACCATTGCGGGAGGTTTAAATGAACCAATGAGAAACGTTTGTTAGTAAGTGCTGCCAACTTCGACTGATGCTCATTCTTTATGGTAAAATAGCTATTTTCTAAACAAGAACTTTTGGCGACAGAGTACGCGATGACATTAAAATGTTCGAACTAAAGGAAAAAATATAATTTTCAAACTTCAAACAAAGAAGTCTGTGTTATGAAAAAAAATGATCAAGTATTTGAATAAATTCTGTAAGTTTTCCCCTTGCTTACTTAACAAAGTTTCGTGGTTAATCAAAAAAATTTACAGTAATATTTTCATTTACACGAGTAAATTACCATTGTTGTAGTAATGAATCCCATTTGTAAACTTTTATTTTGAACCTGTACCACAGTTACAAAAAATATTAAAGTTTTAAAAAAATGTTTTAGGAAGTTATTGTATTAAATATTTTAACCGAATATTTCAAATCGAGAAAGTACTTTATTTTGTTTTTACGAAGAAAGTACTAAATAGCGTCTAGGATAACATAATATGGGATACTTATTATCCTGATGTAATGTAACCTATCACCTTTTTTTCACCCATGGAAAAAATATCAATCGAGTGGTACTTTCTGAACCAGCTCTGGCAACACAAACATCTATCTCTTTTTATTATCATGCTCGCTCGCTCGCTCTCTGTCATTGTTTCATTCATGAAATGTCAAGCAGTCAGTCAGTTTGTGAGTTTCTGTCATAAACACGCGGTGAATGGTGTCCACAAAGGTGCATGAAGTGTTGTCGTTTTAAATAAATTATAGATTAATCTTTTATCATAATAAATAAATTATTTTGACTATATGAATAAAGTGATGTGTTACATAATGAACTGGAAAAACTTTGTATTATTTGAGTGACTCGGTCGTATTTCGAATTCTGAGAATTTGGATTCAACATTTTTAGATTTGGTGAGTAATACTTTGTGATCCTTTTTGTTTTCTAGATTATATTGTGCTTTAATATTTAGTCCGTTCTTCGTGTAAATGGATTAAAGCTACTTGATTGAATGTGGAATAAGTAGGTAAATGTTATCTCTAAATCCAAAACACGCACTATGAGGTACCGGCTTTTTCGCGTAGTGTTTTTGTCATATTCATAATGGAAAACTGTAGTTTTCCTTTTGCTATTGAGACGATATTCTTCCATTTGTTCTTTAAAGTGCATTTTCGTCACATTTAGGTAACATAATTCGGATGCTAAATTGTCGCGAAAGTCTTCGTAACCGATGGATTTAGAAAACTTCTACACGAATAATTTGTATTTTTGTATGTTTGTAATGATTAACTCAAAAACTACCGTGCCGATTTCAAGACTTCTTTCACCATTGGAAAGCCACATTCACTCATTGTACACAGAGTAACATAGGCTATATTTATTGATAGAAAAGACAGTACGCGCGTACGAAATCGAGGGCGGCCGTTATTTCATTATCATGTACTTGACTAATTTAATTTAAGTAATACAGTTTATTTTCATTGAATGAATTGTTTATCAACCTTCTTCAACCATAATTTAGGGACTGACTGAATAACAAATACCTTACTAGGTATTAATTTATACTGAAAAATCGATTTGAATTAATTTTAATTGTGTTTAGAATTTTAAACTTTTGGTAGAGAACTTGAGTACCATGCTAGAGATTCAGAATTAAAAAAAAAACAAAGATTTCCATTGGTATGATATTAACTTGTCTTATTAAAAACAGAGAAACAATGAAATCAACATCATATGAAAATATCACTATAGGCAGTATGTACTGCATTCAATCAAACAAACACATTTGAACAAATATTGAGGCATGGTAATATTGGTTAAAAAGTAATCTGAGGAACATAATTTCTCAAAAATGAGTTTGGGCCTCGTCTAGATGTGTTATAATTGTAAATAAAAAAAAATTCGTCAATTGATCAAAAATTTTACTTTTTAATAACTTTTATGATTTGTATAGGAGTCCAAATTCTTTAAGAAATAACTATGAATTTAATGTTTTTTTTTATTCTGACTTCACCCATGATATTATTAAGAATTAATTATGAATAAAAGATTGTTTAAAGATTGTTTCCTCTTCATATACCTAGATTTGTTTTGATCTATATCTAACACAAAAAAATATATAAAACGAGCATAAAATAATTAAAGCACTGAAAAAAATTCAATGACTATTACCTATACCTAGTATTATTATAAATCTTGTTAAATAATTATTCCAACTTGGTAATATTCTAAACACAAAAGCTTTTTGATGGATTAATGTGTGGGTTGGTGGTTCATTTTTGACCCAAAAAATACTGAACAGATTTGATTGAAAATTTTAATCCTTTATCACATGTTGGGCATGGTAGTGTATTCTGCCAAGACCATGATAAGCTATAATATCTAAAACCGTTTTCAGCTTTACCGATTCATACGAGTTTAAAGGATAATATTAAAGGCCCTTGAGTTTTTAAATTCCTTAAGATCAACTGATGACAAAAAATGTTAAATGTAGATTGTACAGCTTAAAAGACCTGACATGACAACTAAGTGATAAGTTTTTCCTTTTCACAAAAAAATAATTATAACAAAAATTTTGGAAAAATCTTACATACTTCAAAATATTTGCCATAAGTTTACATGCTAAATAAAATAAAGAATTGTTTATATTGTATTACACAAATAGAAACTACCATTTACTTTATTAATATAAAAAAAAAATACACGAAACACTAAAGTACATGTTGCAATATTGAAACATCTTTATAGTTCAGAACTTGGCCCATTGGGGCCTTATAAGATATTATATGTCGACGAAACTAATCTTTACTAAGTAGTTATGTAACTAGGTACTAGGTAGGTATAGTACTATTTTATTGGTACTATTTGTTTTAAATGGGTTGTTATATTACTTATGCTTTCGAAATGGTGACAGCTGATTAATGTCTACAGGCTCTTGATAAATTACAATTTAGTTACCTCACATATTTACGATCAAGTTCAGTTTTTCGCGGGTTATTTCATGTTATTTAGGGAAAGTGTCCTCAATATTATTATGCTAGTACCTATCTAATCTGTCAAGTTACCAAACTTCATTTATGATATCCATTGAGTAATTTTTCTAGAATTTTTCTTCGAAAGAGTAGCAAACATCCTTATTTTTTACGTAAAACGTAACGTAACCGCAGGATAATAATACGCCCACTTACATAAAAAAGTTAAAAAATATTTTATTAAGTCATGAAAATCACTAATAGAATAAAAAAAGTCGCTTTTTCTGTCCCTATATGCCTATGTACGCTTAAATCTTTAAAACTACGCTTCGGATTTTGATGCGGTTTTTTTAATAGATAGAGTGATTCAAGAGGAATGATTTTATTTGGAATAAAGAATAGAAAAGCCAATATCTCTAAGTGTTTACATTACATCCGTGCGAACCCGGGGCGGATCGCTAGTTATTATTTTATAAAGCGCGATCGTGTTATTTTCGCACCGAATTACCTACCTGTCTAAGTATTTACCGTAAAGTCTAAGCTTCTCAGTTTAAGTATTGTTATTCAGAGGTTCATAATGCTTTGTAAAAGTTTGCTTTTAAAAGGTGTTATAAATTTGTTTTTACCTGGAACTACTTGGCCATTGTTCTTACTCATGCTTGACAACTTCAAACGATTATTTCGACAAAGCGTTTTTTTAAGTTGGTGAGAGTCTGTACAAATGTGTTTTAAATACTTATTTAGGACTTTGCACGGCGCTCAGTGTACCTACCTACCTACTTGCCAGTTGATAAAGGTTAAATTTGAAGAGGAAAAATATTTTTTTTTGTAGGAAGATTTTTAGGTTATTTGAAAATGAATACCTAAACATGCATGTAAATAGACGCCGTTATTGTTTATCGATAAAATTACCCCAAATTGTTATGAGTAAAATTTATCAGTAAACTACATAAACACACTCGGGAAAATGCGCTAGATTCGGACACCGTAGTATATGTATACTATAAATGAATATTAAAAAAATTATAATTTAGGTAGACTGTTTTGTTTCTGTAAAACTTTGTTATAGAAAAACATACTTAAATGAAACGTATTTAGTGTATCCTAAAAAGGTACCTAATGTTTGTATAGGTAGATAGAAAATAGAAAATATTTTTGTCAATGTTTTTTGTACAAACACTTTAACGTGTTTTTCACGTACTTTATCTCAGTTATCCTAACAGTAATAAAATCTATACCTACATAGGTACCGGTTCAAACAATAACTGTGCCGATAATTATTTTTTTCCTATTTGCTATGGTTTTCCCTTTATGGGATTCGTAGAAAAGAGCTGAAACCGTCTAACGTTATAAAAATAATACAGACGCCATGCCTGGCCTCGTTTTTATACCACTACCTAGGTAGGTATGTTATAAATAAAAATCACAGCCAATTATGCGATTATGTGAAATTTTGAAGCTACTTTTGTAGCTATCGGTGTGTTTGAAAGAAAGAAAAAAAGAAAGAAAGTTTCTTTGAGCACATAAGCAACATGCTCAGGCTTTGCTGGGACGTACCTACGCCTGGATTTGTATAAAACTGCACTCTCCTTGCATTTCATGCTTTTAATAGTTTTCTTACTTTTTACTTCGTCATCTTGCTCCACTTCGCCTTAATTATTTTTGTCATAATATTAGGCCTTACGTACAAATTACATTTATGATATAGAAAACCTTGTCAAAATCCATTAGGCGTAAATTAATTCCTCCTATTGGAATTAATTTGCGCATAACATACCTAGGTTCTACATATAGAAGCGGAATGCGTCTTTGTTTCTATATACTTACTACTTCAAAAGGTTAAGTTTCACGAACCTATTAGGTTTGTGTACCTTTTATCTGTTCTAGGGATTAATTTATTAGTATCGTGAGGTTTTTCTCTCTAGCATATTTTAATAAAAAACATCTGCTGCAAAATGAGCCGCTTAATGTTGGTAAGAGAAATAACACATGCACTATTTAGGTCCCCTCCTTCAGTAATTAGTACTTCAACCACGCTAGCTGTTCGGTTGAATCAACCCCATTTCTCAGAAAGCGATCAGCAAGCCCACAAAGGAACTGCAAATTGTCCTCGGAATATTATGAACGCGAAATCAAACGACTAACGACATGTGATATGATTTCATAGAATTGAAAGAGGTTTTGATTAAACTTGCCGGTCAAAAAAAGACTGAAAAAAAAAAATTTTTACTACTAGGTACTGAAACTATTCAGTGTTAAAGTGTGTTTGGTTGATACCCTCAGGTCAGGAAACCTTTTAATTACTTACTACTTCCTATAAACAATGAACCGAAGCCTAATGGATATTAAAAGCACCTTACTGCTCTCAGATGAAATTAATTAACAGTATGAAGTGTGAATATGAAATGGGACAAGTAATTAATAATACCTAGGCAGTTTAAACAATTGGCTACTTGACAGTGTTAACAATAAAATATGAAAAGTGTTAGATATGTTAGCTTATTAGTTAGGTAACAATTTTACATTATTATTTTTTAATTAAAATCATAGTAGTATTTTATTTTTGCAAAATAAATTTTACTTACTTTTTTTATCTGTGGAACAAAAGAACCGAAACGGAAACCACCATTGCAATTCGGAAATGACAGCTGTCGGCGAAAATATATTTTTTTAATGTGGCGAAACAATGGTTATAATTATTTAACCGATTTAATTGAATTATTGTATCTCTTACCGTATTAAGAATTTATTGAAACATTTTCCGTTTATCTAAATTAAGTCGTTCCTATGCGTATCGGTTCATTGTCTAGGACGTGACGTCATAATTGCAACAGTGACGTAACTTGGCGTTTTCGCGCGCTATTTAAATGTGTTACACAAAATCTTATTTTTCTCTGGTTATTTAGATTATTTCCAGATAAATCGAATTGCTTGGGATATAAAATGAACGGGCGCACATTTTACAATACTTTTTCAAAAACTGAAAAAGTATTGTAAAATGTGAAAACTACGATTGAAAATTGATGGATCGAAATATCTAGGTTTATTTTTCTTTAAAAAAGTTCACACCGATTTGTTGTATCAACAGATTGCCCGAATACCAAATGGCAACATTCATAATGCCAAAACATTTGTTTCGCCTTAAGTATCATTTTAAAAAAATACGAAAAAAGTGCTCGTATATATCACTCAGTGATGTGATGATAACGTACATATAATACGCGCATTGTATCTACCTAAATAGTATTTTTCATCTTAATTAAGTTTCCACCCCGTGGCTATAGTAACCAATAATAAGAAACCAAAAATGCACGCCCCCTTGTGTTCACTGGAATGTATGTAATACGGGATACTTTTTGCTCTACAACAAAATGTCATACAACCTAATGATTACTTGACACGCTAGCTATTCAAGTAGAGTATAAATGTTCCAGCAATGCAACAAGATAATGTTTAAAGCAGAAGTTCCATGTCTCTACAATTTTAGGCTCGCTCAACGAACCACCACTTAGAGTCGCGATCGCGTCCAGGTTGGAGAGTCGCCTCCCCCAGTAATTAGCGGTTTAATCACGCTAGCTCGGTTGATGCAACCCCGGTTCTCGGAAGGCGATCAGCGGAGCCCGCGAAGGAGCGGCAAATTGCCCGCAGATATGTGTACCGCATGTCCGTAATTGCAATTACACTCGCTCGCTGGTACCACAGCGTACGAACTACAGTGAGGTAGCTTAACTTATCGACACGAATATTTGCACAAATATTTACAAGCGTCACATGTGGACTCCCATATTGCGTCATCATCATGATCTCAGTCGAAGGACTACGCTGGTTTTCCGATACGCGGTCGTCATTCTAGAACCATTCTACCCTTTGCCACTTCAGAGCTGGTCTTTCATATTCATATTCTTATTCTTTATTACACTCCAAAATTAGGTTTTTAGACCTATGGTCGATGACTATAGTTCTATTTCGAATATCCTTATTTTCTGAGTATTATCAAGTAACTCCTAGCATAGTTCTCCCCATCGCACGCTGAGAGACTTGAAACATTCGTTTTAAGCCCAAGCTTGGGTATCACCTTTCTACAACGTATCTTCTCATTGGCATGGCACATGTTATCACCGGTAACAGACGCTGTTTAAAATCTTTCGTTGAGTTGAGACACAGAGTGACACATTATGCGTATTGCTTCGAAATCAAAGGTTACGCCTTTTACTTAATGGAAGCATAATGATCACACAGTAATAGTTTAGCGAGTAACATAGATAGATAGATATACTTTATTGCACAAAATCTTTACAGAAATAGGTTTTACAGAAAAATTATAGTACAATTTAGGCGGTCTTATCGCTAGAAAGCGATCTCTTCCGGACAACCTTAAGGTATAGGAAATAGTAGATGGCGAGAAATGGGTACGGCCGTGCAACATAAATACAGTTTTTATTTTAGAATTATTTCGTAGTGTAACATGATAAACATACATAAACTCATAAATATATAACACTATAAATATATACAAATAAATAATATATATATATATATATATATATATATATATATATATATATATATATATATATATATATATATATATATATATATATATATATATATATATATATATATATATATACAAATAAACATATTTAACATATATAAAATCAAGTAAAGAGTTTTGACTCAAAAAAAATAATAACAATAATAGTTAATGTTAACAAGTAGGATAAGTGTATGAAAATTACTGACAACCAACATGCCCAGCTGGAATTATAGATAGAGGACATAAATTAACATTCATTAAGTGAGAGGAAGTACGATTTAACCCTGAGTTTAAAAATGGGAAGGGTCTCAGATAATCTGATAAACATAAAACTATAAATAAATCTATGGATCAGTGGAGTGCAGCCACCGTAATGTACTACTCGGAGATAAATACGTGTCAATCGCGTAATCAATTAAGTTTCAATATTAAATAAGTGGATTGATATATCAAAAGTTATGATATCATAAACCAGTAATGATATACAAACGATTTATCTCAATAGATTTGATACTCAATGTCCCAATTCTGACAAGCGATTGTAATACAATGATCGCATAATGGTCAATCATAATTGAGAGTAGAATTGCGTCCTGTTCTTTGGTTCCTTTGGTGTCCTCTCACGAATTCCTCCTCGTTCCTTTAAATTAGTGAAGAACGATGCTTAATTATTTACACTATCTGAGCCCGCAACTTCGTTTGGAAGGCACCCAGAATACAATTATTTGGCCCTCTATAGTCAAGATGTTGAGTATTTACCAATTTGACAGTCAAATCGGAATAACTCAGCGGCGTAGCCTAGTTGACATTATCATTACCAATTTGATACATATGTCAAATCGTTAATAATTACTCAAGGCCTTGACAATAGTTCCTGAACTTACTCGACAACTATAAACAAACTCATTTATCATATTAGAAAAATATATTTATTGATACTATTAGCAGAGAAGAGGTCGTGATTAATCCACAACATGCCATACTGTTATTCGTTCATATATATGCCAGTACCTTGTATTACACCCGTGTGCAACCGTCATGTCCAACATGTACTATTAACTCCATGTTGTATGTTTGTGAAATAATATGTAGACATCTGAATCGGTTTGTTTTGTATGCACTTAATGTACTAAACGACTATAATAATTGCTTGGTTTAATATAAAAGGATATTTATCTAAAAATTTATCTAAAGGCAGACCACAAATGCGTTGGAAGGATGACGTAAAGAGGGTCGCAGGCTCAAACTGGATGCAGAAGGCACAATGCAGAGAAAGGTGGAAAATGTTGAAGGAGGCCTACACCGAAATGGTTGAGTCAGGCTAAAGAAGAAGAAGAAGAAGATCTAAAAATAATTTGCGTTTTGAACGAGGCTTAAGATATTAATCGGTGAATCATGTGTTACATTCGCTTTGCATTATTTATCGTTTAATTAAACATAAGCCCGTAATATCGTATCAATTACAAAACGTGCTCAACAAGATTGTATGTAACTCGGATAACTTTTCCTTAATCGATTTATATTTATTATGAAAATTAAAAGTATTCATTACATTCCAAATAAAAATAATAACACTTTTAACATTCTTTTAAGATTAACAGGTAGCAGAATTAGGTAGATAGTAGTTTAACAAAGTTTAATACGCCAATTATACTGGATTACGCATATCTACGATTTCGCTAACTTCAAGTAAACCGGACCTTTTGTGTATATTCCGTTTTAACTTATTGCAAATACAGCTTCATAAATTTGTAGTAAATTTGTAGAGAGATTCTTTACTATAGGAAAGACAATTTGAATAATCTTGCTAAGTCTCCGTTCACAACGCACCGAAAAAGTACCAAGTGCATTACCATTAAGCAGTTAATGCCATTCCGAGAATTTAGGGCCCAGTCACTCGTTCCACTGCCATATTCGTAGAATTATAGGTCATTCGTTTAGTCAGTATTTCGTTCGACCGGGGCCGAACGCTTTTTCCATTACATGTCCAAATGAATGTTTAAACTGAGTTCTGTGAATATTCGCTTTATAATGATGTGCTATTAAATTGGAATTGATACAAAATGACCGGTAGAGTGCAATTTCATTTTACAAAAGTTACCAACTCTGATTGGCTTCGACCATGTAGTTGGACGCTTTGTGGAGTTTTTATGATTGCAACGTTTGATATCGAATAAATAATTCTTGTTAGTATTCTTCCGTGTAGTATGTCCTTTGACAATAACCATTAGTATATAAAATTAATGCCCGGTTCCAATATTTTACGATTCGTAATGTGTCAAAAATTACTATCCGTTTTTCTCCATTTGACTAGGTACGAGTTGTTAATTCTAATTTCAAATTTACTTTCCATATCATCTGTCATCAATCGTCCGTCCGTCGTTTTTAGCTTATGCCTCGTAGGTATAATTTATTACTATCCGTAAGTAGAACAGATCGTTATTCAAATATTGGAACCAGGCATAATCCGTGCACTCGCATATTACTGAACGTTTTACTTAGGTTGCGTTCCACTAAGCGCTCAAAACGCTGAAAATACTCCTTTAGCCGTTCCACAAGGCGACCGCGATCGTTGTGGTCGCGGCGAAAACGTCACTCATGACGTCATTACTTTCGCACACGCCAAACGTCGTGAGCGTTATCGTTCTAAGCGCTTAGTGGAACGCACCCTTAATGAGACGTTGACTGGTTGTCATCTGAAACACTTATAAACACCTATCAAAACTTTTTACGAAGAAAATTGTGACATCACAAGATACCACACTGTGACGTAAAATTGTTTACGTATCTACCCACTTACTATTAAATGCTTCGTTGCATATCAAGATCTCGTTTTAATGATAATTTGCAAAAATAAATTTGCCGGTCTAACATAAAATCAACTTTTACGGCATTGATACCTTAAAATCATTTGTGAATGGTGTGAACCTCCCAATTTTTAAAGTGAATTTTGCAGTGCGTTGCATTGGTAGCGCTGTAATGCAGCGGTGCGAGTCAGTGGCTGAGCTGCTGACGCGCGTGCGTTTTGCCCGGATCAAATGCACATGTCACATACGGAATTTTACGCGAGTACATATTTGAGAGCTGGTTGCAATAATCACTACTCAAAGTGCTAAACTATCATAAATGTTAGTTTCTATACGGTAACACAATCTATGTGCTAGTTAAAATACCCAGCTACTTTTAAAATCGAGTATGTACGGACCAATTTTACATTTGAACGCCGACTTTTATTTTCGTTTAATTTGTAATTGACATGCAAACCATAACGTTACTATATAATAATTTGACAAAATAATGATTTGAAAAAAAAAACGATCGCTTTTTATTTAAAAATATTATTAATAACGTTTTAAGAGGAAAACGTGTCTTCATTTCATTCCAACTTTCATGATACAGTAGTGACAGTCCACGTATTAGATTACATTATGACTTATTGATACAAAAGAAACAACAATGAAAAATAAAAATTAATAATGTACAATATTATAATAGTAATTGTGTCGCATACAATAGTAAATAATTATATTATCTGGTATTTTTTTTTTTTATCTTTTTCTAACATTATCTCGTTACTAAGATAAAACAATCTCAGGAAGCTTTTTTGGCAATAGACTGTTAGCGGCCCTTTATTTTTTTCTTTAGTACTAATTTCACATTGCAAACTGGCCCCGGCCATTCTGAATGGCACTGCATACAATTAAAAATCTCTAACATAAAAAGACCCGCATCAAGAAATGATGTGTCACCATTTATTTATAAACTTTTAGAACGAGACTTCTGTACTCGAGCATTTTATAATTATTAAATTTAGAATACGGGGCAATAAATAAATACTGATCCTGTAATGAATAGGTAACTAATCCTAGCTTGTTAAAAACTTTTGCGTGAAATCCGGATTATGTTTAGGGGCTCTTAAAAGTATTAGGCTGAGTAGTTGAGCTATTACTGCATTGTTTTATTGTTTAGAACAGTTTGTAGTAATGTCAGGCGCGCGTATCTGCGTACTTAAATGATTCATAAGCGGTTTTCTTGGGAGTGCAATGTAATAATGAGTGTTATTTTTATTTGTCCTTCCAGTTTTACAAAGCGCTGCGTTGTGAGGATTACTCGTGTTTTATTCCTTTGTCATGAACGCTCTCGAGTTTAAATTTGAAGTGATACTTTTATGTTATTTTATGAAAAATAATGATTTACTGTCATGGGTGTAGTGTATTTATACTAATATTATTAAGGGATTTATTTATTAAATTTTTTGGAATATAGGTATTCAAGAAAATCTTAAATAATAAAATGGTTTATGCGTGTAATTTTATTGATCAAAACTTTTCCACAAGGATAGGTTTACGAATAAGCAAGCAAGGTCATAAAATAAATAAAATATTAGGGGTAAAAAAATATACTATGTCACACACACATTTTTAGTTTCCCTTTTCATTTGATATAGTACGGTCAGGTAAATAACGGTATATTAGTTTAACATAGTCTTTTTACTTCATTTCCATTGTAATAAAAAAAAGTAATAATTTTCTAGTAATGAACGTACAGGTGCCAATGGCTATAAAAATCAAAACTAACCGGAGGCTCTTTCCGCAGAGAATGTATTGGACTCTTCTGACTCTGGGAGTGCTAGCGGTGGCAGCAAGCACCACCGCCGCTGGCTACTGCTCTGTCAACACGCTTGCCACCAACTCCTCGTGGATGCAGTTCACCAAGGAACCAGTTCCTCTAGAATACGGCTTCGAGGATAAGTTTAAGAGCATCCACTGTTGTGTCAAAGGATACCGGAGTATTGAATGGTAAGTGTCTTTTTGTTAGTCGTTCGGAAACAGACGCGCTGCAATCGGGCGGGAATAAATGAATAGTCCGAAACGTATTGTAAAACCTTGTGCAATACTTGTTCATTTCTTGCTTTCTTTTGTTATCATCTTTGAATTAAGTAAGTATTACATTTGCGCAACATTATCTTGTTTTTTTGCTGAGAATTCATGATTCAGCATGACACTTAATTAAACAAAAGAGAAAGGGGGAATAACCTAGAATAATATGATGAGCTTGAATGTTATTGGGTTTCAAACTAGGGTGTTCCCTATAACCACAGTCCCACAAAAACATGGAGTTAGTTACAAAACGACGATTATGTTAAATATGCTATCAAACAGAAAAAAATACTGCTTTTCATAATGAAGAGAAATATAACGGCATGTCATGACATGACATGTCTTCTCGGTGGGCAATGCATAGTCGGATGAGACATTTGCAATTACGAAGCGCCACCTTTTTTAAAGTTAAATGGCAACTAGACTTTTTCAGTGAAGTCCATTTCTGCCAATATCGCGTGAGAATTTATATTTAATTTAATAAGTAGAATAGTTTTCCAAGGATTCCGTGAAGTCCAATGAGCGAGTATATTTTCCTTTCAAGGCACAGTCGGGTCTAAATTTCGTTGCCCACGTGAACTTGTCGTCCACTTCATACACCTATTATACGTTAAGTCAAGTTCATTAATCTATTAAACGATTAAACGAATCTTTTAAAATACTTTAACGGGTCAAAACGCGACACCATTTTCATTTAGTAGTTAATACAAATTACTTACTGCCCGACGTTTCGGTTAGGTTGCACCAACCGTGGTCACGAGCTGACTGAGTCAAATTTAAATTATTTTAAATGTTTAAAATGGAACGCGAAAGTCTTAAAAAAATGTAGATTAAACGAATCGACCATGCTTTACCACTTCCTTTAACCAAATTCCCTTCCGATTATTCGGCCAATCGGCAATATAAGGCAGAATTCTGCTATTTATTTATCCAATATAATATTCGTTGCAAGATCAATCATAATACAACGCAAAAAAATTAAATGTTCTTAGTTCTGTACGAACTTCTCCTCTGTACTGTACGAACATTAATAAAATATTTTCTGCTCAGTGACTGTAATAATTAACAACATATTTCTCAGAGCAACATATTCTTTGCATCTTCAGCATGTTGTTTGCTATTTGCAATCGATATCAGATCCATAGTACTTGTAATTCACAGCACCTAGTACGCCTTAACTATAATTTAATTGGACAAGACAGAGAACTTTAAATACTCTAAAAATGTCATGGTTCCATACGTGTCAGTATGTTGCTTGATATTTTCATACGAGATAAGATCGCGATCGATTACAATTATATTAACAACTTTTTAGAAGGAACGAATGTCTGGGTAATGTCGAAAGCACATTACGGTAAAGACTTGCAGTTCGGCATTAGTCCTTACAGCTACATAATAAGGATGATAATTGTACCGCTACACACGGACGCTGATTCGAAGTGCGTGGTCTTCAAGTGCTTTTGTCTGTACTTAGGCTAGACATTCTTGGCTACTTTTAATATGGCATACTATGTGCTATGTATATTATGTATTTATTTGACAGAATTCCGATGAGACTGCTGGTTTAAATCAAGACGTTAGCTATATACTACAACATTTTAAAATTGCTTACTTCTATTTTAATATAGATCAGTTAAAAGTTACTTTATAATACTTAATGCGGAAATTTTATTAATAAGTAAATATTCGCAAAAAAAATTATTATAATAATAAACAGACAACATCACCGCTGGTCTAAAATTAGTAGCATAAGCACTTGAGATGAACCTATACATACTTAAAAAATATATAAAAACCCAGATATATAGAACACACTCAAATGAATTTACATTCATCATGTACAAAATTTGGCCGATGTCGTGTCGTGAACGTATGTATTAAATATTCAATCATTGTCTTCCATCAGACATCACGGCGTGTGTAGTGGAGCATACGCTGTACTAATTGGAATAAAAATTAAATTGTTTGAAAATGCCATGATTCCATATCAGTGCTATAAAAATGTTGGTGGTAGGTAATCAATATTTCATCCACGGCATGTGAACCATAAGGGCAGAAAAACAGTGATGAGCAATTCACAGGTGTGTGAAGCGTCGAGCGCAAAATTTCCGAGAAATTGCGTCCATTGTGTGAACAAAAATACATGTTGATGAAGTATGTATGTGGTACGTCCATGTGTGGGCGATGGCCGAAGGGCGGAGCAAATTCGATATTTTGACTTAGCTTTGATTTTTGTTGGAGCTCTTAAATTTCTAAAGTATTCGTAATTGGGTTTTCCCTGACCATGTGTGTCTCTTGTAGACATAGTAATCATTAATAAGGAAAGTCCTTGTTTTCTATTTATTATTATATCTATACATTCTTACAAACTTTCGCGTTTAATAATAGTAGGATCTGTGTAGGATCTCAATCTGCAAAAATCAATATATCTGCAAAAAAATAATAATGCTTTAGTAAAACATCGTAGTACTGAAACGGACTGTATGATGACCCATCTACTATGTAAATATTCTTTATTTTTACACATTTGCTAAGTTCATTGAAGTTCCTTAAAACTTATATTTCGTACCCGAAATATTGACTAAAATCGTATAACTTTACAAAACGGTTAAAAGTCATAAATGGCTTTTACGAGAGAAAGCTTTGTAAAAGCGGAGTACATTCGCATGACTTCGTTATGTTAGTTATTTCAAGACCGTTAAATTATGAGAATACATTTGCAATAATCGCTTTTAATTAGCACACTCAATTAATTTGTCGAGAAAAGGCTTAAATGATAAACTAATAGGCAATTTGCTATAGACGGCTTTCGACGTTTTTCCGAACACACACAGTTCTCCCTACTGGCTAATTAATTGGTTATTATTAGTGACAACTCACGTATTCGTAACAAGTCACTAATCTAAAAGCTTACTGAATTAAGTAGTGTCTATTTTCATCAAGATATACGTATTCTGGTATTAACTAAAATAAGATAAAAGATATACCAGATTGAGAGAGGTTATATTCAATGTGGCTGGCAGCTGATGCATACGAGCTCAGTAGCGCGTTATTGAAGAGGGCTATATTCAGTAGTGGGCGATAATGCAATGATGGAATTTTGCCGCACAGGGTCAACCGGAATGACCTTCCCCCCATTCGTATTTAGTTTAAATATGTTAATCTTATGTACATACTTTTCAACGATAAGGTCTGGAGCCCCTTAGAAACTGTGCCCTCTATAGAGACAGCCCGGAATTGGATTTTAGGTAAAAACCATTAAGATTGGAAGTTCAACCTTAAGTGTTACAAAATGTGGTAGGTACATCAATGCTCGAGGCTCAGAGCTCGAGCCCTGAAGACTCAGTAGCTTCGACTCGGAGCTCATTTCTCTCAACACTATGTGTGTATGCTTGTTCCGACTACAAACTTTGGGACAAGAGTAACCTTTATAATAACACGATTTATCTGTCGAAACCAATTAAACCCACTCCAAATAATAGGTACCTACTAAAATACTCCTAAGTAGACACATGAAATAAACCAGAATGATAGTTATAGAATACTATGAACAATGTCGTTAATATAATTGCGGTTATAAATTAATCTATTATGCATCCAAGAACTACCAACTGCTAATTCAAATAAAAACCGTTCACATACAATGTTACATATTCATTTGACAATTACTCGTAAAATACCGTATTATAACAACACATAGTTGGCTGGCAAAAATTATTATGGTCTTCGTAAGAATTCTCGGTTCCATGAAAAAAATAATTGACATTAATTGGTTAAATTCAATTATAGCCATCATTGGATCTCGTTCATGCTAACCCTCTCTGTAGTTTTTATAAGCGTCGGCCAAGACCAACTCAAAGGTTTTGAAAGTATAATGCACTTCAATATACGTAGCATGATTGCACCTGGTGCGAAAACAAGTGCGCTTCTCAGAATTGGTGATTGCCAGTCGTTACATCGTACGGCGCGCCTCCGCCGCCCGCGCCCCGCTCAGCCTATCACCCAACAAGACATCCTATTTCGAAAAAATATTACCCACTAGATCTCGACTTACTAGTCTCTGCCTGACTTAAAGAGCGAAGATTTTTTGCCCATGTACGGCCTCCTACATCCAATAATATCTTGAAATAACACCTCTTATTTCAGACTGGACTACATTTAAATGTTCAGAAATTCATAGTAATTTCACTATGAATTCAGTTTTTAGTTGAAACGTATACGTTTGGATTTAAAAACTGAATGTTCTTTACTATTGCCAACCTATCCCTAATGGTTAAAATCTTTTTTGAAATCATCAGTGAACGAAAAATTCGTTCACTGGAAATCATGCACAAAATAAGTGCATGATTTCAAACTTATCTTGGTAAAGAGCCTGGTCTAAAAACAACCCTACAGATCAAAAGTCTAACTTTGTTCGCTAATGTCAGCAGTCTTTCCTCACTTTTTCAGTTGGTCGGCTAATATTAAGGCTAAGTTTATACCAAGTTTTAAGGCGGAATGACTTCGCTTTTTATGGTTGTTCTGGCTGTCTATGTTAATATCTTCAAAAGCTTTACCAACATCATTCATATATTTTCAAATGCAAAACCGATAGTAATACAATGGTTTCCTTTAACTGTGCCATTCTGGTAAGATAGCTGGAAGAAAAATAATAGCACTTTTTGTATTATCAGGTCCCTTGAATGTACACTGATGAATTGTTTATTGGTGGATTTAAAATAGGTTTTATTCTTTCTCAAACGAAAATAATCATTTTTTTAAAAGTATAGCTTTTTCTCTTAGATTACACCCACGTAAATTATACTATTTCCTATTTATATTATAAACGCGTAAGTTGTTTGTTAAATGTATGAATGTCTGGATGTATTAAATACTGAACATATGATATGTTATTTGGTTGCAGATATAGATATATAAAAAAGACATCGTTCTCTTTTTCGTCACGGTAGCAATGATGTCCTCGTAATTGTCTGGCGCTCGTCAATATTTGTAACACTTTCCAGACAATGCATTAAATGTCTTTGTTTATTATATTTAGATTAACTAAACATAGTTGAGTGAGTCACAAATGTGTGATATGTAATCGCGGACTATCAATGCGTTGCGGCGGCGGATTATGTCATTCCTTACTTGTTTTGACTTGTTCTATTACTTACGTTGAAATCATTAAATATTACAATCCAATGTCTGTGTCTTGACTTGAATTTTGATATCCTAAGGCAAAAAAACATTTTGATATTATAATAAAAATGGCGGATTGCTCTTCATTTTAAAAGTATCTTAATAGTAGATATTACTGTGTTGTTCGAAAAAGGTTTATCGTTGCAGCTTTCAAAACTGATATGGTATTCGCTCAAAGCCTACTAAAATAAGACCTTGAACGATGCCGATGACCTAATAAAGACAGTTAGCGTGACAAATCGGACTGGTCACTTATCTCCAAACACCTCGATGTTGCAAAAGCACTCTTCATTATTGCTCATTTTAAATACTTAACATTGCTTTAGTTTAACAAATAAGACGTATTCTTGTTCAATTATCTTTTAAAAGGCATATAAAATGAAAGTCGCAAGCGTTCATGTATGGACATCATATTCAGGTCCGTTCTCGAGTGCTTCATAAACGCCTACGTCTGTTACTTTAAAATAACCTAGCATATTACTGTGAAACGTGTCAGAGCCAACGTCATTATTTCGCCATAACGACACGACAGCGCTCATGATAGTTTGCTTACCGGAGACAATTCTTAGAAACATGAACATTATTTCCTTCATAGTTTCCTATGCAAAAACAGTTAGCAAATATCAATGTTTGTAAAAAGTAGTTTAATATCTGCAGCTATAGAGGCTAAGAGGAAAAAGATTAGCCTTCATGCTGTGTGGCACAAGGTTCTATTCTGATCCTTCTTCTTAACTGAAACAAATAACGCTGTTAAAATAGCGGGTAACGTAACAGACAATGCAACATCAACCGCCGAAATACCCCGAAGGTATTTAGAAGCGTTCGTTCCGTGGTTCCCAGGAGTCACTGTCGGGCAACTGGTTGGATAATTTGCCGGTTTGATGACCACCTATCGGTCAAGCGAAGCATCGTTGAGGAGCGAGAGTGGCCCGGATGAACTGCAATAAATCCACTGGCGGCAGTGCACGTCGGAACGGGTTGTCGCTCCGCCTGGGAATTTTATTTTATTACCCCACTTTTACTTTTACGCCACACTGCTTCCCATCGACTTAGCCTGTGTACTTGCTTGTCCCTCATAAACTTATTCATGAACAGTCTCGGAAGCGTCGTTTTAGCACTCAATGGACTGTTTTATCAGTGTGTCGTATCATTTAAAACTTCCTAGAATGCTCTGAGCGTTTTTATCGTCTTTCGCAATCTTTTTGTCACGTTCGGTTTGCTATCAGTTCAAATAGCGATTCTTCCTCGAAACTTGGTTCGATACGGTGGGAAAATTGGTTTTTCCGTTTGATTTTCTTCGTGTAAGGTGTTCGGCAGTTGTTAACAAAGGGCAGTCAGATGCGGGTGTACCTGGCCGGTCGCGGCCGGTATCTGCGGAGGTATCGCACGTCGACGCAAACCTGTATTGTGCTGGTTCCCGGAAGGCTCTTTGTTGGTCGCCGCGAGCGCCGCGCCCCGCGCGCCTGCTCCGCGACCCCACCCGACTCCGCTGCACGCTGTGGGAACGATGTCTCCTGAGCTTTTCTGGATTGTCCTCATTGTGAATTTTATGAAATTATGTATCCGCTACTAGATTGTGTAACATTACCGTTAATCTAGCTAATAGATACGTATCCTTTTATATTCTGTTTAGGATTGTTATTTCTGGACATACTAATAACATCATTAGGTACCTACATAAGTACTATGATCTCCTAAATATCTAAGATTATTTCCATTTATGTACCTTGTTTCCTTGAATTCCCATTATCACATTGTTGATCGATATAAATACCCTCATTTTGTTTCCTCGGTGTAGCTTTTTTCTGGCTTTCCGGGTCATTGAACTTTTTCAATACAATCATTGACTACTTATCAGTGCCAATATTTTTTTCTGATTGACACATTTTGAATCCGTTATCTCCAGCTGCTATTTCTTTATGACTTATTATTATCGATGGGAATTCACTGTTGACATCAATATTTATATTTCAGATATAGGTAGGTCTGTTTACTTACAAATTACTTGGTATTTATACGATCCAAGTTGCACAATCATCTCGTAACTTCGACCTGTAGGTAAGTAAGTAAACCTGGCTCAATACCTTGACGTTTTATACGCATACGTCAGATATCCTTGAGTCTTTGTCTGCATATATTTCTTGGAAACCTATTACATTAACGTATAACAATTTTCAAGAATTAATACATGGCTAATGTACTTAGGAAAACGTCGGTTGAAAACTAGTTTTACTAGTTATTACATTTTACTATTGAAGTAGCTTCGAAATAAAGTAATTCGGTTCTTGTATATCGATTTATTTTTCACACTTTCAAACATTGATGTGTCAATAGAGTGACCGTTCGTACCTTAATGAAGTGGCCATAAAATCACAAAACAACCATAGACATCCCACCGGGCCCAGCACAAAAACTACAGCTTGTCCTGACACGTTGGAACGGCCGTTGTATTGAATCGATTATACATTTTTAAAGGCGACCCTAAATGCAGGTAGGAACACATTTTGTTTAACAAATCGTTGATTGGCTTATCTCCGATCTGCGGGCTGGAAATCCGCTTGATACGTCCAAGATAGCAATTGAATCAAACCTAAAATAGATTCTTGAGACAAAATAACCTTTCGGCTTAATTGGATTTTACTTATATGTCCTCTACATTCTTTACTAATGCCCGGTTCAATATTTTACGATTCGTAATGTGTCAAAAATTACTATCTGTTTTTAACTTTCCGTATCAGCTGTCATCAGACGTCTGACGGTTGTTTTAAGCTTACGCCTCGTATTATTTATTACTATCCGTAACTAGAACGGATCGTTTTTCAGATATTGGAATTGGAGATAAGTAGGTATTAAAGACTGTTGATGTTTAATGCTACAATACATGTATAACAACAAAACTATACTAGCTCAACTCACAAACTCGACTTGATAAGCTATATAGATTCTTTAACATATCGACGCGTAATTGGCTACTTGACAGTTTTTGAAAAAGTATTGCAAAATGTGCGCCCGTTCATTTTATATCCCAAGCAATTCGATTTATCTGGAAAAATTGTAAATAACCAGAGAAAAATAAGATTTTGTGTAACACATTTAAAAAGCGCGCAAAAACGCCAAGTCATGTCACTGTTGAAATTATGACGTCAACGTTGTAGACAACGAACCGATACGCATAGGAACGACTTCATTTAGATAAACGGAAAATGTTTCAATAAATTCTTAATACGATTAAAGACACAATAATTCAATTTAATCGGTAAAATAATCATTGTTTCGCCACATTAAAATAAATAATTTGCAATGGTGGTTTCCGTTTCGGTTCTTTTGTTCCACAGATAAAAAAAGTAAAATTTATTTTGCAAAATTAAAATACTAACTATGCTTTTAATTATAAAATAAAAATTTAAAATTATTACTTTACTAATAAGCTAACATATCTAACACTTTTCATATTTTATTGTTAACACTGTCAAGTAGGGCTTGCTGACGGGCGTGCAAGTCAGACGTGTCGCAAATTTTATTTGAATCTTGCAAAGTACTCTAAAACCAATTTAAACTCTATATATACAACATTATAAATCTCATTTTCGAAGAATACTTAACTGTGAGTTGTGACAAATCATCTCCGAGTTAAAGTGCCGCGCTGATCCGGTAACCGCTCCTCACCTCCGCGGGGAAACGAGACGAGATCATAATTTTTCGGACCGCTCACGCATAACTGCGGACTTCGTATCTACGTGAGTAACTAAAATCATATCATACAATGAACGTTCAACGATCGCCGACTGGATGTGGCAATAATGCGAGACTCAGTGGTTCTCAGCCAAATTTGGCAGAAATAAATACAATTTATGACACCGTTACCAATATCACCCATCGCAATAAAAGAAAGGACACCGATGATAATGCTTGGATCAAATCAGAGCTATCCGATTTAAAAAAACAGATGTCAGAAATGATGGCAATAATAAAGGCAAGTAGCAGTTCACAAGCAGAAAATATAAGCAAACTAAGTGAAGACGTCACTTCTATCAAAAATCAAGTATCTGATATTGGAAATACAATTGAAAACATCATCTTGGAACAAAATAACACAAAAACCAAAGTTGACACCCTACAGACTGCGAGTGAAAATATTGAGAAAAAAATAGAACTCCTAGAATCTGAAATAAACAATCTTAAATATACTTCACCATTGTTACCCCCCACTACAAAGTCACACCAGAGTTACGAAGAGATCGTTTATGAGGTTAATGAACGCAGTACCCGATCGAAGAATATTATAATTTTGGGCATACCTGAAGCAAGTACAACGGCTGATAGACATGCTCATAACAATGATGAGGTTCTCAAAATCATTAAAAAGGTATATGACGAATGTCCTGAACCTCTAAAAGTCATCCGCCTTGGAAAGTTCAAACCGGATCGTACTAGACCCATAAAAGCATGCTTTTCATCAAAAGAAACGGTTACGTTATTATTACGTAATAGAAAAAGTACGAAATTTGATAACAACAGCATAAAAATATTTTCGGACCAAACCCCTAATCAAAAGAAACATATGCAAAATCTTAAAGAAGAACTCGAAAAACGTACCAATAATGGAGAGAAAAATCTTATTATTAAATATATAAAAGGCGTACCTAAAATTATTGAATCAATAGAAGAAAAACAGAAAGAAAACATAAATGTTCCAAAAAACTGACTGCTTCCACCGGTAAAATTACACATAAACTAGTCAGTAATTACAATGATATCACAAGCACCAAAAAGTCTCTTAAATGCTTTTATATGAATGCCCGTAGCCTAGTGAAGGCAGGCAAATTCGACGAACTCAGATGTATTGTTGTTTCGCTCAAGCCTCATATTGTCATAGTATCGGAAACTTGGATAAAAAACGACGGTGATTTTAATATGTTGCAAATTCCTAGCTACACCCACTATAGCAACCATAGACAACATCGGAGAGGAGGGGGAGTCTCAATCTTTGTTCACAATGATCTGAAGCACAATTTTATCGAGGAACACTGCATCGATGACGATATTCACTATCTTTGGATTCACTTGGAACGGCAATGTCTTGATATTGGCGCAGTTTACAATCCCAATAGAGGCACGGTAGACAGTTTTCTTGAGGCTTACTCTTTGCAACTGCAAAATAAAAAGAGAGCCATAGTGTTTGGAGATTTTAATTTGGATCTGTTGGCACCCGACAGAGACACTCGTAAATACAAGGATATACTCAAAGAAAACGATTACAAAATTTTAAACAAAATTAGTAAACTATATAGTACTCGTGAAACAGAGTCCACGAAATCTATTTTAGACCATGTCTGCACCAACTTAAAAAATAATAATATCAACCTCAATATTATCGATACTACAATATCTGATCATAAACAAATCTATGTAGAAATAGAGAATTACCAACCTGTAGCTATAAAAAAAGCTATTTACACAACAATAAACTATAATAAGCTATATGATATGGTAGAAAACTCTCTTAGCAACCACTTAGAAATAAATACGGATGACTATAACACATTGGAACAAATAATACTAAACTGCATAGCGAAGAGTCAAATGAAAAAATCAAAACTGTTAAACCCTCCACGCCAAGACTGGATCAATAAAGACATACTACACGATATTAATATACGGAACACACTATGGCACAACTATAAAGAAAATAAATCGGATATAAATTTAGAAAGAAAGTTTAAAGAATTTAGAACTAGAGTTAACGAAACTATACAGAAAACAAAGAAAAACTATTATTTTAACTATTTCAAGAGTCATATGAAGAAACCAAAGAAGATGTGGAAAGCTATTAATAATCTTTCACGGAACAAAATAAAAGAAACGGTGGGACCAAACAAACTAGCTGCGAAATCGGGCACACTCGTTGCCGATGAGCAACAAATCTGCGAGTGTTTTAACAGTTATTTCTCAACTATTGGCTCAACCTTAGCCAGTGAAATCCCAAATACAAAAGTCACAAGCCGAAATCATTTAGCACAAGTACCAAATGTCTCAGAATCAACTAATATGACAGCCTTCGAACCAGCAACCACGGATGAAATCACACAGATTATCGATCAACTAGATGCAAATACAAGTTGTGGCATTGATGGTATCAGTACGAAATCTATTAAATGCACACAAAAACTATTAGTTACTCCATTAACGAACTGTATAAATGCTTGTCTGAATTGCGGAATTTTCCCGGACAGCCTAAAAATTGCAAAAGTGAACCCAATTTATAAATCTGGAGACAAGACAGATCCATGTAATTACCGTCCAATTTCGGTATTACCGGTGATTTCAAAGATCTTTGAAAGAGTTATCTACACTCGAATTGAAAAGTATCTGGATACGAAACAAATTTTATATAAAAAACAGTACGGTTTCAGACCTAGGTCCAATACACTCTCCGCATCAATTGATCTCGTGACCAAAATAAGGAATAAAATAGACGAAAAACAAATAGGACTTGGTATTTTCATTGATTTAAAAAAAGCCTTTGATACAATCTCTCACGAAATTCTTCTCCAAAAACTTTTTGAAATCGGTATCACTGGTAAGGCTCATGAAATTATAAAGTCATATTTTCAAAACCGTAAACAAATTGTTAAAATAGGTCCACATCAAAGCTCTGCCAAACCAATAACCTTCGGCGTTCCTCAGGGTTCAATTCTAGGTCCTCTTTTGTTCTTAATTTATATAAATGATATGCAACACTTAGGTCTAACAGCTGATATCACCTTATATGCAGATGATACAAGTTTATTTTATTTCGGTCACTCAATTAATATTCTAGCGTCAAAGGCACAAAATGACTTAAATTTACTCAATAAATGGTTTCTATCAAATCTTCTTACCATAAATATAGATAAAACAAATTATATGATATTTTCCGCAAAAAATAAACGAATTAACGACTTTGCATCAATCAGGATAAACAACAAAACGCTCAAAGAAAAAACTTGTGAGAAGTATCTTGGCCTCGTTCTTGATCAAAAATTAAATTGGAGGCAACACATTGATAAAATAAATAAAAAATTAACATCTTTAACAGGTATTATACGTAACATTGCCAAATGCCTTCCCCGTAAAGTTAAATATATTATCTATAACTCATTAATTAAACCGCACGTAGATTATTTAATTGAAATTTGGGGTACCGCAGCTAAATCTAATCTAGAAACCATACAAATTGCTCAAAATAAATTAATAAAATCTTTATTTCACTACAACTATCGTACTCCTTCCAAAAAAATATACAAGGAGACTAAAATAATGACGATAAGACAAACATATACTTACTATACCTGCATATTAATATACAAAATTCTAAACAAAAAGATCCATTCATCGTTATCATTCCAGACAAAAGGGCGATCACAAAAAATGAAACTAAGAAATGCAAATAATTTGATATCACGCCCCCCGCGAACAAATTATGGCAAAAAAAATATTGAATTCGAAGGAGTAAAATTATATAATAAATTACCTGTAAAAATTAAAAACGCAAATTCATTAACCAGTTTCAAAAAACAACTAAAATTTTATGTATTAGAAGAAACCATGTAAATAAAATTTAAATCTTTTATTAAATACTACACTTATTTTAAATTAAAACTAGCTAACACACCTTTAAAAATAAAAAAATAATAATAAAAAACAAATATATATAAATGTATATAATAATAATAAAAAAAACGAGTACTTACCTAAATAATAAAAGACACGTAAAAATAATTTCAACGCAAACTATAAAAAATGGAAATAAAACAGATATCAGTCGTATGCCGCATCCAGATTGCGAGTACGCTCTTTGCGTTCTTAGCTCCGTGGTTGCTCGGTGCGATAGCGGTCGACTAGTTGACGCAGATATTTGCGAATCCTACCCGACATATTTGTAATTTTTTATTAGTTTTATATTTTAGTACCGCTCACTGTTTAGCATACAATTATTTACCTAGAAATTAAGTTATCTCAGTAAGTGAATTGTAATATTCTTTATGAGTTAAATAAAGTTCTTAAACCCTAAGTAGCCAATAAGCTTTGAGCACTAGGAGTGAAACGCGGTGTGTGATCAAGCGCAAGCGCATAGGAGGTCGAGGGTGCCGCATGCGCGCGCGCCGCATCGCAGCCTCCGCTTTCACAACGCTCCGTATTATTTATCTACCGTATTGATCTTACTTCGCGGCTTACTATTCTCTTTTTTCCGTTGATCCGAGGAATACAATTCTTTTGTAAATGTTTTTTGTTCACATATTTCATTGTAACTGTTACGATGGGACAGGGAGGTGTTCCACGTGAATAGAACCCTCAATTATATTGTATTGTGCCAACATAAGAGCTTCTCGCTCTGCAGCACATGGTGTGTTTAGTTATTTTGTCACGGTATATTATTTGCTACTTGACTTTTTTAAACACACAATTTTTAATACGTTAGGCGTTGGGTTTACTCTAAAGCGGAGAACCATTCCTAAACATATTTAACAGTAGCACTAACTTACCTTTAACGGTAATATCGCGCCTTCTCCGGGGTTTGAATCCCGGTCGGGTCAATGTGGAAACTTATTTTTTTATACAAATTGTCTCGGATCTGGGTGTTGTAATAAGGTCGTTTATTCTGATTTCTATAACATTAATGTTTTAGTTTCTAAGCACAGATTCAGATCAATGTATTTTTTTTTTATTATTTAATGATTGTTAGTTAATATCCTATTTATTTTCTGCTATTTGACGTTAAGTTGGTGCAACTGACCTTACAATTATAATTCTGCATGTTTTTAATACGAATGATATGTGGAACATAATATCATAAATAAAATTTTCTTATATGGACCGAATTATGACACATTGAGGATCTTTTTTAATATAAATATTGGACAACATCACATACATTGCTCTGATTCTGTGGTAAGTAGCTTAAGCACTTGTGTTACAGAAATCAGAAACAACGACGGTACCACAACACCCAGACCCGAGACAATATGGAAAAGTTCGTTTCCCATATTGACCCGACCGGGGTTCGAACCCGGAACCTCAGAGATGGCGCTCGCCAAAGTCAGGCCCGCTCGCCTCTCGGCTACGGAGGTCGTCAGGATCTGCTTATTGAAATTACACGAAAGTTATGTGCAATACAAACCACCAATAACCAGTTCAAGAGTTTGAGATATCAATATTGCTCTATATTCTGATCGAAACAGATAAAGTCGAATGGATTTTGTATTTGATTTGCGCTTATTCAGAATGTTTTTCGTCGAAGCGTCGAAGGAAACATCAGCTCGGTAATTCGATCTGATCCATTCATGATTTCATCGTGTTTGCCCGGCTTGAGGCTAAGGGCGTGTTCACATTCCGAGACGACCGCCGAAAACCACACAAATTAGTCTCCGTTACTATCCATCTACCTGACAGGTTGGACGATCTCTCACGATCGTTATACGTCGTCTATCGTGACACTTATATTGTCATGCATTCCTCGCCTTATAATGATACGAAATCTTGGGTTAGTCTCTTGTTTATTTTTGGTTATATTACAAGTGAATTGTCTTAATCATCGTCTTTGGCATCGCCCTGGTGTTATGATTGCATTCTGTTTTCTCGGAACAAATACTGTGGGATATGTGTGAAGAGAGACGCGTGACTATGTCAGTTTGCACTCGAGCCGATGGAAAGCCGGTAACCGGTAATGATTTCAAACGGAAATGTCAGTTTGCTGAGATCGGATGCTTACTGCTTGCTGAACACCGCTGACCGGTTCTCACGGCTATGCCTTTACACTGCCATGATTGATCTTATATAAATATGATATTGCCCATTGTATTTCGCCCATTAGAGTTTTAGTCACCTAAATAAAAGATAGATAGATAGATAGATACACTTTATTGCACAGAAACATTTACAGAAATTGGTTTTACAGACATAATTAAGTATAGTTAAGGCGGTCTTATTGCTGGAAAGCAATCTCTTCCAGACAACCTTTAGGTAGAGGAAATAGTAGATATTGAGAAACGGATGCGGCCGTGCAAAATATTTATTGAGAAATTATTAACAGGAAATATAAATACCATAATATGATAAGTACAAAAAAAACATAAAAAATAATAAAACAAATAAATAAATTAAATACATACATAAATATATACACATCCATAAAGTATTTACTGTTTAAACAAACATAGAATAAACATATGAAATCAGATTAAATACCAACAAATGCTTAGCTTTATTTAAATACCTACTTTGATAAAGAAGTTAAAAGATTATCTTCGTTTAATTGTAAAAGGCAACTTTTATTGAATGCACCTGCACATTAATGAAATAGAAGACAATGTACAAATTATTTGTAACAGTAATGATCAATAGTGATGACAATGATGAATAATTAAAATAAAAACAATCGTAATCATAATGCATCATAGACCACCGGAGGTGCTAATCAATATATTGTTTATGGATATCATAGATGATATTATATGTAGGTAGGTAGACGTTACGAGCTTCGGAAGCTCGCGCTGACTGGAGACGCCTGCAATATGAGACAATGATGATGACCATAAAAATGGATGTCGCACAATGGTTTCTCCCGCCTTGAATATTTAAGCACTAATGTCAGGAATGTACTTTTTGCCAGTCGTACGTTTGCTGAATGTTTGAGTCGGGGCGTCGTGCTAACGCATAGTCTGCGACGAAAACTAATTCAGATATGTCGCATAATTCATGCAACAATAGTGATATTGCACGGGCGTCGATTCGTATGGGTTTCGAGAAATGTGGCGCGAGAGCTCGTTATGTCGCCGACACACGTACGGGGAATGGCTTCATCGTGGAAATTAACATTCGGTAAGCATCTCGCCGCGCCGCCAGCCCTCCGCGTGTATTTGACAGATTGGAAAAATATCTGAGCAACAGTACCTACATGTGAGTGTATTTGGCATCATAAAAAGATTTCTAAAAATTCCAAAATAGCAAAGTTAAATATGCAAGCGAACATCTAACTGATGGCTACGGTGGTTATCGCGTTTGACAAATCTTCAAGATGGCATACATTGTAGGCGTAAGTTCCAGCTGCTACGTGATTGGTTATTTTTGATACAATATTGAAAGCTATGTCAAAAATCACGAATACGTAAAAGTTTAATCTCACGCCAACTTTTATTGCCGCTAGATGGCAATAAAATGACTTGTTGTGTAAGCGATATCCCTTGAGCGGATCCTTCATTACGCTGCTATCGGCTAGTAAGAATACCAGATGTGGCAATCCGAATCTCGTTAACGTATTTGCAATCCACTTGTCTTGTGGCCTTAAGAATATTATCAACTGACCTGTATACTAAGTTTGTTGTGTGTTAGAAGTCTGGTCATAATCTGTCAACCCTATCCACGCCTACCTCAACGCAAATATTGGCCGAGTCTAGCTGGACCTCCGCCGGTGTCACCTTCTCACTTCACGATCATGTAAACAGGTTTCCTTCTTTTTTGGGATTCTATGAATTTGTTATTCGGGTTTGTTTGTTCTCCTCGGTTTCCCACATTAGCTTTTGTCTAATTATTATTTCCTTTTGTATTTAGTGATTAACTTAAGAATCATGTACATAGGAAAGACTTACCTACTAGTAATTCTCGCAGTATTATGGTTTTCATTGTTTTTAATTATTTTTCTAGAATTATAAGTTTAGTATGGATTCGGCTTTATTATTTTTTTTTATATTTAGTGTAGCCATTTTTGTGTTGTATAGAAAGTGAAGAAAGATAAATATGTATTTCGAATTAAAAGCTACAGTTCGAATTATTAAGAGGCTTGATTCAATTAAATGATACCGGAACTTTCCTTAAATCGAGTGCAGTTATAGTATTTCGCATACCTTGCATTCCAATTCGAAATGTAACCATAATAATATTATTATTACCTATAGAGGCCATGATAACGGTCACATGACACACTCAAGCAGATTTGTGCAAACCAGCACAGCACATATTTGATGACGTTCTATTTTAAGCTTTACTTTTCTTGTAATAAGGTTACCGTTGTTCGGCAATGCTTTTGTGGGTTATATGTGACTGAGTGAAGGTAATTTATAACGAGCCGGTGTTAGCTGCGCGTGAGTCACCAACTACATAACGTCATTTGAATCCAGTCCATTCTGTTGATGAACGGAATTTGTTTTTCTTTAATTCGATTTTTTGTTGTCGTTGGGAATCATAATGAAAACCCTCTATTAATTTATGTGTATAGCCTGTCAGACATAATAGGGCACACAATGCTGTGTCATTCGTGATACTCAAAATTCTATGAACGGTCAAAAGCACATCACATACGATTCAATTCGATATTAGTTCCTATGCCAACACCACAAGGGTTAATATAGCCTAACGTGTTTGTGCGTATACCAATCTGATGCTAAGACGTTGTACGAGTAACGTGCCGTGACATTTAGAAGTGAGTTTCCTTTCTTATATATTCTGCTGTATAGTTTTATTTCCACAAAGTGTTGCTATATTGTATGCATCGGTAAACCGGTAACCAAATAATAGTGCTGTTTCTGTAATTTGGTATTTATAAGTAAGTTTACTTTAGTGCTTACCAATGTGCGTTTCCTAATTATAGGCTATAAGTTCTGCCCGCTTCAGCTCTGATTAAACAAGAGCCTTTATCCTGTATCTTTACCTCAGAAATACGTAACATTAAGTCGAAACGGATTATTATGAAAAAAAAAACGCAATAATTGTACCTACATAAAGAAGTGAGTCCTGTTGATGGCATGTTGCTGAATCCTGGCACTAATAGCAACAACATACTGTGTTCGCTGTCGGTATATCTGCACAAGATAAACGGTGAATGCACGCACGCAATACCTCGAGTTGCTGAGTGAATGATACCACGTGAAACCCGTTTACCACTGCCTCTATTCAGCCATCGAAATTATTTAAGGCTCCGACTGATGGATGACATGAAACCGCTTTATAAGCGAATACCTACTTCATCAAATTGCGCGGTTTTATGATGTCACTATTGGATTTAGTGTTTAGAGTTAGTTAATATAGTTTAGTGTGTACTAACTTAATGTTCCTCAGGATTTCGAATTCTATAATCCAGGATTAGGAAATTGGTTCTTGGGGATTTTTTTATGTTACTTCTTTCAAGCAATTATGTAGGTATTTTGTTTGATGGCTAAATTGTATTATTAAACGACATGAATGACACTTGTCATGACTACTGTGCATTACATTTATGAGTAATATAATCTAAAGTTATGTGTATTATGAATAGGTACCTACTAGACTGTAGTGAGCGAAGTATTGTGAATGAGGTAGTATTAATGAAAATATTTAAAAAACCGTATTCCTATCGCGTTGTTGTCACCATAATAGACAAATAAAATACTGTTAAGAAACTCAGCGGAGGTGGGACCACCCAGTCTATCCTGGTTTTATTTACTCCTTATTAGTAGTTACAATTATTATCTGTTTGGATATGTTAACTCCAACCTTATTAGCCAGCCATAGTTAGCTAACATTCCAGACAGTTAGCAATAATTACTCGCGTACTTAAGGGTCCATCGGTACAAATAATGATACTAATTTGGTCGGTATCAGTCTGATCCTTGACGGAGGCTAGCATACATGAGCCTGGTAATTGTTGCCGAGCTATTTCGATAATTACTATGTCATGCGCGTAATTTACATAAGCTTTTTGTAGGAGCTATCATTGTTCATTATAATAAGTGAGCGCGCGCGATCCGGTCCTGCAGTGCGCGGAAATTATCCTAGTTCAAGGTTGCAAGGTGCATGCTACATGCAAACCTCCACTCTTGCGCCGGTTGCGATTCTCAATCTTGTGTACCTAAATAGTATGTTTGCGATCTTTTTTGTAAATAGAAATTTAGACGAAAGTAGGTTTTTTCACTTTTTTAATTAGCATTATTGTAAAGGTCCTCATTTCTAGAAAATATTTACATAAGATACATAGATGATCCGATAGATTCATAACAACTTTCGTGAAATCCATGTAGCGATCTTATTGAAATCAATCGAAAAAATACAAAATCTGTCCAGTAGAAAAACATGACAGTCAAAATAAATTCTTGGTGCAAAACAATGGGAGTAGGTCAAACCTACTCCCATTGTTTTGCACCAATCTGTGTTTGTAAAACCAAAAACTGCATATTTTATATATTATTTCCAATAAGTATTACAATTTGGCAGGACCTAGACCCTGTTTTACCAAGTTAAAAAACACTCCACCAACTTCCATGTTCATTGAATCCAGTGCTTATATGTCTACTCAAAAGCCGAAAAACGTGACGACCGGTGTAAGAGTGAAAAAAGTTTGGGATCCTTTGGTTTAAAGACTATTAATCACATCACATTACTATCTGAATTAGAACCAGTGCGAAATCGGGGAGGGCCGCTAGCAAAATAAAAAAGGTGATTTTAAAATAAAATTGCACAAATATAAAAAATAACTTAATAGAGGATATAAGTATATGTAAATTATTAATTATACATCAATATAATTATATAAAATACAAAGCCAATTTTCGTTGTAATTTTGTAACTATAGAATGGGCTCGCCTATCCAAACCAAATAAATGTATATAAATGCTTTGTTCGTACTATTTAGTAGATGGTTTATGTGAAGTTTGCAAAAAATCGGTCTAGCGTTTCTTTCTTTATCACATTTTTTTGTAACAAATTAATATGCGCGCGAACCCGCGGCGGGTCTCTAGTACGTAATTTAATATTACCCTTGCACATCGGTTTGCAGTGCAACATTAGAATATTTTTCATCATCAGAAAATGAAAACATTAAAAATTTATTCGAATTCCCTTTGAAGTTTTGACGATGGATAAGAGTACATTTACCGTAGACAGAGACAACCATACACTTCTTGATAGCTAAACATTAAAATGTATTTTTATTATATCAGACAAATGTTTGTTTGATATGGAACCCTCGGTGGAGATCGTACCCACAAATCATAGGACAGTGACCTGTTAAAGAAAAGGATTTTTAGTCCTAGCATGCGCCGCTAGAGTAAATTTTATCGCGCTCTTAAGAAATGTCAAAATCAATGCGTCAACTGCTGATTGGCTGAAAATACGAGTGTGGTGTACTACCACCCAATCACGGTATAGAAACTTTTGTCGTCTCATGCGAGAAATTTGACGTATTGCGCATGCTAGGCCTGTTCGTAAAGAAAAGGCTAATGACGTATAAACCCGAACTATGAAAATTTTTCGATCTCATTATATTTTTAGCTAATGCTATGTGACTAGCTGTGATTCATTTTGAATTTCTACAAAATATAGGTAACATGAAATAAAACAATCTGTTAATTGTAACGGTGTATATACGCTTAATCGAGCTTGTTAAAAATATTAACATTTTCAAATAAAATATTCCGTACAAACCGCTTTGCCCTGAGAAAACAAAAAGCTCCCTAAGGAAGAAATATCCGTAAAGAATCCGGATCATTTGTATTAGAACTGTTAAAGTTACCACTTTACTTTTTTAACACCCTATTAAAACTATACTTGTAATGTGAATTTCCTCAAAGTCAAAATCGATTTGACATATCACGTACATGGGAGCGGCTCTAAAGATAATCGTGATGGCATCCATGTATGTACAGTGTATGCCAGTAATAATTTGCAGAAAACTAAATACTTTTGTTTTTAACGTTAAAACATTTAGCGCGAATTGTTTCTCTTTCAAAAGCTATATGTTAGGAATTTTAATGTGTAACTACGTTGTTAATATGTAACGTAAATACTAGTAACCTAATTAATTAGCACAGAATGCTATAAAAAATCCTTTAAAATGCACCGGCTAAGTTTTCCCTGAACAACTTAACCCGTGCCTTTTGAAGACTGAATACTGAAAAGGGAATAACTTTTTTCTGTGTTAATTAATGTACATCATTTCTACACTTTCATTTAATATCAGGCGAGGGTGCGGTAAAACGCCTCTTCAGTTCGAATTAATTGAAAAAAAAAATACTGGTCGGAACAGTTAGTCCAACGGCTGTCGCTACGATTCGCTGCACGGCAACTGATATGTGCAGCATGTGCAATGTCCTCAATCATACAGATGTATATACTATGGATACATAGTTGCGGCGTACGAGATTAGTAGGTGCCATTTGCTACCGAGAAGGCTAATTGCACGAGTGAGTCCGCCGATACATGGCCGATTAGCGGGAAGACGGTTGCGTGCGCTAAAGATGCGCCGACTGGCCCCACGGGGCCGGCTCGCCACGCATGCGATCACGCACTACAGCTTCCTAGCAGCACCGGGGCTCTGATCATATTAGCCTTTGTTGGTAATACTTCATCTCAAATTTGATCAAAGCTGATACTGTACGATACCTTTGGAATGTAGGACATATAGATACGAGACAGTTACTAGCCTTTCTTTTCTCTCAAGGGCTGATTTATCAATGGTCATAAAATAACAAGCCGATAAAGGGTAAGGTGTTTGAATTAAGTATCCCACTAAGTACTTTTGTTGCTGAATGTTGTATTGTAGTCTTTTGGCTGTTATTTCTTATCCGAGAGTTTAAAATTTGGTCTTAATAATGATAAAGATAGAATAAGCATACCTACCTCTACATTTATGCCAAAATCGCAGTGTTTAAGGGTATTGCTTTTAGTATTGCTCACGTTAGGTTCATTAGCGGATAAAAATGCGTTGTTAGAGGGATTCCTAGAGAAGGCGGCATTCGTTGTGAGATGGAAAACTATTCAAAAGTAATACTAGCATTTAAATCGACAGTGTAGCGCTTTAATTGATTAATTATCTCGCCTTAAATTATCTTTTTTATTTAGTTACGGAAATCGTATCACAAATCGTATTATTCACTATCGCACGTGCATCTTGGCAGCGACGAGCGTAGGGACTTATTATGCTGTCGCCGTGTCGCGTCCGCGGCCTATCTCCAGCGGTGGCCAACATACATTACGCAGCATTCACATTATGCCTGAATAACTTACTCGGACTGTTTTTCTTCGCATTTTGCTTTCACTCGTTCAGCGGTCGTGTGATTGATTTTAACTTTTTCAAGCTGTCCGCATCCGGTTGACGTCAGGCGATTGTGCCTCGTTGATTACCGAGAATAATATCTATGTGGTTTTAGAGCGGTGCTAACGAGCAAGAAAAATGCCTGATATAGTTATCACTGTAGCCTTTGGATATCATAAGAGGCTTTAGCGTTGTGATTAAAATCAATTGTGTCTACCGGAGATCTATTTTCTAGTTTATGAGCCATGGAGGCCCGGCGTGCTTTCAACAAAAAAATAATCTATATCTTCTTTCAAACATAGATGTAACATTAAGGTACATTCCCGATCTGAATCATAAAATTGACTTGAAAATCTGCAAGTTTCGCCCATTTACACTATTTAAGCAGGAAAAATAAAAGTGCCACATGAACAAAGTTGGGGAATACTATGTGCACATTATTTCTAAAAAAGCTTGTTTTTTAGGTTACTATCTTGACCATTCAAGTTACATAAGGGAATGTTATAAACGCCGCGTAGGTCTATATTAATACAATTGTTCAAACGTTCCGCGTCTCCTGCTAGGTGAAGCATAGACTGCACAACGTTCCGCTCCGAGAATGATCTTTATCGCCGAGTTATGAGAAAAAGGGCGTCGTTCGTGTTCGTGCCATCCAAATCGATCATTTCACGCACCCGCCGTGCATAATGAAACAGTCATTTCCGGCCGTTTCGCGGAATCGAATATTTAATATTTCGCACAATCGAGTGGCCGGTGGCCGCGGGGTGCGGTGGCGTCTCTGCACCGACGCCTATTTAATATTCTTCGCGTGGTACCAGCCAATAATAAATTCCTCTGCACTTGCAGTTTCACGTAGTGCCAAGAAACCGCGAGCGGCTACCGAATGTAAAACGGCTATTGTTCAATGCATACATTTACTTATCTTTAGATCTACTGAATGCGCTGCTTGCGAATTTATATGTGGAAATTAAATAGCATAACTAACTTTAAATTTGATGTCATAGATTAATAAAACCATCAGTTGTCATCCTTATTTTTATGAATGAAAAACTATAAATGGTAGAGTTCCGGTTTCCTAGTTTGGTTTACAGCGTACATTCACTTTAATTTAAATACAAAGCATTGCCGTATGATTCAATACCGGTAGCGAGGTGTGTGTCCGCACGTCCACACAAATGTGACTGGAGTCCTCAGCTCATTACGTACTCTGGACACATGGGTACGTTTTACCAATTACTGATATTTCTTTTAATAAATCCAGCAATATGTAATACAAAAACTTCAAGTACTCGACTCACTCCGATTTTGAGATATTCTACTAAAAAAAAATTGCTAAGGTAAGTAATGTATATAATTTTAACTATAATTATTAACTTTTGGCATAAAAGACAACGTTTTGGCGTAACAATCTAGATTCGTCGGAATATATACATTTATACAGAGCTAGTCCGCATACTTAACACATAATGAGAGTAGGTACTAGAACTTTAGTGTCTCAACAAATAATTGTCATATAAGCAAATCAAATTAAATGCCAATCGTATTCGGAATCTTTCAGAAATTCGAATCCTTGCAAATTGCGTTGCGATAAAGACGCCAGCAAAGAAACAAACCTTGATACAATGCATTTTCGCTTGGATAGTAGCTTATAATTGATTTCTATCTGTAAAACCTGTACTATGTTGAGGTAATCCACAGGCTCGTACACGCACTTAATGAACAGACTATCAACACGTCTACTCTCGCCGGTGGCTCTCGTATAACTGACGTGGTGCGAACGAGACTGTCATTGTCTGTATGAGTCACAGTGAATGAATGTATGAATGGATTGATGAATGAATGAATGAATGAATACGCGCATACACTACATCCCTTCCTTTCCATAATTTTTAATAATTCAACAAGTAATCAACTAACAAACAATTTCAATAAATTTTACATAATCATCTTTTCCTAATAATTGTATTAATTAAATTAATTTCCTTTAATCTTAAATATTGTTTAAACTTCCTTCTTCTTCTTTTTCTCCATCTTCTTTTTCCTGTACTACTTTCCAGTTTCCTTCTACCTTTTTTAAGTGGACAATATTTCTCCGATAAGATTGTCCGGTTTCATCATTTCTCACAACACAATCTCCTGCATTTGTACTTTCTACAGTATACTGAGTAGGGTTGAAATTTGGTGCCAATTTGTTTATTTTGTCCGTGGCTTTAAGATAAACTTTTTCACCTTCTTTTATTTCTGATTCGATTGCTTTCCGCTTCCTGTCCCCATACTCTTTTCCTAATTTCTTCTGAACTCTGTCTCTATCTCTTACATCCGAATCGTTAATTTTGTCACTCGGGTTCTCTAAAGACGGTATTTTGTCCCTGTTTTGCCTCTGAAAAAACAGTTCGGACGGTGTTCTTCCAGTGACTGAGTGTGGAGTGCTGTTATACATCATAAGGTATTCGTACAGGCATTCCTTCATGTCTTTCTGTTCTGTCCGACTGATACGCAACCGCTTCAAAATGTCTCGATTTTGTCTTTCTACCTCCCCGTTCATCTGGGGCCAATATGGGACCGTGTTCAAAAGGCAAATATTGCATTCTCTGCAATATTCACGAAATTCTTCGCTTACAAACTGTCTCCCGTTATCTACCGTTACAGAAACGGGAAATCCGAGCCTGCTAAAGATTTCTTTAAGTATTTTTATTATCTGAGTGCTTGAAATTGATTTGGTCACTTTAACCTCCTTATAGCGACTATAATAGTCGATGACAACCAGTAGATATTCATTACTTGGGAGTGGGCCTAAAAGATCCATCGCCACGTCGATCCATGGTCCTAAAGGCAGTTCTCGCCTCTTCATGGGCACCGGCGCGTTAGGTAAAGCAACCAAGGTACACCCTTTGCATGCTTTTACCAAATTTTCTGCGTCTTTGTCGATGCGTGGCCACCAGACTTTCGACCTTAGGCGGCCTTTCATCGCAACAATTCCAGGATGCCCTTCATGGGCAGCATCTAATACATTTTTCCGGAGACGATGTGGTATTACAATTTTATTCCCACGTAATAAAATATTCTCAAAGAAACATAACTCATTCATAAAAATTTTATAGCTTCTTACTGAGTCATCCCACTCATTTTGATAGAGCCCCTTCCTAACACTGCTAATTTCCTTATCAGTCTCAGATGCGCCAGTAATCTCGCTCATTGAAATTGCCTGCGGTCGCGCGAAACTAACCACTTGACACACATGTGCATCTTGATCACTCGAAGCCTTATTAGTCAAATTGCACAGTCGTGACAAAGGATCGGCAATGTTCTTTTTTCCTGGTTTGTAAATAACTCGATATTTATAAGATTGAAGGCGCAACACCCAACGTTCTATACGTGCACATGGCCTTGATTTGTTCCCGAAAAGGACCTCCAAGGGTTTATGGTCTGTGACAAGGTCAAATTCCTTGCCATACAAAAATATGTTAAAATGTTCGATTCCCCAAACTAGAGCCAAAGCCTCCTTCTCGGTTTGGCTATATCTTCTTTCGCAATCTGTAAGAGTTCGATTCCCATATGCAATTATGCGAGGTCCATCTGCATCAATTTGAATCAGGAGAGCCCCTAATCCGACTGGGCTTGCGTCAGCTATTACCTGTGTTTTATCACGAACATCATAATATCCCAGCGATTGGATTTTTGTCAGCGCCTGCTTCAAGTGGTCAAAAGAATTTTGTTGTTCTTTTAGCCAAAATTTCTCAATATTGGCATTTTTTCCCAGTTTTTTCCTGAGTAACTCTTTTAATGGTTCCGAAGTTGTAGCTAAATTAGGAATCCATTTGTTTATATAGTTGAGGAGGCCTAAAAAACTTTGGAGCTCCTCTATGGTCCTAGGTACACGAAAATCCATTATACTCTTAACGTACTTGTTCAGAGGTGTTATGCCTTTTGGTTCAAGATGGTGTCCGAGAAAATCCACGCTCTGCGATTTAAAAATGCATTTCGTCTTGTTAAGTAGCACGTTATTTTCTTTTAGCGTTTGCAGAACTTTTTCCAGCCTACCATCGTGCTCTTTCTCAGTATCGCCGTAAATCAAAATATCATCAATAAAGTTCACTACTCCATCACACTGAATCAAAATTCTCTCCATAATCTTCTGAAATAGTTCCGGTGCACATGTTATACCGAACATCAATCGCTTATAGCGGTATAAACCACTTGGAGTTATGAAGGTGGTTATATATCTTGAGTCTGGGTGGATCTCCAATTGGTGGAAAGCGTTTTTTACGTCAAGTTTAGTAAAGTATTTCGCTTTATTTATCTTGGGTAGCAACTTATCCATTGTGGGAAGGGGGTGATTTTCCCTCATGATGGCATTGTTAGCACGTCTCATGTCTACGCACAACCTTAATTCTCCGTTGTCTTTCAGAATCGGGACTATAGGCGAAACCCACCTTGAAAAACCCTTTACTTCTTCGATTATATCTTCTTTTAAGAGTTCCTTGATTTTTTCATCGACTTTGTTTTCTAACGGTATAGGGACTCTTCGGCATGGTTGAGAAATGGGCTTCACAGAATCGTCAATCGGAATCTCCACAAGGACATCCTTGAATTTTGGAAACGGTGTAATTAAGTGTTCAATTTGGTTAATACCAATACCTATCCTTAAAACGCCCAATTTCATTGCTGATGTTTTCCCCAGTAAGTCTTTTGTTCCACCACTTATTACGTAAAAGATAGAATGATCTTTCCGGCCGTTTGCTTCGATTTCAGTCTCAAATGATCCCTTTACTTTTAAAGGGGACTGACTGCCATATGCAAAAAGGATTTTTTTAGGGTCCTTTATTTGGTTCTTCACACGTACATGACTGTTTTTCAATTTTTCCCATGTTTCGTCTGTCACAAGATTTGGTTTGCAACCAGAATCGACAAGCATGTCAATCTCTACTCCACCAATCACACAACGAACAGTACAGTCACTATCTATTTGAAAAACATAGTCAACTTCTTCGTCATTTACCATGTCAACATGGTTTCTTTTTCCATCCCTTGGTTTCTTCCTATTCTCCGTATACAGGTTGTAGTCCGAGGTTTCGGTGTATTTTCTCTTTTGCGGCTTTGTTTCAGAAATTCGGGATTTACAATGCGCAGAAAAATGACCTATTTTTTTGCATGAATGACAGGTTTTGTTTTTCGCAGGACAATTAGCATCGGTAGATTTATGAAATTTGCCTCCACATCGAGTACAACGTAATTTGTTTTGCGTATTTGTTCTCGATCCATATGAATAGTTTTGACCTCTTCTATAGCCTCTATTGCTAATTTGGTTGACTTCCTGGTTCCGTTCTTCATGTTTCTCAGTTCCGTATACGTCCAGTTGATGACTCACTAACTCCAAGGTATTTGCAATCGTTATTATTTCATCTAGAGTAGCTTTATCCCCCATTGTTAAAATTTTCTTACGCAGATCATTTGACGTGCATCGCTCTGTAATTTGGTCCATAATGAAATTATCCGGCTTCTCGAATCCACATTTGTCCGCTTGGTTACGCAACCTTACTAAGAACTTCTCCATTTTTTCTCCAGTCTCCTGTTTTAACTGTCTAAATAAATGCCTTTCATAAACCTTGCTTTGCTTAGGCAAAAAATACTGGTCAAGCTTTTCCAAAGCAATTTCAAAAACGTTTTGACTTCCTACAGCAGCGTCCGGCGCTCCAGATGGTCCAGGAGTAACTCCGTCAGCTCCAGGTAAATTTGAATAAATTTCTTGAAGTGCTGGTCCTCCAAAATGCAACAGAGTGGCTCTTTTCTTTGCAGGAATTTGAATGTCCGCAGCCTCTAGATAAATTAGTATCGATCTTTTCCAGCGCTCCCAACGAATGCCGATAGCAGACGTATCGCCTTCTAAATCAAGTTTATCTGGCCCAGGCATAACATTCGCCATGATGATGTCCCTCTACTTCCAGGTTTGATTGGGTAACCTGAAAATACCCAGTTATGGAATAACCCCATCTAGCGAAAACCGTGTTACCATTCTTGTATCATTATATTATGCTAATTAAATAGCAGCATAATATAATTTAATATTTTAATATACCAATTTTATGGCATTATGGTATAACCTACCAATTTAATGGCAGCAACAATATGGCATAACCTACCAATTGAATGGCAGCAACAGCATGACATAACCTACCAATTTAATGGCAGCAACAACATGGCATAATCTACCAATTTAATGGCAGCATGATATAACCTACCAATTTAATGGCAGCAACAACATGGCATTATCTACCAATTTAATGGCAGCATGATATAACCTACCAATTTAATGGCAGCAACAACATGGCATTATCTACCAATTTAATGGCAGCATGATATAACCTACCAATTTAATGGCAGCATAAAATATATTTACCTGCCAATTTAGTGGCAGCATTTCCAACCTACTCTAAATGGTAAAAACCTTCGCAAAACACCGGTAAGTTTCTTAAAACATCTTATTTTATTATTTATTTATTTTTTTTTTTATTTCATATATTTTATATCTATTGTTTTTCTGAGTAATTTTACATGGTTGAAAACGTAAAGACATTCCATAACCAGCCACCCGGATAAGGAATCGAACCTGTGATATTGCTTAAAGCATTTAATTTCAGACTTCAAAATAATTATAGTGTGGGTACTCTTAGGTATGACTAGTGACAAAACCGTAGTAACAAACGGGTACAGTGATCACTTTCTTAATATTTTGTTTACATTCCAATAATTTTACCGATAGAAAAATAATTATGTGTATATTCCTGTAGTCTATTATATCTGCCAAATAAATCATTCTTCAATTAACTTTCACTTGCAATGTAACAATCCTAAGCTAATTTATTTTATTTAAAGAAATAGACAGTGTTGTAGGTAGTTCCAACCAAAAAATTGGAAATTAACATGTTTACATTCCAATCGTTTTACAAATAGAAAAATAATAATGTGTGTATGCCTGTAGACTATTATATATGCCAAATAAATCATTCTTCAATAACTTTCATTTGCAATCTAAAAATCCTATGCCAATTTATTTTATTTAAAAAAAAATTGAAAGTGAAGGTAGTTACAACCAAAATTTAGAAAATCAACAATCTTAAACAAGAACATTTTGCTGTATTCGTATCAGATTGCTATTTCCTTTTTCCATCACTTTGTTAAATCTGCGATAGGAATAATTAATAAAATCGTACCTTTTTACTCGTCGCCACTTGTAAAACCTGTACTATGTTGAGGTAATCCACAGGCTCGTACACGCACTTAATGAACAGACTATCAACACGTCTACTCTCGCCGGTGGCTCTCGTATAACTGACGTGGTGCGAACGAGACTGTCATTGTCTGTATGAGTCACAGTGAATGAATGTATGAATGGATTGATGAATGAATGAATGAATGAATACGCGCATACACTACACTATCCATACCCCTGTTTACAGATTTCACTACTCAGAATTTATCAGTTCGCGCACACGGAATTCACAGGTGCGCAACTGTGCCGCAACCCTGCGCTTTACAGTTACACTCTTGCGCATCCATATCGGTACTGGGATTAGTATTTTGCCGGGAAAGTAGTAATCACGTACCAGAATCGGGTTGTACATACAGATGTCGAGTTGGTGTTCCCAGGCTGCGACGCCGGCATTCTTTGCCCATACTCAGAAGCACCTGGTCGGCCTGTGTTCCGGGACCTATCATTACCGGCAGCGGCTACATTCCCTCGACGGGAACGCAAATACATAAAAAAAGTTGTCTTCCTCCGAAAGTTTTTCAATCGTCCCGTTCGCCGTATTTAGCGAGTGGTCTTATAATGTTGTTGCTCCTTTATGTGGTACAGCTTCGCGAATATAATAGGTTGCATCCGTTAGTAATCAAATTATTTTAATTGCACAAGTATCGGTCGTAAAGCTAACTAGCTAACTTTTGAACAATATTTAACCCCTCAACTCAAAAAAGAGGTGTTACTTCCAAGTAACACCCCTTTTAAGAGGTTCACCTTTTTGCGTTATGTTTATATGTCACCATACCTCGTAAATGGGACAATGTAAATGCAATGCAAATATAAAAAAATGTTTCAGGCAACTCCGTTTAAAGGCACTTTCATATTTATTCGTCTTTTTCTTTTACTTTCTGTATGATCGTTTGATGACATATTATTATTTTAAAACGACTATTTTGTAACAAGACTTTCCTGGTATGCTTGTAAATTGATTTCAAGCAATAATCATACATGTTGGAAATATGTACTTACAAGTGCTTCCAGGTACTCTGACTACACTTTGTGAAACTAATATTGACTCTTACAATAGAAAAAGACCGACTTTGCGTTTTTCTTCAATTCAAATTGATATCAGTAATACGTAAAACTATTCATGTAGATTGCTTTCTTTTCTTCACTCCGAAAAATAATTATAGTCTTCTCTTCTCCATCTACTTCATATTATGTCGTTTGTCTTCTAAGCAAAGTATATTTTATAGCTCGAGTGTTTGAACAACATGTACTTTCCTAATCCGATATGATGGTAGGCCAGACACATTCGGAAGTCCTATTATAGGTTTCAACAGCATAATGTACCACAGAGCTTGAACTGTATTCGTCACTTGTCATTGGTCCGTCTTCTAACTCGCACTCTCTAATAACGCAAGTTACAATCTCGGCCACGACCGAGAATCTCGGCTATAATTGGCCGAGAACCGAGATCTCGGTTGGATTTGTGGCCGAGAATGCCGAGACTGAGATCTCGGTCGAGCCTTAGCCGTATGGTTTTAAACGCCCATGTGATATTATAGATAATATTTCTGGAAGGATTTGATTTCTGAGTGAAAACGCCACGTTAAGACCAATTCCTAGAATCATGATTTGCAATGCGTATTAATATCCCACAAAGTGATGTAAATGGAAAAATATTTGTTGCGTTATCCTCGTCCATAAAACTATTCGAGCATGCAAAACGTCTAATTTCTGATGTTCCGGGAAGTCGCTGGTTTAAATGGCTTGGGAACGGTGCTCAGAGCCATTGCCAATAAAATTTAACAAAATTGACCCTCTATTCACAGGCCCGTGTATATAATTTCGATGGTTCCAAGACTTTACGTTGAACATTATTTAGTGCAGGGGTACAGTGCTGCGTCGTGTAACAGTTTATTTTACGATTATGAAGCTACTACTTATCTAAAGCTGTTCATTCTTGTGAACAATTTAACTATAAAATATTTTCGCAGTGAATAACATTTTATTAACTACATGCTTTTGCCCGCGATTCGTACGCGTGGGATTTAAAATCAGCAATTTTCCCGTTTTTCTCTCCATAAACACCATTGAAGGGCTTCAACGATAATATGACAGAACAATGCTAAATTTCTCGAGCCCTTCTAACGTTGCGCCTAAGAACGTTTATTTTTCTTTAAATAGGTGACTCACCTATTTAAATCACCTAAGGTGAGTAAAAACAAATCCAATTCGTGGAGATTTCGTTAGGGTAAGAGAAAAAAAATATTCCTTGATTTATAAAATGTTCACATAAATCGTCCAGTCTCTTGATACCTTACAATACTAACACATATTTTTTACATACTGTTCCAAAAAAACTTTTCCCAACTCAAATGTGGTAATGTCGGTTTGCGGTACGATATGTGAAGTATTTTGAATTATGTCAAAAACAAACAAATCTAAATTTAAACGATTGTAAATCATGAAGAACGCCATAACGTTGCAGTTATAACGGTAACGTGAACTTAACTTAAAACCGTTTATTTCGTTTCCTGCAGGGCATTTCCCTACACACGAAGGGGCTGCCATGGCAAATGAATACCTCACTATGTTTTAAAGAATGCCTACGTCATTATTATACACGAGCACGTTTAGATAGCGGTGATGTAATTGACCACTTCTGTACTGTTTTCCTCCTTCGTTTTTAGGGTCAATGCTGCAAATTACGTAAGCATTTAAATCTAACCATGCGGTCGATTTCTGAAAATCGGCTACCGCAAAAATTAAATGTCAATTGATTTATTAAATGATATCCACAAAGTAAAATTCAATTTAGAAACCATAATTAGAAACAATTAATGTAGCATGTATTACAATGATTCAAGTAAGACCACTGTTTGATTTGGTTCCAACTTTTTTTTCCGCTGGCATCTTCGGTCTTTTATTTTATCTCAGATTTCGACGAAAATCTTAATAATTACTTGTTTTGGTTTTAAACTGATAAGTATTGATCAGCACTGTGTTTTAAACGTACTTTATTTGGTATGCTAACGTGGACATATTGCTAACCCTACCCTGGACTAGTGTTTACAGTTGTGAAGCTAGTTGTTAGGAGCGGCGCGGGAGCATCGCGGTCTCCGCTCACCTGTTGTACGGCCGAGTTTTTATACCCACCCGGTAGTTTGCGGTTTTTATAAACGCTCCATTGAACATTACATCCATTCCCGACGCGTATCCCTAAACCGCAATGTACTATAACTGTCTACGATGCCAACATCTTTTTTGCTCTCTTTGTGACGTTCGTCTTCCACTGTGAGAATGTTATTGAGTAACTAATTGCCCATCACAAATATACTTAAAGGCTTTAAAGGTCGCAAACTTTTAAAATAGTTGAATATCCTTTTTTTATGTAACACTTCAAGATTGACCTAATCCCCACCTGATTTTAAGTGGTAATGTGGTACTAGCTTAAGAGCGACAAGTACAGCATAATAAATCTGTTTCTACTGGACTTGTCGCCCTTACCTTAAAGGCTTGACTTAGGTACCTACTCACACACAACAACACCGAAGTGATTGTTATTTGGCTGCTGGTCTTGGTTGGTCTTCTGTAAGGTGGAGGTATTTCACCAGTCGGGCTGCTCCAGTTCGAGCGATAAATCGCTATGCCCTACCTCTCTTAAAACTCAAAGTGAGGTAAACATGTCTGCACTGATATTTGAAAGAGGAAAGAGTAGTATTTTTGTGAAGTGTGTGTGTATGATTATTATGAATAAACTCAAAAAATAAGTGCCGATTTTTAAATAGCACAATTGTAAAGTTACATGCACCCTGAGTAACAAAGGTTATATTTATTTCTAGAAAAGACTAACTCCACGCGTGCGAAGTCGCGGGCGGCCGCTAGTAATTACTATAGCAGAAGTTTGTATTTAAAAAGCCAAAACTTCTACATCCTGCACTGTAAACTAATGGTATAAAATGAATAAACGCTGTGCTTCGCACAAAGCGCGTGCTTCTGCACACACACACACACACAGCACACACACACACACACACATCACATCATCACAGCAGTTTGAAGTGTTTAAATTAGAGTTAACAATTTATGCCCGCCTAAACCTCGACACGTTTAAATTACTTAGCATGTATTACCGACTAAAGAAAGTTCTATACCATTAAGGGCAGATTGAACATTGGTCAGATAAAAAATTACTATCCGTTAAAGTATTAGAGCTCTTTGAATTGAGAACGTCATTTTAGATGTATTTTCTTTATCCGACTTATTTCTTATCTGAAAATTAAACTCTTAAAGTCTAAACTCTTCTACTAAGGCGATCCATTAAACTGGAGGATAATCGCAATATATCTATCTTAAAAGTCGCAAAGATTATTCTCAACTATAACTGCAATGTTCCAAATAAAATTATGTTTGTGTAGGAGATTGCTAGACGGTATTCTATTCTCATATTATCATCATTATCTCAAAACTTTATTGCCAGCCTAAAATTTGAATAATAATTCTGGTAGGTACAGTGAACAGCACATCTAGGAATAATAATAAATAATAAATGCGACAGACAATCACATCAGACGGATACTAACTAGGGGCGTCATCCCAAGTAAATTTAGAAAAGTTCGTCGTCCAAATTTACCCGACCGGGAATCGAACACGGAGTATAACACTTGTAGTTCGATTTTAGTTCTTATGCCCGTGATATAACGGTTTTACAAAGTCCAAACTGTGCAGTCTGACGTGCTTTCGACCGTACATTGGCGTTTTGCCCCCCTTGAATCGGGAAAGCGCTTATTTAAATACGGTACTTGTATCCTGCTTGGTTAATATGTAAAAAAGAATTTCAGTTGAAATCGTAATAAATTATTAGCTTATCGCGATTCTTTTACACAGAAGCGAACGTTGCGTGCGTTTCGGCGATATGTTTTAGCAGGCGATGGCACCGTTTCGTTGAGGAAGGTGAGGCTGTACCGGATGAATGCATTTTAGTGCAACACACGTATCATGCCATCATGCATTAGCTACTCAATTCAAGGTTAGATCTTCAGATTGCTTGGAATGGCGGTCTGCTCTTAGAGTCGTTCTTCCTTTTTAAAGCTTAAGTTACCTGTTGACGTAATGGTCTCTGATCCTCTAATTCACAGAAGGATGTTCCTAATATGCCTTTTTATCTTCGCTTTTCGTATGCATGACTAAGAAAATTGTGTTGTCCGGAATTTAATGTCTAAGTGCTCTCAATGAAATAATTGACCAGAAGCATCTCATTATACATTTTTACATATCGAGTTAGCAATTTATATGTTGTCCTCCTTCGATACCCCTTAATTAATGCACTGCTTACTATGTTAATTACATTCACTTGCACTACCTAGGTTCTTCTAATGCTATTTGCCTGTAAATCATAAATATTTGCAACATTTGAACAACAATTTTTATGTTTCAATCATAAATATTCAACTTACCGATTCCCACAACGAATAGTTATTATTATTGTCATTGGTGCGTGACGTGCAAACGTATGATTACAGAGTAGGTAATGCAAGGGAGCATGGTGATTATACGGTGCGTGTGTGTGCGACAACTGTTCGCTACTTGAGTGTAATTGCAACAGTTTCAGAGAAACTATCAGTTGGATCGGGTCGACAAAGGGTTTGGTATCGCCGCGCTGAGCAGACTCTTCTGTCGTTTGCATTTTGGCCAACGCCGCCCTAATTGCTAGTTTGACGAAACGCAACTCAATTACCTGCTTTTCTTTGTTGACTATTTGTTCGCCGTATCCGGTTCGAAGGACCAACAATTCATAAGAAATCCATTTAGCAAGTTCACCAGCATTTTTATGCCAAGTCTTAAGATTTAGAATACAAAAACAGGTTTTTATTTAATTATAAGTTTGTAATATACCTACGTAAATTACCTTTTTCTTGTAAATTAAGATTTCCAATAATTGTATGTTCACCTAAAGTGGCTGGTATCGCTGTAGACGAGCAGAATGTCTCAAGGCCGGGGAACATAAGCACGTCGACCTTTCTTCGTAATCAATTTTAACGTGATTTTATTTAATTTTTTGCGGCAAGTATAGGGTCCGTAATTGACGTGAGACATGGTCCGTCCGCGCTGTCTTCCATAAAAAGCCGGACATAATAACAAGAAACAATGATGTTGGATGCTAGTTGCTTATCATCGTGGGGAACAAATCTAATTACAACTGCATGACATCACTGAGATCATTAGGTTTTTCCAAATATAGGAAGAGAAACCGTAAGTGAATTATAAATTGCTTTAGAGATCAAAGTTGAAAATCGAAAGGCGGCGTAATGGCACTAATTAAATCCAAATAAGTCCCAACGGTGGCGAACGAGCAAGCGGAATGTTTGCTAATAACCTGATTAGGATAATTCTTCGGGTTCGATGCTTTGCTTTGCATGTCGGATACTCTTACACAAAAACAAAAGCCATATTTTACGCGCTCTCGAACTGAATGCACGGCATTGAACCAAACCATTGTACTGCGAAATATGAGCTTTTGAAAATTATTGGCATTTGGCAGAAAATATTCGTCAAAATTGACAAGTTAAGTGTTGTTTCGTGATACCGACGCGAACAAAGAAAGTAGCTTGCGGAGTCTGGTCATATTATTATGTCTTTAAGTAGAAAGGTCTCGTTAGTTCAGTGCTGTTCGATCGCACGCATTGCTCTGAAACTTTGCCACGAATTTTTGACTCCATTCGGTTGCGCTTCATTGAATCATCAAAATTTGGATCGGCCCAATAAAACCTTAACAACATCCCGAATAACATGTGGATACGATGTTGTTGACTGTTTTATGACTGTAATCATTAGGAATCTTTTGAATATTTTTAATCAAGAGTCATATACGTAGTATATGATTGATTTTAAACACGTTTTTAATGAAGGGTTAATGATTTTCTTTGTGATCCACTTTACTACTCTATCACCACATCTTTTTCACAATCATTAATTAATACTTAAACGTGACGTGGATACAAATTAAATGGTCAAAAACTTGTGGCTTTAAAAATTGCGTTTTTAACCACAACCGTTCGAAGAATTGCCGTCGAGTCCCGAATTTAAAGCGGTAAACACCAATTAGGTATGTATGTGTACTGAGCAACAATATTCTACCGCCAAATGTTGTCTTTTGAATATTTTTACAAAGGCTCTCTGGTTCGAGTCGCTAGATGCACATTTTGTCTCAGTCTTGCTAAAGGAGCGAAAGGATGCGTAATCAAAAACCTCGAGCCAGACGCGGTCAAAGACCGGTTCGGGTGATTTGGGAAATATTCGCAGGGATGGGAGGGCCGCGCGGCTGGTGACCTCACCGCGGTTTTTGTGGCCAGACCTTCTTTATCTGCTGCATTCATATTCGTTACGTTAATTGGTGTTCTTTAGACATTTGTATTTGTATTCACAATGTCTCGAGCTAATTTCAATGAATGACGTAAATTATTGGAAAGTTTACGTTCTTGATGGATGGCGTAATTATTATTTGGCATATTGACCGCATCCGTTTTTACTTTATAATTTGGAAATCCCATTGTCCATCCAGGTGTCCTCACACCTGTTCTAATAAAATTCCATGTACGAGTTTATTGTTACAATAAAATACTTAACAGTTTGTATTCTGTAGTTTTTTACGGACTAGTTTCTTGCAGTACGTTGTTTTATAATAGATTATCATTATTTGAATAACAGTTTTCATGCTATTATCATGTTTGCAGATTTTAATACCAAGCGTCGAAGTTAGATTCGCGTTAAAACAGTAGAAAACGTCATTATGTTTGAACATTCACTTTAGTTTTGCGTGATCCAGTCAAAACCATTGCTCCAAAACTGTCGTGAGAACGAGCCCTCGCGATAATTAATGTCACAGCATAGTGAATTCAACATTATAGCAACAGAAATAATCATACGATGTTAAGCAAATTACTTGAATTCCGAAAATAATATGATGACATTTATGCAACTGCATTGCACTGTAATTATGAGAAGCAGTAAATGTAAAATCCTCATTTATATTGCGTGTTTTACAAATATAATTAAAGACGCATTATCTTAATTCTTGACGATTTATGCAAAATGTTGTTTGACTGTATAATCGGTTTATTAAATCTAGTTCATTGTAGTGCCAAAAGTTAAGCCATACACGCTGTGGTCCGGTATGGAATGGGTGACCATGCTGAACGAATTTTGTGACGTTTATAAAATTCAAAATTTTAATTGTTTCTTACATGTCACATTATTGGTTATTTTGATGGCATCTCCGTGCTACAGAGGGCACGTTAAGCTGTTGGCTGATACATATCTCTATATTAGTCGCTAAGTCTTACAGACCTAGAGGCCATTTGGCGGCTTGAGAACATCTGAGAATATGGTTGGATATTGGCCAAACACCAGCGCCTCCACCAATTTGCTCCGAGCCCGCGAGGTAAGGTGAGGCCCGTTCCATCTCATAATTAAAACTGAGGCCCGTACCCAGCAATGAGACATAAAAGGCAGAATTATTAAATTATCGTAGGCGATCTCCACAAAAACCGACGGGTTGTTAATATGACATTGTCTGCTATACCAGAACGCCAATAAAGATATCCCCTAGTGTTTTGTGTGTAAATAGTTTCTGTTCATTTTCTCATTGCCTACAATATTGCGAGCTTATGATATTACACATTGAAAGAGCACATTCCACGTCTGACAAAAGACAAAAAGGGCTAAAAACTACAAGGGGCGCTAGTAACGATATTGTTACGTTGCTTCCACTCACTCAAATGATTCAAAGCTGCACATTAATGGAAGTTTTTGTTCGGCGATTACCTTTTTATTTGGATAAAATAGAAATGAAGTAAGTGCCTAGTTTCCTGGACTTATCACTGGAGGAGGTATCATCGATCAATTCAGACTCGTTTTTTGATTTAATATTCCGCGGTGATAACATCGAACCAGCCGATGCATTATTAGTTAGCGAGAATAGATATGGAAGTGGGTTACACTTGTACCCGATGTGTTCCAGGAAAGCGATTAACATTATCTTATGAACATCTATTTGTAACTTTTGATTGGATTCACAATCAAAAGCATAATATTAATTAATATACTTAATTACCTGACAATTTAATACTCGTGCGAAGAGTATGCATGCATGCATGTTCCATTATGATGTTTGTTTATTAGTAGTGGATACAATGATTTTCTCTCAAAAAATCAAGATTCTTGTTAAATGCCAAATTATCTCTAGACAATGTATTGAGAAATTTTACGCTATTGCAACTTTTTTCAAGAAACTGTAAAGTAGCCACTTTGTGGTTGAGTACGTTTGAGGAAAAATGTTTACCGCCAAGGCCGAGTAGTCCGACTTGCTAAAGATATACAAATAATTAGTGAAAGTTAAAGCTCGGTACAGCGGTTTCCATGAAATTGTAATAAATCAATAGCTCGAATTAGATTTACTGAGTGGTAAAACTTATTGAAATCTGTTGAGAAGAACTTTTAGCAAATGCCACAAATAAATTTGCTTAATCTGCCTCCTGGGGTGTGAGCTTTGCGAAAATTAATACATACTGATCTAAGTTTGTAGCCACAACCTACATTGTATATTAAACTAATTGCCTGAGAACCAACCAATTGCGTAGATCTAAAGTCTTAAATATTTAACCGAACGCCCATCCCGCCCAGCCACCTTCTGGGAAACAATCCCGCGTGGCCTTGTGATGAAACATCGCCCAAATGTTTGTTTTCCTACCAAACGATTCAAAAACGGCTCCCGCAAATTTTACAGTTCCTCGGAATCGTTAGGTACGCGACGTCTTGTTTGCGTAAGCGCTTCGCTGAACAATTTACAGCTGGTCGGGTAAGACGAAACGCTAATGTAAATTCGAGATGAGCCGAGAATTGTGCTCCTTAAATAATTGCCTGAACGTCAATTGAGTAGCATGATTTGGTAGTGGACGTGTATGTAATCGTCTATTTCGCGGAATCGCGTCTGTCATCGGCAGCTGCGGTGCGCCTGCGCATGAAGCCGCCGTGCGCCGGAATGACGGGCCATTAGTCGCTACTGCGAATTATTTCCTGCACATAGATGTGCAGCGACCGAGGGCCTGGGGCACAGTAATAGGGGCATCGTCAGTGAGGTCACCCCACTTCTACGTACTTGTTGTTGCCTTGAGTACCCAAACCGCATCCATCAGAAACATTATTATTATTTACTTATTGATTTACTGACAGTTGCTTACATTAATGTATCGATGACATAAATATGTATTCTTAGACCTACATTTAGTGAAACAAACAATTAAAGGTAAATACATCATGATGTAGCAAGTGTCCGGAGTATCCAACCACATCCAATTGAATTATTAACCTTTAACGTACATCAGGTAGTAATACAGCATTAATACAAATAATTTGAGCATATTGCCTAAAATGCCTTTTCTCTTATGGTCATTCACAGGAAACATTTTATGAAAGTATATATTAATTAGTTACTGGAAGGTGTAATTAAATTGTTTATAAGGAACAATATAAATAAATTACTGTCACTCTTTATTTCCTTCTATCCAAAAAGTAAAAGTAAAGTCTGGTTACCTTGAAAAGTAATAAGGAAATAAACATAATCATAAAACGGCATTAGTCAAGTAAAATCTTACGTCTGCAAGTTATAGAAGCATGTTCAAAATTGTGCCATAAGTGGAACATTCCAAGCTCGAAGCTATTTTGGTAAGGTTTAGAGAGTTTTAAAATGACAAGCGGCTACGTACTCCAATGTGCGCTTTAATATGGGGGTTATTTGTATTTCGCTTAATCTGCCATCCTATAGTTACACTACTGCATTTAATATCGGTGCACCTTATTCTAGAAGTTGTGTGTTACATCACTGATGTCCACTCGGTGTGGGCGAGCGGTTTCACCGGGAAGCTCGCGCGGATGCGTCGCTTGTCGCGATCTCTAAATCGTTGCACCGTTACCCGCCTGCACCGCTCGACGCCACCTGGCCAATTTACATTCACCATCATCATAATGACAATATAATGCGCCTGCGATAAAATCTGTTTTTACTTCTCGTGGTGGAGACAGTTGCAGCACTCAAATTTATGTTAGCAGTTATTCCTGAGCTCGCTTGAATGCCTAAACCCGGCCTATTATGATAGGTACCCGCTTGGCCTTTACCTTACCTCGAGTTATTTCAGTAATGTTTACTAATTTAGTTGTCTGCACATCTACTTGCCTACTAAGTTGCATCTAAATCTATATATATATTATTTTTAACAATGGTATTAGTAGATACGATCGGTTATACAACAAAATAGTTACTCATAAGAATAAAACATACAAAGACTGGCCATTTCAAATATTTATAAAAACTTCTTTTTGAATTTATTGTTTCATAATTTTTTAAGAGACTCTAATTGCAAGTAGGATGGATATCTACTGAATTTTTATACTGGAGGATCCTCTCCATCTTTGAAGATTAAGCATTCTGAATTTCCCATATTAACAAAAATATTTCATCAATTAGATTTATTGGTTGGTTGATTAACAACTGTTTTTATAAAGATATTTCAAAAATTGATTTTATCGAAAGTTAGGTATGTTCCTAGATAGCAAGTTCCTGCCAGGGGTTCAGTGTTAAGCCTTTATAAGTACACGTATCTAATATTGAGCTAAGTCGGGTGCAGCGAGTACAGAACAATGGGCACGCTCTGTCGCTCGTTCCACGAAAACACTTTGTCTTCATGCTCTGTTCGCTGGCTGTTGCCTACTATGATCATTGTGTGCTGCCCGCGTGTTTCCCATCACATACAATTGCTACAACGCGAACGACGAGATTACCTGCCGTTTAATACATTTGCAGCGTTTACGTCACATTTGGTTTCTTGGACTTCCCGATGGAACACAATTCTTTTTCTTATGATATCGTCGTATGACTAACTTTTTTATCCCCAGCGTCGGTTTAAAATAGATAGGACGATATCCTTGAAATAACAAGTTTGAACCATGTCGCCTGAATGACTAGGATTCGTAATGTGTCAAAAATGACAATCCGTTTTTCTCCAACCGACTACGAGTCGTTAATACCGTTCCATAATTTACTTTCCATATCAGCTGTCATCCTCGGTCGTTTTTAGCTTACGCCTCGTATAATTTATTACTATCCGTTACTGGAAAGGATCGTTTTTCAAACATTGCAACGTCGAATATTTGTAGATCAGCAAATATCATTCCTGAGATATTTTATGGCGAAAGTGCATTAAGATGTTCAACTTTGAAGAATGAATTACTTAAAAGCTCAAGTATTTAAGATATGGAAATTTGTAATTTAAAAATTATTGGTATAACTCGAATACCTATTGCCTCGACGAGACTGATTATAAAAAATATTTCATAAAAAAAAACCTAGACTTTAAATTAACTCGTCTTAAGTAAGAAAGTTTAAGCTTTTCTCTAAACTTCGATATTGGCTCTCGATATTAAGATTGGAAAAATGTTAGCTAACTTGGAATATGATTGATTCGATAAATACAAAAATAATGTTTGTAGTAGTAAAGTAACATTGATTGGAAATTGAACGGTTAAGTATTGAGTATAGTAAGTATGTAATAAAAACATAAATGAATTATAAATAGTGAAATTGTCTTTGATGTTTATGTATGAACGTCAATTATTTAGATACGATAATGATGACATGTGGCCATCGTTTTAACAAAAGTGTTCCTAAATGTATGCATTTCTGACGAGTTTTTACTTTTAGTATTTGCATTTCATTAGACTCCCTTCTGTTAGGGCGGCCTGTCACTCAAAGTAACATTTTTATTTTTAATTGGCTGAGTACGGTAATACAGCTCATATAATTGGACTTAATTATCCTGTTATAAAAACTAGCATTTTATTCGGACTAAGTAGTAGATCATTTTAAAATTGCGATGGGAGAAGAATTCCAAGCGTGTGTCTACCTTTTTTTGTATTTTCGTAACTCTTCATTTGGTTTTATTGAGTTGGTGGTGACATCTTCTTATGTATTGTTAACAGGTTCAAAGATGGAGTTGCGTACCCTTGGTCGGCTGAAGTGTCCAATCTCATTTTGTATCCTGAGGCGGCCAACCAGACTTTGTACACCCAGAGAGCGGCCCGGGCAGACTCGGGGAACTACACCTGCAGGATGAGCAACGAGACCCACAATGAGACACACACTGTGCGCCTAGATATACTTGGTGAGTAATGTTTATGAACTAAGTCATCAAAGCTATTATCACGTTTAAAATGTATGAAGCTTCATCGGGAATGTCATTCCGAGACTATTCGAGTCGACTTTTTGGCGAGGATTTCTAAGTCAGATCTTTGAAAATCGCCACAGGTTCATAGGGAAGGTCATTCCAAGATTATTCAAGTCGACTTTCTGACGAGGATTTCTAAATCAGAACTTTTGAAAATCGTCACAGCTTCATCGGGAATGTCATTCCGAGACTATTCATCATGTTGAATTTTTGGATATTTATTTTATTTATTTAAAAACTTTATTGCACAAAAAAAGTACAAAAGGTGGACTTAATGCTAGGAGCATTCTCTACCAGTCAACCGTTAATATTTTTTGGCGTAATACTTTTTCTCTTTCATAACATAGTCATGACTAAAATGTGTATTATGGTGTATTTTAATTTAAGCTTGATTTTTATGGAATCTTAAATGATTATCCCGAATTGTGCAAGCAGTTTACAAAAAAACCAAAGAATACAAATTGCAAGGAATGGGGAAAAAGTATTTTTTATCACGCTATACCTGTTTTACTGAAAATTATTTTACTAGAAATATTTGCATAAAAACGGTAAGAAAGTGTAAATCTAAATTTTTCAATGTTCACAAACATTTTCTGTTAAATATCCCGTTGACTTAAAACGTGCACTTCCAAAGTTTATTTTGAACGTAAGATTGAAAGTTCAATTCTAGGAAGGAGTGAGCGAGGTCGCTTGAATCAGAAAATTATCAGTACTCAACTTCTAACACTGGATTTGTATTCGTCTTACAGTGATTCCAGTGATCAGTTAATGTGATTGTGAATTCTTGAAACGAAGGTCTTGGTTTACTTTACATATGTCATCGCGATACGACTCCACATATCACTTTCAAAACATTTATCTACTCTTAAAACATATTTATTTTCGTATGAATTATATTCGAGATCATATGTGTATACATAATTATATGACCTCATGTGATGAGGGAGTTTCTCGGTCGTTAGTGCAGAAAATGCTGTAAGTGTATGTGCATTATTTTTCTGTAATACTCTTGTAATCATATCGTGTATAGATAAAATAATACAACATTAACAACATAATGTTACGCGAATCATTAAGATATCATGTTTTTTCCCAACTTTTTTTCTACTTTTACGAAAGTCTATCATTTCAGCATAGTTTGGAATGAAAAGATACCCACTGTAATAATAAGAAAAAACCCAAAAATACTTAAATCTATGTGAGCAGCGTCATTCAGTTACTTGATATATGCTTTTAATAATCTCGTTTATAAAATCGGCAACATGGCTTCCAGTCTAAAGATAAATAGGTATAAAATTTTAAATATTTAACTACACATCTGTAAAAATCAGTGTGATTGATCATTCACGGCAATGAGACTGAATTTTCGACACCGTTTATAAACATTAAAACAAATTTCTTACTGATTAAAACACAAATCATTGGTAACTTTGTCAGTTTAAGTTTATCGTTATTGCGATATTTAAAAAAAACAGGCTCGTCACTAATGTGAGGTCCTTTACTAAGTATCATATTCAGAGTATATACAAATGCTTTCTGTAGACATCTCAGCCCCTACGCTAGATACTTACGGCAATACAATGAGTTCTTGAAACACATAAAGTTTTTCTATATTCAACCTATGTTATCCCTAAGTTCAACCACAACTTAAATATAAATTCAGTCTGGATGCTTTGAATAAATGACTGGAACGACACACTTATGTAGTCATTAGGCATTTTTCCTGTAAATCTTTTCAAAAAATCTTCAATGGGTTATCTAGCATTGGTACACTGGGGACTACCGCACATGAAATATCCGTTAGATGACACTATTTGGGCATTCAACTGCTACGTGATTGGTTATTTTTGACATAACATTGACAGATGTTTCACCATGACTTGTTAATCACGAAGCAGTTGGACCTCACGCCGATGTAGTGTCATTTAGAGGTTTTTTAGTCCCAATTGTAATCTTGGGCAGGTATCGGCCAAGTTTCCAAGTTGAGGTTCAGCAATGATATTTCACAAACACAAGTGGTTTTGTTTTTTAAGATGTCATTATCATTTTAAAAATTGAACGAATTTTATTTTATCGGGTATGCAGATGCAATTAATTTCAATTTACATTGGGAGATACGCAAATTGCTACACTTAGCAAGAACCACACAGGAAAAACGCTAATTCTCAATAACCGTAACTTATTATAAGTGAATGTCTGAGTGAAAACCTTCTTCACGGCTCTCTGTCGCAGCTTCCAGACTGTCTTTTATTTAAACTGGTTCATTTGTCCCCACTTTTATAAAATAAATATTCCAATTAAAACTTTTGTTCGCAGAAAAACCCACGAGCACTCCGAGAACGATGTTCATATCGAAGGACCAGTGGGTGGAGGAGGGGGCCTACCTCCGTCTGTACTGCGAGGCACTCATTGGTGAGTACGACGCATAGATAAATAATAATCTTTAATGTACTGCATACGATTAATACAGGGTAAAGTTTCAGAGAATCGATCGTTGTACAATTCATTGCAACAAAAGTGTTAAGGTACCTCATCTATGCTTCCATATTACCTCTCTGCATGATCTATATGTTGATAATAAAGCCTTTACCAATTCATTCCACTAAGTACATCTGTTATGATGTTTTGTGTAATTACGTTTTAAAAATACTTTAGTAAAACCTATTTGCAGTAAACAGAATTTTATTAAAGTTCAGTCTTTATGAATTTGTAAATTTTTGAAACAAAATCAGATTTTACATTCGGCGATAAATAAATTTATTGAATAGTTTAATATTCAGTTGCTCGTTAAGCTCGTTATTCCGCCATATACGGATAGAAAATAAATAGTTTGGCATTATTTTATTTTCATAACTGCAATCTCTTCATAGTTCAAAAGCCTTCGTTTTCTATTTTCGGTATATTTATCAAAATTGTTATAATTGCAAACCGTAATCATTAACATTTTAATAATACCCACATATTTGGTACGCTACTCGAAATCCTGACAAAGTTTGCACTCAACATTTCACAGAATCAGTTTACTTGTGGTTTTTCATGAATCCTGTTTATTTGCGATTTTGCCTAAGTTGAAAAATAGTAGGTACCTACAGTTATATGAAGATGTTAAAGCCAATCAAATTACGTCAGGTTGTTAGAACCGTGTATTGGGAGCATCCAAGTGCGGACTCGACTCTCAATCGATAAACTAAAAACAGGTCAGAGCACACGTAAGCTGATGTATCATATCACGGCAGTTTCAGACGAGCTTCTCATCTCGTTACAAATGCTACAGTTTTGATTTAAATCAAAATTCAGGCTGTTTGATTCGATCGTATACGTTAAGTATGAAATATTACGCGTTTAAAGACGGCCGTGCCTTAAAATTACAGTGAATATTATACGCCTCATGTCTTAAGTAAGGCCTCACACACAATGCTTGAAAGCAAAGATATTGATACTCGTATATAATAATATTTCTGTATATCATACACGAATACATAGAAGAGAAAGTGCAACATTTTTCATTCCCTGCTTATTCAGGAAAAATGGAATTGGGAAAAAGAGTGATTTCCTTAAGATTTGATTAGTGGTAGTGGTTTAAGTCGGTGACTTTCGTTGGGTTACGTACAAAATGTTCAACAAGTTACCACAATTCGTTTTTGGTTTATCCATGCACAGAATTAAAGTCCATATTAAATAACGTCTAATGAGAAAATGGTACTACAATCTTGATGAATATCTAATTAAATTATTAAAATCTAGAGACGTAATCTGCTCGCTCGCGCTATGTGATGTATTCCCTTATTTATTTAATACTAAATAGGATAAAGCTACTCTGTTTCTTGCTGGATTCTTCTCGGTAGGGTTAATTTCTAAAACGGTAGTAATCAAAGTTGGTTTGTATTGTTTTTAAGGTGCGACGACTTTACTTCCATTAATAAATATATTGATTATGGTTATGATCCTTCTCACCAATAAGTAGTTGATGAATATTGATGGCGAATTGGCGACACTCAGTCGCAATAATTCTAAGCGACAGGGGTCGGGCACGCTCCGAGCTCTAATAGGGATGAACGCGTGGGGGCGAGAGGTCATGCCTCGCAACAGGGATGTTACGGACTTTATTGAGGATCCGAACCAATCATTCAGTTTCGTTGAATTAGAAGGTCTTTATTTATCGAAATAATAGTGAAGAGTAACTATTAGACGAGGAGTGGGAGTTCTCAGCGTTAGGTACAAGTAACTTTTTTGTAACGTCTAGCCACAACTGATCTGATCTCCTTCGATATAACCTTCGATTTAAATTATATAATTATAAATGTATAATATTTAATCTGTTATTATATTATAAAGAGGAAATATTTGCTTGATTTTTGGGAAACTACATTATTACTATCCCCGAGTAACATAGGCCATATTCATTATAAAAAAAATAGGAATTCTTACCGAACCTCTAATTACCCAAGATGTAAAAAACATCTACTTGTGCGAACTTGTCGGGTTATATAAAGCGGACATGGATTATTTATTATTTCATAATTTCTTATATCATATATGCTATTGCTTCTTCTTTGTCCGTCCCATTCCTGCTCTTGTAACCTGGTTTTCAGGGTTAAGCTTACTCACACGTGATAATCGGCCTCCGCATCTCTTTTATATAACCTATGTAGTAACATGTTTGATTCTGGTTGACATAATATAGTGCTTCAGCTTCTTTGTGTCGAGTTGCATCAGAAATGGCCGACCACAAAGAAAAAATCCATCAGTCGGAACTATAACTGAGGCTGGGCAGACAGATTGTACTAGTATAGATTTTTATATATAATAGATTATATTTAGCCCTAGTCTTCTAAGTCTAAACAAAATCTGCTTGGAATATAGCAGTCTAAGTATCTGTTATTTTCAGGCACGTCATATCTGGCAGACGCGCGAAGCGACCTGAGGTGGATGAGAATGTGGCCCAATGGGACGGAGGGAGACCTGCTCCCGTCTCAGATAGAGATCAAGACTGCTCGGTGAGTTATTGTAGTTTTTTCTTAGTGTAGATCCATTTATAGACAAAAAAATCATTGCTGTTAGTATGGTATAGCCTCGTGATGTTCTTTTAAATCCAGCCGCAATTGATTTTCTATCGTGTGTAATTTTCTAGGTTCTATAACTATTGACTCTAACCCCATTTTAAATTTCTTTATTTTATTAGGCTACTCGATGGATTAGTAGAAAAATATGCGATGACGTAACACGGACCAAATAAGCCGCCAATGTTATTGATAAGGCATATTTCATTTGCGTGCTTTGCTCTTTTGTTGCATAATATTATGAAATTTTCCGAAATGTCTCAACATCCCTATTAATGTACAGCCATATGAACTAATATGTCTAAAATATAATTCTAAAGTGACTAAAGTGAACTTTATGGTACCATTTGTTGATGCAGAACCATAACTGTCATGGGTGTACCCAGCTTCTAGCATAGAGGAGGGAGGGGGGGGGGGGGGGGACAAATCAGATTTTTAGACACACTACACAAAGACACCTTCATATAACGTTAGGTTAACTGTGCGATTTTTTAAAAGTTAGCACTTCGTTATGCTCTTTCCCTTTAGTTAGTGATTAGTCGAGTTTATAAATTATCTGCGAAATTTCCAGGCGGGGCAGCTGCCGTCCCCTGCCTGCCCGCTCTGGGTAAATCTGTAGTAACCGTACCATTTGTGTATCAGGGACGACGTCAAGGATATAATCGGGTCGTACCTGCACATGGCGCGCGTGACTGCGCAGGACTATGGCACCTACGCGTGTGTCGTGCACAGCAACGAAGACGTCGATAAGAAATACGTCACCGTGCACTACAAGTGTGAGTACACTAAGCTCAAAATACACTATTAATAATCTAAATTACATTAGTTATATCGTCGAGGATAGTGCAAGACCGCGTAGGTATTTTAATCCAAATTAGAACTTATGGAAAATCTACTTACGCGATATTGCACTATGCTCGAAGAAAAGTATGAATCTATACTATACTAATATTATAAAGCGGAAGAGTTTCTTTATTTGGACGCGATAATCTCAGAAACTACAAACATTCAGAAATTGTTTTTGGGTTAGACAATCAAATTATTGGAGAAGGCCTTAAGGTATACAGCATCACGCTGTGGTTAAAAAGGAGCAGAGGATCAATGGAAAATGTGGATAAAATAGCACGCGTGGGAAGCCGCGGCGGGCGTATAGTCGTCTATGTAATCCAAATGAAGCTACCTCCGGTTCGAAACCGATAATTCACAGAAAAGATCCCGACAAGAAACCCTGCTTTCATATCAAATAAAGCAGAACTCATAACATGCATTAAGACATAGAATGTGTTGTGTCAATATATCTAGAACTAGGTGACCCGGCGAACTTTGTTCCGCCTTAGAGGCAATAAATGACTTTTAAAAAAAGCAAAAAGAAATGAATAAAAAAGTATCCTAGGGGCCATTCAAGTATTACGTAAGCACTATGGGGGGGTGGGGGGGTCTTTGTTTTGCTTATTTTGGATGACATGGGGGGTAGGGGAGTCTACATGATGATTACGTCATCGGTAGTTATTTACTTTTTTACACAAATTGCAACCCTCACATTGTCTATGCTTGAAAACGAAACGCATTTTTTTAAATTCCCGCAAATAATGCATACGTTTAGGCACTCGCTTTAAACCGATTAGGGGAATTACCGCGCGCTATTCACTTGTCTGAAATTTCTCCGTTAGTGTATTGTTTTGTTTGGATACTATAGCGAGTAGACGTATTGTAAGCATAGCAAAGCAAGTTAACATTTGTGTTACCGTTGATTCTATTAGCCAAAGTTTAACGTTTAAATAATATGTCGTTTCAAATAGACAAATCCAAGTTATACCAAAAATTGTTTCAAAGTTTTAAAAAATCTCCTGCAAGTACGAAAGTACAAAATGTACAGAAGTTAGTTAACGAAGTGTGGCGAAGTTATAAATTACAAGCAAAGTCCGACAAGGAACTAGATAATATATTATTGTATCTAAGAGAATTGAAGAAGAATTTCAAGCGGCGACTAAGAATAAATCCATTTTACTAAATTTTTTTTCCAAGGTGAGTTACGAAATCATTTTAGGTACCTATAAGTACTAGAAATATTAGAAATCGCCAAATATATAAGTATCAGTAAAATCTAATCTTTATCCGAAATCTATTTTCTTATATTTAAAATTATAATTATAACATTATAATTGCAATTAAAAAAATACATTTATAATTGAAAAATGTTTACGTAAGCATGGGAGGAGGAGGTAAGAGCTTTGCTTACTTTTGCTGACAAGGGGGATGGGGGGGTAAATGATTGTAATAAATCTGCTTACGTAATATTTGAACGGCCCCCTATGTCCTTCTCCTGGTTCTAAACTACCTCTCCACCAATTTTCAGCCAAATCTGTTCTGCCGTTCTTGAGATATAAATAGTGTAACTAACACGACTTTCTTTTATATATATATAGATTAATGAAATAATTGTAGTTCTCAATGCTTAAGAAAAATGCGCAACTTTTATATTCTAGATGAACCATAATTTAGTTTTTGTGCCTTTTCGTCTCTAATAAGATGTTTTGTGTTCAGTTGACGGCATCTCTGGCTTGGCGCCCTGGTCCGGTGACAGCAGCGTCCCCTGGCGGCCGCTGGTGCTGGGCATCGTCGCCGGCTCGCTGCTGCTGGTCTCCCTCATCATGCTGCACCGCCGGTACACGCTCCGGCTCCTTTTGGCTGCGAGGCACGCGCGCGCCAGGACTGCCACGGCTGCCCATAGAGCGAGAGGTACATACAATTTTACTGCCTGCTAGATTATCTTTGAAATGTTAGCTGCTAGTACGTCGTTCGCGTGTAAGTATGGAACCGTTGTTGTAAAAAGGTAATACATACTGGTTGTGTAATGAACTGAGGTTTGAAATTTGAGGAATGACAATCATAATATGCCAGTCGTTGCACTCCGTACTGCTCCTACTTATCCTACGTGTGTACCTGCTTAGTTGCGATTATGATTTTTAATCGCTTTTGTTTGGTTGTTTAAACTAATAACATAATTGTTTACCTTAAAAATGTGAAAAATCATGATATTGTCAGCGTTTGTGCGCAATACTTTCATCTATTAGATTTGACGACCTCGGTGGCGCAGTGGCTAAGGTAGGCGCCCAAAGCGCGTAAGGTCCCGGGTTCGATTCCCGGTCAGGTCAATTTGGAAAACGAACTTTTCTCAATTGACTTGGGTCTGGGTGTGCTGGGATGACGCCCCCAGTTAGTATCCGTCGTCTGGTACTCATAGTACAAGGGAAAAACTTAGTTTGAGACCAGGTGATTGGTGTGATTGTCTGGCGCATTAGATTGGTATTGCACGCCCGCACCAGTTATTACTCGTTATAAAAAAAATTCTCTACCAAAAGGTTGTCTAAGAGATATCTTTCTAACAATAAGACCACCTAAATTGACTGCAAAAGCAATTTCTGTTTTATTTTATTTCGAACTCTTGGTCAGTGCCAAGAGCACCCAGTTACCTGCCTGAATCTGTCTAAACTTTTCGACTTAGTTTTGAAGCTGTTTACCGGCTATGGTATTAGAAATTATAATATAGGGCCGATGAACTGCTGCCGCGCTACACACAACAGCTACACACGCATCTGAATAATATTAAAACTTGCCAAAGCTCGTTACCTAAACAAAGAAAAGTTATACAATTCCGATTACACATGCGTCACAAGCTAGCATCCTATAGTTTATTATTGTAGCACCCTTCACAGTTCACATTGCCGAAAATTGGACATAAATCAGTAATTGATATAACATATACCGATGCGACGTTACGAAACAAGATAAGATAATAAATGATATCATTCAACTCCATTATGATTCATGCATGAACTTTTTTCATTACGGGGATCTACCCGTAAAAAGTGCGCGTCATTATACACGCATGTTCAACCAGAATAAAGTATTATAAAAGTAAGCAGGAATGGAGCCATGAGCAGATTAATTAAATGTTTCTCATAGTCAAATAAATAATTAAAGTGACTAAAAATAATTGAAATAACTGAAACGAATTCAGGTTGTTTTAATTAGTTTCAGTTAAACCTTTTAAAGCTCCATTTGAATGGTATCCGCTTTAACGTAATATTTTAGTGATTGAAAAAGTGGATTGGAAAATTTTGTGATGCGATTTCACACTCTGTCGGCAACGGTATATAAATGTAGAAGAAACTCACTGAAATAGAACGAATTAATTCGCTCGAAGACAGAATTCATAAGGAAAAGCATGTTTTCCCAGATAGGTACCTCTATTCGTTCCGAGAGCTCTGGGGAATGGGGTATTCGATTCTCGGTAAAAGCAGTCAACAACAAAATACCAGCTTTGTTACTTCCCGGAAACTAATAAATAATCAATATGTCAATGCAGTGCTTTAAAAAAGTTAGATTTAATTTAAACCATAATTCTCATGTTGCGTAATTACTTCATAATTACTACATAGATTTAATTGTTTGCGCGCTATGCTATTACAAATTAATGCAAATAATCAACTATCCTATATTGTTTGTGATTGTTTTATTTCTATGCTTCTTACATTAATAAATAATTATAAAATAATATTAATGATTTTATGTCAGGTTTTAAGAAGACATTTTAAATGTATGATACATATTTAGCAAAACCTCCTTCGACATTGAACGAACTTGAGCAAAATTACTTAAACTTGAACAACAACCAATATTGGTATTTTTTCAACAATATTGTCGTACTTGTAAATGAATTACAATACCTTCAATGACTAAGTAATTTTTTGTGAAACATTTCTCTCTTTACTAGGGCCTCCTAATTTCGATACAGTGGGCTACCTCACAAACGTTATAACTACATAATTCTAATTCAAAAAGTCTATGTGCAATAGTTTATATTAAGAAAGAGACAAAACATAGTTTTCGAATTCGTATCCGATTCCGACTTTCTAAGCAGGTCCCGTTTAGAAATAGAGAATAAAAGAAATGTTTATGAGTGACATGACATAGCATTTATAGGGTAGTTTCATTTGTTTTATATAAATACTATTCATAAGTATTTCCCATGTAATCTACATGCATAAATATTTACTTTGACTTACGGCCGGTTCCAATATTTGAAAAATGATATGTTAGTTACGGATAGTGATAAATCATACGAGGCTTAAACAAAAACGACTGACAGACGACTGATGACAACTGATATGGGAAGTAAGTTTGAAATTAGAATTAACAACACTTAACCGGTTGGAGAAAACGGATCATTTTTGACACGTAACGAATCGTACAATATTGTAATCGGGCATCAGAATAACAATTTAACAAGTTGCCTCGCCTTGCCACTATTTCTTAATTCGAATGCTATGCAACTTTTTAATGTTGGTATTATATTTTAGTGTTGGAGAAGGAGTACGACGTGCTGGTGTGCTGGACGGAGGTGGACGCGTCGCTGGTACGCGGCGCCCTGCTGCCGACGCTCGCCCTCAAGTACAAGTACCGCGTCCACACGCTGCAGCTGCCCACCTGCCCCTCCGACTGTGAGTGCCCACCTTACACGGTCATAACTTACTAATCTTACTAACCACTGCCTGCGACTGTAGTAAATTAGGTAGCACTATGAAATAGCTTTGCGTAAAAGTGTAGCGAACATATCTAATTCACATTCATGTAACAGGAATTACCCTGTCAGAATTACAAAGAGACGTCGAATAGTGTTTATTTGTACAGTCGCCGTCACATATCATCGATGCGCGTGCAATACCGCGTATCTACAGTTTGCCATAAAGATTAATTTTGTCTGCTATTTCATATTATTTCAATCCAAATTGGAACTTACGGAAAAATGTACTTACGCGGTATTGCAAGCGCGTCGACGATATGTTGGAGCAGACAAGGTGACCAAATACTTCAGAACAGTTAAAAATGTCAATAAGTTCCATACACTACAAATTACCATTAATATCTGAACATTCATTACTTCAGTAATATCTGAGCAGATGCTAGTCAATAATTTCTATACACATAACTTACCAATAACATCTGAACACTCATAACGTCAATATGTGTCACGCACGTCATGTATCTCATTTAGCTACCTGTATAGATGAGTGTTCAGATATTATTGGTAAGTTATGTATATAGAAATTATTGACAAGCATCTGCTTGGTAACCTTTGAAAGTTTATATGGGAAATTGTTTATTTTTAAGTTAGAGATATGAAATTTGTCATAAGTATAGCTCAAAACTTGGATTAAAATAAATAATACTTTTTTGTTTCAAATATTAGGGGAAGTAGAAGGGGGGTAAAACCGAAAGGATGTAGTCTACGCGAACGAAGTTGCGGGCACAGCTAATAAACAACAATAAATTAAACATAATGAATAACATTACGGTGTCTATTGAATATACAATTATGCACACATACATGATTAAATTAAATATAATGTACGTTGGTTTGCAGGGTACAACGAGGTGACGTCTCAGATGGGGCGATGCCGGTCGACGCTGGCGGTGCTGTCGCCGGCGCAGTACTCGCCGCAGCAGCTGCTCACGGCGCTGCGGCAGCTGCGCGCACTACCGACGCCGCCCGTCGTTGTCTTATTGCAGGTATGACATCGTAGCGAGACTGGATGTTTATGATTGTGTGCACGACCTACATCCGATTTTAGTACCAAAAGTCACACATCTAGTGTAAATCTTTATACAACGTGTAACGGAAAGGGTATAACAATATCAAAAATACCAAAGCAGTTAACGGTTACAAACTGTATGGGACCATTCGTAGCTGTGTACACGCATTTATTGATTCAATATTTTTTTTTGAAATATCAGTCAAATACAAGTCAAAATTTTGACTAAGTCACGGTTGCACAACACTATCACAGTATTGTTGGAATCGTCGAAAGACTTGGATGTACCTACCTATTATGCTATTAATTTAAATATCACAATGGTGGTTCATCTTTTAGTGTTTACTGAATCACATCTGAAATTTGTTGGTTTAGCGTTTCTCATTTTGACAATTCAGTTAAGTCATTGAGTTGTCGTCGCCGTGACAACATCTTGTGTTTTTGCCTTTCTGGATTACCTACTTACTACGGATAGCCTAGTGATATTTCGTGATGTCTTTGAGCAATCAAGAATATTCGAGATGATTCTCTGTGTCGGAGCAACCGACGGCAGCGTGATGGCCGACCGAGAGCTAGAGAAAGAGATTTACGAAACCATCAAAACGCTCGTTTCCATCTGTGGATTGGGCGAGGAGGTCGTATCACATGGCCAGCTCGGTCACCAGACCTCACTCCGTTGGACTTCTTCTTGTGGGACTAATTTAAAAGGAAGGTGTACGCTGTAGCATGCTCGTCAAGGGAAGAGATGATAGAAAGCATCAAGGCCGCGTTCGGTACAGTGACACCACAAAAGTTGCATAATGTTCGCGCATCTTCTAAGAAAGTACTAGGCGCGCATGTCGAGGAAGGAGGTGGAGAAATTCAGGATCGCAGTGATTGTCGTGAAGTGATAACGTGATTTGGGGTCGCTGACCTCAATAGTGTTGTGATGCGTTTGTTTACGTTTTAGTCAGTCATTATAGTTAATCATTTTTTATTTCATAAAAACAATAAAGTGTTTATTTTAACTCAGGATTTCGTATATAGAATCTATACAAGGTATAGTATCCACCTACTTTACATTGTTACCCCCTTTCCGTTACAGGTTGTATATATAAAAATTATGTGTCACGTTTTTTGTCCAGGATGGACTCCTAAACTACTGAACCGATTTTAAATTCGTTTATTTATTTATTCATTTGCATTTATTTTATTTATTTGCATGCATTTAATTTGCACACCGTGTGCAATTCGACCTAACTTGAAAGATAGGGTAGGTTACATTTAAATTTAATGTCGCAATAATATTTTATTGCAAATTATCTGTCTATTACTTGATAGTCATAATTATCAGTGAGCTCCAAAGGATTCAAACCGATGCCGATATTATGTTGACTGGATATAATTAAAAAGTTCTCGTTAAGACCTCGTCTGTCTGGTCAGATAGTTTAAAAATAATATTTCTGATTGCTTTATCATTGTACCTATGAACTTTTCGACGAATAAATAAATCGCTTACTTACTCAAGAAGGTGACGGCATGGCGACCAACCAGTGTCCTTACGTGCTGGAAAATCGCGTATTCATCTGCTTGAAAATAAAAGGTCCCTATTACATAATCAGTAGGCTCATACCCAAAAACAAAACGAACAAGCAAAAAGTTTAGTTTTTGATGATTAATCAAAAGTTTGGAATTAAAACGTGGTTTTTGATTTGCATAAATAAAATTTTGTTTTTTTTTCAAATGCTTTAGTCGCATTCGAAGTGAGTCGGTTACGATAATGTAGTTCGTTACGTGAGTATGTAGTTAACAGTGTAGTTCTCTTTCCAGGACCTGCCGAAGCTGAAGCGGGAAGCGAAGGAGGGCGGCGAGCGCCTGAAGGACGTGGTGTCGCGCATGCGCGTGGTGCCGTGGCGGCACGTGCACGAGCGCGCCTTCTGGACGCAGCTGCGCCTCGAGCTGCCGCTGCCGCCGCGACACGCCGCGCCGCCCAGAGACGTCAGTGAGACCAGCACTCTTTTATGCCTCCTCCACACTACTCGCCAACTTCCTTGGCGTAGTTCCTCGGCAAACTCCGAAGTGTGACTCTACACGCTCGTTCAACTCTACGACGACAACCTCGGGCCCTTTGACTCGGCCGTAAAAACCGACAACAAATGGAAGTCGCCCGAGGCGAGGCGAAGTTTGACGAGGTGAGCCGAAGTACCTCTCTACACTATCGTATTCGTCTAACTTCGTTTAATTTCGCGAGTAGTGTGGAGGAGACTTTATAGCCGAAGTGATCTGCCCTAAGAGAATGGCAACCCTACCTTTGCCAACAGACATCCTTTTTTTTTATAACTTTTGTGAATTTAAAGGCAAGTCACGTGGTGTTGTCGTTTTCTGACGTTTATTTATTGAAAAAAAAATAAAGTTATAAGTGCTCAAGGCAGATGTTGCGTTCAATTTAATGGGGATTCTGTACCAGCTTGCTTGAAATTGCTTGAGAGTTTCTGGTTAAACTAAGTTTGAATGCCAACGTCTTGAAAACCTTAATCACGTGGTCAGGCTCGGCGTATCTGAGTTGTTTCTAATGTTTGTCAATTTAAGGGCAGGCCATTGTAAGTGGCGCAGTTGTTGTTTGACGTGTATTTATTGAAAAAAATAATGAAAATAATAAGTGCTCAAGGGAGACGTTGCGTTCTATTCAATGTGTATTCTAAACCAAATTGCTTGAGAGTTTACAATATAACTAAGTTTGTGTTCCAATTTATTGTAAACATAAAACACGTGATCTGGCTCGAAGGACCATTTTTATTTTACATTCAAGTACGCAAAGTGAGGCCTTTACTATCATATATTCTAGAACTTAGGCTTACTTAAACCCTCGCTCATATCAAAACATTAATTATTAGTTCAACTATTTGTTGAACTAATAATTCAAACGAAAATTCCCACTTTTTTAATACATTATCTTAATATTTATAGGTACAGACGGACACAACGGAAAACAAGAATTCGTGTTCGGGCAGCCTGACGGCTCTCGTGTGAGCGCTCGAGGCCGCGACGCAGGCAGCTGACGAGTGTACATACATACATACTTACTACTACAATATAGTGACAGTCCAGTGTTTGACACTACCGGCGAACCACGCGGCACACCGCTGCCAAACGGACGAAGACTGTGAATAGTTAAGTTTGTAATACTAAACTTTGTATCACATTATTTTAGTGTAGCTGTAGAAAAAAAAGATAATTCTGTATACAGTTTTCTAAAGATCTCGACATCTTTAAGCCCTTTCGATGTTTCCACGAAATTTCTCATATCTCGATTTCTTTCTTGTGCCAAAGGGAGGTAACGAATTATAATCATGACAAGTATTTCTTAGTTACATCTTATCGCTATTTATTATATTTATCTTCTTTGAACTTGTGCCACATGAATTTTGAAATTAGTATTTTCTTTCGTATTCTATAAATCTTTACTTTTAGTTTTGTATAGGTCTTGAAACTCGTGTGGCAGAAGAACTTTCAACGTGTATATAGGGCTATTTTAGGGTATTTTTCACCTTTATTTCTTCCAAGTCTATTGTGTTCTGTTATTATTAATATTACCCGATCTAAGATCATTAACAATATTTATGTAGTAAGCACACAAAAAGCAAGCTCTTTTGTGGTTATTGTATTTTCAATTTATGTTGTTTGAGTGATGTTAAGAAACGTCCAGGGTCTGTGATAGAAAGGGTTAGTTTATTATCCAGGAATGGTTATAAGTGATGATTTTTCGAGGTGTAATGAACGAATGCTTCTAAAATAATGAACATGTTTTAAATTGTCAAAAAAAATAGTTGTATTCTGACAGAACCTCATCAGTCTTTTAAAATTATGTCTAATTTGAGTGTGATTAAGATATCCTCTTTTATATAATAATAGGCAACCGTTACTGACTGATCTATCAACGTACAGCTCAAACTACTGAACAGATTGCGCTATTCGGTACGCAATAGTAAGTATGACGTAGGCTAAGGGGATGAAAATGGAGAACTACGCGAGCGAAGTTGCTGGCGAAAACTAGTTATCAATAAAATTAATATTCACCATATTTTCGGCTCTCATTTTGTAATATCAGTCGAATTAGTTAATTAGTTAATTCGACTGATATTACAAAATGAGGTAATGAGTTAGAATTGGCTACTTGACAGTGTTAACAATAAAATATGAAAAGTGTTAGATATGTTAGCTTATTAGTTAAGTAATCATTTTACATTTTTACTTTTTAATTAAAAGCATAGGTAGTATTTTATTTTTGCAAAATAATTTTTAGTTTTTTTATCTGTGGAACAAAAGAACCGAAACGGAAACCACCATTGCAATACGGAAATGACAGCTGTCGGCGAAAATTATTTATTTTAATGTGGCGAAACAATGATTATTTTACCGATTAAATTGAATTATTGTGTCTCTAATCGTATAAAGAATTTATTGAAACATTTTCCGTTTATCTTAATTGAGTCGTTCCTATGCGTATCGGTTCGTTGTCAACGACGTTGACGTCATAATTGGAACAGCGACGCGACTAGGCGTTTTCGCGCGCTTTTTAAATGTGTTACACAAAATCTTATTTTTCTCTGGTTATTTAGATTATTTCCAGATAAATCGAATTGCTTGGGATATAAAATGAACGGGCGCACATTTTACAATACTTTTTCAAAAACTGTCAAGTAGCCAATTATAAAAGAAGCAAGTTCTTAATCATTAGTTCAATAAAGACTTAAATTATGATTTTGATGTGGAATAAGCATCAAGAAAAATCGGTTTTTTTACGATCGATTAATTAATTGTGTGTAAGAAAAAGCCAAAACCTTATGTGGCCTATTTTGCACTAAGCAAAATCGAAACCTAAGTTTTATCTTCCCTATGATAATCATTTCAGTATTGGATGTAAATATAATTATTGTAGTAAGAATTATTTTATTATTTCTCCACAGTAAAACGTATTAGTTAGTTACAAGCTGAACAGGATTAGTTTAAATATAATTTTATATAGCATTACAATTAACTCCTTACATTCCCTTTAAAGATGTTTATTATTAAAATAATTTTACGAAAACCATTTGTGAAATGCGTATCAACTGGAAAATAAAATACATTGAAAATGAAACCCATTTTTTTATCTTATTTGACCCATTAATTAATGTTCGACCTAAAATTCCACATAAGAAATATACTTTAATCTGTAATTTTCGATAAGAAAGATATATAATCTTAGTAACAGCCTATTGATTGTACCAAATTTTAATTTGTTGAATCAACTTAATTTGATTTCAATTGTGATAACTTAAAGCCTTTAATAACATAATATGAAGGTACGGATGCGGCAGCTTGTAGTTCGATATATATTCTTATTAGCGTATAGTGTATAAAGTTTAGCGCATGTATGAGAGCGTTGTGAAGTGCATAGTGTACAAACGAACGTGTTTTTGACTGTATAATATTATATTATTTGTTCCGTTCGATATCCGGAATCCATCTTGAGTCAATCACCTTCCTTTTTATGACGTTTCCGGTCAAAATATCACATCCCATCGTATTTTCGCCGCGCCGGTGCTGCCATCTACTTTTGGCAGGAAGAAAACTAACAATATCGATGGCGCGAGCTCTCATTATAGCGTCGTCTTTCGTGGCATATGTACCGGTCTAAAAATAGACTACGCGAGGTAGTAGTGATAGTGAAAGTACCCCACCCGTCGTGATCGTGATGGAGCAACAAGTCAACGAGGGCAGTGGCGACGGCGAGGTGTCGCGGGCACGGAGGCGTCGACTGTCGACGTTGAGTTCATCGGATGGCGATACTGGCCAGGGAGGTAGCAAGGTACCAAAAAGACAAGAAAAAACTGTAAGTGACCTAAAATTTGAATATCTTGCAAACCGAGTGTTCTATTTAATTAGTTTTATAACGCAAAATCAGACTTTCGAAATATGAATGAACTCCTACACCTATGCCCGTAACGGAAAACAATATAATGGGTAAGCCTGCTACTGGTGATAGTTTTTTTTTGTCTACCTTCACTTTTGGTAGAAAAGGAGAAAAACAAGTTCAAATTTCAGATTTTTCGACTAACGTTTAAGATTAAAAAATGAAATCAGATGTGGCGTATTTGGCAAAATTTAACGAAATTCAACGTTTTATAAATATTGATTAGAATTCAATTCGTTATTTCGAAGCTCAAAAAATGTAACGTCACCAGGCTTTATACAGCTTAGTTTAAATTATACATTTAGGCGTTTCGACCGAAATGCTCAGCAAGTGTGGCATGTCAACATGGAAGTGCCGGTTACTCACGAAGGGTACCACTTACAGAATGCACAATTATTGCTTTTGTCTTGTATATAGGTAAGGAAGGTGGGACGAAGTCAAAGATACTCTGAGCTAGCACGGCAGATCCTACAAGTCATGGACCTTCTGAACATTCATCTGATGGCTTAGATTTTTCCGGGCAGGTGCAATTGTCAAGTAGATGCACTGTCCAGGATGAAACCTTGTCCAAAATGTCCTAAGTCCAGAAGCCACAGGCTTGGATTTCGATTTTTCAAATGTTGGGGATACCTGAAGACGACGTGTTTGCTTCAAAAACAGCTCGTGTCGTTCCCAGGTGCATAACTATGGACTCAACGTAAGAGGAAGCATTGGACCACTACGCACTTCGTCTTCCGTGGAAATACAAGTGGCATGGATGTTCCCACCTCCAAACCTGATACCCCAAGTACTTTCCAAGCTGAACAATCCGAAAGGTAAGTACAATTTGATAGTTCCAAAATGGGTCAAATTCTTTTGGCTGGCCAGTTTGAGACAACGATCCTTGTCAGAACCATAACTGATCCCACATATTCTACAAGTGTCAAATATGGCTGGTTTTTGGGTGGACAGACATGATTGAAAGTTGGACTGAGAAGTCGATGTTAATGTCTAGTGGGTAAAAATGTAATCTAAATACTTATCAATCGGCTTAGAAAAAGTGAATAAGTTGGTGTGATAATTATGGTATCAATCATTAATGTCCTGTCACAAGCGAAGTCGCTCGATACTTGGCATATCTTCACAACCTCATAGGTTTGGCATACAAAACAATATTAGTGCCTAAATCGGTAATAGCAACTTTTACTAAAGTTTCTGGCAATAACGACATTTTTTCAAACTTTTTGGTTCGCCATATTTTAAAAGCTATATCGGTTTCTAAAGTGAGGAGGTACCTCAAATCATAATAAATTACCTAAAACATAATATCCCAAATGAAAATATTTTTACCAAGGCTCCCTAAGGCTATTGTTATTACTGCTATATTGTCAATAATGTATCGATCAGGTCGAAAAGTTCACAATTTAACTCTTTTGACTAATGAAACGGGAAGCTTTATAGATGAAAGCAAATACCTCACCTTTTCCTTCGTTTTGGACCAAAACAGATAGTGCAAACTATAGACAATCGCGAAGTTAATGGAGTAGCCTAACAAATCTTCAGATTGCTTGTTCTGAGTACGGCAGTTGATTTCTCTTTCAGGAGAACGTAAAAATAATACTAATTTAGCGGATTTGTTTAAAACTGTACTATAGAGGAGTTCATAAAGCAGCGTCGAGAACCCTAATCACAGGTTAGGTAAAGTCGGTGCTTAGAGACGCAGGAGTGGAAGCTTCTCCCGGCTCCGTACGCTCTGCAGTGGCAACTTTAAATTGGTGGGAACAATTTCCTTCTGGGAACTGGAAACTGGCGCCAAGAGCACTCTTTAAGAAGATATTATCATAAAATTATTAATCAAACTAATAGAGAGCGTTCTATTTCTATGAATAGTAATCTTTTTTCTTTATTCTGTTCGATAATGTTTGATTTTGAATACCCTATGAACAACTTTTAAGTATGTTTGATTTTAATATAATTATTTAATTGGATTCTGTATCTTCTTGTCAGATCTAATATAACATTCACCTGCAACACATTATAGCATCATCATAGGCACTCACCAGGAGATAACAAACACATCACTCAAGATGGATTCCGGATATCGAACGGAACAAATAATAGAGAGTTTTAACTACCAATAAAACTTACCAATTATTTTTCCTAAAGATATCCGGAATCCAGGTAAGTTCTACCTGGTGCATCTCAAGTACGTATAATGAGGGTAAGAGCTCGCGCCTTCGATATCGATATCTTCCCGTCAATAGTAGATGGCAGCACCAGCGCGGCAAAAATACGATGGGAGGTGATATTTTGACCGGAAACGTCATAAAAAGGAAGGTGCTTGTCTCAAGATGGATTCCGGATATCTTTAGGAAAAAGAATAGGTAAGTTTTATTGGTAGTTAAAACTCTATTTTTTTCCCCTGGAATCCCAGAGAAATATTATTTATGAAATGAAACGAGGCTTATAGACACAGAATATCTATATTTTTGTTGTAATAACCAACAAACAACAGATTCTTAGTGCTAAATATATTCAAGTTTCTCTAAGTAACAGGCACTGCATACATTTTTTCAAAAAATAATTATCACATTCAAACTAAATAAAATAATTGGTATAATCACTGAATAAAAATATTTCATAGATTGTAGAAAAAAACTCTCACAAGACATAAAGATTTCTCACAATAATTATTTGGAATTATTAAGTAAACTAAGTACGTAAGTAAGGCCACGTGGATAGCATATTGTAACTAGCACCGTATATACAAATCAGTCGCTTTACAGATCGCATAATTCTTACTATTGTATGTCGGTCTTCAAAAGACTCTACATCAACAATATTTAGGTGAAATTCTACATATTCGATAAATTCCATTAGTTTTTAGAATTCTCTAACTTACGTAAATTTGGTATAAAATAAAATTGTTAAATTACGGTAAAAAATCTCACTTGTCGTTTGCAAAATCCACACTATTATTAAATAAACCTATTCTTAAACATATTGATTTGTATATTAATAACTAATACATTGACAATTATAGTGACGTTACATTATATAACCTTCACACACATTTCATAAATTTTTCTTCTTACTGGATGCGGAATCTTGTACACAAATAAATGTCGGTAGCTACATTTGTACAAAGACATAAAAATTTAACGCCTAGTTTTATATTTATTGTCTTTAATTTTGGTACATTTCAAAGGCAGTGTTTATTATTTTTTAATTTATTAACAACTATAATAACCGCGAATGTCGTTACAAATACGAATTGACAATTGAAATAAAAATACTAAGTACTTAATTAAGTACGCATTACAATAACAATCCGATTGCGAATCGTGTAAAGATTCCCCGCTCAATAAGGACAATAAGACAAAAGACAAATCTACCGCGTGATCGAACTCAAAACCAGACAAACAACGTGAAATTATTGGTCTATATCAGATCCTTGGTACACCTCATCGATAGGAACATGTACACAATTGTAGCCTAATAATAATAGGTAACTAAATTCTTCATCATTGCGTGCTTACAGCCTCAGGTTTTTGAGCTCCGTACTTTTTGTCATATGCCTGAAAAAAAATTTTTGTTTTTTTATAAAAATTTGTATGGGGTCGTCCATTAAACATGTGCTGTTTTTTGGGCATTTATATTTTGTAATTTGACATATTTATTTCGATAATACCCGGCGTTTTTCAATTATTTTGCCATGTGGCGTTTGCCACATAAATACTCGTGATATATTATACTACTACACCCCCTCGCCCCTTGTCATATTTCGTGATATGTTATGGACCCCTTCTTTGAGCTTCGCATGATTTACCCGCGTCAACTACAATACAATCGAGTAGGTTACCTGGTGCGCTATCCTGGCGAGCGTGTCGGCCATGGAGCGGCCGGTCTGGTCGACCATCGCGCGCAGCACGCCGCCCGCCTTCTGCAGCAGATTGTGCGGGTGCTCGAACTCCACCAGCTGACCCGCGTCCATCACCAACACCTGAAAGATACACACAAATTTAGCGGAATATTCTTTTAAAATGAACTTCAAGTGTGGACTCTTACAGATGCAAAAACGAAGCTTCTTTCACAGATTTGACTTGTGCTTTATTTTTTAACATATCGCTCGAGTATAAAAGAAACAAAATTACATCACAAGATTGTGATTTGTTATTCCATTACAATTGTTTTTTATCATAGAACCCTGTGTGGGCGTTCGATTCTCAATTACCGGTTTTTTTAAATACAGCATGGTAATGTAAACAATTCTCAGCATTATCATTAAAATCATTGTTCTTGCGCTGTCATCGTGATATTGGACAATATTGTTGCTATGCCAATATCACTCTTGCCGACTACGGTAGCATGCTGAGATTTCAAAGCATTTCTATGACTAAGTTCCTTAGCAGTATATCACATGTCTTAGTTAATATAACTAGGTTCAGGTTGTTACAAGTAGTTAAAAGTTAATGGTTGAAAATATTTAGATAAATGAATAAGGCTGCACATATAAAGTCAAACATCGCGAGATAAATAATTCAGGTACTACCGCTGCTGCCGTCTTCGCTATATTTTGGGATAAAAAAGTAATTCAAGCCTATTCAGTAGTAGCGAGCAAAAATGACATACTTAACTACAAACACAATGAGGTTTCTTTTATTTGTAAGAACAAGATATTCTTAAAATATTTTACCTTATCAGAATCCATAACTGTATGAAGCCGGTGAGCGATCGTAAGAACAGTGCAGTCTGCAAATTTGTTTCTGATCGTAGTTTGGATCAACGCATCCGTTCTGGAATGAAAATTAAAAATTAGAATTTTGTCCCTGATTACATTCTTTGGTTCAAAAAGTTTTATTTTAGATATCGTAGACACTTCTACGTATAGTTTATATAATATATTATATTCTCAAGGCGCTACCATTTCGGTGATGAGTGGTGCGGGGGATTTTAATCAGTAACCTCCGCTCTTATCAGGGCGTAGTAGTCAGAATACCCAGGCAGGGGTAAAATGCAAGGAGTGCCCACCCCATTAACAAATACTCCTCCATATGGTGTAATTTGTGTTTTGCATTGAACGAAAAACACATGTCAAAATTCCGGTCATAATAACTTTATTCGAATATCGGCACCAAAACCCACACACAAATGTAAGCACACATGCAATAGATACGCAATATAGAAATAAAGTATCGACATTTGAAAAAACACTTTAAGGCTAATACGTTTAGGTCGTCAAATAGTCAGGGTTCGTTAGTTACGTTATTTCATAGAGTGGGACGGAACAAGCGCTGCGATTGGTCTGCGCCTGTGACTCGCTGCGTCCTTGGAAACGGTACGTTTACCGTCGCTAGCTCATTTTTTAAACCATGCCCACCGTGCCTTACTTTTCGTAGAGCTATTTTCAAACGTTGGAAATGCTTCTATATTTTTTTCGGTCACTGGTGTTGTGATATAAGTGTATGTGTGTGCGTGACTCACTGCGGGTCGACGTTGGCGGTGGCCTCGTCGAGCACGAGCAGCCGGTTGCGGCGCACGATGGCGCGCGCGAGGCAGACGAGCTGCCGCTGCCCGACCGAGAAGTTGCCGCCGCCCTCGGACATGCGCGACGAGAGCCCCGCCGGCAGCTCCTGCACCGCTTCCTTTAACTCCACCTACAGAATAGTACACACGAAAGTGTTCTTTATCGGCGAAATTATAAAAAATGTGAATAAGAGAATGGTGTCTATGGTTAAAGCGTTTCGTCTTATTTGCTTGTACATAAATATTTTGGACCCTTAATCCGTTGCGTTAGTATTTAAAATTGAGTAAAAACTTTTTACAAAGGTTAGTCTATAGGAGTGACGCAGATCTGTGACATTGTAAGGGGGTAAATTGTTTTTAGAGTTCTGTACCCAAAGGGGAAAAACGGAACACTATTATTAAGACTTCGCTGTCTGTCACCAGGCTGTATCTCAAGAATGCGGCTATAACAAAAACTTAAAATAAATTTTTTTTAAGGGGGGCTCCCATATAAAAACGTAATTTTTTACAGTTTTTTGTTCGATATTCATAAAAACTGTTGTTAAGGGCCTGTAATATTCACAGAATATTTACTTCAAAAATATATAATTGAATTAAAATAAAATAAGTATTCAAGGGCTCCCATACAACAAACGTGATATTTTAGCCGTTTTTTGCTCGATGTTAATAACGGCAAAAGTATACCTATTGATGTATAATAACAGCAACAGCTAGACGCTTGAAATATTAAAAGAATAATAAACTCAGATTTTTAATTACACCTCGACCTCACCTCGGTGGCGCAGTGGCTAAGATAGGCGTCCAAAGCGCAAGAGGTCCCGGTTTCGATTCCCGGTAGGGTCAATTTGGAAAACGAACTTCTCTAAATTGACTTGGGTCTGGGTGTGCTGGGATGACGCCCCCAGTTAGTATCCGTCTGGTGTTCATAGTACAAGGGAAAACCTTAGTTTGACCAGGTGATTGGTGTGATTGTCTGGCGCATTTATTATTTATTTATTATTATTTAATTAGATGTACTAAAGCGTTATATTTCGTTTTCCGGAGAGTGGTATCATTTCTAATGTCAGTTTAGCACACCTAATTGAAAACCAGTGTAGGTATAGATGTATTTATATGTTTTCTGAACCGTTTCTATATATTTTTACGTTTGGTGTTAATTCTTATCTTTTGGTTTAAATACCTCCTCGAGCGCTCGCCATAGGACCTGGTCGGGGTACTCGTCGAACGGGTCGAGGTTGTGCCGCATGGTGCCCGAGAACAGCACGGGTTCCTGAGGGATGATGGATACTTGGCTGCGCAGTTCGTGGAGGCCCATCAAGCTGGTTTCGCGCCCGTCGATTATGATCTCACCCTCGATCGTCGTCAGCCTGAGGAGAAATTAAGAATATTGTTACGCGGCACAATTGATGTTTTTACCAAACAGCGCCATCTAGTTTCGAATAGCGGAACTAATAGTCGAGATTTCGATGACAGAACTTACTAGAATTTACTCGAACATTTTGGTATTTTCTACAATGGAAGGTTAGAACTACGGTCGGTCAGGGCCGGACTGCGCGAACATTCTGGATGTTTCTACGATGGAAAATCCGGGAACAATCTGCGGCACTATAAAAGGCCGGGATTGGCCGCGACCGGTGCAGTATTGAATTAGCGATACAAGTGAATACATCGAAAGCGATCTTGAAGTGCGACTTAAGAGTGATTGTAGCTTTAATTAGTGTGTTTTAATGTTGTAATTAGTGGCGTTTTATTAAAGTTTTTAATGTCGAAGCTCGTAACAATATTCAAATACGAGGGCATGCGCCGCGTCCTCCCTTTGCAATTGGTTTCTGGTCGATTGGTCATGTCACCAAGTTCTAGTAGCAGCTCGACCCGAGGCTCCAGTCCCGTATCTTTTTTTTAAATCGCTCTCTACCTCTCTTACCTAAAGAGCGCGTTGATGAGCGACGACTTGCCGGCGCCGGTGCGGCCGACGATGCCGACCTTCTCGCGGGCCTCGATGGTGAAGCACAGGTCCCTCAGCACGGGCGGCTCGTCGCGCGCGTAGTACAGCGACACGTGCCGGAACTCGACGCGCCCGGCCTCCGGCCACGACGGCGGCGGCTTCTTGTCCGGCTCCGACTGTAGCGGCGGCTCCGATTCTATGTTAGAGTACTCTTGTATTCTGGAAAAGATACGATTTGTGATTAAAAAGCGGTAAGGTGTTTATGTGATATCGCGTAGACTAATGAAGACTAATGAGGAGACTTTTCGAGCATGAAAAATCCACCAGATGGCGATACGTAGACGCGGGGTCAAATTGATTGGTGATTTTAATGGCATGGTGACATGTACGTCAATGTCATGTAACCCACAACCAATCAAGTATATTTATATGTCAAATTTTGTTTGGCCAATTGGCTACTTGACAGTGTTAACAATAAAATATGAAAAGTGTTAGATATGTTAGCTTATTAGTTAAGTAATCATTTTACAGTTTTACTTTTTAATTAAAAGAATAGTTAGTATTTTATTTTTGCAAAATAAATTTTACTTTTTTTTATCTGTGGAACAAAAGAACCGAAACGGAAACCACCATTGCAATTCGGAAATGACAGCTGTCGGCGAAAATTATTTATTTTAATGTGGCGAGACAATGATTATTTTATCGAATAAATTGAATTATTGTGTCTCTAATCGTATTAAGAATTTATTGAAACATTTTCCGTTTATCTAAATTAAGTCGTTCCTATGCGTATCGGTTCGTTGTCTAGGACGTTGACGTCATAATTGCAACAGTGACGTGACTTGGCGTTTTCGCGCGCTTTTTAAATGTGTTATACAAAATCTTATTTTTCTCTGGTTATATAGATAATTTCCAGATAAATCGAATTGCTTGGGATATAAAATGAACGGGCGCACATTTTACAATACGTTTTCAAAAACTGTCAAGTAGCCAATTAACGCTACCGATATTTATGTCATCTCATGTGAGAAATTTGGCCTACTGCTCTTGTTGAACTTCTTGCTAAAGTTTTAATACATGTCGCTAGACAGAGCATGCAACTAAAACGTTAGAGGTACACTTAAGTCAAACATATTTTTTTTAGAATATAACAGTAAAAATTACTTTCAAACACATAAAATAATGTTAAATAGCAATAACATAACAATATTTAATAAATGTTGCAATCTAGTCTAAGTTAATCAATATCTTTTTACATTTACTCTACATGACAGTTAAAGATTACTGTAATATTAAAGTTAATGGTTTAGTTACCTTTCCACACTGGTCATCTGATTTTCAAGTTCAGTAGACTGTCTCATGCCCCATTGGAACATGCCGGTAAGACCCATGGCCTGCGTGATGGCCAGCCCCACATTACCACCGTGCTCACCTACACAAAATTGTTTTTAGTTAGAATTTATATAAAAATATTTATAGGTACCTAAAGAGAACTTGGATGTAAGAATTTCATTAAGAACGCTTGCACGCTGTTAAATAAGCTAATAAGCATAACAGTGTTTGAAAAATGCCTGTGTTCCGACGGAATTGCTATTCACTCTTAATTAATACTCAATGACGGGGATTTAAGCTGTATTTTTATATTTTACGGTTTAGAATATTCCGACAATCAAATTCGTTGAACAGAATTTTTGAAATAAATAAATTGTGCCGTGAAATAAATTCTAAGAATAACAAGCTATCTACCGACCATAAGACGAAACTAAAAGCTCAAATATTTGCGCACTTTATAGAAAATAAAGTCATTAAATATATTTTCTACACTATGTTGTAAGAAGAGTCAAAAATTGCGTCTTCAATAGTAACTTACTTTGTTGAAATACGAGGAAGCTGAGCGTGACCACTGCGATGTAAATCACGCACACTAGATCCAACCAGAATCCGAACGCACGTGAACTCGTTATGAACAAGTACCTGAAAAGAAATAAGTCCTTTTTCAATGTAACGATACGGTTTAAAAAGTTAGCGAAAATTCCCATTGAAGCTACATATCTAGCGTCTAATCCTTTTAATACTCATAAGTAATGGTATGACAACGAATTTGATATCGAAATATCCTATCCGTTAGTATCGCCATATCGTTTGAATTTATCAGGCGATTCCGTGCATGACGTTAAAATGTAAGAGGCTGTCTCCTAAAAGTCCTTATCAACACTATTATAAGCAAGCTTGAAACATTGATGACGTCATCTATACTAATATAGTAAAGCTAATGAGTTTTAGTTTATGACGTCATCAATTTCAGGAACCACTGGTTTGAATAACATTATTTTTTTGTTTTAGATAGGTAGTCCAAATTTTGAGGAAGGCTTTAGGTTACATTACATCACGCTGCGACCAATAGGTAGGCGTAAAATCAGTAGAAAATGTGGAAAAACTGGTATAATACGCGTGCGAAGCCGCGTCGGGCCGCTAGTTAATATGCTGTTAATAGTAAATCACAAATGAGCCTATGGACTTACCAAGCGGAACTGTGGAGATCCTGGTGATTGTCGAACTCCCTAATAAGAGCTTCTTGGGCCCCGAAGGCGCGTATCGTAGTGATCCCTTGTAGAGACGCGTTCAGGTGAGAAAAGACCGGACTACGAGCTGTGGACAAGAGCAAGCACATAGGAATATTGCTAAAGCGATCTGGGAGTCTTCGGGTTCAGTAAGAATCACAAGAAGTCTTTGAATTTGATTTCTGAGAAGATGGCGAAAGAGATATGAGGTAGAGATTAAGATAAATATTATAACCGCGTTTTTAGGCTTTTAATGAAAACCTTCGTATTTCTATTAAGTTAAGAGAAGGTCAGTGTTTATCGATAGTTCAGACTCTAAGGGCCTAGATAAGCGTCAGTTATCGTTTCGACAAGTTTAAAAAGATCACGTGACTTTTTTAAGTGAAATGTGAATCCTGTAAATTTGAAACTTTTCGAAACGATAGATGCCAATTGGCTTGGCCACCTGAAATAGTTCCCTACACCGGTCTAGAACGTTCACTAACAAAGCGTTGGCCGCTCAGAGATGACTCACTCACACCCTCGAGGCGCTTGATGCTGCGCGACGACGCCAGGTAAAAGATGCGCAGACCGTAGAACACAAACCCTATGGCCAGGGTCGGCACGAGCAGCCAGTAGTTCACGATAGCGACCACTATCACGATACCGATCAGGGAGAGACCGATCTGGAACGAGAATGCACATACGTCATGTTTGTGAATAGGTGCTACCTTTGGCGACAGGTCTGCTCCAGCTTACCACTCGAAAATAAATACATACTTAATGTTTTTCACTCATCAAAACAAAGCAAAGACCACTTTGGACCAATCCAAAGTGGTCTACTACACATAGCAATTAGTTACATAGATACAGCTATTGTAACTAATGTACTGAGTTTCTTATCGGAGTCTTCTAGGTAGATATAAGTTCCGAACTTGAATTCAACGACGATTCTAACGACTTAGTGACATGTTGTTGGGATAAAATTATGAATGTACAGTATTCGCGAGAAAACGAACAATGAGATCTTGCTATGTGAATTTGCACAATCCTAGCGCTCGTCACAGAATGGTCACTGATTGGTTGTAATGCCATGAACTAAAACAAGTATGAAAAAGGAGTTGCCTAACTTTTAGGTGTATTTGTTAATGTCTCTCTATACAATAAAAAAATATGTATAAAATATTACGATAGCATTAAACTTCTAGAAATTTCCTTTGATTGTTTTAAATCACATTTCTAGTAAATTATTTTCTATACAAATGGGTAACAGGAGTGACGTCAACGCTGTTTATAGTAACTATATCTTTGCCTCTCTTTTTTGTGGTTTGAACTAATTAACAAATTATTTTAAGATTTTTCAAAAACAACATAATTTTCCACAAATTGTCACCGCAAACACGTTTTTAATGTAGTCGAACGACAAGAAATATCGTTGCTGTCATGGATTTCTCTACAAAAGTGGGAAGTTTGGTTCTTCTGAAATGTAGTCAACGATAAGCAATATCTTGGTGTTCGACGCCAGCTCGATTTTTGATTTATTCGCAAACCAGAGCATTGAGAAGGTCTTTCGATAGTGAAGTTCCTGACATAGTCCGTCTACTCTAAAGGAACTATCTACCGGTCTGCTCTAGACGAACGTGTCAACACACGGTTTATTTGTAGGACCTAAATATTGTGGTCGTAATTACCTGTAAGACATCGAGCAACGCCGACGGCAGGACCTCGTCAACGGCGCCCATATCCTTGGAGAACCTGTTGAGGATGCGTCCGGACGGGTTCACGTGGAAGAAGCGCATGGGCGCGCGCGTGATGGACCCGAACATGTTGTTGTGGAGGCGGGTGGACGCGCGCATCGCCATCGAGAAGAACATGAACGAGCGGAGCAGGGAGATTATCACGAGGGCCACAACCATGCCTGGAATGAATTCAAATATTTCTTTATTCAGGTTCAAGACAGGTAGGTATAATATATATAATGCAAAGTGATTCTAATTCCGGTTCGGAACCTATATCTACCGAGAAGACACCGGTAAGAAACTCAGCAGATTAGTTACAGTAGCAGTATCTAACTTATATGTAGCTATGTGTAAACCACTTTGGACCAAGTCATATAGTTTTGTTTAAGTAAGTGATAAATAAATAAAACATTAAGTATATATTTTTGAGAGGTAAGTTGGAGCAGACCAGTCCCCAAAGGTGGAACCTGTTCACAAGCATGACGAATGTGCCAGCCATCGCTTCACTCAACCATATTGAAGGGAATGTAACGACCCGCCACATAGCGCCACCACCCCAGTGACGTTTTGTGAGCATGACTACTCCAGTCCCCCTTAAATTAAATGTTAAGAAAGTATTTGCAGCCGATCTGATTATGATCTTATATTACTAAATGTTTACCAATAACAATGATCTTGATCATTTATCGTGGCTAGCGGTCGCTCACGATTGCGTACGCTTGAAAACTACCATCCCCTGTTTAAGACTCAAAATGGGGTTGATTTCTAAAGATATATTACTGGTACAACTCCACACTAGCTATAGAGTATACATTTTAATTTTCAAATTCCTTAATATATGACTTTCATTAAATTCCGACCCCGTTTTAACCCGTTTGGGGTGGAGTTTGATAAAATCCGTTCTCGGCGGATGTCTACATCGTATATGGAATCTACCTGCCGCATTTCAGGTTTGTAGGTTTTATATTTTCTAAAACTTCATGATTAATCAGTGCGACAGTAAGTGATATTTCGCTTTATATATGTCACCGTAAGATTGTAAAAATCGTTAGATTACAATATATCTCGCGAGATTTTAAACTGTCGACAGATTGTGAACCGTAACTTAGGATTGCAATATAACGCATTCTTTTTCGCTTTATTGTAATCTATCGAAGTGAAACCGTTAAATTGCAATCTGTCCCGCGTCAAACTGTCAACTGTCCGAAAGCTCTTCCTGATTGGTCGGTTTATTGTATGAGCGACCAATCACTACCAGCCTTTCTATGACCCCGGAAACTTAGGAATGAAATTCAATTCAAATCATTTCTTTTATTTAAAAAAATAGAGATGTCGTTTAAATAAAATAAATGCACTTCAAAATATCTTCAAGTATTTATTTACTATTTAGTAGGTAATCGATAATCCTGACATTACAATCAAATGAAACAATTATTTTGGCTTTTAACGAAACTCTTATAAAAAAATATTAAGTCCTTTAAACATACCATAAATTAATAATATTAAGACAACAAACGAAATATCAAACAAATATGGCGAATGACGGGGCGGCGGGGGACACATAACTCTCAACCAATCCGCGCGCGAGATGCATGTCAGTTCACAATTTGACTGATTGCCATCGATAGATTACAATATAGCGAAAAATGATACGTTAAATAGTAATCATAATGTTACGGTTCACAATCTGTCGACAGTTTACAATCTCGCGAGATAGATTATAATCTAACGGTTTTTATAATCTTACGGTGACATATACATAGATTAATATATTATAGTGGAATACCTTCATTATTATCGAATGACATCGCGTAAAGATATTACAGTAACGTCAGAGGGGGGAGGGGAGAGACTGATTATTTTGAAATGGATCTCTATGCACGTAAGCACAACCTCTATAAATGTACTGAGTAATACTTAACCGATTAAAAAAATATATAATATACTCACCAGTATAAATATAAATGCAATCGTATCGCGTCAGTCCGCCGGGGTATTGCACATTCTCAATCAACGATTCCGTCAACATAGCCTCCCTCTCTAACGGTCCTATGGTGCCATTTGTCCTTTCTGCAGAACTGGCCACGTTCGCAGTGTACGCCTCTTCATTATTTACCCTGAAACATTATTACAAATCATGAAATAACTGTCGGACAAAACTACATAGTGAAATTGACATCAAGATGTGTTGGTCAACATACGTTATCGTCTTGGACCTAGAATCTATGTTGAGGTTTATGAAAACTAGAATCATTGGTGGCACTACAATATATTATCTCTCAAATAAAAATGTATTTAAGTCACAAACAGAATAGTTATATGTTGTGATCAAACCCAGTATCCGTGGCGTGGGGGGATAAGCCTTGATAGCGATTTCATTGTAATCATAGTAAGTATGCATTTGTCTTGGTTTGTGTCATTGTTTGAATACTTTGAACCACTCGTTTGTTCTTTCTCATCAAAAACTAGTCTGTCGTTGCATTCCTCATAGTTTTTAAATAAAAATCAATGCCGAACTTTGATATAACCGATTTTAGGCAGATTATTATACAATAATAATCCCACTAAACTTGGTAATGTTTGGTAAATATACATTTATAGATCTGTCTATGTACCAGACAGATGTATTTACTTGTTTCCTTGTGTCTAATCCGTCTTGTTTAATCCTTTATTTTTAAAATGTTTACTCTTTTTTATCTTTTTTTTGTACTCATCTCTACTAATATTATAAATGCGAAAGTAACTTTTCTGTACTCATCTCTACTAATATTATAAATGCGAAAGTAACTCTGTCTGTCTGTCTGTTACGCTTTCCTGCTTAAACCTCTCAACCGATTTTGATGAAATTTGGTATACGTTGCATCTCATGAACGGACAAAGGCTAGAAAATAAGGGGGGGATGGGGGTAATACCACCTTTGAAAGTTTATATGGAAAAATGTTTATTTTTGAAGTTAGAGATATGAAAGTTGGCACAAATATAGCTCGAAACTTGGATTAAAATATAGACTACTTTTTGTTTCGAATATTAGGGGAGAAAGGGGTAAAACCGACCATGAAAGGATGTAGTCCACGCGAACGAAGTCGCGGGCACAGCTAGTTTATTTTAATGTGTTGTTTGGTCAATAAATTTTTTCTTCTTTCTAACAAACGAAAGTAAGATTGTTCTTGCCATTGATTCGGGCTATTTTAGCCCACATTTCCGTACACGAATGTACATTGGCATGACGTTTTACTTGGCTACAGTCCTCACCAGTAGCTAGTCCACCAATCGGAGCCGGAGCCGAGCAGCTGCGCCAGTACCGCGACGAAGGCCATCAGGAACACCAGCAGCGGGTGTCCGCTGGCGCGCAGGTACGCCCCGTACACGGCGCCCGACACCGCGCCCGCCGACCGGAGCTCCGCCTCCTCGCGCCCGCCCTCCGGCGGCGCTGTCGCGGTCAAGTTGTCCACTGAACTGACCTGAAAGTTTCAATAGCATCAGTGGAGCATTCCCCACTAGCGTATTTAAATACGCCGTGGTAACTATGTATTAAATCTGATATTTAAAATTATATGCATAGATTAATATATTATAGTGGAATACCTTTATTAATTCAATTTTTTTTTTCAAAAATTCTTTATTTCTTTTACAAAGACATAGGTACTTGTATCTAGTTAACGGAGTCTCCTTTTAGGCATAACATTGCCTGTGCCAGGAGACAACGCCCTTCATGAATACTAAAAGTTAAAAAGTAGGTAGGTAGGTATGTATTTTATTTATATACTAATTATTAATATCGAATGACATCGCGTAAATTACTATAACGTTATACCGCAGAAGGGGGGAGAGACAGATTATTTTTAATGGATATCTATGCGCGTAAGCACAACCTCTATAAATGTACTCAGTAGAATACTTAACCGCATAATAAGTAGTAGTATACCAGTAGTAGTAATACGTGGTCGGACTACATCGTCAATATGCTATTTCAAAAACTAGCATATCCGAGTGTACGTAAAAATAACTGATTGTTTTTAGTAAAACATATAATAGTTTTGGCGGCCATTTAGCATAAAAAATGAAGAATTCAATATTAACAGCTCAAAACGCGACTACATATTTAGTATTCAACGCGAACTACTTACTATCCGGCGTTCCGGTGCTTAGATCCGTTAACTTAATCTAATCTTTTAAAACGGAACGCGTAACTTATAAATACTGAAGAAGTTGGACCTTGTTTGCTTATATTTAGACATACCCTAAGTATATTTAATATATTATATTATTTTATTATATTAATTATTATATTCTATTCTCTCGTTTAGTTTATTGCTATTTATTATTATTCATTATAATCCATACACACATTTTTACTGTTACCGCACCCATACACAAACTATCTGCATGACCCAATAGTTGACTGGTAGAGAATGCTCCTAACATTAACTCTGCCTTTTGTAGTTATATTTGTGCAATAAAGTTTTAAATAAAATAAATGTGAGATCGAGGTATTATATCAAACAGGTTTCCCAGTAATCATCTCGTTTATTCTTCTATAAATGCACTGTCGTCGTTCAATACTACAGATTCAAATCCCTGTCATACTTCATCTATCTCACTGGTTACTGGTTTAGAAACATTCACTATCCCACAAAAAAATATTCCATTGTGTGCGTTCATACCGAGTGTATGCTCATCTGCCGCTTGCGGAAGCTGCCCTGCAGCACGGCCTCGTCGGCGTCCGCGGCGGGCGTCTCCGGCGCAGGCTTCTCCTCCTCCTCCTCGCGCGCCAGCAGCGACGCGAAGTCCAGCCCTGAAGCGCTCAGCGTGTCGAAGTTGCCCGCAGCCGCTATGGCGCCGTTCTTTAGGATTATGATCTGCAACAAACGCGCCATTAGAGCCTTGACACAGTTGCGAAACCAAGCCGCACCGAAACTACTGGTACAAAGCTGTTCCGTTATAGTGACTGAAGTTTTGGACACTTATTATCACGATTTAAACATTTAAAATAATTGAACGGGTCAAAACGCGACACCATTTTTATTTAGTAGTTAATACGAGCTACTTACTGCCCGACGTTTCGGTTAGGTTGCACCGAGCTGAGCATTCAGCTCGTGACCACGGTTGTCCATAAAAATGGTATCGCGTTTTGATCCGTTAAATTATTTTAAATGTTCAAAATGGAACGTGAAAGTTTTAAAATTTATATTACCACGATTTTCGTAGAGAAACAGTGCCGTAAGGTTTATTGTAAAAAATAAGGTAAATGATGAATTCGGCGTTAGAAGCTTTGATCTTCACAATTTATTTATTTTGTTAAATAAATGTTTGCCGTAGTTAAACGAAATCACCATCAGCTATTATAGATAAATATGGTTTCACCAAAGATAAAGTCGCTATTTATCTCTGGTTAATCATTACACAAAACTAGTTTTTTTTTCAAACATGTTTCGACCTAATTTTAACAGTGGAAGTCTTTTTACAATACAAGTCAATTCAAGTAGTTTAAGTTACAATTTTATAAACCACGAAAAGTAAATAGACTTAATTCATTTGTACGAAGGGATATTAACCTGGTCGACATCTCTCAGGAACTGCAGCTGGTGCGTGACGAGGATGCGCGTGGTGTTCCTGAGGTAGCCGACCAGGCAGGACTCGAAGAGGTGCCTGCCCACGTGCGTGTCCACCGCGGACAGGGGGTCGTCCAGTAGGTAGATGTCTGCCCGCTTGTATACCGCCCGAGCGAGGGATATGCGGGCTCGCTGGCCTGGACAAAAAGGGCAAACATTAGAATAGAATAAAATAGAAAATATCTTTATTCATGTAAGCTTTACAAAAGCACTTAGGAATCGTCAGCACAAATTAAGTATTCTACCGCCGTGTTCGGAATGTTGAAGTCGAGAAGAACCGGCAAGACACTCGACACTTACTCTTTTCAATGTAACAATGTTTCCTGAAACTAGGTACTTAAATAAAGTATACAAAGCTAGATTTCAAAGTATTAAGTTAGTCTAGAACCATACATTTATAATAATCAATTTTGTAGTAGCCCTTTTTTATTCTGATGATTTTGATTATGAATCCGTTTCACAATCAAGAAATACTACGCGTAATTAGCAAATTTAAAATGCGATAATTTGCTAGTATTAATGTATAGATGTTTGTAAGCTATTTAAACAAAAACTATTCTTAAAATGGAATTGGATGAAATTGTAAAGTTAGACAGATTTGATACTAGAGTAATACATACGTTTTTATCCGGCAAAAACAACATGTAATTCATAATTTCAGGTTCGTAGGTTTCTGATAAGAATAATAATTACATGTTTTGTAAGCCCTTGGTCTTTACTATGCAACAAAAAGTTTGGTTCCCTTTGTTAGAGGTCAGGTGGCAATCGCTCCGTTATACCTGATAGGCTCTTAAAATTAAGATATATAGTCGCTCTGTAATGACTACACAACAGTAATACACACCAGAACAAAGAAGATCAGTAAATAAATAAGAACTTCAATTGATATTTTTATTACTTAATGAATTACCTTAGAGAATCAAAGTTGTTGAGATAGTTGCCAATGGTACAAAAGGTCCTGAGTTTTATTCTAGTTCAGGTTAACTTGAGAAAAAATATTTTCCAAACTGGCTTGGACATTTATTTCCTGTCATCTAGTACTTACAACACCCGAAAATCTTAATTCGTGACTGTCATTATTAATATATATATTGTGAGACAGTCTTCATGACGTAACATCAATAAGGACTTCAGTAAGTATATCTACCTCCACTGAGACTGACTCCCCTCTCCCCGACGACAGTCTTGTCCCCGTGCGGGAACAGTTGGAAGTCGCGGTCGAGTGCACAGCGGCGCACCACCGTGTTGTACCGCGGCCGGTCCATCGCCTGACCGAACAGGATGTTCTGCCTAACGCTACCTATGAAAGAAGAGAAGAAAAGTCAGTTTATGTTCTATAAGTGATGACTTACTAGTCCGTAGTCGCGAAGCGGGACAGATTTTGGCGTCGCAACATCTCGGGTCGGATTCCCGGTCTGGTCAATATGGAAACGAAGTTTTCGATGTTATCTCGAGTCTGTGTGTTGTGGTACCTTCGTTTATTCTGACTACTATAACATATGTGTTTTAACTTCTTATCACAGAATCAAAACAATGTATGTGATATAGTCCAATTTAGTACGCAATAATATGTCACATTATAGTTTATATAGATTAGACCGCTCAGGATGCGCCACACAAGTAAATTTATCGCGCTCTTAACAAATGTCAAAATCAATGCGTCAGCAGCTGATTGGCTGAAAATACATATGCAGTGTGCTATCAGCCAATCAACGGAACGGAACGGATCGAAATTTTGACTTATTGCGCATGCAAATAGGGTGTGACTGTCCAGCAGAAGTAAACTAATATTAAGCAAGATTCAAACTCACCAGCAAATAACCAGGGCTCTTGACTGGCGTATGAAACTGTGCCACCGATGTGTACGCTGCCGGATTGGAGCGGTAGTTCTCTAAGTAGCACGTGGAGCAGCGAAGACTTGCCAGCGCCTACGGGGCCTATCACAGCTATTAATCTGTAAACCAACACCAATATCTATATTAAAAATGTCTTCACATGCATATGGAAAATCACCATTAACCTTTTTGACTATCGGCTAAATGTTTATTATTGTATTTTTGGATGATATAAGAACGCAGACAGAGAGGTTATCATGGCGATTACTTTTTTATTTGATTTGATATTCTACTTAAATTATATTTTCTACACCGTCAATTGTGCCGCATTCGAGACAGATGCAAGCATGCAAGCATGACAGCTCCTGAGTAGATCCTTGATCAGGCCAATTTGAGGAACGAACTTTTCTAAATAAGGATGTTGCGAGGCGACTTATCTCAGATACATTTAAATACCCGTCAAATTTCGATACCCCCGATATTTAAAAGTGTAATAATATACATTTTCAATGAAGATGGCCATCTGAAAATTAAAATTTTACCTACTTATCAACACACTTTTACATAGTTTCGAAGCATTATTAAATAGCATTTTAAACATTATTTGAAAAATTTTGAAATGACCATTTAACACAAAGTCCGTATAATTATTGTGGACTAGATGCCCGCAGCGGGTTCGTAACAATATGATTCCGGCAATTTGAACTTTTTTTTAATTGTCTCTACGTAATAACCTCGTACTTCAAGGAATATTGTAAAAAAAAAAAGAGAAATCACATTATATAGATGGTGTCAACATTTCAATTATCTTCGATGTAAATGTGCTGAATCGACGCCCCTAGTTAGTAACGCGTATTAAACCTCCAATGTGAAATCACGTTGTGTGTAACGTGACTTTCGTAAAGCGTATTACATAAGAAGGGTCACTGCAATAATGATGAATATCCAAAATATCGAAATCTAAGTGATCAACGTCATTCGGTCACTTCATATAAACAGCTAGACGCAAGCTAGTATCTATTTTGTTTAAAAACTAATCAATATTGCTTCCAGCCCTGAGATAAAAACAATAAAAGGCAATAAGGCTCATTTCTGAACAACGTTTAAAAACGTCAAACCGAAATAGATCCTTCATATATGAATGTAAGCCGTAGTGTACACTCACTTGCCAGGCTTGATGGTGAGCGAGAGGTCGGTGAGCGTGTTCTCCGAGTGCGACGCTATCCACTTGGCCGTCGCGTGCTTGAGCCGCACGCCACGCGCGTCCTCCTCCACGCGAGCAGATAACTCTTGATCGTCCTCTTCACTTGACTCGAGCGGAGTCATATTTGCTGTTCCTAAAAATTTATTCGTTAAGTTTAAATTTCATACATCAAATATATGCAAAAAAAAAATAGGGATATTCCGGAATCCCGTATAATGACAGTGATGATTTGTTTGAAAATATTTCTAAAATTAATAACGTGTAAGAGCGCCAATAAATCTTGATAGTCTTCTTCGCCAAACTCGAGCGGAGCCGGATTTGCGGTTCCTACACTCTATTCTTTTGCATAGTTAAAATTTCGCAGTAAAATTTCATACATCAAATTTATTCAAAAAATAATAAAGGGATATTCAGAAACCCCGCATAATTAGATGACAGTAATGATGGCTTTGAAAGGATTTCGGAAATTAATAGCATGTAAGCCGAAAACTTTTGTTCGTTCTCTTCACCTGACTCAAGCGGTGCCAGATTTGCTGTTCTTACAATGTCTTTTAGTAAAAATATAATTATGGGGGTTATTCGAAAACCCGGATAATTACATGACATTGTAAGATTTCTAAAATTAGTTGCATGTAATAAGATCACTAATTGGCAGATCGGAGCGCCCTCTAAGCACAGCTTGGTCGATCAGAGCGCTTTTTACTGATTAGTTTACCTCTCGGAAGTAAATATTTACTTGAACAGTTTGATCGCTCATCAAAATAAAACTGTATGACTTGGTCCGATGTGAGCATAGCTAGGCATGAATTCGTTAATCCGTTAATCATTAATTAACGAAGTTAACATTTTGAGTAACGGATTAACTTTTAAGTTAACTTTAAAAACTGTTAACGGACTCATTAACTTCCGTTAATAATCTAGAAGTACTACCACATTTGAAAGTTTATATGGGAAAATGTGTATTTTTTAAGTTCGAGATATGAAATTTGGCATAAATATAAATAAATATATAAATAAATATTGGACAACATCACATACATTGCTCTGATTCTGTGGTAAGTAGCTAAAGCACTTGTGTTACAGAAATCAGAAACAACGACGGTACCACAACACCCAGACACCCGAGACAATACAGACAATAAAATATAGAATACTTTTTGTTTGGAATATTAAGGGAGAGAGGGGTTAAACGCGCGAACGAAGTAAGTCGCGGGCGCAGCTTGTATTCCATATTTTGAACGTTCGATTTTAGTATTCGATATGGCGCAGGTCCCCCTTACGTAACGCACTTTTTGAAGATTTTGACTCCCCCCCCCCCCCCTCTTATACACCGTAACGGTTTTTCTGTACTCCCCGTCCCTCTTAAAATACGACCACATTAATACGATCGAGGGATTCTCCGGAAACCGTAGGGAAATCAAAAGGGTTGCCAAATGGGAGTTTCATATCTTATTTTTTTATTGGAACGTATCGTATTATATAAATTTAATAATTAACACAATTTGAGTAATACAATAAAAAACAATTCGAGTTTTAATATAATCGAAATGTCTTTTACGGCAGTTGGATATTTGTTGGTGCATCGCAATGCTCCAGAAACTACTTCATCTAATTCAGATGAAGAGTGGAATGCAATTTTACAAAATTATAATCGTGAAAAGCGAAAATTTAGGCCACGAATTAATGATTATGAGAATGTAATTAATCTTTAATACGAAGAAGAATTCAAAAGTCATTTCAGGTGAAAGAAACAAACGTTTCTACTGCAATATCTTTTTCCGAATCATATAATACAATTTTAGTGAATTTAATGCCGCCATTTTCCGAGTTTTAAAGATCATATGTCAAAACAATTTTAAATATGGCGCCGAAATTTTCTCAACGTCCACTTCGACCCACTTTATTCAGATGGGTTGTTTTGAGCATGGCGTGAGCAAAAGTAATGACGTCATGAGTGACGTTTTCGCTGCGACCACAACGATCGCGGTCGCCTTGTGGAACGGCTAATGGAGCATTTTTAGCGTTTTGAGCGCTTAGTGGAACGCAACCTAGGTGAATTGAAAAAGTGTACTGTGCAGTGCAGTAATTAAAACCCTATCGTGGAAGACATGGAATCGGATTCCAGGTCCTCGTGAGAATCACCATTCGTCCATCCATTTTGGTTATATTTTAACGGATTAACGATTAACGTTAACTTGCGTTAATTCGTCAGAAATGTAACGCTTTAACGTTTAACGAAGTTATTTTTTTTATTAATGGATTAACGATTAACGACGTTAACTGTTTGATTAACGGTGCCCAGCTATGGAAGTGAGCTACACATAGTAATAAGTGAGATACTGCTATTGTTACTAATCTGCTGAGTTTCTTACCGGTGTCTTCTGGATTGATACAGGTTCCGAACCGGCAGTAGATTCAAATTGCATTGTATTGCGATTACGATTTAAAAGTGTAATAATATAACCTACTTAAATAAAGATATGTTTGAGTTGAGAACTCACTGAATATTTTTTTATTGTGCTTTTGTGAGCGGTTTTTTATATTTAATGTAGTTATGGGTAACAGTGTGAGAAGGATTTGAACTCAGAGAGAACTCGTTATTGTTCCCCTCAGATTCAATGAAGTACCACGAACATACCATTTCTCTTAGCTTCCTCCTCCTTTTTACTGGTCTCTGGTAACGGTTCTTTGGGCAGCTCTGGCATAGACGGCTCTTTCGGCAGATCCAACTCTTCTTTAGTCGCGAGTATTTCTTCTTTCTTCGTTTCCGCTCCTTTTTTCGGTTTGGTCGACGTCTGTATGTCAGCCAAGCCGGGCACTGGTTTGCTTGTATCCTCGTAGAGCATAAAGTTTTGGAGACGCTTTATAGAAATAGTTGCTTCAGCTATTTGAGCAATGCCTGTGAACAATTAATGCACACGAATGTTAGTCTTTCCTTCGGGATCAGTACTATTGTTACCAAACCTGCTAGTACCGCATATGTCAAATTTATCACATGAGATGTTAAAAAAGTCACTACGTTGATTGGTTAAACATTTGTAAGTATTTGGTGACATTTGTATTTTCAGCCAATCAGCAGTTGTCAAACTGAATTATATCGATAATAACATTCGAAAAAAGGTCGATAAAATTTTCCTCCGCAGGTTTATAGGAAATCATATAGTAACATGGTTATAATAAAAAAAATAAAGATTTCTTCATTGAGTAAATAACCGTTTTGTCGTACGAGACACATTTTCTACCTAAGCAATTTTCAATTACTTACATATTTTTTTATAAAATCTAATCTCAAAAGAATACTATCGTCGAAATTTCCTTAAGAGAAAGCCTTTTTCGTGATAACATACAACATAAAATTCTAATGTTACTTAGATCAGTAGTTAGAACGAATAAATTTGTCAGTATGAGTCGTTTATGAGGATAAATTCCTTGAATTAAGCAGTATTTTTATTTAAAGTAGTTGTAACTAATCTATGTAATGACTACGTTACAAAACGCCAAACCGTCAACATTATCATGAACGCCAAGGATCTTCTCTGTCCGACGAAATACATTTTTTATTCTATAGCAACAAAAAATCGTACAAGTAAACGGAGGCAATTCAGCAAACAATGAAACTTATCTACAAAACGTGATTTACCTTTGTTTCTTGTACAAACGTAGTCTGTGAATGACCGGTTATTTAAATACAAACTAATGATAATAGTTTTGAGTAGACTACTGACCGATAAAATAGTTATTATTGTTTTGACATTGACTTACACAATAATGTAACAAGTGGGTTTCAAGATAAAAAAGTAAATACCTAGAAGATTTGGAAACGTTTGACGTCAATTCAGAAAAAAACACCTAGTTATGGCTGTCTACAACGCGCAAGCTCTCGTGTTCTTAAAATAAAAGGGAATTTAACGAATTTTTTTTCGAAAAAATCTTAACCTTATAAAGTTATATTTTCAACACCATTCATGCTATGAAAATCAAAAACCACGAGTGTTTTAAGTACAACGTAACAAAATTCAATGAGTACAAATAATACTTCACAAAGATTCTACAACCGCAACTAATTTGCCTATTGATCCGTGACTGTGACACTTCAAACCGCTACAGCAGTCACATAAGACGCCTAAATTAGCTTCTCACTCCATCGCTCACGGTAGGCTTAGATGACGTCACTGTTGTACCGATACGTTGTTTACGTACAACATAATATCATCGTTCACGTATAACAAAGTAACTCGAGCGGGCTATCCGTTTTTGTGGCTTTCATAAATCGTCCGGGGTACAGAGCAGAATTTTGTAGTTGGCGGTTTCTGAACTTCGGTGGCTGTTAAGGGGGCGTCCATAAATTGCGTGAGATGTTAAGGGGGGAGGTGGTTGAGCCATATCTCAACTAATCTTACGTTGGAGAAAGGGGGTTCTCGGAAAATACCACGCAATTTTATTCTGATTGAAACAAAAAGATACTATTTCGGCCCATTAAATCCAAATAGAACACTGTCCAGGCTTAAAAAAGGAGGGGGAATAGCGCTTTATATTTGACACTTCATGAGTGATTTCGGAATCACGGAAGAAAAAAAAAAACTTAAAATCAATCTCTCAGCAATATTGATTAGTCGTAAATAAAAGCATGAAGCAATTTTCTTTTTCTTTTTATAATAACAATCTAACGCGTTTACCTACATAAGAAACCCACATTTTGAAAAATCTCACGTGGTATTGGGGCGGGGAGAGGGGATTGAATAAAATAAAATCGGGGGTATAAAAAACAACTCTAGATATCTCACCTTGCGGGAAGAACACAGTCATGGTCTGCCTGAGAATGTTGTAGAAGCTGGTGATGACGAACACCTGCTTGGCGTCGATGACGTTGTGCACGAGCACGTACGCGAGGATCGAGCAGAAGAGGCAGATGCGCGTCGTGAACATTATGAATGACGTCAGCACGCCCCGGATGTATGACGTCGCCCGGATCTGTTTGATTTCGTGCCTGCGGGATAAGTACATGTTCCGATTAGCGTGCCTCAATACCTCTTCAATCGATAGACCACTGACGATTGTTCAAGAATAGGTAAGTGTAAGGTAATACGCAAGAATAAAGTTCAACATTTATTTGGATACTAGCTGTGCCCGCGACTTCGTTCGCGTGGACTGCATACTTTCATGGTCGGGTTTACCCCTATCTCCTCTAATATTCGAAACAAAAAGTAGACTATATTTTAATTCAAGTTTCCATTCAAGCCATATTTGAAGAATTAAGCTTGGCAAGCTTAAAACTTTTCTGCAAATAAATAAATAAACATTTTCCCACATAAACTTTCAAGGGCGGGATTACCCCTCTCCTCCCTTATTTTTAAAACAAAAAGTAGCCAATGTCCGTTCCAGAGGTTCAACGTATAACAAATTTCATCAAAATCAGTTCCGTAGTTTAGGCGTGAAAGCCGGACAGACAGACAGATAGAGTTACTTTCGCATTTATAACATTAGTATGGCTTACGAAAAATTAACATATAGAACGAAATTACAAGTTAAAGGCAAACGTCAAAAGCAAATGAAAACATAAAAAAATACGCAAAATAAAATAATTTGAAACAAATAAAAAAATCTTAATAACTTATGTCCTGTCACAATATTACTATTTTCTAAATTTTTCAAAGACTTGATCATTTAAAAACGTATCCGATTTGACAAAAAAATTTCTAATGGGCATAAGCCAATGTGTGCAGATGACTAAAGACATAATCAGATTTAATCCCAGTAATAAGGCCAATTGACTACTTCTAGTACTCTTTCACCGCTACAGACAAAACCTTATCTCTCAGTTAATAAGATTCTTAATGTTCAAGTTCGCTGATTTAAAAAACAGAGATGTTAATTTTCAAGCTCGTTAAAAATATATTTGAATAGCTATTAGCATAATTCTCCGCCACTAATAAAAAAAAATACAAATACACAAAATGTCCAAACAGGAAAACCTAAAAATAACATCTAAATTATGCACACAAACTAAAGTATGGGAAACATGTTTCATGAGTTAATCTAGTGTCGTTTTCCAGTCAGCTTTATTTTTGGTTATCATTTTAAATAGTTCCCTTAGTTTACCTAATTTTTAACAGTTATTTTGTTCAATATCCATCCATATATAGATATATATATATATATATATATATAAGACTAAAAAGCCGATCAGCTGGTATCACTTTTTTTTTGGTCTGTTCTGAACGGGATTTCACTGTTGTGTTTACCTCACTAATTCGTAAAAACAGTGCGCAAAATTTAAATACAATGCATCAAAGTTATTTATTGTTTTGGTACATACAAAAACATGTCTTTTATTTTTTGGTAAGTTAACTTCGGGACATAGCAGATTTTTTCAGTCGTCTACCCAATCGGCCGCTGCCGTGGCATGTTTGCTTTGTTATATCTCACTTTCTAGCCTTGGCGACGAGGTCCGCGAAAGGCTTCTCCCAGGTGTACATCTTGATGACCTGGATCCCGGACAGGATTTCGTTCATGAGCCGCACGCGCTCGTCCGTGCGCAGAGCCGTCTTCAAACGCAGCACTGATGTCCGCTTGCCGAGGTATGCTGCGAGTGTAAAGAAAATACAAAAATGTATGTATATGTCTATGAAATTTTTTTTCTATAATAAGACTCCAAGACCCAGTAGGCTATTCCCAAAAGATACTTAATTACGAGATTAAAAATCTTAATCAGGGCAGTCGTCATGGGCTAACATTGATATAAATTTATTAATTTTATTTATTTAAAATCTTTTCTGCACAAAAAAGTACAACAGGTGGACTTAATGCTAGGGGCATTCTCTACCAGTCAACCTTTGGGTCATGCGGAGTTAGTTTATGGGTGTAAATTCTTTTGTATTTAGGTCGTAAGAATCAAAAGAAAATAAGAGACAAAAAGCAAAAATAGAGAGTAGCTGATTTATTGTATACTTTCCGAACATACACTTTGAAAAATAAAATAACTGGACATATTTAAAAAATCGTTTGAAATCTTTATTTTTAGCGAGAAATTTATATGACAATTTGATTCCAATTCATTCATTTCAGTGATTCAGCTGCGGCGCTAGTACTACATATAATATAGTATTCCAAACATACATAAGGTACTTCCTATAAGCAGTTTGAGAAATATCGCATTCAAACCATTAATGCAGTTTTAATTTCATGGTACTTCTGACTAACTTTGAATTTATCTTAGGTGTAAGTTTAAAAAAACATTAACTTAGTTTGAAAAATATTTAAATAATAAAAATATTTCAAAAGTTCTGCTTGATCATAAGCTTACTGCTTCGTAATATTGGCTTTAATTACATTACGTAGCAAATTACGCCACTCACGTAATATCAACTGGTGAAAATATTTCAACATGGGAAAACCAGAATTGAATAAAACATTTTTGTTTGTAATGTTTTTAATAAATATGAGCTGTAGCTATTCTATATTGAGGCTATTAAAATAATAACTGCTGAATAAGGTTAACAATAGTATTTAGTCATTAGGTTAATAAAGTTTTCCTTGAAAATTATTAGATGAGTTTTTAACCTTTTAAAGGAAAACGTATACTCGTGTAACAGGCAATGTTCAATTTTATAAGCCATTGATATTTTATATACTCAAAATAGTATGAATATGGATATTAAGTTTTGAATGACGTACTTGTTAACTTATTTTTACTGTGCATTTCATAATTGCATGAATCCATACAATATCAAAGTTCAACGTTTGTGCAATCTAATCCCTAATGTAAATATAACAGCGCAGTGAACTGTCTCCCATCATGTAATTAATTTAAGTAAACAAGCAAATTCGAGCAAAACAACAGATAATGTTTCGTGTTTATTTGCCTTTTATGACTATTACATCTTATTACGAATATTTAAATATAAGGTTATTGTTATGTTTTTACATGTTTATTATTGAAATAAATTAAACTATAACTAAGTTACAAAATATTAAAACTGAAATTAATAAAAAATGAATATTTTCAATAAACAAAGATGGTCCCTGTGGTAAGGTACCCAAAATGCTGGCTGCATTACCTCGCTGAATGGCGATTGAAAGACGCTGGGCGAGGTAGCAGCCAGCCTTTGGGTCTCCTGTAACGTTGTCTAGTCTTTTTGAAATATCTTTAAAAAAAGACAGTGCGTCAGGGCCCCACGGACATGAATAAATAGAATAAACAGGTTATTGTTTAAACAGACTTTATAATGCGTATTAGAGATGGACCGAGTACTCGGTTGATACTCTGTACTCGGTGTACTCGGGAAGTTTTTTGATACTCGTACTCGGCCGGATAACTCGGTTTGAATGCCTAGTATAATCAGTTTGAAAAAATAAATGGATTAGGTATATTAAGATAGAAATAGAAAAAGAAAGAAAGGTCAAGTCATTATGTCAACAATCAGTGATCAGGTACTTCACAGTCAATCGTTAATTAACAAACCTTTTTTATTATTTATCTATATGACCCGCAACGTGAAGTATTCGTTGGCAAACTATCAAGGGTTGTAGTTGAAAGACTCGAGTAGGAGAAGGGTGTAGGTATCAACATGACCGGCCGCTCAACCAGCGCGAACCTGTGGTGCCGTGGTGAACCGGTGCAAATTTGGCTGAACCGAGTTACTCGACCGAGTACTCGGTTGGAAAAAAATTATACCGAATTAAACTCGGTACTTGTTACTCAGCAAAAGTGTTACTCGGCGCATCTCTAGTGCGTATCAGATTGCACGATCTGTGGTTCCGTCGGTTAGTTATCTTATATTTTATCACATCGTCAACTCATCCGGTCTTTACTATAGCCACATTCTAAAGCTTACTTAGCATGGAAGTATCGTAACAACGATATAGCACATAAGCTTGTACATTGTACAGGTCTAAAAGTTTACCTGGAAACGCAGGCATTCGCTGTAGCTCAAATCGACGAAAGTGCATTATTTTTATGAGGAACGTGTCAGACTAACAAAGAAATTGAATTTACATGATAATATTCACACTTATTTGCTAAATTTTGTTAATGTAGAAAGAACGTTCATTTACTTACTTAGTTGAGCTGAATATGTGAATAATCTTTGATGTAAAAACTAATGAACAGATCTGGATAAAATTAGATAGGAAGTTACGTTCACGTTATATCGGTTAAAGTATCTTATATTATTCTAATATCTAATCAGTCTAGCTACCAAATGCCATTCGTGGTTACAGTCAAATAAGTAATGTACTTCTTCTGATGATTAGTGTCACTATATGATAGTAACATTCATCAGACAAACAATCATTCTCATTTACAATGTTAGTGTCATTGAAATTAATTAAGGTTTTATCTTGTTTTTCAAAAAGTCGTACAAAAACAAAAACATGGTAGTCTATCAAAAGAATTCCTTCCAACTTACACCGAAGCAAATAAAGCTACCGTCAACTGATCTTTATGTAAATTACTGTCCTATTGCGACAATTATTAGCGCTCCTAGCTGTTAAGCCAGCGGTTGTGGGTTCGATACCCATCCAGGACAATCATGTGATTTGGAACGCTATATGTGTGATGAACATTTGTGCTGTTATTTGGCTTACGGAGGGTGTATTTACTCACTTAAAGTTGCGTTTGGTATGAAATAAACAACTTACGCAAAAAATAAAGAAGGGCTTCACATTAGATTCGGTTCCATATTCTTTATCTTACGATACTGAACTTCCAGGAAGTTAAAGTAGAATAGGCCACGCTCAAAAACATCCATCATCTGATAGGAGATTGCAATAAATTTCCGATAATAAACTATTGTATAAAGGTACAACTTACCTTGCAATGGTATGAACGCCAACATGAACCCGACTCCGACGACGGCAGCCCAGCTGATCTCCAGCCACATGAAGTACGTTATGATGATGGTGGCGAGTGGTCCGATCCACAGGTAGTGCAGGAAGATGATGGCCACGTCGAAACGGTTCACGTCGTTTGACAGGAGATTCACCACCTGGCCGACTGTCGTTTCGCCTAAGGCCGTTTTTGACAACCGTAACGACTGAAAGAAATAAGGTATGTTAATATAACAGTCCTATACCTTTACCTATACGGCAGAACATGTTTAAATTTTTAGTTTAGGACTTTGGATTAGAACCTTATGTCTAGGGAGTAAGGTCCAAATTATGGAGGTCATATAATGAACGGAGCCTTATAAGGGGTTGGGATTTAAAGATAATTATAAAACAGAAATAACTATATACAAACAACCTCCTTCCGTAGATACTCTTACATTTTTTATATTTTATTAATACTGAAGAGCAAAAAATGTCCTTTATTGTTAAGATGAAATTACTGAAATGCGAATTCTATAGAAATTATTATTTTTATTTACATTTGAATTTATTAAGTACATTTCTCGAAACCCGTGTAGAAAGGAAAAGATAAAGTAGGCCTCATACTGTTTCTATTCTCAGCACTTATCGATCATTACATTTATCTTTTCAGTAAATACTACTTTACTCTAACGTTGCCTGCATAAGTTATTAATAGAGAAAAAACATATCCTTTTCTTTTAGACCATATCGACGCATACCAAATTTCCAAACAATCCCCGCATTATTTTTATGAGGAACGTGTCAGACGAACAAAGAAATTGAATTTACATGATAATATTAGCAAAGATATCTTCGTACGAAATTTTAAGACACTTATTTGCTAAATTTAGTTAATGAAAAAAAAACGTTATTCTACTTAATTAGTTGAGCTGAATATGTGAATAATCTTTGATGTAAAAACTAATGAACAGATCTGGATAAAATTGGATAGGAAGTTACGTTCACGTTATATCGGTTAAAGTATCTTATATTATTCTAATATCTAATCAGTCTAGCTACCAAATGTCATTCATGGTTACAGTCAAATAAGTAATGTACTTCTTGTCATGATTAGTGTCACTATATGATAGTAACATTCATCAGACAAACAATCATTCGCATTTACAATATTAGTAGGTGGGGTCAACCGAACCTGCTGTTTTGATTTATTTTTCTATTTAAATTATGATTTCAAGTTTGACTTTTTTGACGTGACAACGTCTTATAACTCGATACTACGGGCTGCATGCACGAAACAGATGACGTCATTGTCCCGTTACGCTCATTGTCGTGTTCCGCAAGCGAGAGAGCGGCACGAACAAGAGAGAGAGGCATGATCGGCTCGAGCGATCGGCTCAGTTCATGTGCACCGACTTTACAGAACAACTAATTTTGATATTCCGTTTTTCTGTTTGTCACTTCTTCCTTGCTGTCTCTATCACGTACATCCTTAATACATTATTTTTCCTTATTCATAGGTATCATTTTTCCTTTCTTGCTCCCTCAACAACTGCAACAGTAGGATCAGGACGAAGTATGATGTACCAAATATAGATGTTAGGTATATTGTTTAAGTCTAAAATATTAGATTCACAAGGCCAGACTTATAAAAATAGTATTCCATTGCTAAGTAATTCCATACGAAATACATATAATAATTTTGTCGGCTCATTGTTACCAGTAAAATCTATCAAGATAGTTGTCAATGATACTAATTTTTTAATGAATCGTTTTCCTTATTTTTTCCCTATGAATCATACATTACACAGTAAATTCTCAATGCCAACGCTAGAGTCAACTGACGTCACTTGACGGTTAGACTAAGTCCGTTCATCCTCATTTAGATGTGTGGTTGCAAATGCTTACATTACTCACATTACACGTACATGATAAACGAAACCGTATATATAATTGTAAAGAGTCATTGCTATCCTACAACGAGCCGAACGGAATTAAACATACTTAGCAGACTAAAAATAAACTATTAGCATATTATTCGGACGAATACCACATCCATTTCGCAATATTTCAAAGTATTTTGAAATCGAACGCGTTTTATGTACAATCGACAGCACGTCAAAGTTAACACTTGAAGTTAGACATAAGTTCTTATGCGTACGACATAAGGGCGGTACAAAGTCCAATATGCGTACAGTCACGAGCAATGAAATGTAAACACTTTGGCTCTTCCGACGGTTATATAAGGTTCGCTTTAGAATGAGCTTTTATACACGTGACTGTAATCTGACGTGCTTTTCTTTGTACGTACAAATTAATAATTGACACGAACGCTGTAAAAGACCAATCCGAATGGAGACTAAAAGAGATTTTCAATTATAAATGTGGGTGGATACGGCCCACGGGCTAAGTAAATTGTATACAATTAGCATACAATAGCCAATATAATATAAATATATCAATCCTAAATTCAATTACTGTACAAAATATCCATAAGGCGGTACCTTACCGGGAGCATTTACCGGTATTGTGACAGTCCACAATTGAGCTACAATAAGTCAGTGCGGGGAAGAACCGACCACGAACAATCATTAGTGATACAATTTACACAAACCCCGTGAAACTCCTTTGGTATAAAATAATATCTTCAGGAAAATGTAACCTAACGTTTGAATCGAATCTTACATTCATTATGAGTTACCATACCCAAAGGATAAAACCCGGGACCTCTGTCTTGTCACCATGCTGTATCTTTAGGAGCTCAATAGCTAGACAGTCGACCAAAAATGTATTTCTTTTGCCGGTATAACAAATTACTAAAAACAAAATAAAAATCTGAGGGGGGTTCTCATACAGCAAACGCAAATATTTTGCCCGTTTTTGCTGGATACTCAACGGTAGTCTGGAGTCACGGTACGGAACGCTTCGTGCACGAGTCCGACTCGCCCTTGGCCTGTTTTTACAATAAAGGTTTAAACAATCAATGAAAAGGATTAAATGCTCTTTACTCGCTGATGTTACACTCAACACAAACCTGATATACTAGTCTAATTCTTTCCACTAGCAGATTTATTTACATTACTTTTTTTTTAGATGCAGCTGTAACTCCGATTTGTTTTTGCCTGCGTAAGGCCAACCGCGTGCGCATCAAAGCGCGCAAGGCTGCGTCGCGGATTCGCTAATGCGATTAGGCTGATACGTGTGAATATTGATTGAGTGCCAAATATGTTTAATACCTTTCTGTAGATGAGTGAGCAACAGGCGACCCGGAACTTCATTCCCATATGTAGGATGGCCATCATGTATGGATGCACGACGAACACGTTTAGTGCCGAGCATAGTACCACCGCGCCAGCGTACATGTACGCTTGCTTGGAGTCTATGTTGCTCTGCTTCGGGCTGTAGAACTCCACCAACTTGCCCAGGAACACTGGCTGTGCCACTCTGTCGAAAACAAGTTTAGTTCAGATAAAACATACATCGAACAGCCTACCCAGTCTTAAAACGTCTGGAATCCGAATTCGGAAATCTTAAAAAAAACCCCGTAGTAGAACAAAATTGAACAGAGTTAGCCGATGTCTTGTCGGTCAAAATAAAACTGGATCCTATTCCAGTAAAAGAATATTTTAATGGGTGTTCCGATAAATATGAAACCGTCTACTTATGTTCAGAGTTCAACAAAACGTTACTAATCAAACCCATTGCATGTAAGGCGACTGTAGTAGGTATATACAAACGAATTAAGGACACCAGTAGTACACAAGCATTTATTACGGACTACGCCGTTATTAGCCTATGTATTTTCCGAGGTGCCGTATGCGATAATTAAGATAGGCTAATTCTTTATAAATATTTAATGAAAACTTCAAATTTAATCCCAAGCAAAGTTTGAAATCTTTGGAAGTAAACAATGTCATAATTTTTATTTGTACACACTAAGCTTATGTTAAATATTGTATTGATATAATGGGAGCTATATAATCCCTGAATTAAATACATAAATAATTTCATCTGCCGTGATTGACAGGGATGTTTATTACAAATAAAGGTTGGCAAACAAATTATATTTACGCTATCTATATTTTTACAACCATATCTACCCAGTATACGGTGTATATTTTCTACAAGCAGAATGATTTACCAAATAAAAACAGATTTGCTTCTCGAATTAAATTTTTCGTCAGAAAGTGGTAAGGGGTCATTGGCTATCCATTTATCTAACAAAGTAATGAAAAGTTGGGAATGACTCTAGAGCGAGATCTAATGCAACAATATCAATCACATAAAAACGTACTATCTATACTTTCAAAACCAAAACTACTAATCATACGCACCGGCACATCACTGCACTAAGACAAAAAAAAGCGTAACACGAGATTTAATAAATTAACATCAAGATTTACATAAAGAATTAATAATGCCCTGTTCCAATATTTGAAAAACGATCCGTTCATATTACGGATAGTAATTAATCATACGAGGCGTACATTAAAAACGACTGACGGACGACTGATGGCAGCTGGTATGAAAAATTAATAACGGAACCGTATTTACGACTCGTAGTCGGTTGGAGAAAAACGGATAGTAATTTTTGACACATTACGAACAGTAAAATATTGGAACTGGGCATAAGTTTACTTCAATTTGCGGCCGGCTTTACTGTGACTATTCTAAAACTACGAGACAATAATTCCAGCTTGCGTTCACTTCTCGAGCGATACGTTGAGCGCGAACATCCGCGCCCGCGCGTTCAGGACCTGGTCGGTAAGGCGCACCAGCCTCTCGTGGATGAGCAGGTGCTCGCCCTGGGAGAAATAGTTGATGAACAGCCCCAGCATGCGCGGCTGCTGGATCCTGGGAAAGGAAGGAGCGAGGAAAAGGATAGGATCTTGATGGTGCAGGAATTTAACGGTGACCTAATTTTTTTATAAGGCGTATTGTAACAATACACTACACTACACGGATACAAATCCGTGGTGATATTCACGCTTTCTTCATTTAAGCTATATTAAATGTGGATGTTTTCTTTATTAGCACTTTTGTACTGGAAAAGGTAAAAGATCAGAGGTTTTTTAGCATTTACAAGAGCAAATAAATTAAATACAGTAAACTTGTATTTTAATGGTTTTCACAATAATGGGCATGTCGTATAACCATGAGAGGAGTATTTTTATGGACTTCATTTCAGTCATCAATAAAACGCTTGTTTCATGTTTTATATCTAATACAAACATTGACAAATGACAATAAAGAATGCCTCCATCTACTTGTCGTCAAATTTATATAGAGGTATAAAATTGAGTAGGTAACACGTGTGGATAAAAAAAAGTCACCGGCAAATGCAAATGACCGTGAGTAGCAGATCCAGATGACTCGCATAGTGACGTCGGTCTACGTAGTCTTACTTTAAACCTTATGTCAGCTCTTCGATCAAAAATGTATGATAGTAGTAGTAATGTACGTAGTATCAGCTAAAAAAATCGTCATAATAAGTATGACATGTTGTTCCATGTCATAGTTATATCTTTACCTTCAATTTAAAAAAATAATCATAACCGTGACTAACTATTCAGGGCCGTGACGTTTTAACGCACATGTCGATAAGAAATTGTACAGATCTTGATCTGATAACGATTAGTAAATCTTCTTCTAGATATTAATTTTGTCACGAATGCTACGAAAGAAAGGCGATATAATATGTATTAAGAAAGGCCGAACCTATTCTGACTGTAAATATTAGAAACAGAACATTTTTAACTCCCCTTGCGGTGCGGGAATCGAACCCACGATATTTGTTTTTTTGTTTCTAATATTTAAAGTTCGCTAATACGGCGTAAAGTACTATAAAAATAAAAAATCGACTATTCTGACTGTGTTTCCTAACTCAAGCCACATCTTCATATATACGTTTTGGGGATTAGTTATTGGATATTTTTTAAAGAAGTATAATATCCTACACTATAACATCTAATTAAGTAAGTACTACTCGGTAGTGCTTGCTACGTTGATCTGAAGATTTCAATGTAATGAAGCAAAAAATATTCATCCAAAAAAAACAACCCACAAACGGAAATACCCGTTTCCTAAAATGCCACATATTCTAGAACCTTGAAAAAGCGGGTAAACAACTTTAACCTTCAAAAGTTTACACAACGGCGACTATGCTATTATCGACGACACCATTACATTACACAAGATTACACGATTACTGTGTGTGACAAGACAAGCATGGCATCATACTCGCTCAGCAACAATAGCCGGACGTAATTCACATGACAAAGAATATTCACCTAAAATAAAAGCCTTAAATCCTACTAATAAACTCGAAATAAACGCGAAAGTTTGTAAATGTTCCTATCATCTTTTGTACAAATATGGGAGCGGACTGGATCAAAAATACGAAATGGTTTTTAATTCGTTAAATAGCTACTAAAAATATTAGACACGTATTTATTATAAAAAAAACTTACATAAAACGATGTCAAGTTGCGGGCCCCGCTCCGCTTTGTACGTCACAATAAATGCGGGTACATTTCAGTGGGTACTGATGGCGTCATACGCCAATTCAATTCAATGTAATTTTTTGATTAGGTGGAATTAGATCGTAAATGCAAAAAATACGTCACATATCTTTTGATAAATTTAACAGACGGACACCTATGTAGTTTTTCAGCGTTTTTCTTTTTTGTTCCCTCATGGTAAATATTTAAAATATTATATTGTGTATCTATCAAACTTTCGTGTGAATTTTTTGTGACTGATTTGAAAAACGGCACGATGCGTTATAAAAAAAATTAAGAAATAAAACTAGCAAATTGGCAGCCCTTTTGGTTTTCCTACGGTGGCTGAGGAGGATCCCTCGACTGTATTAGTGTGATCGTATTTTTTAAAGAAAGAGGGAGTACTGAAAAACGTTACGGTGCGTTACATAGGGGGGTCAAAAATCTTCCAGAATTGCGTTACGTTATACTTGAACGCTCTGAACGCGCTTGAAACCTCTACATCACCCACAAATATCTGTATAAATTTCACACATATCTATCTAAATAGCTATCCTTCATTAAAATGGATTGTTATATTAAGTTACTATCCATTTCTATTTTTAGACTACGAAATCCTCGTACAATATGATCTTATTCATGAAGATAAATATTATCTGAGTGTACACACTGGGGACGCCCACCTGCTAAATGAAAAGATAACAAAACGTTAGGGGAAAACCCGAATCAGGTCAATATGGTGTCGATGCTGTGCCTGATGTTAGAGTTGCCTTTATTTGTTTCATATTAGCTAGTAATCAGTTTAATCGAAGCACCGTTCATGTAGTAAATACATAGTAAAAACCAGTATGATATCCTTAAGCGTAGTACCATTCGTAATACGTATTTTTATCTATACCTCAACAAAAATTAGGTTTTTAATAGTCTTTTTATTCTCAAACAAAAACGCTTAAATGTAAATCGAAAGACATTAAAAAAATAATACATAGTGACAGCAGATTGCTACATAATTTTTTTAAACTGTTTGAGCGCCCATTTAAATAATTATGTTTATTTTCGAATACATTTTATTTCATTATTTTTGCCAAAACATTTATGATTATTTAGGGTAAAAATTCCAAAAAAATATTGCACAATAGATACGTAACATACAATACAAATAATAATGTATCATGTTATCTGCAGGTAACCTTAGGCGGCAACCTCAATACTTAAACCGGCTCCAGTACCAAAGGCGACGGTCACCGCAGATTATTGAACTCCGTCGTCCTAGTGCCTTTCGTATTGCACATTATTAGATAACAATGAGCAAAAACTAGTAATTTGCAAATATTATTTTTTTGCCGAATGTTAATTTGATGCCCCGGCGCGACGAAACGTTTGGATAAATATTATACTCACTACTACTTTGTAGGGTTCCGTATACAAAGGGAATAACGGGTTACGGGACATTATTATGAAGACTCCGCTATCCGTCTGTCACCACCATAAGCCGTGTGTAGTTGAAAATTTACTAGTAGAAAATAGAAATAGAAAATGTCTTTATTCATGTAAACTTTTACAAAAGAATTAATGAATTATCGAATTAAGTAAACTACTGCCGTGTTTGGAATGTTGATTCTATCGAGAAGAACCGGCAAGAAACTATTTATGTTCCTGTTGCTGCTATAGCGGAAATTGTAGGTTATAGGTTGTTCTGGCAATTAATACTAAAATAGATAATAAAACAAATATGTATTTAATATCAACAGAATATGAACTTTTAATACAAATTTTTTTTATTAAATCAAAATACACCGATATTTGCTTATATCAGTGTTCCTACACGCATGTGTTCATCATAAAAACATTTACGAAAAAAAACTCGTAAAAATTCGTTTCATAGTTTCAAAAATCATAGGTACGTACAACCAAAAGCATCGTCAGTCTACACAGTTTAGACTTTGCACCGCCATTATGTCAAGCATACAAGAACTAATTTCGAACTGCAACTGTTAGCCTTGACGGATTGTTGACTGTACATAGGGACAGACAGCACTTTGTTTTATACTATGCAAGCACTGATTGAATATATCACTAATAGCCATCAGTCTAATCAATCCGTGTATTTTTACTAATTTTTTTTAAATATTGCACTGATACTGTTATAAGTAGCAGAAATAACGACCTAGACTCAGACCAAAGAAAAGTTAGTTTCCTATATTGACCGGACCGGGTGTCGAACCCGGGATGAGATGGCGCATGAAGAAATGTTCGTATACAGCAGAAATATATTACAACTGCGTACTATGTATTACTTAAACAGTACCGACACATAACACTACTCGTTAGTATTATGTCTTACTAGCTGTGCCCGCGACTTCGTTCGCGTGGGCTACATCTTTTCATGGTCGGTTTTACCCCTTTCTCCCCTAATATTCGAAACAAAAAGTAGTCTATATTTCAATCCAAGTTTCGAGCTATATTTGTGCAAAATTTCATATCTCTTACTTCAAAAATAAACATTTTTCCATATAAACTTTCAAAGGTGGTATTACCCCCATCCCCCCCTTATTTTCTAATTAAAAGTAGCCTATGTCCGTTCTTGAGATTTAACGTATACCTATACCAAATTTCATCAAAATTGGTTGAGAGGTTTAAGCAGGAAAGCGTAACAGACAGACAGACAGACAGACAGAGTTACTTTCGCATTTATAATATTAGTAGGGATAATACGTATTAATATCAAACTGTTGGGGTTGGGAGTTATTTATTTTTACACGGTAGACATCATCTATGGCGATCAAATTGCAATTAAATGTGTAGAAATATATTGTACAGCGAGTGAACCAACTGAATTAATTAATCGGTATCATTTCATTACCAAGGTGACATAGTACGTGTAAAATCAACTCACAGCATGCCAACTTAATTTGAACAGCTTTTCGTGATTCACATTCATGATATGGTTAAAATATGTGCATGTAAATGATTTTCCGTTTGATCTTTTTTATTTCAGTACGCGTGCTAAACCGTAGACAAAAAGCGAACAAAATACTCATAATTTTAAAGGCAGGTACAAACGAAAAAGTGTTTTATTGCCAGTGGAACAGAATCCATGAAACTTGAATAAAAAGAACTTGTGTACTGGACGGTATACGATCATTTGTCGCGAATCGAATACGTCACTCGAACTCTCAAGGCGTATAAAAAATTTCCGGATATATTGCCATGCCAAGTCCTAAAAGTTATTTAGAGGGTGTCCCTGTACTTTTGTCTAGTGTGCTCCATCAATTTTTGCAATAATTGATGTTCTAAGTGTGATTAATTCGTTATGCGTGGCACTCAATACAGCTTAGGAAATTTACTAGCTAAAGGGAAAAACAGTTTGCCTTCACTCGTCTGAGCGAGTCTTAATAGCGATACCGGAAAATCGCAGCCATGATTAATTAAACAATTCTCGATGACAGCGACATTTTTTCAATTTATAAAATGATGCTTGAGCAGTCGTCCAATTTCTAATCAAAATTCTTACATACTTCATCGTCAAGATACACATAATTTAATATTGAGGTACATTGTTTTATTGCTAGTTCAATTTAAAACATACTTCAGTAGTGTCTTGCCTTCGGCACCAATACTATACTTAATTTTAAAGCATACTATTCATATTATATTGATTACTCAATATCAGTTTTATTATATTTATTAGCTATTTCTACAACCCTAGGTTTATCAGAAAATTAATGGTCGTTCACACGCTCTATAAAATAACAATTTGCGGGGTGACCGTAGGTTAGCATTAATTATACATCATTATGCTACTATTAATGACATTATATAAATAATTTATTACTCAACTTTATTTTAGCCCTTGTCATACATTTTATAAAGAAACCTTTCATACAAATAACCCCTCCAAAAACTTATAAAAATTCCAAGAATTTGGAATGAGATTAGACGAGACCACATGCGTATGTAAATATCAACGTCTGTACGAGTTACGAGTACTCAGTCCCAGATTAAAGTTCATGACAATACATTGTTTTGACAGTACGTATTAAACCAACTGCTATTTATCAACATACTCATCAAAACCGCACAATCGCAGTCAATTGAGCAATGAGCGAGTTGAGTGCGACTGTTCGTGGTGTCTAATCAATTGTTGCAAAACACAGCGGGTCGGTAGCGCACGCACGATACGCTCACATCTGCACTAGAGATACAGAGATTTAAGACTTATCAAAACGTTTATTTAAAGATAATTGTTATGTTATTGTTTACATTTAGTGAGATGCAGTAGTAATAAACTTTAAGACTGAATAAACGCAAGCGGTGTACGTTAGTAAAAACTTTATAGATTCGTTTTAAGGAATTTTATTTATATCAACTGTACTCCGCAAGCCTAGACCACAGTTTTAGCTTTAGAGCTACTGGCGCAATAGCTTGATTAATTAAAATAGAAAATTATACGGTAATTTTAAAACCTAGTATGAAGGCATCTCTAATACTTAAAAAGCAAGCAAGGTCTGTTTTTAACAGATCTAACCTCACTTGATATTCCTTGATTAAGATGGTTGTAGGTATCATTCATGTTCATTAATGTTTTCATAGTTCAAAATTAACGATAGCAACGATTCCTGTGCTAATGTTTACCATAGACAAGATTAATGTTTATTTGTTGTGTCTATGGGTGCATAATATTTCGCTGTAAACATTTTTAATTAAGAACAATTTTTTGCAAGTGGTGCGAATTCATTCATTTAACACGAGGGAAATAATTTCAAAGTCTAAAATATGGTCTACATAACACACGGTCTTTAATATTATGGCACTACAAAACCCCTATTCAATATCACCCGATCAGCAAAGAAAACTTTTTTTCATCTAAGAAACAGTGATATAAAACTGTCATTGAAGAAAGTATTTCTCTATAATCTATGTTTAATATTTATTTACATTACCAAGAACACATAAAAAAATTGCACGTAAATCTATTAATAGTGCTAGCCACAGTTGTGTTTATCACATCAAACGTTTTTTACACGTTTCATCTTGTAAACTAATCTGAACTGAGTATTAAAAATGAAAGAGATGCACAAGTTGCTCGTGGCTTTTAATAGATTCCCTTTTAATTTTTCTTTGTTTTTTTTCTTTTTTAATTACTTCATGTTTGTTCTGTTTTTTCCTGTGTTACGCAACCCTAATTCAAGTAAAGCGCAAACGCAGCATGACCTCAATAGCCGCGCACAACAACATCCTACACGAGCCGCTGACTCCGCGCAACGTGCCGCCGCCGATGACGCCGGCACCTCATCGTATCGTTTTTGGAACACATTCTTGTACCTAACCTCGGTCGAGCTTCATATCTTTTTAGTAATTAGAAATCAATTAATTAATGTAACTTTATAATTAAATTTGTATTAAATAAAATCATTTTTTTTGCATCCTTCGCTGTGACCATATATTTTTGGCGCAGTCGGTAGGATAGTCTTAGTGTAGATTATCTAATATCGATTAATTTACCGCGACTATCTCGAATCTACAAGTGGCCACAGCAGAGGAGAATCAAGACATAGATTCCGTAAAGAAGATGATTGCAATGCTGTAAGTACTTTGAATCTTTCAAGTCCTTATTTTCCTTAATTCATTATTATTTTACTTTACCTTATTGTCCTATCTGTCCTTGAATATCTCAAGGTCCTGATATCCTTTAGTATATCCTAATATCCTAATACCTTATTTTATCTCTTAGTGTTTTACTTGCAATTTTTATGTGTGTATTTTACGTGTAAAGTGTTAATTATAAACCGCCAAAATTTTTCATCCGAGATCTTCACGCGAACGTATTTTAAATAGTAATCGGTCAACCGGTAGGCTTCAAACCGTAGACGAAAATAGAAATTTAGAAGAACCCGAAATCATGGCTCATGACGAAGTAGACATCATCTTTAAGTCACTAAGGCTTTTGCCCGAGTTCGATGGGAATCCTCACGTCCTAACGCGATTTATTAACTTATGTGATCAGATAGTAGTGACTCATTTTAGAGTACCAGCCGCTGGACATGAGTTAGCAAACCTGTCCCTTATAAATGGGATCCTTAATAAGATAACGGGACCCGCGGCAAGATTAATTAATTCTGGAGGTATTTCTGATAATTGGAACGGAATAAGAAGCGCTTTAATAAATAACTTTGCTGACCATAGGGACGAGACCACTTTGTACAGTGATTTGTCTATGCAGACCCAGGGGTCCAGCACCCCTCAAGAATTTTATGAGCGATGTCAGAATTTGTATAGCACTATTATGACGTATATTAGCCTTAATGAATCAGTTAGTACCACAGTCGATGCCAAGCGCACCCTCTATAAAAAACTCACCCTTCAGGCTTATCTACGCGGCCTTAAGGACCCCTTAGGATCCAGGATTCGGTGTATGAGACCCGAGACCATGGAAAAGGCCCTTGAATTTGTACAGGAGGAGTTAAACACCCTTTATCTGCAACATCGCAACGAAGGTCCTAATCGAAAAGAATGGACCCCACCAAGCGGTAATACTAGCACGCCCCATAGTAACTTTAACTTGCCACTTAATAATTTTGCTCAAAAGATCCCTTTGTTTAATATGCCTAGTGCCCATAGACAGCCAGTTTTCAATCATCCTGGTCCATCCAGGCAGCAAGCTGTTCAACCCCAACCGATGCAAGGTTGGAGACCGAACATGTACCCTATGCGACCTCCTCAAGGTCCATCCAGAACTCAACAAATGTTTAGAGCCCCGTTACCCAACTACAAACCCCAATCTAACGTCTTTAAATTGGCACCTAGACCGCAACCGCAACAATACTCAAACTTTAGCGGTCCTCGCCCCATGAGTGGTGTAAGTAATTTTGTTTCTAAACCCTTGCCCCCAACAGGACATGACTGGCGTAAATTTGGCAATCCACCCCCCAGTAATTATTTCAAAACCCGGGAAGTAAACTTTAATGACTTTGAATATGATTATAATCCGTACTATGAATATGACCACAATCAGAATGATTATTACCAAGATTATGATAATTACGACTATTATACCGAAGAATATTATAATTGCTATGAACCTCCTCAAGGTTCTCAGACCCCCATAGTAGAAGAGGTCGATCAGACTCCGATACCATCTGAAGATGAAAATTTTCAGAAGGTCCCGAAATCAGACAAGCGAAAATAGAAGTTAATTTCCATATTCAAAGGCAACTGGGATACATACAAATAAGTGACCCACCTTTAAAATTTTTACTCGATACGGGTGCTAATCAGTCTTTTATTAGCCCACAGGCTGTTGAGAAATATTTTAAACATATACCTTTAAATTATGAACCTTTTCAAGTTACAAATGTACACGCTACCAGCAAAAATGACTATTCGATTACGTTACCTTGTTTTAACGAATTTAAAGAGATAGGAGATATAACTTTATTCGTGTACGATTTTCACAACTATTTTGATGGTCTGTTAGGATTTGACCTATTAGATACATGGGATTCAAATATTGATTTAAAACATAAATTGTTAATCACCCGTAACGCTAAGATACCTATCGAAATGTATGATTCCCGAAACGCGAATCTTTACGAAGAAATTGTTCCAGCTCAATCATCTAAATTAGTTCGGTTACCTATAAATAGTCAGGATGGAGAGGTTTTTATCGAAAATCAAGTAATATGTAATTGCCAAATTTCCGAGTGTTTAACTGAAGTAAAAAATAATCGTGGTTGGGTAGAGATCACTAACTCGTCATCTAACGACATCATTTTTTCCATGGACCGCCCAGTAACGGCTGAATTATTTAACGTAGAATTTGAACGTACAGAAACTTTATCAGACCGCGCTAAACAAGTATTATCACGACTTCGAACAGAACACTTAAATGCGGAAGAACTTGCTAATTTAAACAACTTGTGTGCTAATTATGCCGATGTATTTTATATTGAAGGAGAATCGCTTACATTCACCAACCGGATAAAACATAAAATCAAAACGACTGATGAAGTCCCTGTACATACAAAGAGTTATAGATACCCGTACGTCCACCGACAAGAAGTCCGAGATCAAATAGAAAAAATGCTTGAGCAGAACATTATAAGACCCTCAGATTCTGCATGGAGTTCTCCTATTTGGGTCGTTCCCAAAAAGGCAGACGCTTCAGGCAAAGTTAAATGGCGACTTGTCGTGGACTTTAGAAAAGTAAACGAGAAAACGGTTGACGATAAGTATCCAATTCCTAATATCACAGATGTACTGGACAAACTTGGTAAATGTCAATATTTTACAACACTTGACCTTGCAAGTGGATTTTATCAGGTCGAAATGGACCCTACAGACATTCACAAAACTGCATTTAATGTCGAGAATGGACATTATGAATTTTTGAGAATGCCTATGGGACTTAAGAATTCTCCATCAACCTTTCAAAGGGTGATGGATAATGTCTTGAAGGGCCTACAGAATGAAGTCTGTCTAGTGTACCTGGATGATATCGTGGTCTTTAGTACGTCCTTACAGGAGCACATTTTAAATTTAGAAAAAGTATTCAAAAAACTACGAGAATCCAACTTTAAAATTCAGATGGATAAATCCGAATTTTTAAAGTTGGAGACTGAATTTTTAGGCCATGTCATTTGTAAAGACGGGGTCAAACCAAACCCTAATAAAATTACAGCTATACATAACTATCCGTTACCAAAAACCACTACGGAGATCAAACGTTTTCTCGGACTACTTGGATATTACCGAAAATTTATCCCAAACTTCGCTAAACTCACAAAACCTCTTACGCAATGTTTAAAAAAAGGTGTTAGAATAACTCTCGATCAAAATTACATTAGCTGTTTCGAACATTGTAAAACTCTACTATTAAATGATCCCATACTACAATATCCAGATTTTTCCCGCGAGTTTCTCCTAACCACTGACGCCTCTAACGTAGCCATCGGTGCCGTTTTGTCACAAGGCTCTATAGGATCAGATAAGCCTATCGCGTATGCATCTAGAACTTTAAATTCAAGCGAGCTCAATTATAGCACTATTGAGAAAGAGCTGCTCGCTATCGTTTGGGCTACAAAATACTTTAGGCCATACCTTTTTGGTCGCAAGTTCAAAATTTTAACAGATCACAAGCCATTACAATGGATAATGAATCTTAAAGAGCCTAACTCTCGTCTAACAAGATGGCGTCTCAAACTGAGTGAGTACGATTTCACCGTAGTGTACAAGCAAGGAAAATGTAACACGAATGCGGATGCCTTATCGCGCATCGAACTACATAATGATGAAATAAGCTCTATTTTGGTAAATCCGTCTGACGCAGGCCCCAATCTCGATGATTCTAGAACCATCACAGCAGTAGAAGACGCGGATGAGTCTAGGACCATCACAGTTCACACCGATACCGAAAATCCAATTTTAGAAGTCCCAATTACCGATGAGCCCCTGAATAAATTCACCAAACAGATCATCTTGAATATTGTAGGAGATATTAAAGCCAGGCCGATAATAACTAAACCATTTGATACTCACACGCGATATAGCATTCAACTCTCAGAATCAAACCTCGAGGAAGATGTTATTGCTGCCATGAAAGAATACGTTCATCCTAAAATTAAAACAGGACTTCTCATAAATCCACCTGAGGCCATGTATAAAGTTATCCCCATCATACAAAACACATTTAAAAATTCTGCTATGCATCTCATATTATCAAAAAGGGAACTCGAGAATGTAAGAGAATACCTACGACAGCAAGAGATTATTAATAAGTACCACGATGGTAAAACGAACCATCGCGGCATTAACGAATGTTTCTTGGCACTTTCTCACAAATACTTTTGGCCCAAGATGCGAGAGCATATCACAAAATTTATTAACGAATGTACAATTTGCGGTCAAGCTAAATATGACCGCAACCCTATTAAACAGCAATTTAAATTAGTTCCACCTTGTAGTAAACCCTTTGAATTAGTCCATTTAGATTTACTCACCATCCAGAGCGAGAAGTTCTTAAGCATTGTAGATTCATTCTCTAAATACTCGCAAGCTTACTATCTTAGAGACGGCACGGCGCTAAGTGTAGTTCAAGCATTATTAAAATATTCTACTCATCACGGACTACCAATCACTATGGTCACAGATAATGGCCCCGAGTTTAGTAATCAGTTATTTGCAGAGTTTGTCAGACTACACAAGATACAGCACCACAAAATAGCTCCTCATACTCCCAATGAAAATGGCATTGTCGAAAGATTTCATTCGACAATACTAGAACATCTTAGAATCTTAAAATTAGAAAGGAAAAATGAATCTGTAATTAACCTAATGCCCTATGCCCTTCTGGCTTATAACCATACGATCCATAGTTTTACCAAGTGTAAACCTATAGAGATAGTAACCGGTCACTTTGATCCGCGTGACCCTTTTGACGTAGATCTTTCAACTCAATTATTACAGCAGTATTTAGTAAATCATAAACATAAGATGAGTCAGGCTTACAGTTTGATACATGAATCGTGCACCCAAGTACGTAGGGATATCACCGATAATCGAAATAAAAACCGAGAGCCAGAAACTGACTATTCTCCGGAACAACAGGTTTATGTTAAAAACCCTTTTGCATCACGACAAAAGTTAGCTCCACGATATACACACGACATAGTTATGGCAGACCTTCCGATCCACATTTACACGCGAAAGAAACGAGGCCCAATTGCCAAATCACGTTTAAAAAGAGTACCTAAAAGTGCTCAATTGTTACAGGGTTCTGGTGATACTTCATCTTCTCCTGCCATCAGCTCAAATGCAGGAGATAAAACTTGAGAACTTAGATAATGGACCAGGCGTATTACCTTTTAAATTAGGCCCCGCTAAAATAATTTCAGGATATCATTCATTTTTACAGGAGGTTAATCTCCAAGACCTTGAAGATAAGACTAACTCAATATTTGACCAAATTAATAGTATTAGCCCTAAGCTAAACGTTAAAACTACATCTTTATTCGAACCCCATGTTAACTACCTTAAAGATAAACTAAAAATACTTTCAGAGCAGCTTCAAACGTTTAAGACATCCCGTGTAAAAAGAGGGCTTATAGATGGGCTTGGCACAGTAGTAAAGAGTATCACAGGGAACCTCGATTACACTGATGCGATACATTATAATAACGTTATGAAATCTCTCCAAGACAAAGAAAACGAATTAATTACTGAATTTAATAGTCATGTAAGTATAACAAAAGAATGGACATCTCGATATACTAAAATAATCGATAGCATTGTTAGTAACCAGAATAAGTTAGATTTATTTTTAGAAAATCTTAGACAGACTATAGCAAGTAAGGATTATGACTTAGTTAAATACGCTCACTTAGCACAAGTCCTCCTTATATTAAGCGACAATATAGACTCAGTTTCCCTAGAAATAACAAAATTACAGAATACATTAGCTTTTATCAAAACATCGGTCATTCATCATTCCATTATTAGCCCAGACTTAATTAAAGGTATATTAACCAAACTGCATAACATCTATGGTAAAGAGAGGATTTTAGAATTAGATATTAGAGAATATTGCGATATAATTAAACTAGGATCATACTACGTAGGTAATAGCTTAATGATAGTTTATAAATTCCCCATTATATTATCCCAAGTATTTAATCTTTATAAATTATCTATAGTTCCTAACAAATATCATGAAATCCTGACTCCCCCATCTCCCTTTCTGGCCATCCATTTGAAAGATTTCAAATACATAGAGGCTGAATGCCCGAAGACAAGCAACGGATATCTATGTGAAGAGATAAAGAATCTGCAGGGCCGAACGTCGCAAGATTGCATCCATCAGCTTATAACCACACAGCAGAGGCCTAAGATATGCAATCCAGTATCAGTATCACTACGGAGCGTCGCTTTCGAAGAACTCGACGATAGACACTACACTGTCAGCTTCCCGCATCCAACCGGGGTACATCTCTCGTGCAGTCAAGATCTTCACCTTACTCTCAACGGCAGCTATCTCATCATGATTCCGCAAGGATGCTACGTAGAAACTTCAGAGTTCCTGATATCTAACGTTAAAGATCGTCTGAAAGGTCAAGCAATGAAGATCATGGATCTACCCAATGCAGAAACATCTTCTACTTCCTCAACACCGACCTTCAAGCTGAACTCCATCCGACTGGACCACCTACACGAAACCAACGCAAAGATATCCTTAGAAACGCCGCTAACACCGCTTAGAATTCCAGACTACAGCGTTTACCATACTACTATACCAATGTACTTAGTAATATTAAGTGCGTCTGCACTAGCTATTGGGATAGTATGGCGTAAGTACCAAGCAAACAGAATGAACATTAAGAAGCATAACTCTGAAGAGATCAAACCCGAGATTCATGGGACGTATGCCATCCCTGGACCATCAACATCTAACGGGAACCAGCCTCCAGCTCAATTTACGACAAGAGTCTTCAATAGTCGCTGTTCTACGGGTGGAGGTGTTACGCAACCCTAATTCAAGTAAAGCGCAAACGCAGCATGACCTCAATAGCCGCGCACAACAACATCCTACACGAGCCGCTGACTCCGCGCAACGTGCCGCCGCCGATGACGCCGGCACCTCATCGTATCGTTTTTGGAACACATTCTTGTACCTAACCTCGGTCGAGCTTCATATCTTTTTAGTAATTAGAAATCAATTAATTAATGTAACTTTATAATTAAATTTGTATTAAATAAAATCATTTTTTTTGCATCCTTCGCTGTGACCATATATTTTTCCTGTACTTCTTTTTGTTTTTATTTTGTTTGTCGTGTTGTGCTGTCAAGTGGTCAATAAATGTGTTTTCTTTCTTTCTTTCTTTCTTAATAAACACGTAACACAGTCAACATCGTACGACATAAAGACGATACAGAGTGTACTGCTTTTGAATGTACTCCCGAGAATGAGTTTTGGTATTCATCTAACAAAAGAAAATCGTTGAATAAGAACTTTAAATCTGTGTCAAGTGAATCACAGCAACACACAATCCTAGCATTACGTCTGCACTTCACTCAGGTTTTCTGTAATTCTTCTTGTTCTGTACATTTAAACCGGATAGGACTCTAAAACCACATATAAAACATATAAAAGACACATAACTTTACATTAACCCTAGAAATCCATTACTTAATAACACAAGAACCCTACAATGCATCCTTGTATGAGTCTATCATTTACATTTTCCAAGTTTAATAAGAAAACATCATCTTCCTTGTTTAGGTACCGCATTCCTACTTATTTTGTACTAGGTACGTTTACATAGTGAAGGAAAAATTATAGGAAAAGGAAAGGAATCTTATTATCCTTAATAGGGAGTCAAGAAAACGTAAATCGTAAAGCTGTGAATAAAACGCTGCTCTTTGGCTTATGAAAAAAAAATTACTAACCTTATACCACACTCCATGAATAGAAGTACCGCTCCATACAGCATGCACCTGGCAGCGTAAGCCTTCAATATCACCCTAAGGAGGGACGGCGTCCTCTTGCCGCTAGCTCTGGCGACCTCCTCCTCCCATAACCGGGCGAATTTATCGCCGAGAGGTCCTGGTTAACAAAAAAAGACATTGTTAAAAACATACTCTAAAGCCGGACCTGGCTGATTAGAGGCTATTTGACTTAATAATTTCCCTTAAACAGGGTGTCCCAAAGAGAGTGTGCCAAACTTAAGGAGATGATAGACTAGTGGATGACCATTTATACAAAAAAATGTCTTTAGCAAAAGTATCACCATTTCAGAGATATGATATTTTTTTCATGTTTATTCTAAATCCCCAATTTTTACTCTAACTCTTGTTGCTGTATATACAAATAAATAGATATTTTTCTTATTCTTCTTGTAAAACATTTTCGAAGAATCGATCATCTCAGGAAAGTTAAATTTTCTTTCATTTATTTTAAGGGAAACTTGAGAATAATAATAATACTTAAAAGTTTCTTCAACTTTGACCTACAGTGGCAAAAAAAAAATGTACAGGCCTGTTGCTGCACATCACATAAATAAATTACTATAACACTAGTAACATTTTTGTTCAATAATGAGCAACAACTTTTTAATACCGATTTTTAAAATTTGATCAAAATTACACTTTTTAATGATCTGAAATAATTCAATTCGTTTAATGATTAATTAATTCAACTTATTAACAATAAGAACGATTTACAATTAATATGAGCAGTCTAGCCTGCCAGCAATCATAGTTAGGCGTAATTTCCTACGAGCCGCAAGCAAAAGCAGAAATGGCGAATGGCGTTCGAATAGGACAACCAAAAAGTAACTAGCGTTTCCCAGAGCACATTATTAATTGTCCGCCATCATGCAAATTCCTTGCTGTACAGAATGGAATCCTATTTAATATTGCTGTACTACGTAAAATCTATTTAAACAATACGATTCCAATTTGAACGTCGCGTCGTTAGAAATTAATACTTCCTATTCTAGCGAAATAGCATTTAACTTATTTAGTATATCTTTTGTGTTTATGCGTATAATTCTTAATTAATAATTTATCAAGTCTTCATCGTGCCGTTTGTTTAAACAATGTGTGAAATTCGCAATCTGCAGTTTATGTAACATACATTGCCTAGTGATGTTAGTAATACCTGTTTAATGTATGTGTCTTATTAAGAAGGTCATGCAAAATACCTATAGATATATAGGTACCTACTAGCGGGCCCGGCGAACTTCGTTTCGCCTTAGAGGATTTTCCCGCTTTTCTGTTGAAATTGTTCCTGAATATTCTGTGCTATAAACCTCACGGAGCCTTTCCAACGAATGCAAAAACGTGGAAATCGGTTCGTGCGAAAACCCCGACTTATTTTTATATAGTAGATAATAGAACATGTCTCGTTTATTCTCAATAAACTTTACGAAGAACGAAAGTAAAATAAATGAGTTGCAAACAGGCATTTACTTAAATACCGGAATATACATATTGTTGGTAGCAATAAGTCTTCGATGGCACAGAAACTAAGTGAAACGAATCTCGGTCAGATGAAACGATTTTTTCAGAATTAGCTTGGGTATGGGCATGGGTAGATCGATGGCCTCGGTTAGCATAATGTAGTCTGGTACGCATAAAATAGGGGTTAACTAAATTTCTTCGTGCGCATTTTAAACAAACCTCATCTCATCTGATAGATATCACTCATCACAGAAAATGTTTATGCTTACGTAACACACAAAAGCACGGCGTATTTCTTCACTCTCTTAATTTGAAAATAGGTCAGGCTTAGGACAGACAACATCAAATTACCCGATTCGAGAAGACATGCCCGGCAATCATTGTAAAGACAAGCGCAGATTACTATCATGCAAACGAATGGCTATAGAAAATATATATTCACGCAAACGATGCCTGCCCGATGCAAAATGAAAAATAAAGAAAAAAATTGTGAACAAGCAGGTGTGATACGTAAATTACGTGCACATAACGGTCTGCCGTATCTGTTATTTAACAAAATCAGTTCGAATACCTATTTGATATTCAATTTTAACTATTACCGAACCATTTTCCTTTCAAAGTAGTCTTAAAATACGTTTCGGCATGACGATCAGGGAATCGATAAGCGGCATTCGTAATGAACTATAAATAAGTACGAAACGACGAAAGTAGTGGCCTTCACCTAATTGGCTTCCAGGCCTTCCTCTGGTTTCGGGAGACTAATAGAACTCTTCATAGGTACTACTAATGATACTAACGTTAAAAACTCTACAGAGATTTGTAACTCGTTAAAGAAAATTTATTCGGATTAAATTTGGTAGGATAGTCTTTCCCGAAAGTTTTTGAAGTAGAAGGAACAGCTAATTTTGAACAAACTACCTACACTGATTTAACCACATAATATGTGCATATTTGGGTTCTGCACCCTGATTTTATATTACAAGTTTTTGAGTAGTGCTTTTCTTTTCATACGTTTTTTATTACATATTTATGTTTTTGGGTTACGTACTTGTGTGCGAATTTCTTCTCAAATCTTTCAGCGAAATCTCCATACTCCATACGCGATCGCTTATTTAATATAACATTTACTGCTATAATTTGTTACTTAGAAATATTTCCTTTGAACGATCTTACTGCGAAACCTCAGTTCATCATCTTTTTCTATTAAAGTGTCTAATTATTCCCGCATCGCAGGGGGAGATGAAATTTTTCTAATATTTAAAGTGTCTAAGGTTAATTTTCAGAATTTCATTTCTAGTAAAGAGCGCCGTCTAACCTGATTAAAAGTGTTTAAGTGAATATTGTAGACTAGATGTGCCAACGATTTCAAAAGAAATATATATTTTCTTTACCTTCTAACGGAAGCCGTAACTTTGCAAATAAAAACAGTTTTGACTACCGTTTCAAAAAAGAAGTTCAAAACCGTTTCAAAGTCATTGCAAAATTAATGTCATTTCTAAATAAATCGCCTCCAAAGGATAAAAAACTTCCCACATAGGTACCTACCTTAATTTTGTAAAACTCCTTTATAAAATCCGCGGAAACTAACTGTATAAGGAAACGTTGAAAACATAGCTGTTTACCTGAATTACGCAAAGACAATAATCAATTTACTTCAAATCCAAGGTTGACATGGTTCAACTTTGCCCATAAAAATCAATTTATTTAATCGATTACCTATTTAACTATCTAAAAAAAGTAAACAGATAGAAAGTTGTTATCTAAACATTTCTGGTTTATACTTTACTAGCGATCCGCCCCGGCTTCGGCTGCAATGTAAATACTATTAAGCCTTTCGGCTTTTCTGTAGCATAATATGTTTGTATTATACCATACTAGCTGTGCCCGCGACTTCGTTCGCGTGGACTACATCTTTTCATGGTCGCTTTTACCCCTTTCTCCCCTAATATTTGAAACAAAAAGTAGTCTATATTTTAATCCAAGTTTCGAGCTATATTTGTGCCAAATTTCACATCTCTAACTTCAAAAATAAACATTTTTCCATATAAACTTTCAAAGGTGGTATTACCCCCATCCCCCGCTTATTTTCTAATAAAAAGTAGCCTATGTCCGTTCTTGAGATTCAACGTATACCTATACCAAATTTCATCAAAATCCGTTCATCCGTTTAGGCGGGAAAGAGTAACAGACAGACAGACAGAGTTACTTTCGCATTTATAATATTAGTATGGGTAAACCTTTTTTTTAATCAATATAAATAAACCGCATCAAAATCAAAACATATGTAAATACGGAAAGACAACGAGAAGCAAGCTATTCTTCAATAATAAAAAATAGCAAATAAAAACATTTCTCTTGAATCACTATCTATTTAAAAAATCCATTGCCTAGTTTTAAAGATTTAAGCGTACATAGGGATATGGGGACAGAAAAAGCGACTTTGCTTTATAAATGTAGTATTGATGACGAAGTACATATAAAAGATCGTACACTTTGGACTTTGTATCGTTGTGCGCATAAGAGCGACTATCCAACGGCAAGTATTTACCTTGACGTGCTGTCGACAGCGTAGCTTAAACATAATTGGAGATAGTTTCTTTCAACTCCAAAAGGGGGTTAATTTTTTAAGATACATAATCAGTACACCTCTACGCCATTCACAGAGCATACATTTTAAATTCAAGAGTCTTACTTCAAAAACATAGGACTTATATACAAACTTTCGACCCCCGTTTTACCCCGTTAGGTTAAAGTTACGAAATATCTATAGCCAAATTGTATGTTTGTACTACAAACATTGTAGGTGTAATAGTTTCTGAAATTTTGACATTAATCAGAAATTCGTTTTTATATACCTACCTATGAATTTAGATTTCCTACTAGCATTTACTCGCGTCATCGCCAGCGTGATAATTTATTTCGGAATAAAGAATATCCTGTGTGATTTCTAGTTTTCAGAATACATCCATATCAAATTACATCAAAATCCGTGCGTAAAAGTGAAACATTCACTGATCGATACCCACGGCAATATCTCGCATCAAATGTAGTGAGTATTAAACCAGAGCAATAGCAAACCTACACAATAGTATTGTCATACCGATAACGCGTATTTAAATGAAAAATCATTTCCGTTATCCACGGATACATTACGTGCCTACGTATAGCAGCTGTTGTAGAAGTTTGACCGATACACTGTAACATTTCTCACGGCCGTCTAGTATGTTCATTACTTATGTTCTGTGACGGCACGTATAACGACACAGAATAAGATTGATTACTAGTAAAAAGTATAAATATATAATAGTAAAAATAAGCTTTAGATTATATCGACGCGTTGCTTCTAGAAACATTAAGGACTTAAGAGTTTTTTCATCACTTCACTTTCGTAATGCCTTCAGCTTCATTTAAAGTATAACGTACTATAATCCGGAATCCATGGAAAATGAACAACAAACATCAACAAATAAAAAATTTAACAAGGGATATTTTCTACTTCAGAAAAGCTAGTCACAAATATGATTTAAATACTTTTTTTGAATAAACATTTTTCACATTGTCAAAGAAGGTAGACTACGAGACGCGAGCGGAATTAGACGCCTAATTATCTGAGGTCCAGAGTTCGATTCCCAGTCGGGTTAAATTAAAAAGCGCACTTTTCTATATTGTCTCAGACCTGGGTACTGTGGAACTAGTGCTTTAGCTTCTTATCAGAGTATCATACATGCATGCAGCAATGTACGTGACGCTAATATTTAAAAGCATAATATACTTATCTAATATAAATAAAAATGTATTGTCGAAATGTATGTACGATTAACAGCATGTTAAGGTAAACACTTGCTTTCTATATTAGATCTTATGCGTACGACATAAAGGCGGTGTAAAGTCCAAAGTGTGTGTAGTCTGATATACCTTTGTCTATTTATGTATATACTTTATTCCACAAAACAAAGTACAAAAGGCGGATTAATGCTAAGGGCATTGTCTACCTATCATTCAGATAGTTCGTTTATGCGTGCGGTAACAGTAAAAATGTCTATACGCGCATAACTTCAGAAAACTGAACCAAATTGGATTATTATTTTTTGTTAACTGTTGAAACATGGTTTAAAAGAAATATTTTGGGTTCGTGGGCGTATGTTGTCGCGATAGGCCGGCAGGTACTTGAGAAATAAATATTATGTATTATTTAGAAGAAATATGCATTATTTTAGTTGTTAAACTTCTCAATACCTTGTTATATTAAATCTCAACATAATTCAGTGAGTGAGATATGCAGTCAAATTAATATGACAAAGTAAATAGCAGTAATCAAGTTTAAACATTGGTTCTTTACATAGGCTTTTGAGTGTTATTTTGTTTATAATTTACTTACCAGATGCATGTTCTTCAAGGGGTTCATATAGTTCATGTTCTTCCATTTCTCGCTTGAGACCACTCCAGAACATTGGTAGTGTCCATCTGGTAAGACAGAAATTACTTATTTTAAATGACATTCATGTAAATTTTATAACATAGAATGTTATTCATAAGACCCAATGTACAGTGTATAATTGTATTGAGGTCAGTGGCAAAATATTTTTTCGTTATACTGTTACACAGATCATTGTTAATTTTCATGCAAACTACATGAATTTTAATTCCTACTTGAACTTATACAGTCGTGGTCAACTAATTAGGGACAATCTCTAGTTAAGCCAAATTATGAATATTTTTTTTATTTTCCAACGAGTCTTAGCAATATTCCGTATCTTTTACATGTAAGTGTGATTAGTCATCTATGTGCGCGATTATTCAAACAATAACAACTTCTTAAACATTAAACCTCTTGAAATTATAGCTGATACATTATCATAGTGCTATTGGTTCAAAGAATGCTGGCTGGCCATTTAATTAGGGACACTGAGGTTTTGCGTTTTAATTTAGTTTAATTGGAATTTAAGTACTTTTTTGTTTCTTTCTTATTGTTTAGTGACCGTTTTGGCGGCATTCCAGATTTTTTATTTTAAGTTTTGCGAATTTTTATGAAGAAAAATGGGCAAAAATAAAAGTTGCGATCCAACATGACGAAAAATTATCATGAAGTTTGCCGAGGGTGGTTGGTCAAACCGAAGGATAGCACAACATTTAAATTGTTCAGAAACTATTGTATGCAATGCAGTGCAACATTTCAAGCGCTATAACACAGCTTTAAATGTGTCCAGAATAAAAAGATCGAGAAAAACGACTCCGCAAGAAGTTGGAATGATAACCAGGTTAGCTAAGAAAGATCTGTTTCTAGGATCTATTTTAATTAAACACGAAGTGTTTGGGGCACATGAAAGAGCCGGTGAATCTGCGAGGACCGTTCGACGACCTTTGGTAGAAGCAGGGTTGTTCGGAAGAGTGGCTCGCAAAGTACCGTTGTTGAAGAAAGAGCATAGAAATGCTCGTTTGGCGTTTGCACGTAAATATGGACATTGGACCTACGCCCAATGGCAACTTGTACTTTTCTCTGACGAGACTAAGGTTAATTTGATTTCTTCAGATAGAAGGCAATATATACGGCGTGCTGTAAAAGCGGAAATGAATCCAAGATTCAAGAAAAAACAGGTGAAACATGGCGGTGGAAACATTAAAATGTGGGTTCATTTTCTGGACGTGGAGTGGGACCTGTGAGGAAAGTTCAGGGTAACTTAGACCAAAATCAATACAAGGCAATATTGGAAGAAACTATGCTTCCCTATGCTGAGGAGCATCTCTCTATTATATGGACGTTTCAGCAGGATAACGACCCGAAACATACCGCCCATTCAGACAAGTCGTTTCTTACCTGTCAGTTTGTATCGGTGCTACATTGGCCAGCAAATAGCCCGGACCTCAACCCAATTGCACCTTTGGCACGAAATAAAAAAAAAAGTTGCCACTTATCGTAATACAAATTTGGATAAACTTTATGAAGCTTGTTGCAAGTGAGGCATGGGCAAAAATTCCTGCCGAAACATGTCAGAACCTGATAATGTCTATGCCACATCGGTGTCAAGCGGTAATTACTAACAAAGGTTTTACTACTGGGTACTGATTCCACTACAGAATTGTACCTTAATATTTAATACATGTTTAATCTTCAAAATTACATATATTTTCTATTTATTAAATCTTTTATTTACAGCCATTTATAGCATATTAATCAGACCATATTATGCAAATAATAGGTGCTGAGAAATAAATAGGGTTTTATATTTAAATGTACATAACCGGTTATAGCCCTTCACTATGTTGAATGTCCCTAATTAGTTGACCACCACTGTATATGTATACTTATATAGTACAGAATTGTAGCAGTACTTACGAAAATGTTAATGCTGATAATGGATTGGCCTTAGCACGAGGATGTGGTGGACGGCCTCTCTTCTTCAAGGATTCCATGTTTTATGAACTGAAACCAATGGAAAAAATTATTGTTTTTTAAATAAAAGTTTAATCTGATTTCAGTAATATGTATTGACATGCTTATTTAAGCCGTTTTAAGGGTGTGAGGTACCCTGAGAGTTTGGTGAAGATTATGATCAGCCATAAACAAGAGTTATACAAATATGTAAATGTAATTTTAAAATAAATCGTAACATTACTGAGTACTCTGGTATAGGAAATTAACTAGTTTTATGTTAAATAAATATTTTGAAAGTATATGAGTCTAAATACTGATTCACTGTAAGTGAACAGACTATTATCATTAAAATAAAATGTTTATTACAAACAAATATGAAACACTTTTGGTCCATAAGAATCAGAACAAGACCTGAGATCCTAACCTAGTCCTTAAACCAATAGCTACACTACTGACACAACTGAAGTACCTAAGTAATTTACTTTATTTGTAATTGTTTAGAAAACTAAAAAGCAATAATGAGAAAACTAAAAAATAAAATGGAAATTCATAAAAATATAGAGAGAGGAGCTATTTATTTAAGTACCTGAATAAAAGTTTTTATGAAAAAAAAATACTCACTCGACCAGTCTTCGAAGGACGGAATGAACTGGTAAGTATTATGAATTATAACATTAGTTGCATATTCTCAGTATCCACAGTATTCTTTGAACTGAGCTACCTAATTAAATGTTTAATTTTACTTTTATACACACGCGAATTGTTACCTAATATTACCCACATAAAATACTTTGAAATTTAAAAAACCGGCCTGGTTCTAGTGCTCATTCAAATTCACATATAGTTTAGTCACTAAGGTTAATAAAATCGTTATCGTTATCCAAAACGGACATAAAATAATTAGACCCTGCAGAAATTATGTAAAATAAACTGAGAAATTACTGAAAAATAGTTCGACTATTATTTTTGACTGGCACACCACTTGACACCATTGACACAACGCACGCACGCACTCTCAGCTCAGATGTAAATTTAAAAAACACCGGAGTACTAGTGAGTGCTGCTGCCGTACAATCGATTGAAAATCGATTATTAAATGTGAGGGCAATTTTATTGACAGATTTTTATTACTCAATTAACCTTATGTATGAATCAATTAATCAATTCAACGTAGAAAAATTGTCATATTAGATACTTAAATAGATTACAAATCAGATTGATATTTTCAGAAACAAAACGTCAACATTTATTTTCACTGCACGATATTCGGGACACTAAAATATATATTTTTTAATTTGGAGCCTACCAGTGGGGATCGCGGCCTAAGTCTTCGCCGGCGAGGGCAGAATAGCGGTCGATTTGGAGTTCATCGAATTTACAATTTTACGTTTGATCGATTGAATTACTAAACTCTCAATAGCAATTGATCGATAATTCGATTAATTGAATCGAAATAGAGCATCCCTTATGACAGCTGTCACGCGTATCAATATGGTATTATGGTATCAAAATCAATTCAGCATTGATCTTTAAAAAGACGTCGTGGGTTGATTATTTACCAGTGTTTTTTGTGACTAAGATCTCCCTGTTTATGCGTGAATTTTTAAACTTATTAAATATAATGTCTTGAAATTATTAAACTTATACTGAAAAAAGTACTTAGTACGTTCTTTTAAAAATGATCTTGCAATCGGCATAAAACTTTCTGCAAACATGATAATTTTTGTGGTGAGAAAGTACAAAGCACTGTTACTTTGTAGTATATTCTTTTTTTACGTTGGGTGCGGTGTAACATTGAGCTTCATAGGACTTGAGTGTGCTGATGCTGTGGTTACGAACAAGGACAGTTCTGGTAATGTTGAGGTGGAGTATGCAGTGCTCGTTCTGAGCAGTCCTGACAATGAATCTAAAAGAAATACAATACGTGCTACTTGGGCTAAGTTGGCTGGAAATATATTTATTCAGAATGGAGAAAAACTTTACAAATGGAACCATACATGGACAGAAGATGGTATAAGAAATAATTTCATTAAAATATTTTTTGCAATAGGCACTCAAGGACTTGGAATTGAAAGGTTGACAAGATTAAAAAGTGAAAACTTACTCAATAATGACCTATTGCTTATAGACTTTGAAGATAGCTATAAAAATTTAGCATCAAAGATACTATTCTCCATGATTTGGTTTCACTCAAATCTGGAAGGATTGAAATATGTTGTGAAGTGTGATGATGACTCCTTTGTGAGAATTGATTTAATTGTGAGAGATTTAGAATATTATGCACCCCAAATGAATGGTCCTGAATTGAGTGAATATGTTACATTTAAGGTAATTATGAATAAATTCTTGTTTAAACAGTGAATCTATTAGATACTGTAAAAATCTATACTAATATTATAAAGTTGAAGAGTTGGTTTAAATGTGCTATCTAAGAAACCACCTGTTTGAATTGAAAAAACCTTTTTGCCTTGGAAAGTAGTTGGAAAAAAAGGGACGTGAGGATGGTATGCATCACATGAAGCAGAAACAGGCTACTAGTGTTTCATAAAACAGCTGCAATGACTAAAATTGCATTAAACCTGTAATTTTTTCTGCATTTATATTTTAAACCTTAACTATAATGAAATTGAAATAATGTAAATTTTAAATATACTTATGTAAATTATTGTAGAAAGTTTGCTTTTCATTCAAATAAGAAGAACGGGTTCTAGTGAAATTTGTTCCTTAAAGATAGCATTATGTTATTCATTAATCCTCTACTAAACAAATTGAATTTGAGAAATGTGTTTTAGTTATTTATTATATTTTTACAGGAAAACCTCCCCTCATACAATGGTTTATACTGGGGGTACTTTGATGGAAGAGCCAAAGCCCGTTTAACTGGTAAATGGCAGGAAAAAGATTGGTTCCTCTGCAATACTTATTTGCCTTATGCACTAGGTGGAGGCTATATTATATCTAGCAGTATTGTAAACTACATTGGTAATAATGCTGAAATGCTAAGGTAAGAGTTTTTTCATACTATCCGTACAATCATCCCAAATCTACCTTCGTTGAAGTCATTACTATTCTAGTAAGTACCACAAGAATACCACTTCTACCCAGCAACAAACGTATCATTAAAATAAGAATATTACATTATGGCACGTAATAAATTTTATGACATCAAAACTAAAAAAATTCATCATTGCATTGCAATGACAAGCAGTCAGTGGGCTTGCTACACTTTTGCAGTTGAGGTGTCTAATTGGGATATAAATGACTTCATTGTTCCAGACTACTTTTATATTAAATTTCAAAATGATCCATACTCAAAATATTTTTCATTACTTAATCCCTAGTATCCCGATGTTTCTATTACTTCTTTATACCATATTATTTACTTTCAGAGTAATCATGTTTATTTATATTCGGATTGGTAGGCATTAACATTGATTTATATTTGATGATGAAAAAATATTTTTTGTTGTTTAAAATTGACTTTTCCCGCTTATAATTTTGCATGGTTGCATATATTTATTGATTTTTATACTCTGAAATATCACTTCCTTAGGATAATACCAAATAAATTGTACTCTTATTTTTTTTGTTATATCAATTTCTGTTGTGTACCAATAAATGTTTCAGTGTCAATTAATAAATTTCTATCTTTTGACAGTCTCTATAATTCTGAAGATGTCTCAATGGGAGTATGGACGGCTGCTCTAGGAAAAATTAACAGAGTACATGATATACGTTTTGACACAGAGTGGACTTCGAGAGGCTGTGAGAAGCACATGCTTGTGAGGCACAAACAGACGCCGAGTGATATGTTTCAAATGTACACAACGTTAGTGCATTCTCATGGAGAGAGGCTTTGTAAGACTGAAATTAGTGAAAGGAGTTCATACCAATACAAATGGGATGTATTACCAAGCATGTGTTGCAAATGAATAATTATAACACACACTAGTCAAGTGTAGGTTGGGTTATTTCGTTCGTTGGAATGTTACATATAACCAGCCCGGGTTTGTACGGGTAGGATTACTAATTGATATTTGGCTTTAATATGTATGTGGTATACTTATTAACCCTCTTCTTAAACTGTCTCTTAAAACAAACCGTATCAAAATCTGTTGGGTGGTCTTAAAGATCCAAGCATACTTAGGGACGCACAGGCAGCAGGAAGCAACTTTGTTTTAAACTATGTAATGATTAATTATATGGAATATTCTAGGCATAGGTCCGAAATTAAGTTGTGTCTGCTATTTAGATTAACAACTGGTTAAAAATCATTCATCAATTGGCTATTTGACAGTTTTTGAAAAAGTATTGTAAAATGTGCGTCCGTTCATTTTATATCCCAAGCAATTCGATTTATCTGGAAAAAATGTAAATAACCAGAGAAAAATAAGATTTTGTGTAACACATTTAAAAAGCGCGCAAAAACGCCAAGTCACGTCACTGCTGCGATTATGACGCCAACGTTCTAGACATCGAACTGATAAGCATAGGAACGACTTAATTTAGATAAACGGAAAATGTTTCAATAAATTTTTAATACGATTAGAGACACAATAATTCAATTTAATTGGTAAAATAATAATTGTTTCGCCACATTAAAATAAACAATTTTCGCCAACAGCTGCCATTTCCGAATTGCAATGGTGGTTTCCGTTTCGGTTCTTTTGTTCCACAGATAAAAAAAGTAAAATTTATTTTTCGAAAATAAAATACTAACTATGCTTTTAATTAAAATGTAAAATTATTAACTAACTAATAAGCTAACATATCTAACACTTTTCATATTTAATTGTTAACACTGTCAAGTAGCCAAATGTAAGAATAACTTTTGTATGCAGATCTTCCACTTAATAATTATGTAGTAATAAACTTCAATCATAGTGTTATTTAAACATTTTATAAAACATTTGTATATCTATTATCTTATAGTAAAATATGGAATCTGCTGTCTCTATTCAGTGTCTGGCATAGTTTTTATGTAATAGGTAATCTTATTATACCTAATATTTATTTGTGATATTTGTCAAAAGTGGATGCTTTTATTATTAATGTTTATTGTACCTTCTAGTCAATGATATCGATATTTTATGTAAGCAGGTAAATCAAACTCTTGTTAAACAGTATGACAAATATGTAATCTTCATTTAAACAAATTGAACACAATTTTAATTATATTAAAATTCAAAATAATAGGCTCATCACAAGAAAGTGAGAAAAACAATAGAAAAAGAAATGCACTGAGTATAAAATTGTAGGATATTCGATAGCACTGATTTAAACTTCATTATATTACCTAAACAAACAGAAATCCTAATATCACATTTATAGGAATAGTGATTATCATTCTAATTGTGTGATTTCACTTTATCATCCATGTAAGTCTGATTGTTATAAAATGTAGTCCTTGATAACTCTTCCCTGAAGTACTCAATAGTTCTCTGTAGCCCATCTTGTAATGAAACCTGGAATGTTAATATAGAAAGATATAAGTAAAACACTATTATTTATTAAAATATTGATGACTGCCATCACCTGTTTTTCTTTATTGTGTTTATAAACCCTTTATTAAGACACGTTTTATTGGCACATTGGGCAGAAGAAAACGGAGGTCTTAAATAGGGTTAAATTTTAAGATATCAAATTTTCAAACATTGAGCAATTGTGTTCATAACAAGGGATGATTATTAGGCAGGTAACCAAGTTTTGATGAAACAACATAAGGAACACAGGCCCATTTGTGGACCAGGAGGAAGCAAAATTGGTGTTGGTGACACTCCATCAGTACCATATTTGACACAGCAGAAATAAGGTCAACAGGCAATTGTGGGCTCACCTCCCAATAGAAATGAGATACTCATGAATAGATATGTATTTGCCTACAGTATAAAACTATGTATTACGACTAAGTTTAAAATGCCAGTATTTTCGTAGTTTTTCAGCTATAAAGTGATCTCATTCTCAATATATGCAAACATATCAATAATATAAAGTGTAAAACATTGCATAACTCCTAACCTGCTCCCGTCTAGCCAGAGAGCCGTCGGCGCGTGCGCATGTGCAAATGCCAAACACCGGCCATTAATGCGCTACCACTATTGGTCTCCAGTGTTTTATGTTGAACGGTTGTTACAGTTACGCCACGTAAGAGAATAGCTATACTATTTTTCAATATTAATTGATCGAAACTATAAAGTTATATAATGTTGGGGTAAACGTTGCTGGTGTTGGAATTATTTAAATTGTTTAAGAAAATTGTTAATGACTCTGTTATCTCAACACTGTTTATTTACCTAAATAAATGAAAAAATAAAAAAAACTATGTTCGAAAAACGCGACAACACAATATTATTTCACTTGCTCAAGCCACTGACCGGCGAACTGTAGGAATGGTGCGATTAGATCTATAGATAGATTTCACTTTAGGTACCTTTGATTTGGTACCTAGATACCATTTTGCCACCGTACCACTCCTAGGAGATATTAACAATCCGGAAGTACGGTGAACAGCAAATGAAGGTAAACACTTGCAGCTAGATTATAGTTTTTATGTCCGCGACATAAGAGTGGTAAGTAGGTACAAAGTCCAAAGTAATGGCAAGTCTTTTGTGCTTTCGGCCGTATTAAAATTTGACTTTAGTTTACTTTAGTAAATAATATTCCATATACGCTTTACACCTGTTTTTTAATTTGTATAGAACCAGCACCTAAAACGACCGCTCCATCCCAGGGCCGGTGTTAAATAAGGTACAGATACAGAACCCACCTTCGGCGACCAGTTAAGGTTTGCTTTCGCAACAGCTATGTCGGGACGCCTTCTTTGTGGGTCGTCTTCCACCGCCGCACTCGTCGTCAGGGTGCTACGGCAACCCGGGACTAGATTCTTAATAATCATCGCAAATTCTGTAATAATTTAGAAAATTTATGTATACACGTAAAAAGGCACAATTTCGATAGAGGCGTATGGATGAGGATCCTGGATACTAGATGCAGGGGACTGGGATCTAGTATCAACTGATTAATTATTTACCTTCAATAGTGTGTTCTACTGGATTTCCAATATTTACAGGAAGTGTGTAACTAGAGGCCATCAATGATAATAAGCCATCTACCAAATCTGATACATAACAGAAAGAACGAGTCTGTTTCCCATTTCCATATACCTGCAATTAGAAAAATGGTTCTAATTTATCATATTCTTAAAGTTGTATAAATATTATAGGCCTTTACGCTTTTGTGAGCGGGTGCACATCTATTTTTTATTCTGTGATAAGGGGTTGTTAATTAACAACTTTTTAACCCCTTATGAGGCTCTGTCAATCATATGACCACCATTATTTGAACCTTACTTCCAAAAATTAAGGTCCAAAACCATTAAAGAATTTAAACATACTCTGCCACATAAGGGGTTAAAGGTTAGGTCTTACACCTAACTTATCCAACATATGAAGTTAATGATAAATACAATCCTATTTTATAAGAAGATGAGTGACCAATCCATTACAAATAATCAAACAAGTGATAAATACTCAACAGCAGAAATTGATATACACAAGAAAAGGACTCACTGTAATGGTTAAATTTTGTAACGCTTGCATTATAAAATTAGATACAACTCGGCCATCAGACACATGCATTCTCGGTCCATACGTGTTGAAGATTCTCGCCACCCTCACTGAGACCTTCTCTTGTTTGGCATAAGAGTAAGCCAAGGTTTCCGCCACCCTTTTACCTTCGTCGTAACATGCACGCGGTCCTGCCAAAAATATTGTATTAGTATAATTGAGACTACATATTTACATGTTACTACTGTGCACAAACATTTATTTGAATGCGATATTAGTTGTCCAACCTGGTGTGGATTAACCTTTTCTATCCTTCTAATAGTTTTGTACAAAAGCTTTACTTACAGGTCTGACCTTAAATTACATATACAGGTTCTCTTACCAATTGGGTTGACATGCCCCCAATAAGATTCTGGTTGTGGATGAACCATAGGATCTCCATAAACTTCAGAGGTACTTGCTATTAGAATCTTTGCACCAACTCGTCGTGCAAGCCCTGAAAAAGCAATTTCAATTGAAAGGTTAAAACATGATTGATGATGCACATTAATAATGGCAAATGTGGAAATCAGGGCTAAACAAAACAGGACTATAATTTTAAAAGTTAGCAAGTGGTTCATTTGGTAATAACAAATAAGTGTGCATTTAATTTCAATAAGATAAAAACTATTTACATTGTCAGAACAATCTATGTAAAATAGGCCGATACAATATTTAGTTAAGTAATGCATTCTGCTATAACAATATCCCATTTATTTGCTGTCACAAAATAGTTGTATCCCCTGATGAAATTGACAATTAATAAGCTATTTATAGATACATACTTACCTAACATGTTGATAGTCCCCAATGTATTTGTCTTTATGGTTTTAACTGGATTCTGCATGTAATGAGGTGGACTAGCAGGACTAGCTAAGTGATATATTTCATCTGCCTGAAATTGAAGGAAGAAACAAACATCAGTATGTTTTAAACCAGGGTCAACCTAAGCTTTTATCAAAATTTTAATTAATTTTGTTATAGAGGCAGGAACTGTTTGAGCATCCATGGGCAGTATCATCGGTATTTGAAGACTGATGTGGGTATTTAAAAAACCTGCCTTTTTTGAGTATAATATTTTTTTCTCGAGTTAAGTTATTCAATAATAGATTTTAATTACCTCCACATATAATGGATTAACAATGTCATGGTGTATCATTTCAAAGTTGCGATGGCCAAACCAGTGTTCTACATTACGTTTACGTCCAGTGAAAAAGTTATCTACAACAATTACTTCATGTCCTTGCATCATCAGAACATCCACCAAGTGGGAGCCTACAAAACCCGCTCCTCCTGTGACCTAAAAAAATAAATACTGTTATGACTCCCACACAATTGAGACAAGAACAAAAGTTATAATTATCTATAGAAAACATAGCAGATACATTTTACAGTAATCCATTAATTTTTCAGTGTGCTTTAGAAATCATACTAAATAAAAAAATCTGAAGTTTCCTTTGTGTTTCATTTATTTAGCGTTTGTACTAACCAATATTCTTTTTCTTTCCTTATAACCCAAATATTTAACATCTGGATATTTTTGTGGAATTCTACCTTCTAAAAATGCAATTTTCTTCTCAAGTTGCTCTATCCGAGCTTTCGCCTCCTGCAGTTCTTTTTTTGTATTGTCATCAGTATTGGATTCCATTTTCAACTTATTGACATGCTCTTTTCTCGGCTGATTATCAAACTCTCTGTATTCAGGTTCTTGGTTATATTCTTTTGCGGCTATTGCTACTCTTTGGTGACTAGGAGCTTTAACATCTGTTGTGTCTCTTTTAAGTATTAAAATTAATAAAAGCACTGAAATAACAAATTCATTCCATGAAATAGTCAATTTAGTTAGAGGTTTTCCCTGTGTAAAACCGCGAAAGTAAATGGCAATTAACAGTATTGCAACTTAGTAATAATAATTTATGTTATCTCAAACAAATTTCTGAGCAAATACCTAGTAATCAAATGATATACAAAAGTGTAAAAATAAACGAGTGTTGCGTGTACACAGTGGAAACAAAAAAGTACTTACGTAAAGCCAAAAAACACACCACAGTTATTGTCTTTCTGAACTTTAGTGATTGCCTTATCATTTCTGAGAGTCTAATGACTAAAGTTACATTTTTTGTGAATAAAACTAATGATTTTTACTCGACAAGCCAAAGTTTTGCTTTCCAGCTTTTTTCTCGGCTTGAAGAATTGTCATTATGACACTGTCAATCTGACATTGTCATGCTGACGTAAGTGTTTTTTTTGCACGAGTTCATAGCTTGGATCCGAGAGAAAGCTTTAACGCGGAATAGTTCATTTATATATAAAAAAGAGATATCTTTGTTTCTTTCTTTATTTTTATTCGGTATTAAACTTAAATATAACCTGGTTTGAAGAAGTCGCGTCGTCACGAAGCGGGCGGTGGGCTTGTGTATTTAGGTTTAAAGAATTTATTTTCTCATAAAAACTTACAGTTCACTTATAATGAGGTACATGAAATTAATTTTAACCTTTGATACATTTTCTTTTTCTGGAACTAGCTAGGTAGCAGACTAAAATTATCATTACTTAAACATAGGCCAGGAAGGCTATTACTTACAAATATATTTTTTTAGCTTAGTTTTAAACGTGTTTACATTTTCACATTCCTTTATGAAGTTTGGCAGTTTATTATACAACTGTACTCCCTCGAACAATATCGTTTTCTTCCCATAGTTAGTGCGTACTGGAGCAATTTGAATTTTATGTTTATTCCTTAAATTATGTGGGTTGTCTTTCATGTAAAACAATATTGGACTGGATGGAATTCGAAGAAATATTTTTAATTAATAAGCAAGTGCAGTAAGTGTATAGCTGTGAGAGGTTCATTAATTTAGTTTTTTCATATAATTCTTTTGTGGGGGTATAATAGGTATAGTGGAAAAGTATTTTAATAATTTTATTTTGGGTTCTTTGTGAACAGTTTAAGTTTGTAGTTGCGGCTGATCCCCATATTTCGATGAAATAAGTGAGATGTGTTTTTACATAAGGGCTGACACTGCGACGTCGTCAATAATGCAGTATCGGATATATGGGAGCGTGACCGGGAATACTGCCCCGAAGGCTTCCACAAATGAGGAGATTTCACATTAGAAACTTCGACAAAAATCAAATAGAATAAGAAACCAGTTTGTATAAAAATACAAATTTACATACCTTTTCCTTTTACTTATTTACTTGATTTACTACGGCAAAGCCATACCTATCTAGGGTAATCGTTGTTTAAATAGTAAGGTATTAGTAAGTTAAGTATGTAGGTATATAACCATTTTAAGCAGTTAATTCAATTACCTAGTAGGTAATTGAACTTAAAGCTGACTCGAATCGACCGTCGATCGCCAAGAAAAGGGAGAGAAAGGAGAAGAACCTTTCCGGAGCTCTCCGGAAACGCCTTCGTCGGCTTAAGGCAGAGGGAGTGGGCCATGAAGAGGCCTACAAACTCTGTCTTGAGCACAGAGCGAAGGCAAAAGAGCATGGGACTACGGTTGATTCAACCACGGAGAGGGGCACGTGCAAACGAACCCGATCCGAGGATGAATCACCAAAGGACCATGCCAAAAAGACAACCCGGCTAAGCGAGGATTTGACCAAAGGGACGCATAAAACGACCTTAATCAAACCACCCGTGACCCGGATTCCCGAGGCGGGTCCATCGACCCTGCCAAATGAGTCTGGTGCCAGGGTTTCTTTCAAAGAAGCTCTCACTGCTGTTCGTGTGGGTGTCTGCAATCAGACACCTATGTCCAATGAACAGATGGGAGCAGTAAAGTATGGCATTCTCCAGGCCATTATGAATGATACTGGGAATGACAGATGCCCAATACTGAAGAGTTGCACCTTCAGATCCGGCTGGCTGCTGATCACCCTTGGGGATGAAGGCAGTCTAAAATGGCTAGAGAAGAGGGTGGGGAACATCAAGCCCTGGCCAGAGGCAGAGCTATCTCTCATGAGAGAGAGCGAGATGCCCAAGGCTAAGGTTGGTGTATTTTACTTCCCAAACTCCGAAGTAAAAACTCCAAAAGAGGCACTACGTCTTTTGGAGAAACAGAATGGACTGAGGACCAGCCTGTGGAGGATACTGAACGTCGTCGTCGAGAAAGACGGATCTACAGTGGCCGTCTCGATCGACGACGAATCAGTCGGGATCCTGCAGAGGCTGGACTTCAGGCCACAACTTGGCTTCAAGAAGATTCTCGTGCGCATCCGGGGGAAAAATACTTCCCCGGATACACACGAGAAACAAAAGGCAGAGTCTAGTTCCTCTGGAATAAAGAATCTGCCTAAACAGTTGATCCCTACAGGTGGGCCTAAACAGCCCGGCTCGGGTACTTATGCGGGGCGCAAAAACGTTCCGCAAAGGACTAAAGGCCGGGTGGTAAAGGACCACCCTAAGGGAAAGGGAAATAAGGTGGCAGGACCTACCAAGGCATCTAGGGGCGTTCACGACGAACCTAAGCCTAGCACGTCCACCAGTGCCCCTTAGGACCCTTCGCTACACTCTACACCGCACCACACACTAATACAAACACACATTAACACAAATGACACAAACCACATCAACACAAATGACACAAAACACAAATCAAAAAAAAACAAAAAACACTAAAGTGGTACAGATCAACTTGCACCACGCTAGGGCTGCCACAGCAGTCCTGGAAAACCTCTTCAAAGAGAAGAACCTTCACATCGCTCTGATTCAAGAACCGTGGCTGAGTAACAACAACACGGTATCTGGACTTGGATCCGCAGGCAAGGTAATATATAACGCCGACGGAAACAAGCCAAGAGCATGTATCCTATTCAATAATAATGTTGATTTTTTATGCATACCAGGGCTCTGCAGTGATGACCTGATTGCAGCTTTTGTAAATGTCAAGAATGGAAGTGGACGCCTTATAGTCTGCTCCGCATACCTAGACGGTGGGATATGCGATCCAACCCGTGAACTGGCGAAGGTGGTCGAATATGCAAACGAGCACAACGCTGAACTCGTAATCGGATGCGATGCCAACGCACACCACACCTACTGGGGAAGCACTGACATCAATAAAAGGGGTGAGTTATTGTACGATTTCATCTTGTCCAATTGCCTGAATGTGGTCAATAGAGGGTGCAAACCAACCTTTGTAACCAGATCCAGGCAAGAAGTTCTCGACGTGACTCTCTCCACAAATCACACGGCCAGGCTAATAACAGACTGGCATGTTAGCAACGAACCCTCTATGTCCGATCATAGACTTATCAAATTCGCGTTAGACACAACTAACACATGCGATACGACTACGTTTAGGGATGCCAAAGCCACAGATTGGAGTCTATATAAATCAAAGCTCCGAGAAAAGCTCTGGGACATCCCCAAGACGATACGTACTCTTGAAACTTTAGAATACGCTGTAGATCAAACCACCGAAGCTGTTACAAGCTCCTATGAAGAGAGCTGTCCTCCTAAAACCGTGAGGAACAATAGCGTGCCATGGTGGAATGAACGGCTTTCTAAACTAAGAGAGGAAACACGCAGGTTGTTCAATAAGGCTAAATTGACTAAAGACTGGAGTCGATATACCAAAGCCCTAACTACCTATAACAAAGAAATTAGGAAAGCGCGCAGGCTATCGTGGAGAAGGTTCTGTGAAAGCATCGTAAAGACTCCACAAGGAGCCAGAATCCACAAAGTCCTTGCGAAATCGCCCTCCAACCAATTGGGACTATTAAAAAAGCCCGATGGAACCTTCACTGAAACAGCGGAAGAGACACTAGAAATTCTGGCGTCGACCCACTTCCCGGGATCAGTATTAGATGATCAAACACTGAATACTCTACAAAACAGCCTCTCCAGGCCGCGCAACGATGACTGGAACAGAGCTGCGTGGATCTTCAGGCCAACAAAGATCAAATGGGCAATAGACTCATTTAAGCCGTTCAAATCGGCGGGTGAAGATGACATATTCCCCATGCTCTTACAGCAAGGGATGGACATCCTAACCCCCACACTGGTAAAAATATTCAGAGCAAGTTATGCCTGGGGCTACATACCAGATAAATGGACTAAAGTTAAAGTCCGTTTCATTCCAAAGGCTGGTAAAAAGGATTTCTCTCAACCAAAATCCTTTAGACCTATTAGCCTCACCTCATTCCTACTCAAAAGTATGGAAAAACTCATTGATGAATGCATTCGGGATGGGCCTCTGCGCGAACAACCACTGCATTCAAAACAACATGCCTACTGCAAAGGAAAGTCTACAGAATCTGCCCTACTTGAACTGACGGACAGAATTGAAAGGGCTCTAGAAGACAAACAAATAGCCCTCTGTGCCTTCCTTGACATCGAAGGAGCATTCGACAATGTCACTATCGATACCCTTTCCAAGGGGATGTGTGCCAAAAATATAGACAGCACCACTGTTCGCTGGATACAAAATATGCTCCTTAACAGAACTGTAAGCATAAGCTTGCATGGGACCAAAAGAGGTTTCAAGACAACAAGAGGCTGCCCTCAAGGGGGAGTACTATCGCCTCTGCTGTGGTCACTTGTTGTCGACCAACTCTTAAATGAAGCCTCAACAAAAGGCTTAGATATACAGGGCTATGCGGATGATGTGGTGGCCTGCGTAATAGGCCCCTGTCAAAGTACCGTGTCCTCTATACTTCAAAGATCGCTCAATGTCATCACAAACTGGTGCACTGAGAACAATCTATCGGTTAACCCGAATAAAACAACTGTAGTGCCCTTCACCAGGAAACGTAAGTTGGATAAACTTATAGCGCCCACTATAAAGGGCTCTACAATACCGTTTTCCACAGAAGCCAAGTATCTGGGAGTCACAATCGACCAAAAGCTAACGTGGAACTCACATATAGACAATACAATCCAAAAGGCCAAAATAGCCTTAGGAATATGCTCTCGTCTAGCAGGCACGAAATGGGGTCTGAAACCTAGCATAGCCCTATGGATGTACACTGCCATAGTCAGGCCGATGGTAACGTATGCCTGCGTCACATGGTGGAGAAAAACCTCCCAAATGACAATAATCAAAAAACTTGCCAGCCTACAAAGGGTGGCATGCCTTATAGCAACTGGTGCTGTTTCGACTACACCAGGAGCCGCTCTTGATGCTCTTCTCAATCTGCCACCACTACACCTCTTTGTAGCAAAGGAGGCTGAAGCGAGTATCTACAGAGCAACCATCACGGGAAAAGTAACATGGCACTCTCAAGCACTGAGAGCATCACATGCAGCAGTGCTCACACTTAAACCCTTAGAAATGACATCTGATGCCATGCTTCCACACTATAATTTTAATAAAAATTACACTGTGGAATTTCCCTGCAGAGAAAATTGGGCAACGAACCAAAACTCTCTAAAAGCAGGGAGCCTCGTCTGGTACACGGACGGCTCCAAAATGGGACTAGATGTAGGATGTGGAATATATGGTGTGAGTCCAAGAGTCAAACACAGTGTGAATCTTGGTAAAAACGCCACGATATTCCAGGCTGAGGTATACGCCATCATAGAATGTGCAGAAGCCAATCGTCAACGAAACTACAAAAATCAGACCATAATCATCTATTCAGATAGCCAAGCAGCTCTGAATGCCATAAACTCGATTACACTAAAATCGAAGCTGGTTAAAGACTGCGTCGATAAACTGAATGAGCTGGGACAACAGAACAAAGTGCTTCTGAAATGGGTACCAGGACATTCAGGAATCATCGGTAACGAGAAAGCCGATGAACTTGCTAAAGCTGGGGCGCAAAGCCAACAGTTTGGACCAGAACCATTCTGTGGCATTTCAAAGAACCAAGCTATGCAACTACTAAAAGAAAAACTAAAAGTCGAGTCGGAAAAATACTGGATAAATCAACCAGGCTTAGAACACTCAAAAACACTCATAGTTGGCTACTCGCGCAAATGGACCGAAGAACTGCTACAACTCAGCAGGCCTAGGGCCAGTGCGCTAGTTAGAGCCTTGACTGGACACTGCAAACTAAAAAGACACCAGTTTCATATGAAGCTGAGTGACTCTGATGAATGCAGATTCTGCAAGGAGGAAAAGGAAACACCTCTTCACCTCCTGTGCGACTGTGAATCTCTGATCCACAAACGAAGCATCCACCTGGGACGACATATAGCCCAACCGGATGAATTAAAAACCCTGAAAGCTAGGAAAATACTAGACTTCCTAGAATCGACCCGGCTAAAGGAGTTACTCTAACTGGTGGCGAGTCACAATAGATCTAAAAGGTCGCAGTGACCACAGTTCGCTGAACTGCATAGCCCCAAGTACCCCTAATAATAATACCTAGTAGGTACATAGAAATCCATTATTTCTAACTCCAAACGTCCATTCTCTCACATCTGTAATTTTATTTAAAGCGTTTGTGTACTTTTCGGGTACAATTACATACATTTAAATAACTATTCATTTCAATAAATCAACATTGCTCCTAGGCATATAAAAGCTTTCATCACTATTTAAGTGATATTATTAATCCGATTTAAAAAACATAGAAAAGTACTACTTTATGTTGACAAACATTTTCTCAGATATGAGAGATCGAACACTCAACTCAAGTAACTAGCTTCCGTTTTACTGCACAAATTCAGGTTTATTGTAGTTTACATGGGGTTCTTGAACGCACAGGAACATCCGGTTGATCGGAGAAAAGCCCATCGATTCCAGCATCGAGGTATGCTTTTATTTCACTACTCAAGTCACCAAGGTTATTGTTAGGTCCACTGGTTCTGAATTCACTAGGTAGGTACGCGTTTTCAGCGCGGAAAGTGTATGGGTGTACTTTCAGACCGGCTGCATGCGCATCTGCCACAAAGCTGGTAGGCTGCCCAAGCTTATTATCTGAGTCACGGGGAATGATGTAGCTCTTATCAGGACCTACGGCATAGGCGTACTCCGCTACTTCTATCAAACCTTCAGGCGTGGCCATGTCTCCGTAAGTGAGGCCATTTTCGAAGCCTACTTGGTCAATAGGTTTTAGAGATTTATCGCTTTCATATAGTTGCAACAATCTAAGGTCAGTTTTAGTCTTGAGTTCCTTTAGATTGCTGATCTCGAAGGACTGGATGTAGATGGGTGCTTCTCGCCCGACGTAGCCATTGTTATGCAACGTGTCTACGACAGTTTGTTCCATGGGCAGGCCGAGATTTTTGAAATGAGTGCTGTGCTTTATTTCTGGGTAGATTCCGATAACTCGATCACTCCCTTGCATGCTTTTTGCCAGATCGATGATTTCTTGGAATGTAGGGACTGTGAATGCTCCATTCATCCTGGCGTTTCCGGGCCTGACGTCGGGGATGCGTTCGATTGCTCGCAGAGTTTTTATTTCTTCTAAAGTGAAGTCTTCGGTGAACCAGCCGCTAACTTCGTTGTTGTCGACAGTTTGGTTTCTGTGTCGTGACGCGAACTCGGGGTGTTCGGCTACGTCGGTGGTGAAGCCTAGTTCGTTGTCATGGCGTGCGATTAGTTGGCCGTCTTTGGTGCTGACCAGGTCTGGCTCGATGTAGTCGGCGCCCATGGTGATGGCGAGTGCGTAGGAGCCGAGGGTATGCTCGGGGACGTATCCGCTGGCGCCGCGGTGACCGATCACTAGAGGCTTGCACTCTGCAATGCTGTCGCTGGCTGAGCGATCGGATATTAGGAGCGCGGCAGACGCTACCGCCAAACCCATCAGCACTAACCATCCGGTTACTTCCAGCCCCATGGTACAAGTAATGGGTCCCTGTTAAAATAATAAATATATAAATACAACTATACTTAGATACACATACAACACATTTAATCTACAAAAGCTTAGTGTACATATCTAACTCAGGAATCAATTCGGTTTTAAAGTGGAAATTAAAATACAAAAACAAACAAGAATTAACCTACTAATTACTTTAATGAGTAAGGTTACGTCATATTATATAAATAAAAAAAAACATTTTGACTATAGGTACATATTTATGCACAGCGTACATTAAACTTTCTTCGCAACATCATCATGTTAAAAATGAAACTAAATAAAAGCTTGTAAAATAATACGTATTGGTACTTACCGTCCAATATTTTCGGCCGAAGATTGAACTGAGACTAATATCAAACAAATAAAATATAGTGTCTACTCACAATCCTCGTTTACTTAGTTCAAAGCAAGTACAGTCGCGAGAGAAATCGTTATGTAAGATAAATATCTGAGCGATGTGATGTGTCCGTCATCAAACGAAGCCAAGTAGGAATTGAATGTAAAGGAAAAAATATATGCAATTAAATAGATATGTTACCTCGATGATGTTGTTAACCTTGTCACATCCATTCATTAATTTGTATCTAGGATAATTTACTTATTTCGTTTCTGAATACTAAATACTTATGTTTTTTCCTGGGCTGCGAATAAACCAGTTAAATACCTAATTCAGGTTCGAGTCTAAAACACTTTGTTTTTTATGGGACATGTTAACGGTCAAAGAACATTATTTTGATTATTCATAATTTAATGTTAACCTTGTCACATCTACTCCATTTATAATACTTGAAACGTTAATTAAAATAAAGATAAAGTAAAAATTGTGTGTTTTATTCCATATCTTGCTTAAGTGACTCCTATTACCCCCTTTTCCCCTAATGTTATCTTCTCTGAGGCATATTAGTTCCTGATAATTAGTACGTGATAGAATGCGGATTTAATTAGTTCAACTCCAAGTATGTAGGATACTAGTACCTAAGTACCTACTAGTGTAAAGAAGTGAGAGAATTTAAGCAATATCCCTTATAAATTGACAAGGTTTGTGTAGGTTACTTAATTAAGCCGGGGAAAATAGGATAATTTAATAGCAAGTTAAAATTACAATAAAATTAATAAAATCAATGTTAAACGGTTAATTACCTTCTTGTTGTGCGAGCGCAGTTTAATTAAATTCTCTAAGCTAACCAAGTGAGTACGTATGTTTATGACATACTTAGGTACTTACTTAATTATTAGCATCGTCATCTACAACTAAGTAGACGGTTTTAGACCTCGAAATTCGAAGGCTTTAGAAAGTGTGCTGAAACCTATTCAAAACGGTTTAATTAGAATATAAAGCATCGACTTATTTTAAACAAAGCCCTGTTTAAATGATCATGCAAATTCAAGGCGTAATCCATTAATAAAATTCATGAAGAAGTAATGCGGCCAACGATTACATGATATGATAGTTACGGGTACCTACTTATTATCACACTTAGTTAATTTCAGACTTGTTGTCTTGCTGTCGATTTACGCATTCTTTGGCGGTGTTTAAATAGGTAAATCCTCGGTAGTATGTTTCGATATAGGTAGGTGGAATATAAATAGTTACGAAAGCCAGAAATGCAGAAATTATAACATCATAGGGCCTAATATCAAAACCCAAATATGGCGGAGCCGATGACAAATAGCCATTTTTAAATCTCACATTCGTAATCACTTCGAGTGCAAATACAGCGTTTTCAAGAAACAAAATGTTATTTATGCAAATGGAAAACCAAGGTTTAAAAGACGAAGTTTTGATTAATCTTTAGAAACGTAACATATCTATCGTTTATTCGTTTCGTCTTGGTAGACCTACACACCATATTCCAAGGATGGGATAGAAATGGTTACATTTTAAGATACAGATCCGGTGTAGATTTGTGTTACGGATGGATTTGGTGTATGTGTAGCTCAGACAAGTCACCAAGCTTTGTCTAATAGGTTTTATAACTAAGAAATAGCTTTTTTTTGGTTTATTGACGAACTCCAGGAAATCAGGTAACATCAAAAACTTAGCATGACCCTGAACTACGAAGTGAAGTAAGTATAAATAAATAATCCCCAGACATCATATAGGTGCAGACCTAACTATAAACTGAGACTTAATAGATAGGTAGGTATATAGAGTCGTTGACTTATCCAAAAGTAACCTATAAGGTGCACATAAACTACCTAGAAACCAGAATCAACATGGTACAACAATATATACCTACCTACGTAAAGACATAAAATAAACACAAATGTTCAGATATGTTTGTCCTGGGTTGAATCGTAGGTACCCTAGTGTTCGTTGTCTGGTACACACTGTCCCTAGAAGGGTAAACCTTAATTTACGATAAATTGATTAGTTATTGGTACGTTTATTTTATTTTACATATCAATTAATTAAAAAAAGTATTCCCTCCGTAGACGTCCTCCGTAGCCGAGAGGCGAGCGTGCCGGACATTGGCGATGCGTTATCTCTCAAGTGGGTTAGATCCCCGGCCGGGTCAATATGGGAAACGAACTTTCCTACATTGTCTCGGGTTTGGATGTTGTGGTACCGTCGTAGTTTCTGATTTCTGTAACACAAGTGCCTAAGTCCTACTTTTCATAGAATCAGAGCAATGTATGTGATGTTGTCCAACGTTTATTTATTTATATTTACATTAATTCCCCTCTTTACTAGACTGTACTTTAGAGTGAATTGAGATAAGAGTCTCGTGTTGCTTGACACTTTGATAGTAAGTATTGAGATATCCGTAAGTATATCTGTGTTACGTAGTAATAGAGAGCGAGGTGTAGTGGTTATCTACTTCATGTCTTGCTTTTGTGTATCGTGAACATGTAAAAATCATCCGATATCTAGGTACCTATCTTATATTATAACATAAATTCTAAATTTCGGTGTTGAATGCATAAAACTTACATAAGTCCATCGTTGAGGGACGTGTTACGGCAATATTATGGTGGTCCTTGTTAAAATTAATCCTGGCAACAATCTTAGAAATAATAAAATATTCCCTAGCTACAAAATAGTTGATAAGGTCAACACAGTCAGAATCAGAAGGGACCACCAATTAATGATGTCGTATTTATTGGGGGAAAATCGAAGTACCGAATTAAATTGTAAACGGAATATTATAACAATGTTGTACGTGTACCTACCTAATATACCTACACGTATTTGGTTGATCTAGTTTTAAGTGTATAAGTTACTTTATTTTAAGGAAAAATGATGTCATTCTACTAGCATAATTACTCCCAATATCCAAATGGGCTGACAAGAGTGACGTCATTGCTGTTTCATTTGTTTAACAACTACCTATATTCATAGCTGGGCATTAACTCGTTAATCCGTTAATCGTTAATTAACGAAGTTAACATTTTGAGTAACGGATTAACTTTTAAGTTAACTTTAAAAACTGTTAACGGACTCATTAACTTCCGTTAATAATCCAGAAGTCCGTTAATCGTTAATCCAATGCCTAATTTTCACCGCATGGCACCGCGAGTGCCATGCGAGAAAGCTGCGAATAGGATCAAGTCAAGCAAGTCAGTTCATTTATTTATGTAGGTTACAAGTAAGACTTATGCATCGTCAAAACCAAAATTAAAGCTACAGCCGGTTCGGAACCTAATTCTACCGAGAATTTGTTTATTTATTTCTTGTATTGAAACTATGTATATCGCATTTCTTATATAACAATTGAAGATTTTTACGTACATACATAATGCAGTCAAAGATGAATTGGGAGGCTACGGTTAAAATATTAATGTCTTTAAATAATTATTTAAGTGAATCTAAGGCTGTATATAGATCGAATATGGTTTGTATGTCAGAAGCTGAGCCCCACAGCAATAGACTGTATGACATTAAACTATGTAATGCATCGCAACGTTTTTCTGTACTCCCCCTCCCCCTTTCTTTAAAAAAAGAAGACTACACTAATACAATTGAGGGATTCCCCGGAAACCGTAGGGAAACAAAACTTTTCCAAATGGGAGTTTCATATCTTAAAGTTTTATTAGACCGCATCGTAACGTTCTCCATAGACTCCCCCCCCACCACGCCGATATGCGTTACGTAATACTTGAACGCTCCCTAAATGACTTTCAGTGAACATTTGCGTGTGCATAAGGAAGTGTGTAGGTAATATTAGGTAAATTAAAAAAGTATACTTTGCAGTGCAGTAACCAAGACCCTATCATGGAAGACATGGAATCGGATTCCAGGTCCTTGTGAGAATCCATGACCATTTATCCAACCATTTTGATGACCGATTAACGGATTAACGATTAACGTTAACTTGCGTTAATTCATCAGAAATGTAACGCTTAAACGTTTAACGAAGCTAACTTTTTTATTAGCGGATTAAGGATTAACGAAGTTAACTGTTTGATTAACGGTCCCCAACTATGCCTATATTAAAGATTACGCTTGTGAAAATGATTTCAAAATAATCGTTACTTGTGTTATGAAGTGTTTTTAGTTGTAAATTGAATTTACATATAAGTATATGTACTTTGAAAATGGAATGATCCACTAAACTTTGTTGACAATGCTTATTTATGGAAAAAATAGATATATGAAACCAATATAATTTTTATTTCACAAATAGTTCAGATTGCTTTTTTCCATGAAACAGTATGCAGATATATGCAATACCTATCCTATCTCTAATTGGAAGCATCGCAGACTATATTATGATTAATCGCATACTATATTTTAGTGTTTAAGACATAAAAATCACCCTTTTCTGATTTATTTATGTACAACATCCAACAAAAAAAATCTCATTTAATTCAAAGGATAAACGTGCAGTTTCAGCCGCCAGACAACACAATAAAGACTTTGTGTATGTCGTGAGCATGAACGAATATTGAAATGTAATTAATTGATTACATTAATATTCTTTTAAGCTTACCTGGTTGCAATTGTCACTATCTACGTCAATACCTTTGGGATACTGTCATCATTTTAACAACCTTGCAACGAGTACCTACTTATTTTAAACAAGGAAAATTGTGAAGTACCTACTCGTGTACCAAACTATATTCATCATTTTGTCCACCATTTTACCGACCGAAGTGTAGGAAGGTTATCAACAAAAAATAAATGAAGATTAGCATATTTATCTAACCGTCGCATACATGTGCGAACGTATCTAAAGAATTCACTAAAATATATAACGTCGCAAATATAATTACAAATGCAATCTCACTTTTCCAGGAGGCTTACAAATACTTGTTGAGTTGTAAGTATAGATAATAATGTACTAATTCACATTCACATACTTCACATTATCGTTTTATTTAGAAAACCCACAAAAACTAACGAGGATTAAAACCGCATACATCAAAATTACTGGCGATGCGATAGAAGCAGAGTTCGGTCTACACTGGGTTATTTCATTCCGGCAAGGATTTCTTAGTCTGACCAACACGTCCGGTTGATCCGCGAAAAGACCGTCTATGCCAGCAGCAAGGTATGCTCTCATCTCTCCGGCCGTGTCTCCTAAGGCATCGGGAGACGAATCATTGCTACGGAATTCAGCTGGCAGAAATGCGTTCTCCGAACGGAAAGTATACGGGTGCACCTTTAATCCTGCCGCATGAGCTATCGTCACAAACGCCGTGGGCTCTCCTAAAGTCCCTTGTGCTGTGACTGGAATGATGTAGTTCTTCTCCGGACCCACTGCATAAGCGTAAGTGGCGATCTCCCTCAGACCCTCCGGCGTAGACATAGATAGATAGGTCACGTTAGTACCTAGTTCGGCTTGGTCAAACGGTTGCCTTATCATCGCTGAAAACAATTGAAGTAAACGCAGGTCTGTCATTGTTTTTAACTCCTTCAAGTTGTTTATTTCAAAAGACTGAATGTAAACGGGCGCCTCTGGACCACGGTACCCGTTGTTGTGGAACGCCTCGACTAAAGGTCTTTCCATAGCCAATCCTAATCGCTGAAAGTGGGTGCTGTGCTTAATCTCTGGATAAATACCGATTCTCCGGCAGTAAATTGTTTCCATGCTTTTCGCCAAGTCGATGATTTCTTGAAAAGTGGGAACTTTGAAGGCTCCATCCATACGGGCGTTGCCCGGCCTAGTGGTAGGAATACGTTCGACAGCACGAAGTGTTTTGATTTCTGCTAGAGTGAAATCTTCACTGAACCAGTCGGTGACGTTGAATCCGTCGACGGTTTGTGTTCTGTACCGCGAAGCGAATTCTGGGCGCGAGGCGACGTCTGTGCTGATACCGAGCATATTGTCGTGTCTCGCGATTAGGTACCCGTCCTTGGTCATGACGAGGTCTGGCTCGATGTAGTCGGCGCCCATGGTGACGGCCAGTGCGTAGGAGCCGAGCGTGTGTTCGGGGACGTACCCGCTGGCGCCGCGATGCGCGATCACCAGAGGACTGCAGGCGTCAGCTGACATCAGATCCGAGCTCACACAGGATGTCGAAGCGTAAAGCCACAGGCCCACATGCACAATCCACAATTTTTTTGCCATTTTCGAATTACTTTTACAATCTCACGCTGCGGTGGTGCAGTAAGGAATGACAATTAGAGCAACTCAAAGCGATGATTGCCTGATAAGCCCGTCACGCTCAATCCACGCATTAACGACCATTATTTTAAATAATATGGTGGATTAAAGGCTTACATATTTTGTCCATACGAGTACAGATGTTTGGCACGTGAAGGTGCGCACGTTACAATAATAGCTAAAGCAACAGGTAGATACGACGTGTGTAATTTATTCAGTTTCTTTGTTAAAATGAGTTAACAATTTGCATTTTCTGGTAGCTATACTACATTAATTACCTTGTACACATAATTTAAGTCATGTTGTTAGTATTCTCGGAATAATAATTTCATTCTCAAATAAACTATCATGTAAGTAGGCAATGAAGCGGTCAGAAATTAATATACTTAGTGTTTTTTAGACAAAAACTATTATTCCCAGTGATACCATCGTTGTTTATGCCTGTTACTCTCAACGTACCTATATGGCGAACTTATGTCCAATTTTATTTACTTACGTCCATCTTGAAAACTCATCTAAAAATTTTGGAGATGGAATGGACACGGTGCATACAATAAGAACACAATACTTTATGGGTTCAGTTGGCGAAGAATCGCCAAATTTCACCAGGTTTTTCTCCAACTGAACACGCTATGTTTTTAATAATAAATTCGTGTCCAGCTGGTGAAAAAATGTTGTTATAGTTTTTACGTGTAAGAGTTACAACAACTAGGTATAATAAAAAACGTAGAATTATTTGTGATCAGATTAATGTACATTAAGTGGTGAGAAATCCTTAACTACTTATATCAGGGCTGTCCTACCTAGATGGGACCCAGGGCCAACAAAACTGGCTAAACAGATTGGGGGGCCGCAAAATATTTATAAAAAGTAAAATATAAGTATAATAGGTATCATTATTTTATTATCTACTTTTTCATTAATCTGTCTTTTAGAATTCTTTCAACATTTAAAAACGCAAGATCAGTCAGGAACTGCGAATCTTGCATTTTCTTTTGTAGTTCGGAAGTGTCAGATGGTATTTCATTTTTTTAAAATAAACGTAGGTAGGTATTTCTTTAATAAAGGTTTTTTTAAGCGTAAAAGCTTTGCAAACACTGTCCAGCATTTAGCCATCTGATTTCTGAATATAGAGCTCTCGAGTGCGGCGTGATCAGATACATACCCAAAACATTTGAATTTCGTCACGCGAAAAATAATTTGCTTATTAATGTATTTAAACATAGAAGATAAAAAAGATTCCGCGAGCCGCGACAATTCAAGCCGGAGGCCGCATGCGGTCCGCGAGCCATGGTTTGAACAGCCCTGACTTAGGTATATTATAAAAAAATGGTTAAACAATTTGCTCCTCACATTACCACGTGCAAATATACTCATAACAACTAATTGTCACGTTATCTTTATGTATGAATTTATGATTTTCAAGTTATCCTTTTGATAGATAGTACCTACCTACGCTAGTTAACAGATAACATCTTACTCACATTGTGAGAGGTAATAAGATACCAACATAATAATATAAGTACTTTTTGTTATTTGTTTATTCTACATTCTTTCATTTTTTTAATTGTTTAAAAGTACATTGTACCTTTATGTCTTGGTTGATAAAAAGCAAACCGCTGACTTTCAGATGTCAGCAAATGATGATTGATGCTCAAAATTAATACTGAATTTATAGATAATTGTAATAATTGGTAATAATTCTCTTGTTTTTCATTCTTAGTAAGGATCAAATCAATTAAAAAAATTGCATCAGGATCCCTACTCAAATTTTTAATCCATTGTTTTTATTATTTTTGACTTATTATATTTTTTACAATGGACAAAATAAACTCTTATACTACCAACAAACTCTTGGTGCAATAATTGTCATATTTGAACTGCTTTTGTAAAGCAAATAATTAAGTTTCCTGTCGGTGTCTTCTCGACAGTTTTAGTGTCGACGTGGTAGTAGGCTACACAATTGGTTTGTGTAGACGATTGAATGCAGAGTTGTATTTACACTAGCGCCAAGGGAGCCATTTCCCGGAGCGAAAGCCCTTGCCCTTGCGGGGGAGGTACTTTGAACGTCTTTTTTGTCAATAATTAAAAAAATAATAAAATAGATTTAAATTAAAATTAACTTCAACAACAATAAAACCATCTCAAATATAGCCTTATAGTGGTGTGAAATCACAAATATGATACGAAAAACACAAACCAGTCAAAGAAACTAAAATTATTTAATTTCCAATTCGTTTGCTTGCTACGGGCTTTGTTACTGCTCTTTTCATTATCTGTATTGCAAGGTCATCATCTAAATGACATTGACTTTGGGTGCAGCCTAATGAGTTTCGTCACTTAATGAGGTGGCTATGCTAAAATAAGGTTATATTCCTATATGATACAGGTGTAGGTATATATTTTAGATTTTCTAAATGAGCTTGAGTCTGGGTGTACTGGGTTGACGCCCCCAGTTAGTATCCATCGTTTGGTAGGTACTCATAGTTTGGTATGATAGTATGGACCATTCATCATATTTATTACTACTATTTTCCACAGCAGAGACCTCATGATAAGGTCATAAAGGTTACATATTTTGCTGTCGCCTCCACAGCCCTTTTATACGTCAAATAATTTTTCTTCTTTAATTCCTTTTGTTTCAGTATAAGACGTGTGTGTTTGTGACAAGACTGGCATAGGAAGAATTTAATAGTTCCGCACAGTCCACTTTTCCATTGAAAGATCTGTATGAAACTTTGTAGATAGACAGATTGGAAACTAGAATAATGTTTATATCCCAAAAGCGGTCGCAATCAACAGCCACTTTTAAATATTTAGAAGGTCCATAATTTTAACACCCTGTATTTATAAAACTCACTCATCTGCTACTGCCAAGTAAAAAAATCTCATTAAATGTTATTACACCAAACTTAATAATGGCACATCAATTACAGTGCGCTGGATCAATGCGGCGATATACAATGTAAGCGCTTTATTAAAAACAAACGCATCCCTCGAGCTATAGTGCCCTCTGTTGACATACGGGTTCCCCTGCACCTAGGGGTGTCAGTAAATTTTATTCATTGTAATAGTTTTTAATTTTTTTGTGTTAAGTCTAATAAGCCAGGTTCCAATATTTTACGACTCATAAAAATGACTATCCGTTTTTCTCCAATCCACTAAGACTCGTTAATACCGTTCCATAATTAATAATAATAATAATAATAATATAATAATATTGGACAACATCACATACATTGCTCTGATTCTGTGGTAAGTAGCTTAAGCACTTGTGTTACAGAAATCAGAAACAACGACGGTACCACAACACCCAGACCCGAGACAATATGGAAAAGTTCGTTTCCCATATTGACCCGACCGGGGATCGAACCCGGAACCGCAGAGATGGCGCTCGCTAAAGTCAGGCCCGCTCGCCTCTCGGCTACGGAGGTCGTCAATAATTCGGTCGTAATTTACTTTTCATACCAGCAACATCAGTCGTCCGTCGGTCGTTTTTAGCTTAAACCTCTTATATTTTATTACGATCCGAAACTAGAGCTAGTGGAATTAGGGGTATAGCAAGAAAGATATCTGTGTCAAACTGCATATGCAGAGGTCATGGTCTTTTATGGGAGACTTTTTTTGACTAAGATTTGAAACTTTTAGCATGACTGTCTCTGCTTGCGTCAGAAGGTACGTTTACCAATTGATTTCCTCTTCTTCTGTATCGCCTTCAGGTATCTTCTTCTTCGACATCATAGGTACATTTTATTTGTTCAAAAACAATATTGTTTTTATTTTAATTCTTTTACCTCGTGTTTCTAGCGAATTGCGTTAGATTGAAATATTCATGTAATTCTTTATCTGCTTTTATCAGAGTGTTTATATCTTTGGAAAAATTGATTATACGCAGGCCGCGTATAATCAATTTTTAAAAGCATGTGTAGGTAGACTAACATAAGGATACTGACCAAAATAACCTGATAAGAAAAGTAATAAATGGTATCTGAGCTAAATCTGCCATTTATTGACTTTGGAATTGCTTTATACCCAAATTGTACACGAATATTATACTACACGATCAGTTTTGATTTTGGTATCCTAGAAAATTTTGGTTTGTGAAACTTAAATATGATGTCCATTTTTTTCAGTCCCCAACTTGCTTAGACTGCAATAAAACCAAGGAACGTGTTAAGAGTGCAGTGAGAGTGAGTTAATTAATTAGCGTGCAAAGTTATTATACCTAAATCTCTTCATTAAAATTGATATTTATTAGAAGCTGACTGCCTGTGCTTTGAGTGAATAAACAGCCCTAAACTCTCGACTATTAAAATTCAAATCTTGTTTTAAAATCTAATAAATAAAACGGGCAACCCTAACTCTTAGGTTAAGAAAACCCCTATACCAGAGGTGGCCAACCTTTTTGAACTCACCTCTAAGTTTGCTTATAAATTTTAACGATTTCGGTGGCGAAATAGTAAGCTACTAAGTTAGCCTTACTGAGGTAAGGCTTCGTAAAGCATGAACGGTTTAGGAGATATAGCTATAGGTTGGTGTGGCCGCCAGGCCACCAGTAAATATACGCCGTCCGGTACTCATAGTACAAAGAAAAACTTTAACTTGATGAATATCTTTTTCTAAATCGAACAAACCGTGAAGTGCTTATTTAAGATATCTTAAAGCGTAAGTGGTGGAGTAGCCAATATTCTTCAAAATACCACATTCTAATTAACTTGTCGTGTGCAGAGTCTACATTCCCTTGTTATCTGTGGCACGTGCCATTGGTTCGTTATCCCTGCCCAAGAGTATGTTTGTCCCTTGGTAGTGTTTAGTTTGTGTTTTTCTTTTACCCTCCCGCGGGCGGAGACGGCTAATCCCACCAGATCGAATTAATAAAGCTACTCGTTCATCATTATCGTGAGCTGTGAATGCGATTAGACACTGATTCAGCAAGGGTGCATGTTAAGTCGACTTTATTACGTGTAAAGATTTACAGTCCGGAAAAAAAGTTAATAATTTTAAATAGGATTACTAGGTTGGTGTTTACTTACAGATTGGTTGTTTTTAAAGTCGAAAAAAAAAGAATTCCTTAATAATGCAATTTTCTTTTATTGGCGGCAAAGTTTTGTTTTCATAGAGGTCAGCCGCAGAAGTTATTAACTTTACAGAGCATTGTACAGCAAGACAGCATTATAAAACCAATCATTTTATATGTTATGTACGCTACCACACTAGTTTAACTATTTATATAACATCATCTAACTTTGGCACTGTAACCAGCAAATAGGGTGTATTTAAGGAAGCCAAAGATTTTGTATAAATTAGTAAAGACAGCAACAAGAGGTACAGCCATTACAGCATATTTTGCATATGTAGAGTCCATTCTGCGTTATGGGCTTATTATATGGGGCAACAGTAGTGACCTACAAAGAGCATTCGTAGCACAAAAAAAATGTCTTAGAGCGATTTGTAGCATACCACCTTATGAGTCTTGTAAGCCATTATTCAAGTCATTGAAAATACTTCCGTTGCCTTGTCTATATGTCTTTGAAATAGCAAAATTTGTCAGACAGAATCTAAGCTATTTCAAATTGGCTAGAGATATATACCCCCGAAATAGCCGGAATGGTAATAGACTAGTTATTGACTTTGTCCCAAGAAGTACACGCATGAGGAAAAATTGTTACTGTATGTACGTGAAAATTTATAACAAAATTCCTCAAAATATTAAAGATATGCCAACTTTTAGTAAGTTCAAGAACACATTGCACGCCTGGCTTATTATGCATGGATTTTATTCTCTCCAAGAATTTCTCAATTTTAAAAACTAAATATATAATATAACTGATTTTCTTTTATGTACACTACTGTAAGTCATTAATTGTAATTATATTTTGCATGCTGTTGTTGACGGCTGAATGGGCGGTCTAAATATTATGTACTTTAACTAATGTCATCTCCTGTGTACCCTACTCAAAAGCAAATAAACGAATTCTATTCTATTCTATTCTATTCAAACTAAAGTTATAATAATCAACTTATTAATTAATTGTTTAATATCTGTAATGCTGGCCACGCTAACGGGAAACAAAATGTCCATTATCGCGATAGTTATTGCGATAATTCTCAATCTGATCATGTTGTTGACTAACCCTTATATCATGGGCATAAGAACTAATATCATATGATGTGCATTTGACCACACTAGTGAGCAAAAATAATTAAAAAAACAGAAGAATTTCATCTCCCATCGTAATATGGGGCTTGCCTTCAATTGTCCTATGAATTATAATCTATACTTACTTTCTCGCATAGAAAACATATTGGTTTCATCATCACTAAAATCCCAACCTTCTTGTTTCAAATCTTAACCAACATTCCCGCAACTTGTTAGTTAGTGGTAAATTCAATTTGATCCCGGGTTTGTTTGCCGGATCTGTCCCTTGGGATCGGATTTCCCCACGGAGGCCTAACTTCGTTACTGCCTCGTAATGGTGTTTCGTGGGACAAGTCTAACCCCTTAGGAAGAAGGGAAACGACTAAACAGATAACATAAAAGAGGTGTCATTAAATTCCCACGCTTAATGGGAGACGCACCAAATCACAATTTACTGTGGCCTTTACCACACCAGGCGGTTTTTCAGGCGTTTTAATGCGAAACAGCGCGTTTGCACACCGAATAAGCGGAACCAATTTCCATGGTCCACAGGCGAGTGTTCCGGACTTTTACGGGTTCGGTACGAGGTTACGGGTTCGGTTTTCGGGCAACATGGAAAACGCACTTTTATCTTATCTTATATATTATCTTCGTGATGTGGTATCGTCGTTGATTTTGATATCTGTGCACCCAAGTACTTGAGCTACTTACAGACGCAGAGTATGTTGTAAATTTTTTTTGCAACGTGTAAGTTGTTCAAAATATGAAATTAGGAATTGATAAATAATATATTTAAAATATTACAAAGCACGTATTTAGTAGGTACATTACACAATTTACTTGTTGCAAAAGCTTGCATGATATAAATAGTGTAATGTACTAAATTAAGTGAGCACTTTTTAAGAAGAGATTTTGTTTTCCCGTTATATGGTTGGAAGGAATCGCTTCCTAGAGATAAGGCCGCCTAAATTGTTCCTACCATTTGTCACTAATAACTATAAATAGTTTGTGAAACAAAGTATATATTTCTATCTAACGTCGCATAAATCATAAAATCTTTGAGTGAAGAAAAACGAAAATGAGAATTCTCATTGCCGTAATCATTTTGTTTTCTTCGGGTTTGAGTCCCTCAGTAATTTGGTTCTTCTTTTAAAAATATCTGGGCTCATGGTCCAGCGTGTAATTCACGTAATGCCAAATAAACGGAATGGTTTCTGTCAGTAGGCGTGGCGACCCCGCCTGTGCGCCTACCCGCTTATTATCCACTTAGCCACATCACTTCTGTGGAAATACCTCGGCCCTGGCGTCGATGAGACATATTTATTCTGTCTACACGAAGATTTATGACCTATTAAGTGGATCTTACAAAAAAATAGGAAACAAAATTTGTATTTATGTAAATTTTCTTATAAAAATGTTCAATGTAGATGCTATTTACGTGGTAAGGGAATATGAAAGCATATAACGTATTTATAATTACAAAACAGGTGTCTTAAAAAATTATAGCTAACATCCCTCTTTTGTCAGTTTTTCATAGAGTTCCCCAGCACCTTAACAATGAAGATATCTAGTTTTGTTTTGTATTGTTTTGTACCTAATTTCTAGAATGATGATAAATCTAGTTTCTATGTCTTTCTAATATTACTAATAGACATAAAAGTTTTAATGGATGGATTTTTTTATGAAAATCTGCACTTTCCTAATTTTTCATAAACTGTATCCAATTTCGGATTTGGGATAACGTTTGCAGTTTTTGCTGCAGGCAACAGCTAATCTCATTATAGTAGTATAGTGTTCTAATCATACTATGTTTCAGATGTTGATATCAGGACGGATTAGTTTAATAAACCGGTCAGTATCTTGTGGAAAACGCCTTAGAGATTCTCATTTAGTATGTACCTACAGTGAAAGACTACCAATACTATAAAGTTAACCAATGTTAAGATTTTATTTCTCACATTTACTTACCAATAACTATATATGCGGTTTACATCAATTTAAAAACACAAGAATAAATCAACGCGCACGGCATTTACAAGCGTGAGAACGAAATTGATTGACGTCGGCAAATCGAGCAGGCGAGCAAAAAAGCTACAAACGTTTGCGCTAATAAAAGGTATCATCAAAGACTGTCAACACAAATTCAATTACAATAGAGAATTAGCCGTTGATCGCATACGCACCTCATTAGTGGCCCGGTATAGAGCCGATACAATCATCGCTGCGCCCGCGCGGCGGGACAATGCAGCACAAATTAATAATTCACGCTTATAATGCTATTAGATGTAATTTTAATTTGGTCCATTGGTATGTTCGATACGCTGTCGGTGCGGACGGGGTCGAAATGTGAGCGGATATAGTAAACGACAAATTTGCAACTCTATAGGGGCAAGTGTCAGGTTCTTAAGTTATGTGGCGGGTCGTTAAGTTCCCTATAGTATGGCTGAGTTAAGCAATGACTAACACATATGTCATGCTTGTGAACAGGTGCCACTTTTGGGGACTGTGATTTACGTACCTTTGTATTTAATTATGTTTTTTAACCCGTCAACTGAAATAAGCAAACAAGTTTTACTTTTTAGTATACTAATGTTATAAAGCTGAAATGTTTGTTTGTTTGAACGCATTAATCTCAGTAACTAATGGTTTGAATTAAAACATATTTTTGTTTTGGATAGTCCATTTATCGAGGAAGGTTATATAACACAAGCTGCGACCAATAGGATCGAAGAATCAGTGCAAAATGTGGAAAATACGAGGACAATATGCGGACGAGGCCGCGGTGGGTCGCTAGTTATTCATAAAACACCCCGGCTAGTGATATAAGCAACCCATTTATAGTTATAATTTGTATCAAGTTAGTATTTAAATTATAATTGGACTTAATGTGCACACATACCTATTTAAATCATGGTTTAAGTAGGTAGGTATGTGATTACATTTAGTTTTTTTTGTGTTTTTTTTTTATATTGCACTTCAAGATTGACCTCATCCCACCTGATGTTAAGTGGTAATAAGGTCCTAGCTTAATGGTGACAAGTACAGCATAATAAATCTGTTACTGGACTTGTCGCCCTTACCTTGAAGGCTTAACCCCTGCTACTAATGTAGCACCCCCCAGGAGCTCTGGAAACCTTTTTCACACGCAGGAACACAACAACACAGAAGTGATTGTTATTTGGCTGCGGTCTTCTGTAAGGTGGAGGTATTTCACCAGTCGGGGTGCTCCAGTTCGAGCGATAAATCGCTACGCCCTACCTCTCTTAAAACTACTTTACTTTTTACTTTAGTCCAAAGTTAACGCTTTTTTATTTAATCATTTTTATTGTAATTCATTATGTTAACTTCAGTGTGAACAAATTAATTGGGTAGATTCAAATATCTAAATATTCTATCTATCTAATATCTCTAAAAGTTGTCTGTGAAGCCCCAACTTTTAAATACAGTTCTTTTTCTGTTTATGGGATTTCGTCAATACCTTTATTGTTGTCGGGGCTACGCCGATCGGTCGATAGTCGATTGTCCGGTACAAAACATCGGATTGTTCAATTTCATTGTGAGCTGGATATACTTGCTTACACATCCCGACAGTCTGACGATTTTATCGAGCTTAAGATTTAATAACACGGTAACCTTTTGGCTAACACGGTTGATGAAATTGTGCAATTTTCTCATGTCAAAAAATTGTATTTTAGAAAGCATAGGTACATGGACAAGAGCCAACATTTTTTTATTTAGAAGTCAAATAATAATATTATCTAACAGTGAAGGTAAATTTATAGCTCAATATAAAAGTTTTTTTTTAATTTATATAGTATTTTGCTTCTCCTTAAATTAAAAAATACCTTTTCAAGTTACATGTCAACAATACGGCCCTAATAATTAATTTAGAATAAATTAAAACATGAAAATATCCCATTACCACCGAAACAAAAGATAAAAGTAAACAATGGGCATGTCTTCTTGGCAATTAATTAAGTTTGACAACCATTTGTCAATCAAGCACCGGCTTGCAAAACAATAACCATATTATCATCATCCCATAATAACAAATGTATCTCCAAAATGCATAAAGAACCCGCTTTGTAAGTTAAAAAAAAGAGAAATTTTCGAGAAATATGGTCTCCGGCTCGGTCCAAATCGAACAATGTAAACTTATGAGCAAACGTATTATTTATTGAAAATAAGAAAAAGTCGTCACACGAAACGGCTTGACATATTGTTAAAGGTCCTTATAAAATTATTTGCTATCACGCCATCCGATTCTTGTAGCGAGAAGCAATCTTTAAACAGCGACAAGACAACGAGTATGACAAAATATATGCAAGTTGCGCGCTCGAAAATGATCTACGTTTTCCCATAATAAATTTGATATATACCGACAGCTTCAGGAGAAGTGGCGTTCATAATATTACTTAAATACCTTAGGTACATGATTTACGAATAACAGTACCGGAGTGAAACAATTATGTAAAATGTTTAACGCGCTCGATCGAAGCACGCGTACCTACGTCGCCTCGGATAAATGGATGAACTTTGTTTAAAGATAAGTAATGGTTGTCTTCTCATTTTAATAATATGGAACCCACTTCAAGGGCGCTATTAATAATGCTTTGAATGAATTTTTCGAATTCCCAAATGTCATCCAGCTTATTAACCGGCATCATTTTTTGTTTAAGTTTTATTTGTTTTGGACAGGGCATTTTGGTTTTGGCGCGGTCATTCCGACCTTTAGTTTTTTGCCCTGCGTCATGCAATCTCAGAGGATGAAATATTGTTTAAAGTTAATTAGTTGTCCGCTGATAAAGTCTTTTCTATGATCATTCTAATTTTGTGTACATAAGTAATTAAAATGGAATATTGTGTTGTTTGAAACCGTAACCTATTAGGCTTTACTGTTAATGTTTTATTGTAGTTTATAGGGTATTCAATTAAAAAGGCATATTCATTATTAGTTATGCGATATTCTTATTACATTATTGCTGTTTATCATGGTTATAATTTCTTTAAATTACAATTGAAGTACATAAACACCTAACTAAATTATGATTGGTGCAGTTATTCCTATTTGCCAACTAAATATAAATCATTGCAAACGCCTATTTAATTAACATTACGTGGTCGGTAGGTAATTATTATAACTACTGAGGTAGCCAATATCACGAACGTGTTTACGATCCATGAAACATTAATAAACATATAATACTTCATCCCGATAACTAATTAAAAATGCTGATTGAAACTAAAATTCAAATGGTTTAAATATAAACAATTTATCACTAGGTTTGAACGTCAAACATCATCTGCAAAAAGATGCCACTAAATGAATAAATTTAGATTCCAATGCGCATGATCGATAGGCCCGTAGATCGGATCTATAGATCATATCGAGCTTGAAAATGGAATGCGTGAGTAAGACAAAATATAATTAATGATCGTCCTTCGAAATTCGAATCGGTCTGGTGCAGACATGACGGCGTCTGCGCAATAAACAAAAGGCGAAATGTTTTGTTTCGCCCTTTATGCTTTTTTATTTACATGTAAAGCGTTAGTAGATGCACTCGATTAATCACTCGTGGGTGCATTGTAGCATCTGTCTGGTGGCCGGCCTATGAACGCTATTGTTGGTGGCAGGCCATTCTCCAAACCTGCAAAAAATTTTAACCACCTGTGCCGGGGTAGCGGTCCAATTCTATTCAGACTAAATATAAAATAGATTAGGACCTATTTTATTACAAAATTAACTCCGCACAATGTGTTACTCATACGCCGATCAAAAAGTAATTTGAAATATTGATCACATCATCTTGTTTTTGATTGCTGCATGGTTTGATACAAAAATATTAATTTTATTTTATAAGAAGTCACTATTCACCTTATAATAAGTACTGGTATCACTTCACAATAGCATAGAACAGGCAGATATTAGCATCATCAAACATTGTTTTATTTTATTTGGTATCAAATTCTTTTAGAACTATTGTTAGTATTTAGTTATAACGAACTGTTACAGTTTAAGTTGGTAAACGTTATTTCATATGAATAATGATTTAAAATTAAGAATATCGTGCCATAGTAGGTATGTACCTAAGCATCAAGCAAGTTACCGTCAAACAAGGACTCTCCTAACTTTATGCTGAAATCCATTTTCAATAGTTCGTATTTTGCAATCAGTTTTCGGTCCAAGCACTACAATTTACTTTCAAGTAGTTGTGTAAACAAAGTACCTACAGTCAAAAAGACGGCAGACTCTACTCTTGGGTTAATGATTGAAATATATGGGGCTTTGTAGTTCCAGTAAACTGAAGTTATATATGATATATTGTGACTCCAATTTAAAGTAACCTCTTTAGCCGGGTATATTCGAAAATCTAGTCTTAAGTACCTTCCTTTTAGAGTTTTTAGTACCTCGGGTTGGGTTATGTGTCGTACCAGATGGAAGCTTCGTTTGAGCTGGTGGATCAAGGTATAAGAATGTCTCCTTTTTGCAGACGTTCATGTTACTTTATTTTATGTCAATTTGGTGTTTTAGTAGGTCCTATGCAGTGCCCAGTTAGGGCTGTTACTACCGCACTGGGCCTAGGCTTAAAATAAAAAAGGCCTACAAATTTATAACAATGGCCCTAGGCTTGCTAACCTTAACAAATGATTTATTCCATTAGCGCGAATAGCCAGCCTTAAGTAGTTGTAGATGTCTTTTGGCGGGTTGGTGCATCTATTATTTTTTCGATTGTTATATGTACCTACGATACTTACCGCCCTTTTGACTTATAACTTATGTCAAAATGTACGTGTTTAAGAACTGTAATGTATCTTGTAAAGAGCACAAAAAATTCATCTACACCGGACTTATGGGAGAGCTGAAGCATAATATGGTCATGAAGTCTGAATAGAAAGAAATGTTCTGTGGTCATGAAGATAGATACCAATATAAACCAATGATCAATTAATTTCACGTAAGAACTAATGTTACACTGCAAGTGTTTACCATTACATGTAAATGAGTTCATTTTAGTGACCTTGTTCATAATTTTTTACTTGCTATTTACGTTCGTGTTATATTTTCTTTGAGTGCAGCAGAAATTATTATACAATTTTTATCGTTACTCTTTGGTTTATCACAGGTTAATACCTATATTTGTTTGGATACTGAGAAACAATCAAAGTTGGGTCAGCAATCAATCCGACCGATATGACGGATAACGCGTCCTGTCGTGGCGGCGATCCGTCACTGCGCCCGCGCAGGTCGGGCGCCCAGCTCTGGCGCGTGGGAAAGTTACTCGTGGGTACATCATAGTAATATTATAAATGCGAAAGACTGTAAGAATTTAAAAATGAATGTTTGTTAAACTTTTACGCAAGCACTTCTGAACGGTTTTAGATGAAATTTGGAAATATGATTTAGATTAGATACTTGAATTACATTGGTGTAGGATTTCCTACTTGATCCCGAAATAAGGCGGAAAAACTAGTATGTAATAAAAGTCGCCTTCATGAACAGCAAGAATTTTGTGACCTGTCATCACCATTTCTTCCTTTCATCTCTCCTTCATTTGTAAAAAGCAACTACTTAATTAAAAATATATGAAGATGAAAATTTTTTTGGTTATTATCCCTTAAGTTAACTAAATATCTATATACTCAATATCTAGTTTGAGTCAAAAGGCGTACGCTAAAATAATTTCTTATCTCTCATTAGAATGGTAGAATTCGCGAATTCGTGAAGCTGCGGGAAAAAGCTAGTTTTAGAAAGTAATAAAACAAAAATTGCGTTGTATAACACACGGTTAAGATAATTTCAGTACCACGAAAAACGAATATGAAACCCTCAATCGTAATAAATAACTGTGAGACCGCATTAGCTGACCAAAACCAATGTTTTTTATTAAGACTTGAAATACCTACTCCTTATTTTAATAAAATTACCAATGATTGGACTTATCAGATAAAACTTCATTTTCACCTATAACCATCAGTAATTGGCTTTTATGAAAGTTGGAACCGGTTCTGATAATATTTCATCGTCTGTCGTGATAAACGTACGAAGGTGTGTTGTATGATTGGTATCTCAATAAATATCATGTCTATATGCCTTCTTCGTTTTATTTAAGAGTCAACATGTTAATTTGTTAAAAAAACCGGTTTGAATTATAAATATAATTTAAAAACTATTTTAAATATTTTTAAGTACCGTGAGTCAATATTTGTTTAAACTAAATACTTTCTCATGGTTATTTAAGCAAATATTTCGCACGTACAGATAGGTAACTGGTTTAGATTTTCGTTTTTAAAATTTTATTTTTATCTCGTGTACTGAAAATCGAAGGGTAAAGAAGAGTATTTTAGTAAAGTATCGGTCAAATAATATTCCACTGCAGTCATTGAAATCAAGCCATCATAACACTAACGTATACTGGATTAGCCACCACACTTGCCAAATGGTCAGAAACTCGAGTTAGATACCTAGTTACCTACGTTAGAAAAATCTACTTTTAATCTTTGGCTTACCCTGGGACCCCGCGATCAAAATTCTGAACTTAAAATACTAGTCACCATCATGGCATATGAGTGCCTTAGCAGTACCTACCTAAGAACTAAGATATGTTATATTAGACCGCTATATAAAATCTGGCTTACCGTCTCTAAACTTGTTTTCGTAATGTGTAGCATAAAACGGACTCGAAGTAGTAAGTAGTCTATGTATCCAGATGCTGTTCGACTTACTGAATTTCAAATGACGTAATTACTTTTACAACATCCAGCTAGCATTATTTCTCCTTTAGAATAATAACCATAATTTCTTCTGGAGATTTAATACTAGTTATCGACGTTTAGGAATAATTGAATATATTAATCACAATTAAGTGATATTAAACTGAGGCAAACATTTTGAGATATGAACCGGCTTCTTGGAACACATCCCATCTTTCTATTCCGGCCCACTAAACTATAAAGCGGGTTAACATGTTAAAAAAAAAGAAACAAACCAAATGTGTGACCGGTTTTTTCACCTGACAACACCCAACGCTAGTTTTTGTACGCCATTCTAGAAATTAAATTATAGGTTATAATTTTAATATGATAGGTGTGTAATATATTTCATTTGGGGTGCATTTTTAGAGATTTCTATCTTTTAAGTGTTTATTTTATTCCGTTAATTTGTTTAGTTTTCTGGGCTTGTTGATTTTTAAACCGGTACCCTTAATCTTTTTTATAGTAAGATATTTAATTAAGCAAAAAATATTTAAATCATGAATATTTGCAATAAATTACTCATGTAAGTCGGTTTCATTTAAATAAAGGTTATTTTATTTGTTGTGTTAACCATTTATGTATAGAGGTATAACACCTGTACGTATGTAGGTACAGTCAGCTTCATAAAGATCTAAGTGTCCAGAGTGGTCAAAATTATGTGAGGGACAGAAATTCATTTTTATGTACGTTGTCAGGTCGTCATATTGTTGTAAACGTACATAGTGATCAATATTATCTAAACTACACGATTCCATAAATATGTTATGTGTTAAGATGAGCAATAATATATTCGCGTCCTAAGTATTCATTGGTATCTAAGCATTCAAAGTGATCATAAATATGTTGGTAGTAAAGAAAAGTAAACTTTAATGTTTACAAGATACGATTGATTTCATTGTTATTATTGACAGGGACGTTCTAAGACACATCGATAAACGAAAACTAGGATGTCCAATTGCGTCACAGCCTACAAAAATATGGATATGCCATAAAATTACGTGCATGCAAGTGGAAGAAAGAAAAAATGTTTAAACTTTACTATTTCTTATTAAAAAGGTTAAAAATTAAAATATGGTTTTAAATTTGCATTTATAATATTTGTTTTTTTGAAGACGCATAATTCGCATCCAAAAAGAATTGGGTACAATTATGAGAATTATAAACTGTTATTAGCATTCGGATCCGGCCTATAAATTAAGTTTTTGGGAGCTGGCCTCCAGATTTTTTTACTATGTGGTATTAAATCTAGGAATTTACTAATCACATCAATGTGTAGTTAAAACCATGGTCAACTATGCCAATGTATTCATTAAGTCTTAAGTATTCTTATTGGAAATTATTGCGGCTAACGATTTAAAAAACACCGGCCAAAAGCGTGTCGGGCCACGCTCAGTGTAGTGTTCCGTAGTTTTCAGTGCATCACAATACTTAAGTATCCCCACTTAAAGTTACAAAAATGGGCTATCTGTGTGTAACATTGACTTGACATAGGTAGGTATACACTAAAAAAATATTTTTTCAAAAATTTCAAAAACGAATAAACCCATCAGGTTCTAAATAATTTTCCTAGAAAGCCTTTATGCAGTTCTATATTCTAAATTTTACTTATAAATAATACTTTTTGAACTTATGGCTCAAAAGTTAGAGGGGGGGGACACAATTTTATTTTCTTTTGGAGCTATTATTTCCCAAAATATTAAAATTATCAAAAAATGATCTTAGTAAACCCCTGTTCATTTTTAAATACCTATCCAACGATATAACACATGTTGGGATTGAAATTAAAAAAAAATCACTCCCCAATTTACGTGTAGGGGGGGTACCTTAAAAAAACATTTTTTTTTATTTTTGCACTTTGTTAACGTGATTAATATACATATTTGTACCAAATTTCAGCTTTCTAGTGCAAACGGTTTCTGAGATTATCCTCGGCCGGACAGACAGACAGACATGGCGAAACTATAAGGGTTCCTAGTTGACTACGGAACCCTAAAAACTACTAACTAGATCTCGTTCAAACCAATTTTCAACGGAAGTGTATTGAGTATTGTACATCATACATACTTTTTTGTTTTATCATTCTCTTATTTTAAAAGTCAAAGGGGAGGGAGGGGATATTTTACCACTTTGGAAGTGTCTCTTGTGCAAACTATTCAATTTAGAAAAAATGAAAAAAAGAATTGTAGGTATGGGGCGCCCCTGAAAAGTGTTTTTTTCTATTTTTGTGAAAAACCTTAATACGGTTTACAGAATACATTCACATACCAAGTTTTAATAGTATAGGTATTTAAGGGTTTTGTAGAAAAAAGTGGCTGCAACATACAGATACACAGATAGACATGGTGAATTCATAACGGATCCGTTTTTTGCCATTTGGCTACGGAACCTTAATAATCTTAGATGTTTTTAATAAATTAAGATAAGTTAATTTAGTAGGTATTAGTATTAGTTACTTAGTTATGTCATAGTAGCCATAGTAGGCAAATAGTTGATTTTTTTTTATATTACACTTCAAGATTGACCTCATCCCACCCGATGTTAAGTGGTAATGAGGTCCTAGCTTGAAGGCGACAAGTTCAGCATAATAAATCTGTTACTGGACTTGTCCCCCTTACCTTGAAGGCTTGCCCCTGCTACCAATGAACAATGCTTAGATACCAATGAACAGTTTGGATGCGTACATATTAATGATGATTGTAATCGTGTACATATTATTGGAGACTTATGATGAGAAGATATTTATGACTTGTTGGATGTGTACAATATTTAGGTGACTTTGAATGATCATATATTATTGCACCTTTGTTCCTCATATATTTTTGACTACTTTCACACCTCATATCTTTATGAACGTGACTGTACACATACTTATCCAAGGTATCCATATATATATCATACCGTAATAATATATTCAGCTAAAAAAATACGCAATCTGCGATAAAATAACTCTGTAAAACTTCGGGGTTTTCAAGAATCCATCTCAAATTGCACGGGCTACATCGCAGTCATGAAATGAAGAAGACAAAGGTATGCCAAATTCTTCACGTGGACCCAATTTGTACCTATTGGTGGAGGTACCTATGTAAAGAAAAGTGACTAACTGTACCTTACTCTCCTGAAAAGGTGGGTGGTTTCCTACCCTCGTTTTAAGTTTTTCCATTTACGATTTAATAGCTAAAGATGATACAGTAAATGAAGTCTGCTAAGCTCAGCTATAAATAAATCACGATATATTGATGATACTATTTGCGTAAAAAACAATCGGCAAAGTCTAAAGTTCGCGCCGGTTATCACAAAATACTTAGACAAGCAATAAAGATCGAATCTACAAAGGGTAGGCCGGGATTGCGGCTAAAATCGAAGGACCGTTTTTTGGCCGAAAAAACTGCCGCTTTGGGGACAAAGACCATTTCGAGATGGGTTCAGATAAGAAGACAATAAATAACACATAGATCTGACTCTTCGGCATGTTTGAGCGTGCGTTAAACGCGTTCCCCGAGCATGCCTCATTAATCAGGACTTGGGTACGAAATGAAAATTCATTTGTTTGAAGTCCATTTACATAGGTCACGTTTTTGTTGTGAAGGATGAAAATGTGCAGGTGAGTTACGATTAATTATCGTAAAATGTTGATTTACATATGTTATTTTAATGCAGTTAACATTTTAATGTGTTACTATTATAATGACAGAAAAACACTTTTATTTACAAACGAAAAAAATAAATGAAAACGAAATAAATTAAAATCATAAATTGTGCAAATATACAAAATTAAATCTTATATATAAAAAATTGCGGTTCGTTCGTCTCGGTAAAACTCAACAACGGCTGGACCGATTTGACTCATTTTGGTTTTGAAACAATTGTGGTGGTCTAAAAGGTTGGGAAATTTGAAAAAAAAGGCGTTACGACGTTCGCTGGCTAGTAAACTATAAATAAAAAAGACTTTTATTGATACAAATTTATAACGACGTCGTCAAGCTCACCATCTATTGGCATTGTATCCAGTAGTACGTTGGCGGCAATGCACTTTTGTTAAGAATCGATAGCTTTTGAGCAAAGTATCCTCCGGCTCTGGGGTCACCAAGGACCGAACGTGAGGAAATTTCCTTCACGAAGGACTTCGTGTCAGCTGCACATGGTTTTATGGTCAACTGAAATAAACAAGAAACAAAATTGTTCCCTAATCTAGGTACTTAATTAGGGATATCAATAACGTAATTGTTGACACGCAAAATTTACAAAGGAATGTGTCCAACATATTTTCGGCATGCACATATTATTCAACTAGCTGTGCCCGCGACTTCGTTCGCGTGGACTACATCCTTTCATGATCGGTTTTACCCCTTTCTCCCCTAATATTTGAAACAAAAAGTAGTCTATATTTCAATCCAAGTTTCGAGCTATATTTGTGCCAAATTTCATATCTCTAACTTAAAAAATAAACATTTTTCCATATAAACTTTCAAAGGTGGTATTACCCCCATCCCCCCTTATTTTCTAATAAAAAGTAGCCTATGTCCGTTCTTGAGACTCAACGTATACCTATACCAAATTTCATCAAAATCCGTTCAGCCGTTTAGGCGTGAAAGAGTAACAGACAGACTGACAGACAGACAGAGTTACTTTCGCATTTATAATATTAGTATGGATAAACTGGAACATTTGTCAATTTACGAGTACATATATCTTACTGAGGTCGTAGTCATAGTTACGATACTTCTTAAAAAATATATTTCGCATTAAGATTCGTTGTGATATACAATCGTAGCATTGTAGCATAAAAATACCCTCAGTAAATATTATCGTCGTCGCTCAAAACTAAAGTAGGAAGGGTTCCGTAAGCGGGGTTCCGCAGCGCTTATTAAATCTTCCTTGAATTCATTACCGCATCTAAATTGAGTTCCGCTCCCTAAGCCATACTTTTACTCACTTGTTTGGGCGAAATTTATTTACTTACCATGATTTAATTTTGGAAATTCAGAGAGATTTATGTTCTTATGTTTGGTGCTGTTGTGTTTAGTTATAATTTATTAGAATAACGCAACGTTTATTATCTATTAGATAGCGCTTGATTAAAACAACCAAAGCAAGTGCATAAATGAAGTTCCTAAGTCACAAATATGCTAAATGAATTTCGTATAGTATTTTTAATATCCAGTAAGTTTATATTAAAATTATTTTACATTATGTAGCGTTACGATTCTGGACTATTCATTATTATGATCCAATTGTCGTGTCGGTGCCGGTTCTCATGGCAGAAGGTAACTAAATTTTGGTGCCTTCGTATTATATTTGACGACCTCCGTAGCCAAGAGGCTAGCGTGCCGGACTTTGGCGTCGCGCCATCTCTGAGGTTCCGGGTTCGATCCCCGGTCGGGTCAATATGGGAAACGAACTTTTCTATACTGTCTCGGGTCTGGGTGTTGTGGTACCTTCGTTGTTTTTGATTTCTGTAACACAAGTGATTTAGCTACTTACCACAGAATCAGAGCAATGTAATGTTGTCCAATATTTATTTATTTATTTATATTTTCTATTTCATCTAAAACCAAAGTTAACGTAAAGCAGTCACATAACACAAGTACAAAACTTTTTTATTTCAATTGTTATTATTTATTGAATTATTTTTTTTTATATTTTCACTTTTTTTACTTTTGTCTATTCTTGTGTCACAGACGGAGCAATAAATGTGTTTGTGGATAGTCTATACCTATTTTGTATCGATCAATTATTTCATGATCGAGGAAGCCCTGTGGATACATTAATAGATATTATTAGGTTACTATATCAGTAGGTATACTATACTATATTGTACTACTACACTATAGTAGTCTACACCTAAATATTGTTTTGAAAAGAGGAATCGGATCTGATTTGTTTATTTTTTGCAAGGAACCCAATAAACGGTTTACATATTTGTAGTTCGGTTAAATTTGATAGGTGTTTTTTTGTGAAATTGTGACAGTTCACAACGAAAACCGTACGAAAGCCTAGAGACTTACACACGGGCATTGAAAATTAAAAGAAATAAAAAAACTAGGAATTTTAAGTTGATAGTAGATAACGCAATTGAACTGCTTTTATGTATAAGATTTACACCTAGGTACCGACACATTAACAAAAACATTATCATAAACGAGAAATACGAGTCCAAAATTGGCGACATTCACATCCACTAAGTGCTTGACGAACGAAATCTCCTCGCCCAGAAGTATCTTACCCTGGCATTGTGAATACGTGTAGCCCGGCTCATCGCATCTTGTTTCCTCATTCCCGTTCTTTGTGACCGAGCAAGTGCTCATTACAGGGAAACATCTAAATTAGTGGCAGGTAGTGAGGCCCGTGCCGTTGACAGGCCATAACTCCCGCCCTCCGTGCCTACGACAGCAGCTTTGTGTACTAATAGTACGCAGTGTTGACACGACCTGCTGCGGACACTCCCCCGCAAAAATGAGAAGAGAAACTCAATTTCTTTTTGACAGCGACATTAAAGACTTGACGGAATGGGATTATCGATTCGCGGAGCCGCGGTGGGCGTCTGTTGTTTTTGGTCGGTCCAATATACCGTTAACTTGTTTTAGGTATGGTAGGTCAAGGGGTTCACTGGGTTTAAGTAAACTTCCTGTGTAATCGAAATAACAGTAAGTCAGGTTGAACCTTTTTAATCTATTAGACTGGTAAACCTATGAAAAGTATTGTCTTGCTGACAAAACATTAAGGCCCAATACGAAGCAATTGACATTACCCGTTTCGCGGCGAACCGCGCGCCATCTATTGAACGCATTTGGCATTAGCTCGTGCTAGCGCAGCACGAGTGTGCGGTGCTAGTACGAGCGAATGCCATGTAGTACTAATACAATAGAGACAGCATTGCGTACGTATTAATTTATTAAATCTTACTACTTTGTAATATTAGTAAGTACCAATAGATTATCAATTTTGTACTTTATTCGTTACATACATACAAACATATCGATGGCTCCAACGAATAAACGTGCAAACGAAAAACTACAACTTTTCAGGAAACCATAAAAACGTTTGAAATCACATTACTTTAATGACGTAATGAATAGATATATTTAATGTATAAATTATATTAAAGGTTAAACATATTTCAGCTCATATATTTTTTAAGAAAATAAATCTATCGATTTTCTCAGTATTCAAGAAAAGACATATAATTTTATTATTGGACAACAAAAAAAAAATCATAAATGAAGCATAAACAAGTGTAGTAAAACGGTGCACGGTTATTCTACAGATTAGTAAAAGATAATAATTCTATATTAGGATAGCTAAAAGTAGCTTCCATTTTTACACGAATAATCGTGTCTTTTTTTTTTAAAGGAGTTATTACCCAGAGGAAAGGTTAGACACAAGCGGCAGATTGATTTAACACGTTTATTTTGGTGTACTCAAAGAAACAATTATATTCAATAGACGCGTGTTTTGTTATTCATGTGATATGAAGGTATTTCATTTACCTACAATAAACGAATTTGTGCTATAAAAGTCTTATTTTAAGTCCAAAATTTCCAAAAAAAAATGTGTAGGCGTATAAAAACGAAAAAAACGAAAAAAAAAATTTTTGTGCAAGAGCTCTTACGTACGAAAAATAACTTTACGTACTTTGTTTGAAATTATTGTTCTTGTGAGTCTTACAAAATGTCGTTGTAAAAATTGCAAAAATAAAAAATTAAAAACTTCATTCTGTTTTCTCCATAGTGGGGGTTAGGTCCTGAGTGTGTTAATTCTTACTAGACAATTCCAAGCAGTCAATCATACCCCTATGACAATATATGACATTATTTGCCGTCTCTGTGTTTGCACTTACTCATGTACTCAGTTCATTATTTTCCGACTCGGTTGTGATATTTCGTCGACTCGCGTGCAATACCGCGTAATGACATTTACCCGTAAGTTCTAATTTAGATTGAAATAATATGAAATAACAGACAAATTTAATCTTTATGGCAAATGCTACATACGCGGTATTGCACGCGCGTCGACGATTTGCATTTTTGAGTTTCTCACTTGCCTAGAAACGTATATGATCAGTTTGGCTAATGTAAATAAGTAAAAATGCAGCCTAAGCAGCCTCCCAACAAAAAAATATTATTGTATTGTAAAATACTACAAAAAATATAATTTCAAAATGGAATTTTCACAATTCGAGCTGCGTTCTTGTACTAAACTCTTTTTATTTTAGCTCTTAGGTAATATTTATTTCTTTTCCTAACATTATTTCACTGTTATAGTCAATACAGACACAATTAACTAAAATCCCCTTACACTAGGTACACATCGGAGCGCCTGATATATTTATAACGGCAAATTTTTATATTTGAAAATAAACGGCGTTTGTGTTTTAAATGAATTATTTTAATAACTAATAGATTGTATCGAAAATGAAGAAGGCGGCGACCTCCGGAATCACAATCCTAACATGTTTTAGTAAAAATATTTCTTTCTAAATTTATATTTACAGAGTTTTGGAAGAAAAATAATTTTACGATTTTAATTTTTATCATTTTTTAAAACTGGTATATTTTTTATATATTCATTTATTTTAAAATTTCAAGAAGGCGGCGACCTTGTAAAATATCTGAATAAACGTACAAAAAGTAATTTAATGCTTAGAATTACTTTAGGTCATAGTTCTAGTGAACAGAAATACATGAAGTTTCGCAAATTCTCTTCGTATTGGGCCTCTACTTTAAAACGCCTGATCCTATTTTGTTAATTAAATGTTGTGTTTGTAATTCTTAGGACTTAATTCACAGGCTTGTGAAGCCGGATTATATATAAAAAGTGTCTAAGAATAAATATCCACGCAAATATCTAATTCACCTTTTATTTGTTAGCTACAAAAATACTACGTTCTTTGTTTTACTTAGAGTATTTCTCTTGTGCATTCATTATGGTGCCCGGTGTCCACATTGACTACGACCCTGATTTGTCACGACTGGTTATTACGATCTTACATCCGCAACACTTATAAGAGATAACCAGACGTATTCAAATTATGGTAAACACTAGGTAAACATGAAAAATCACAAATAAAACGTCAACCTTCAGACACGTAACTGCATAAGATACCCTTCGGACTTTCCGCGAACTCCTCAACGTTACTGAAAGGAAAAGGGCTATCACGTGAGGACAGGAGGTGACTGGGGTGGTATCGATTGCCACGCCCACCCGTGGCGCGTTGCTTGGCAACCGGCACGCACCCTGACGGCTGCCGACACTGGACTCACTGGAGAAAGTACAGTGAATCAGTATAACTTCGTAGAAAAGATGTTTTCATCAGGATTTATGTCGACCTGTTCACCATACTTCTTCTTCTGGCTTAAGTTACATATTTTGAAGCGAGTCTGTTTGTGGGCTATATTGTTCCTTGATTGACCCGAAGATCCAGTACTTTGCGTCAGTGATCGTACGTACGCCACGGTCGTTAGTTTGTAGGTATATCCATACTAATATTATAAATGAGAAAGTAGCTCTGTCTGTCTGTTTGTCCGTCCGGCTTTCACTCCTAAACCATGGAATCGATTTTGATAAAATTTGATATAGGTATACATTGAACCTCTGGAATGGACATGGGCTCTTTTTTGTTTTTAAAATAAGGGTAGATGGGAGGAAATACCACCTTTGAAAGTTTATATGGGAAAATGATTATTTTTTAGTTAGAGATATGAAATTTGGCACAAACTCGAAACATGGATTAAAATATGGACAACTTTTTGTTTCGTATACGAGGGGAAAAAGGGGGGTAAAACCGACCATGAAAGTATGTAGTCCACGCGAACGAAGTCTCGGGCACAGGTAGTATTCCTATAACGTCGAATTTCGATAGGCTACATTGAAAGAGTATGGAAAAGATCTATGACCTATGTTCAGCAACTGGACAGGATGTCTTACCTGATCTAATGATATCTAGTGGTTTAGTAAGATGATATTAATATTAAACTGCAGCTAATCTCGTGTGTTTTAGTGGTTCAGCGAGTCACGTTCTTACAATTCACTTCTAAACTGTTTTATCTTCTTTGTTTAATTTATTATAATGTTTAATTTTGTCTGGGTTCACCTAAAAGATTGTGATCAGTGAGCAATTTGTTTTGTTATTACGATGAAGTCATCGTTTGACTTGAGTGATTTAAATGGCGGAGATCTTAGCCCTCAAGTGGGTATGTTTCATACTTATACAATATCCTGTAAGTACTATGGCCGTTTATTAGTAGTACCTATATTTTACCTGTAACTAGCTGACCCGACAGACGTTGTCCGACGAATATTTAATTATAATATATATTTTTTCTTTCATAAGATCCTTCTCTTGCCAATACCTAACAAACAAACACATTAAAAAAAGAAAAGATTGGTCCAGCCGTTCCCGAGTGATGGCGTGACCAAAGGAAATAGGGGTTTATTTGTACATACTCGTATTAAGATTGTAAGATATGGCGCTTGTTAGTCGACTATAGGAGGGGGAGGGGGGTTGTAGTTTATCGCTAATGTTAAATCATCAAATATCCAATAGGTTTTCTAACTCGTGCATATTCTAAATAAACATTTTAGAAGCTTACCTGAGCCTGGCGACTACTTCACTGTTTTCCACATAACACTGTGCCTATTTTCTTCGAGTGTGCATTTGATGTTTGTGTATCTCGTTTAGTGTAGGGGATATTGGTGTTTGTGTGTGTTTGCTTATTAGACTAGACGGTGAATGAAAGTTCTAGACGAAAACTTTTAGATCCCAGTAAGCTTAACATGCTTAAATATTAATTGGGTATAATTATTCAAATTTTGTTATAATTAAGTATACCATTTGAAAAATTTCGTGACTAGTTTGCAAGACTGTAAAGGACATATTAACCAAACATTTTTTATAAAGCCAGATTATTTGTTATATTCGGGATGTGTTAGTCCAGCTTTGTAGCAATGTGATATAATTGTTTGCCTGGATTGGCAAAAATTAAAGTTCGATATTAACATTGATCAAGAAATTCCTCTAGGCGTGTAAAGATGATACTATGGTACGGTCTAACGCACTTTACTGTAAATACTTGCAGTACGATTATAGCTTTTATGCTTACGACATAGAGTGGTACTACCGCCGCGGTACAGTCGGAAGCACGTGAGACTGTACACTATGGACTTTGCAAAGCTCTTTTGACGCGGGTATAATACTAAAAGTTGTTTTTAAAAGGAGTATTATACCTGCATGAATATGACTCATATCGTACATTGAATGTTTCTTTCATTTGAAAAAAAAATGTTGTTTTTTCCCGATTTTATTTAACCTACTCATTAATTATCAAAACGTTCGATTACCTATATGACACGCCAGACCAAGGCAATAAGGTGCTTTTAGTCTTTTTAGGCTTACGTTATAAGGTTAAAGACTACGACTGAAATTAGTCGTCAGTTTCCAGTCTTATTATGACTAAAGACTACAAACTTTAGGTTACAAGACTAATCTAGTCGCAATGATTTAAAAACTAGTCTAGTATTTTTCATAGGTCTTAAAGAACTAAGTGTCTTCCAACAATAGTATAGACTGATGTGCTTTTAACTGTTCTTCAATTGCGAATGAGTGTATCAATCAATAAACCGTACGCATTACCTACTTTCGTACACATCAGGAGGGATTGAAAAACCTACTCCATGTTTGTATGCAGTAGGTTAGTTAAAAGTGAACTTTTATCCTTATTAAATGCTATACTATGTCTATTAATAGAAAATCAGCTAGCCATAAGGTAGGTACATAAAAAAAACATCAACTAACTACGTAATTCATAGAAATCTAACGAGACTACGCCGTAAGAAATTCTTTCAAAACTTTCTTCAAACCATAACCAATAAAATTTTCCCCAATAAACATAACGCACCGTCCACCATGCAATCACCATAGGTGGCACCATTGTGAACGGTTATAATTTCGTAAACAAACAGAGTTAATCAGGCTTGTTTTTTGTAAACCACGGATTGGTGCCTCATCTCGACTAATTAATACAAATAGGCTTTCGAGCGCACGGAGTGACGGCCGTCCGTCCCAAATATATCGACCATAAAACCACGATTACGTTTTATAAACACTACATTTATAACTACTTTATGATTGTATTATTTATTTTACGTAATATATTATGTTGTGGTGGAGATTTTGATTTTTTCTAAACTGAGCTTTCAAATATTTAAAATTCTCTGGCACAGCACACTCCATTAATTTATAGTATTCAGGAGCGTTGGTAAACGTGGAGTGGGACTTTTTAAGGTAGGATTAAAAAAGATATTACGAATTTATTATTAAAAATAAGTTAACTAGTCTAAAAGCTTTTGAATAGTAGTTCATTTCAAACTACTTTAATTACTTTTTTTTAAGAGAGGTAGGGCATAGAGATTTATCGCTCGAACTGGAGCAGCCCGACAGGTGTAATACCTCAACCTTAAAGAAGACCGCAGCCAAATAACAATCACTTCTGTGTTGTTGTGTTCCTGCGTGTGAGTAAGGTTCCCAGAGCTCCTGGGGAGTGCTACATTAGTAGCAGGGGTCAAGCCTTCAAGGTAAGGGCGACTAGTCCAGTAACAGATTTATTATGGTGTACTTGTCATCCTTAAGCTAGGACCTCATTACCACTTAACATCAGGTGGGATGAGGTCAATTTTGAAATGCAATATTTAAAAAACACTTCTTACTGCTAAATTTTACCTACTCATTAATTAATTTTAAATGGAGTGCTGAAGTCTTTAATTTAAGTTTATAAAAATTATTTCACACACATGGAATTGAAAATTAGTTCTTTATAACTGGTAATAATGCTTGCAAAATAAATAAAGCGTCAGGTTTTTATAAGAAGACTTTGGAATATAAATAGGTTGATACGATAAAGTTTTCGTGTTCTAACTAAATATTTTTTTTTATAATAATAAGGCCTTATTTGTGGCAAATGTTCTTACTTGAACTAATGTCACAATTTTCTAAGTGCTTGCTGCTACTTACCAGCAGACCAATCAAATATATGTAACGTTTCCCAACATTTAATTATAAAACCAGCTGTACTCCTATAATAATAAATATATTTTTAATACTTATTGTAATTGAACTTTTTACAGAATCGAAATACACATGTATTTTATGAATGGCCTACGACATATCATGGTTTTAACTTCTTAGTCTAGCGATAAAGGCAGAACAAAGGCTGATGGGCTTATGGCACTACTTAAAGATGACGTCGACGTCGATCTTTTTGGTTTACCTGTGGGGTCTAAACATTTATTTTTTTTAACTTGTAAAGTGTTTTCCCTGATGAAGTCCTATTCCACTCCAGCGAGCCCCCGCAACGTGCGCCGGAGTCGAGCGCGCGACGGCCGGGCGCGGGACTCACCCGCACTAAATTTAAATATTTTAATCCTTAATTTAAATTTTTGACATTTTTATTTTATGTTAGTATTCGTGTAGTTTCATTTTTAATGTTATTTGTCATATTCAGGAGACGGTATAACTCGGGACTGGCGCCTCGGAGCATCGTTTATTGGACACTGAGATGTAACTTGTTCTTTATAGGACATTTGGAGGCATTATATAATTGTTGCAATGTACTAGAGTGCGTAATTTGCTTTTTGAATTTGTTTTTGAATTCATATTCTAGTTTAAGGCCGCGTGAAGTTCTCAAGAGTTAATTTAAATCCTTCTACTTACATAAATGAGAACCATTTGTGGTAAAACTTAGTTTTCCAACGAGTTGAGTTTTTTGTTCATACTTTTATTCAAATAGTATAAACGATTAATTCAAAACGAGTAGGTCATATATATAACATATCTTATAACCACGGTTAGTGCAACCCAAACAAAATGTAAGGCAAAATGTAAGTAGAAATAGCAATTAATTATTTAAAATCTTTGCATTCTATGTTAATTATACGTATATCATCCTCTCTTTCCTTTAGATAGCAACCCATGAGAAAATAAGAGACAATTTAACACTACAATTTCAAGGGAAAAAGGTCCTCAGAATCGTTAATTATTAAGACAACGTACTTACGTTTCAGAGTGAGTAAAAACTCAAAGATCAGGTGGGAACCGCCGAGGATAAATGATGTCTGCGGACGATTATGAATGCGTGGCCATCATTAGTCATCGACTCACCGATCCTTTAGAAGGGTTTGTGTTAGTGTCCGACCGAAATTTCGGTTTCGGTTTCGGTTTCGGCCAGTTTCGGCCAAAAAATCAAGTTTCGGCCAAAGTTTCGGTTTCGGCCAAAAACGGCCGAACCTTTCGGCCGCGCCGAAACTTACAAATAATATATTTGTTTCACTTTATTTATAGGGTAGTTAAGTTTTGCCGTGTGGTGACGGCATGAGAATACATATGTCACCACCCCTTCACTGTCCCAGGGAGTCGTAGAAGCCGACTCAAGGAAAAACGCACATAACACCCAGTGCGAGAGAAGGAAAACTCGAGATAAAACCCTGTACCAACCCGTCTGGCCAGCGTGGTACCAGTAGGCTATTAACCTTCAATGACGGCACAATTGAAAACCAGGCCCCGAGTCCCCGGCGGCCCCGCAGGCCGTGGCTACGATAGCGGTCACGATAGCGGCGGGGCCAGGGGTGCTAAGAATCCCCGGCAGAGATCGGGCTACTACCCCCACCGACAATTGTCCCAGGTAACACACAACGTGCGCACATTGAGGTTGGATGAGAAGCTAGTCGAGCTGGAAGAAGAGATGAGCAAGTTGCGATGGGACGTCATTGGTTTATCGGAAATTCGAAGAGAGGGAGAGGATACGATAACATTGCAGACCGGTCACTTGTTCTACTACCGGGAGGGAGAACAGAAGTCCCAAGGTGGTGTTGGTTTTATTGTCCACAAGTCACTCATCAACAATATTGTGTCCGTCGGAAGTGTGTCGAATAGAGATGCGTGCCTCGTAGTTAAAATATCCAAGAGATATTATCTTAATATAGGTGTACGCTCCATCTACGACACACCCAGATGACGAAGTGGAAGCTACGTATAAGGACATTAGTAGGGCCATACATAGCTCCAAAACACATTTCACTGTTGTAATGGGTGACTTCAATGCGAAGTTGGGCTGTAGAAGCGATGATGAGCTGAAAAGCAGCGGAATCCCAGAGGACAGATGCTGGCGGACTTTATGGAGAAAGAAGGACTCTTTATGATGAATTCTTTCTTCCGAAAGCCGCCACAAAGGAAATGGACCTAAACTGAGTCCCGACGGTGTAACGAGGAATGAGATTTACTTCATCATGAGCTTCAGAAGACAGATATTCAATGATGTCTCTGTGATCAACAAGGTTAAAACCGGCAGCGATCACCGAATCGTCAGAGGCATATTGAATATCAATGTCAAACTTGAAAGAGCGCGTCTGATGAAGTCCACGCTCCGACCGTCGAATGCACATATCCAAAACCCCGAGAGCTTTCAACTTGAACTGGGAAATCGCTTCGAATGGCTAGACAGCTGCGCATCAGTGGGCGATATAAATGGCAGGCTGGTAGAAATTGCCCATACGGTAGGGTCCCATACCCAACGTATTAAGGAGACGATCGAGCGGAACCAAGGCTCCAAAGTGTTCGCAAAAGACTTGAGCAAAGCCAGCTAATGAAGCTGAAGACCGAAGATGGGCGTATAACGTCGCATAAGTCAGAGGTGTTACGGGAGATAGAGAGGTTCTATGGGCAGTTGTACACCTCGGTGTCTGCTGAGCCGGTCACTTTGGTGGCAAACCCTGGAAATCGGTTGAAGAGGCCAAGTTCAGCAGTAGACAGTAATAGGACGCAATGATGATGATGAGTTAAATTTTCATACAGAACCTTTGTAACTGTGCTTAAATTTCATTGTGATATATCTTTGAAAGTAGAAACCTGTAATTAAACGTCGGCGAAATATTCATTTTTAAAAATTAATATCTCGCCGACCGAAATTTTTTCGACTTTATAAGGATTTTTTTTTTATATAAGGTTCGGTTTCGGTTTCGGTTTCGGCCGAAACTACAATGAAACCGAACCTTCGGTTTCGGTTTCGGTTTCGGCAAAAAAACATGTTTCGGTCGGTCACTAGTTTGTGTATACATGTTTGTATGTTTGTAGCTAGATATCTAGGAGTACCTGTAATTTATAGCTCAAATCTAATACCAAACATACTCAGAATCTTCATTGATGGATTTTGACGGTTTTTTTTATATTGCACTTCAAGATTGACCTCATCCCACCTGATGTTGAGTGGTAATGAGTTCCTAGCTTAAGAGCGACAAGTACAGCATAATAAATCTGTTACTGAATTTTTTGCCCTTACCTTAAAGGCTTAATCCCTGGTACTAATGTAGCACCCCTAGGATCTCTGGAATCCTTACTCACACGCAGGAACACAACAACACAGAAGTGATTGTTTTGGCTGCGGTCTTCTGTAAACTGTTCGAGTTCGAGAGATAAATCGCTATGCCCTACCTCTCTTGTTTGTTGCACGTTGGCTATTTCAGGTGTCGACAAGTCTGAAAACTTCAATGGTTTTTAAGACTTTTTATGCACTATTGGTCGCCTATCTCAATCTCAAAGTTTGCTCAAAATATCAGAGACTAGCAGCCTGCCGTGACTTTACACAGTTAGGTATTATTCCCGTTTTTTACTCATTTACCACTGATTTTAGCTAAACCCGATATTCCTACTATACTATGAAACACAAAAATAATTTTGCAATTCGAACCAGTGGTTCCTGAGATTAACGCGTTCAAACAAACAAACAAGCTCTTCAGCTTTATATTATTAGTATATGCAGAAAGCTGTTTAAATTATTCACGACTTATAAGACATCCCGAGAGGATGCGTCTAAAAATTGCCTATAAAAGATCACGTGATTAGCTACTTATTTAGAAAATACTAGCTGTGCCCGCGACTTCGTTCGCGTGGACTACATCCTTTCATGGTCGGATTTACCCCTTTCTCCCCTAATATTCGAAACAAAAAGTAGTCTATACTTTAATCCAAGTTTCGAGCTATATTTGTGCCAAATTTCATATCTCTAACTTCAAAAATAAACATTTTTCCATATAAACTTCCAAAGGTGGTATTACCCCCCTCCCCCCTTATTTTCTAATAAAAAGTAGCCTTTGTCCGTTCTTGAGATTCAACGTATTAGGCGTGAAAGAGTAACAGACAGACAGACAGACAGACAGACCGAGTTACTTTCGCATTTATAATATTAGTATGGATTATCCATAATTTGATTAATGATAGCATTATTTCAGAAGGTTTTCGCCAAATTTTTGAGGTCTGTTCGTCACTATTTCATATGAAATTGTGCAAACATTTTAACGCAATGTATATTAGTAAATGTTTCTTTGCACGATAAATGTGTCATATATTTTAGTATTCTGAGTTATGGACCATAATTTAGAAATATATTTACATATAGCTGCAGTTTTAATAATTATATTTAAAGCAATAATTTATTATCTTTTAGCTTATCATTTATTATATGTATTAAAGCCTACATTAGGAAGAAATAACCTGAAATTAAATACATAGATATCTAATATAATATTGCAAGCAAAATCTAGTACCTAGTTATTTTACGAATAAAAGAAAAGGGAGGTTTCTCTTTTAAAAATCCCATTATTTGAACAAATTGCTAAATAAGAGTACACTATTATTGCTTCAAATCTTTTTATTCTTATAGATTACATCATTAACAACCTATTTGACTATTGACTAGTATGCAGGGCCGGCGTTAGGGTGGCGCGCGGTTGGGCAACAGCCCTGTAGGGCGCTCGGACTTGAACGGGCGCTAGAAAGCTACCCTGAGGTTCCCATCTGTATTCCCCTAAATCGTTGTATTGGTATACGCTTTTACAGGGGCGCTGGCGGAAATTCCTCCAGGACGCCAGTAATGCTAGAACCGGCACTGAGTATGTAAAGCTTATAAAAAATCCAGGCGAGCAAAAGAAATGATAAATCGTTACTCGAAAGATTTTCCGCAGCTTCTGCAGCTATGAAATTGATGTATAGAAGTAGTACAGTTAGCAATAAAATTAGCGTCTACTAGATATATTTTGTGGACGGTACGTGTTAATAATTATCATAAAATCATGCTGACTGTAATAATTACACATTACATTACACACTCGCAACCAAATCAAGTTTGCCACAATAAGCAAAATATGAGGTCAATGTTCGATAAATGCGAGTGACGTCATTATGTCAATGAAATGAATCGTGTGCTAGGCAATCAACAACAGATAAAAAACACAAAGTGAATGGCAGATGCTTTCTATGTAACTATTTGATAATTTCGAGGTCGCTATGCATGACGAGGTGGCCGAGTGGTTAAGGCGTTGGACTGCTAATCCAATGTGCTCTGCACGCGTGGGTTCGAATCCCATCCTCGTCGAGTCTTTTTGTCCTTTCTTACTACAAGTAAAGCTTTCTTTAAATACTATTAGTTTTGAATTAAGATAAATAAAAGCTATTATTGATTATTATTATTTTTTTTTTATAATTTGTAAAGTTTAAAATTGGTGTTCATACAAACTTGTTTTTTTAATCAATATTTTTTTTAAATTTGAACAAAGTATATATTTTATAATACAAATAAAATGACAAAATTATATTCCGTTAACAAACTAAAAATACTTCAATAAAAAACATTTAAACTCAAGTTCTGCTCGAAGATAATAATTCATTGATAGGTAGGTAGGTTTTTATCGAATTGAGTAATATCAAATAAGAATATTTCTATCACACACTAATTGCTGATTCAGTGGCGATGACGATGATGATGAGTGGCAAAACATAACAGTCTTCTACTTTTTCAAACACATTTAATGGCCTAGCTAGCATTCGAAACCATTAAATAATTTTCCAAAACATAAGCTTTAACTCACCCTTAACAAAATTGTAAACATTGCGATATTGTTAACTTTACTGCTTGTGGATAAAGTTGAAAGTTGTATGTGATTGGGCACCAAAATTTTTGTTTGGGGGTTACTTCAAATATCAAATGAGTGAATGATGAGTGTCAAGGAGAAACGGATTGCAAATTTTAATGCAGTGTGAATAAAATCTTGATGTCTTTGGAGAAGATAGATAACGTAAGAATGGTATACTTTTACTTAGTTAAAAGTACGTCAGGTTTTTGACTTGGCACCGCACTCAAATCATTGTCAAAAGAAATAATATGGTAGGTACTACATGTTTACCGTGAAGTTCTGTTGACCGTACAAATAATGTTTTCAGATTATGTCTTTTTAAGTATTTACTTAGTTTTGACTTAATTGAAGAAGAAAAATAATAATCTATGTAAGCGTTTCATTAAAAGTGTACAATTTTACTTTTAACAATGTGTTATGTATCGGCAATATCAATATTAGGGTCGGCTAAGGTGTAGCCTGGCCATGTGTAAACTGCCTGAATTTTGAAAACTCTGTATGTACTCACTGAGTGAGTACTGAGTTTTCAAAATACGACTCAGTGGGATTTGATACTTAGACTTTCCTCATTTTGGTAGGTATTCTAGCAGGACTTATTCTTCTCTAGCAATTAATATAGATGGTCGGTTAAACCCCCTCTGCCCTAATATTAGAAACAAAAAGTAGTCCTATTTTAATCCAAATTTCGAGCTATATTTGTGCCAAATTTCATATCTCTACTTATGAAATAAACATTATCCCGTATAAATTTTCAAGGGCGGTATAACCCCCATCCTCCAAATTAAAAAAAAAGCCTATATCCGTTCTAGAGGTTCAACGTATACCGATACGAAATTTAATCAAAATCGGTTCAGCGGTTTAGGCGTGAAAGCCTGACAGACTCACAGACAGAGTTACTTTCGTATTAATAATAGTAGGTATGGATGGATAAATAAAACACTTAAAATTCCTGATGAAAATGGAATGTTGTCGTGTTGCAGACGGAACGCAGCGTCTCAGAGCGAAGTTCCGGCTTACTTCCGGCGCGGCTTTTCACTCTCGACGAGTAATAAATGACGAAAAAAGGTTATAAAACATCTGTTGATGAGTACTTGGTATTAGATAGGACCTATATTACTGTTAAAAGTATGAAATATTTTAATAATGAGTACGATCTTACCTGTTTTATTGATAATATAATGGGAGGTATGTACGGTAAGACTTGAATTTAAGAAATTCTAGTTCGATTTTAATTAATCCATACAGTTTTTGATATGGAATTAGTACTTTACAATAATGTGCTATTTCTAGTGTCTGTCTCTCAAATTCACTTTTGGAAATGTGCTACTTGTTTGGCGGGCTTAAGCATGTACTCTCTTTTATGAGTAGAAAAATATTTTAATTTAAGAAATATTAGAGTAAACAAATCTTAAAAAATATCACCCAACGTCACATACATTGCATTCATACAAGGTACTTCCTTTTATTTGTAGCATAAGTAAGCACTTGTGTTAAGGAAACTAGAACTGTGGTGCCACAATACATACTTTTACAAATGGCCATTAAGTTTAAGTAAATTTAGAAATCTTCCCAAACTTTAGTCTGTGACGACCATGGACTTAGTGTTTATTATATTAGGTCCATGGTGACGACATACAATCGCCCTTTGCCGATGGATTAGAACGTCTATGCCCTCGGCCTCAAACATTGTTGACACAGCCACAGCCGTCATTATTAAAAAGTTAATAGATGATTTTGGCGGGAGACCGCGCGCGTCTGCGAATAATTAGAAATGGCGTGGTATCCCCGCACGCGGTCGCCGCGTGTCTCGTCATCCCATGAATGCCTCAGCCGTGCCGTGAACGGCCTTGCCCGAATAGATTTATGAATATTGTTTCGGCAGCCGCCAAGTGTATCGCGGGCACGTGGCGCGCGTCCGCTGGTGTGTAACATGCACTTAAAACACTTTTGGATCTGTGGTGTGGATGTTCTAGTGATGGGTTATTGTTGTTAAGGCCCATTGATTTTGGATTAGCTGTGATTGTCTGGTATGAAAATCGGAAAGCGCGTATTTATTAACGATAGTAGGTAGTAGAGTTCTGTGTCTTTTTTAAAATAATGTTTGTTCAGAGAGATCTCTTATTAACTATTTGGCAATTAAATTTAGAATTTGTATGAAGTTATCAAAGTTCTCATGTGGAGTAGCTCACGGGAACTTTACGGTACGGAAACATTAAATCAATTTCATTGTTCAAAGGGCTTGTTAATCTGATAATACTTAAAGCAGTTACCCTTTTACGTTTACTGAATGACTTAGAGCAGTGTTTCCCAAACTTAGCTATGCCATGGCCCATTACATTTCATACTTACTATGTACCTACCCAATAATCACGTATTTTAGTTAAGTCCAAACTGTTTATTGATTTTTTATAAACGATGCGACAATCGCTATTTTAAATATTGCGATATTTTTAAAACAAGGCAACAAATTTTACGTCCCGTTAATATATTATGATGTCCCGATACTGGGTCGCGACACAGAAAATGTGGATCTTTGATTAAGAGAATGCTTTTAAGCCCTGTTTTCTATTACTGCATACTATTCGGAAATACCTAAAATAGTTACCAGTGACAATAGAACATAGTTTTACACATTTTTAACAATTCCCCTGTTGGTTGTCCCAGGGTATAACTCAAGAGGGACGTTTCGGCGTGCCAGGGTTGAGAGGGGTGGGGAGGGCGCGACCCCGCAGGGCGCTGATGATGAAATACGGAGAGCGCGCGCCGGAACACGGAAGTCTGGCCCCGGCCCGCCTCGTTTCCGGCGCCGATGATTGGGCCCGCAGTATTTCATAATTTATTGGCTAAGGATAAAGTTAGAAACAGCCTAGCGAAGATCCCGGCCTCTAAGAAAAATGGCACTTGCATGTTGGGGTGTAGTGAACAGAAAGCTTCCGTGGCGCATATATTTTATGTTTTGCCACGGTGTTCGTACAATCTATGAAAGTCTACTAAGGCCCATCAGAAAACCTTTTTTTGAAGACGTATAAATATCCAAAATCATCACAGTTAAAATAGCCCATAATGACTAATAAGTAAATGACTCATACTGCAAAATAAAAATATAAATATTTATAAGGTCCAATTAAGAACCCCCTCCTTTTTTTGAAGTCAGTGGTGATAGTTTCCAAAGTTACCAAAACTAAAAACAGAGGTAATCGTCCTGAGATTCAGTTTTTTTCCTACTTGATATTAGTTAATCTGGCAGTGTGCTAATTTTTAAACATAAAGTTCTAAGTCAACACTATCACAAAATATAATCAGAACCGTATATATTGTTATATTTTCTTATCAGATATTCGGGTCATCAATCTAAAAAGTCCTATTTCAACTGAAAATTACAGATAACAATGTTGATCCCGCAGTTTTTGTGCCCAACAATAAAACAGTGTTAACAATAAAATATGAAAAATGTTAGATATATTAGCTTATTAGTTAAGTAATAATTTTACATTATAAATTTTTAATTAAAATCATAGTTAGTATTTTATTTTTAAAAATAAATTTAACTTTTTTTATCTGTGGAACAAAAGAACAGAAACGGACACCACCATCGCAATTCGGAAATGGCAGATGTAAGCGAAAATTATTTATTTTAATGTGGCGAAACAATTACTATTTTACCGATTAAATTGAATTATTGTGTCTCTTACCGTATTAAGAATTTATTGAAACATTTTCCGTTTATCTAAATTAAGTAGTTCCTATGCGTATCGGTTCGATGTCTAGAACGTTGACGTCATAATTGCAACAGTGACGTAACTTGACGTTATCGCGCGTTTTTTAAATGTGTTACACAAAATCTTATTTTTCTCTGGTTATTTACATTTTTTCCAGATAAATCGAATTACTTGGGATATAAAATGAACAGGCGCACATTTTACAATACTTTTTCAAAAACTGTCAAGTAGCTAATTCCCATAAGTATGATACAAATGTAGCTAAGTGGCTACATAAGTACTAATGCAAGATACCGCTTTACACTTGCAATTTTACTTGATGAAACTTAGAACTTATTTTGACAATTATTTAATTATTATATTTTGTTCCCAAGTAGACAAAAGTATTGAACGGTTTTGTTAATTTTTGAATTTATCAATGCAAACTTTTGAACGTAGGTACTTAGTATTAAAATAAAAAGAAAAGGCTTTCGGTTATAAATTATGAGTAGGTTAATTAAAATGTAAAGCTCCAATGCGGTGCAGCATTGGCTCTCCCCTTTCAAAAAAAATAAAAACAGGGCCCAAAGTCAATAATGAAAACAAGTCTGCAACTTATTTTATCAAGTGACACCAAAAATGCGCATTAAATGACATTTAAAAGAGAACGTCTCAATAGATGGTTCCACTGATATGCAAATATCAGAGTAATGCTTTTTCGTGTTACGTTTCGTACGCTACGTGACTACGAGAGAGCACGCTTCCCATATCAGGCACGACATGTGGCCATCACCACACCTGTCACACTTACAATTATTACTACAAATTTGATGCACCTTGAGTCGTTGTAATAAGAAACTTTTTGGAAAAATATTTAACGTAGAAAACTCAAGACTTCCCTATCGCTTCCGTGTTCATCGGTTTAAATTCCAACCGCGTTCGATTTTTGAAATTCAAATTAGGGCTTTGTTATATGGAGTAAGATAAGAAACACTACGTTTGACCTCGAAAATATTTACTTTATATTCATGCCTGTGAAAAGTCTAGTTAGGGCAGTGAAGATTAAAGAAGAAGAAAATTATGTGGTCGCCTAAAAACACATTATCAAATGCTTAAATTTTTACAGATCATATAAGTGTCAGGCCGGGCATTGAAGAAATAGATAAAGTTAAAATGAAGTTTTTAATGCTGTTAATTGCTTAGAATAAATTAACATTTACAATTAATCTAAATTGCAATGGTACCTGAGCTTCAATAACGAAGTCTATTTTGGCTTTTGGCAGAATTGTAGAAATATATTAATTTCGCGTGATACTATCCCTATTAAAGGTAGGCAACTAACTCGAAGATGGAGAAATAAATATTTTACATAAGTAGGTATATGTATATCCATCGATCTGATCCCAAAGTAAATAGGTCTAGCATTTGTGTTGGGTAAACCACATTAACGGTGGTACCTTATTCTACATTGAATGAACGAACGTACGCCCTAAAGCGCAAGCGGAATGGTCGCTAATATATGCGCCATTCAGCCATTAATAGCCTATTCAATCTTAACTTGAATGCTCTTATGGCATTCACTTGTTATTCATTCTAGAATAGAACTTGTACTGTGGAATACTAAACTTGTTAAAGCCGCATCGTCAACGAGCGCATCTCATCCCGACTGGCGTCTATTCGTCCCCTCAGCTTTTTGCGAACTGTCAATAACAATACGACGGACATAAAACACTACAGTTTTATAATTTGCCGATTCTAATAAATAAAGATTTTAGTCCTTACTGACTGGTGTCTAAAAAAGACCGCCCTGACTGAATGCATTAGAATCCCGACTCTATTGTATTTTATCATACATTCTTTTTTGCACCTCGCCGGAATATATTTGCAATTTCGTTTATACGGTATTAGTATGGCGGTTTTTGCGTCACGTTGATTGCTGCTTCTATCTGTTATTGAGATTATATTTTACTACTTCAGTGGAAATTAGCATTTCGATGGAAGGACGAGGCGAAATGAATCGGACGTAATTTTTTTTTGTAAGAATAAATGCTACTTAATATTTTATTATTTATGCGTTAATTATGTACTGCACCATGGACCAGCATACCTATTAACAAAACTTCGGAATCGGATTCAAATTTGGCAATTGTGTTTTGTCTCTTTCATTTGTAAACAATTGAACAGAAGCATATTTAAGGGAATACAACGAACCGTTACATATCAAATTCTTTCTAGCATCCACACTTCTGAATTGTTCTCAAAAAACCGCAATGTTTTGAACAGTTGCGGTACTAAACTACGAGTAGGTAGAACAATTATTGTAGCGGTTCCTCAAAGTGCCGATGGAAACTTCACATTGGCAATTTTGTATCGCTGCTAAAATTTGGCGTAGCCGTTAGGTACCTACTTAAAAACTATGTTAAGTCTTTAATTTACAGTGCGTGATACCAGAACTAACACCAGTTCCAATATGAAGGAAACTTAATTCTTAGAAACAAATACAAAAAAAATTGCCATGTACCTCCCACTGGTACTGCTGCACTGCTCATACCGGGAATAGATTGAGAATGCTACCACACTGGCCCATTCCAGCTCCGCCTGGCGCCGCGGCAGTTCTGGTTAATCCATTTTCCGATGGCGCCAACCAAAGGCAAAGAGAAGTGGTGGTTTTTAGTTCTGGCTCCTTCAGAGAGGGTGACTCTTACACAAACCGCTGCCTCCCGAGCTGATGTAGAGATAAGGAGCGCAAAGGAATTTTCTCCCGCTTCAAAATGAAAAAAATGGGCCCATTACTTGTGTGTAAGGCGAGAGACCAATTTCGTTGCTGTCAGATGTTCTCAAACCAACAAATTTATTTTTTTATTTTTTTTATTTTTACAACATCACATAGGTACATTGCTCTGATTCTGTGGTAAGTAGCTTAAGCACTTGTGTTACAGAAATCAGAAACAACGACGGTACCACAACACCCAGACCCGAGACAATATGGAAAAGTTCGTTTCCCATATTGACCCGACCGGGGATCGAACCCGGAACCTCAGAGATGGCGCTCGCCAAACTCAGGCCCGCTCGCCTCTCGGCTACGGAGGTCGTCAAATTGTCTCAGACTAGGCATTTATTAACAAGCTCATGTAAAATCAAATAGATAATTATCACGAATGTTATGCAAGTGCATGCAGAAGCGATGCATAAAGTCCAGTCCAGACAAACTCATTGTTAGGTATTTTTTGCTTGTTATATTCCAGTTAAGTGTATACCTGCGTTATCTGTTTGTTGTAACAAACAAAATCCCACATAACAAAATTTGCAACGAAAAATCAACCTATTTACTTTCTGACGTTCAAATGACATCCGGTCTTAAAGTATTAGATATTTTACGACCCACTGTACTTTGTGTAAATGTTGTCACTAGACAAGAAATGTACATTTGAGCTTCATAAGGTCCACTGTTAGAGATCGTATGGTGGTCACTACTAGCGACGCAGTAGGGAAAAATTAACTAAATTCCAATCACCTAACTGATTTTACGTCCGCTTTGTTCAAAGGGCTATGTTACAATCCGCTAATTAGTTGGAAGTTTAGTGACGCTTGTTCAATAAACGGTCAGCCTAGACATTCAATTAAATGTCGTCATTCAATGAATGCGCTAGTCATTTAATGAAATAGCAGATTCAACCAGATGACTGCAACATATAATATGTATATTAGTGAGAATGTATTGTCACATAAATGTCTGAATTTGAGCCTGTCCAAGTGTTCTTTTATAATTATATACGAATACCAAGGTGTGTTTACCGTGGCCTTAGAGGTAAGCCTCTGGAAAGTAAGTAATCATTTAGCTATCTTCTATTTGAGTGTGTAGCGTCGCGTCGTCGGCGCGCCGGCAGGGTGCGGCGTGCATCCCCATGCAAGATAAGATCTGCATTCTGCGAGTGACACCTGGCCCCGCCCACCGCACCCCTAGCTCTCATGCTTTTTGTGTAGCACATACGCTGTGACGTCATCTAATTATAGGGCGCCGGGAATAGCTGTGGCCAGGAAAGTAGAATGTAAATAAGAAAAATGCAGCATTTACTTTAAGAAACCATAAATGTCAATCTATATTAGCTTAAATGTGTATTTCTGTAAGCCAGCCTTAGCGGACATTTGTAAGATTCCACACAAAGAGCCATATTACATGCATAATTTTAATTAATAAAACGATAGAGCAACCGAGGTATATTCTAGTAAGTATGATTTACATATGTAGCAGTCCCGTGAAATATGTGTTTTGTACCCTTTAAATCTATGTTTAATAATAAAAATCTTCGTTGTCAATAAATGTTTTTAAGTCATTATATTGTTAGTGTCTATTTAAATCAAATTAATCAAATTTTGCGGCTATGAAGTAGGTACCTACATTCATAGTCGTTGATAAAGGAAGTAGAGAAGTCAACTTGATTACGTTTAAATTTTGACAAACATCAGCCTTTTAAAAGACTCAGAGCCATAACTGTTGATATGAATAACATTTTAATTTATCATCACACTCTTTTTTGACATCTACGAGCCTGTTACTTACTTATATAAGTACAAATCTCCAACTCAGAAGCTCAGCAAATCAACAAACACGCACAAGCTCCTACTTATAAAGCACACCAGACTGCAACAAAGCATTCGCAGTAACGAGAATAGTCCGCGTCACAATCAATTAAATGCAATGTTACGTTCGTTCCCAGCCTGGATGCGTGTGCGCGCAGCGAGCGCGGGTTCCGTGCGCAAGCTCACTAACTTAGTCAGCCAATTACCTCAGTGTTCTACGTCAGCCGCTCGCTCGTTCCTCTGCCAGCGCAATATGTTAACATATTTTTTAATTTCTCCAACGGACAGCTAAAGAGGCAATCGCGAGTACAAGCGCAGGAGTGAGATTTATAATAAGAAAACGCTCCTACCGCGCATGCACCATAAGGATCTATAAATCTTTTAAGTACTGCATCGGCCAATCCCTGTTGAGAAACGATAAATCATCCCCGCGGACAGTAAAGTCGAATCGAATACGATCGCCGTCTCCCTCGCACTCGTCGCCTCTTACGCCGTTTAGATCATTTATCATTTCTGCCTCTCGTTCCTTCTCAATGATAAATTCAATTCTCTTTTGGAATATGATTGTTCCTCGTTTTGTTATTGTGGTGTTTTATTGTGGGTATCGTCACGGAGTAAGTTTTTTGATCGGAATCCGATCGAAATGATCGCGAGAATTGGATTTCCATTTTAGATTTGGTGGTCGGGCGATCAATCTTGCGGCCTCGAAGTTCGATGGCTCTTGTTTACGATTGATTCGGGAAAAAATTACGCATTGTTATGCGATTTCGAATCATCAAATTATGTCGGCCGTACAAAAGACCTGGTAATTGGATTAGTAAGAGCGTTCTTTAATAGAGATAATATGACTTGCCAGAGTTCCGTTTGTTGTGCTATCTGCTCTACGTGTCCTAGTTTTTTTTTCAATTGTATTAATTTATTTTCCTGTCATTTGACATATAAAGTCTGTTTCAGGTGAATGTTTTGACAAAAAAAGGCGTTCAAATTGAAATTGAAATTTGTTTTTTATTCTCTTGCTATTTACAGGGCTGTAGAAAAGACAACAATTTCCTCTTAAAATAACTTAAAATACATCGTGCTCTTTCAGTCGTTTATTTATAATAATAATGTAGACATAGGTTCAACTTTATCAATCTCTTTATCTAAAATGTCGGTCCGTGAAAAAATAGTACTACTATGACATACATAATATAATATATCAATCATATTCAGGAGTAGGCAGCACAATAACATAGCAACTACGCGAGTAATTTACAATAAAATCAATCCCTTATTTCTATTATCACTGGGCTTTATAATTTATTTTTACACCACATAGTTAACCTACCTTAAAGTTACTTTACACGAATTTTACAACCTATAAATCGTTATTTTATTAGACTTCGGTGCTTTGGCCATGCTGATCATTATAATTTTATGTTACATTACAAGGCTTTCTTTGAAATATTTTACTAAATTACTCGTATGAAGCGAAGACAATGTAAATAGTTATTAATTGAATTTATAGCTGACTTTCCAATTTTGTAATAAAATCTCCAAACATTAGCTGGTTTTGGTTTTTAGAACTTTATTTTAAGAATTTCTTAAATAACAATACAATTGTTTGTACATCGCTGCTTATTCTAGGTAAAGGCTGCAATAAATCACTGTCAACGATGCCGTTGACAAAAATCTACTCTGTACATTGTAGCGAGTCCCATCATCACAAAGGCTGCTCGGCCCTAACGGACAATACCCGTAGAAATTCACCAAATTTAAGGACATCTCGAAGGACTTTGTTTACGGAAAATATACAACACGATGCTGACATTCAACTAGTGGTCATTGTTACCTCGTTGTCTTACGTAAACAACAGCCATTTGATAGCCCCATTGTTACTACTACATTGTTACAACTCTCAAATAATTCTCTAGAGACAGTCAGTAGGACCATTAATTAAAACTTCAGGACGGCTGATGTCTGGAACATTAGGATGGTCGGATTGTACGGACTAATTAAGTATCATAAATAAGCGTAATGCACTTTTGAAAGCACTAATTAGCGAAAGCGCTTTAGCGAACTTTTCATTCCACGGTGGCAAGCTTGAAACTCTTTTAACTGAAAATCTCAAAAAAGTAGGTATTTTTTTGTGAATCACTAAATTGAGGTCGTTTACCTAAGCGTCGAATGAAGAGTTCCCTAAGCGCGGTGCGGTCAGTAGGCGGCCGCTGCGCCCGAATGGTGCATCAAATGGTGATGGTGGTAAGACTCCTGTGTAGGACACCACCAGTCGGGGACGCCGTGGGGGACCGTAGGTGCCGGTTGTTGGAACTGCGCCCAGTGGCCTCCGAAGTTGAGTTTATTGTCCATGACGCCATTGCCGCCTATGTTTGTGAGGTGAGGTTGGTGGTGCTGATGGGGCGGGGCTGGGGGTCGTTCGTAAGATTTTTGTTCGTGCGGGTTGAGGTATTTTTCGTTGAGGCTTTCTAGTTTGTCGGTGATGGAGGGGTGGTGGTGCGGGTGGTGTGGCGGGTGCGGGGCCGGCTGCGGGGGTTGGGGCATGGGCACGGGGGGGCTGGCGGCGCCGGCGGTGACGCTGACGCTGCCGGCGGAGGAGGAGTCGTCGCCGTCGCTGTCGTAGCGCGGGGAGGCGTCGCCGGCGGCACCGTGCACCTTCATGTGCTTGCGCAGGGAGGAGGGGTGCGTGTACGACTTGTCGCAGCCGTGCACGCGACAGTTGTACGGCTTGTCCGACGTGTGCACGTGCGAGTGCTTCTTCCTGTCAGACGAATTCGCGAAGCGTCGGTCACAGCCCGCGTACTCGCATTTGAACGGCTTTTCGCCTGAAAAAAAATGAAAGATTCCAATTTAATTACCTACATGGATTTGTAAATAAAAGGGATATCGATTTACGGGTATAAGAAATTGATTTTGGCCCCTTTAAATAATAATATATTTTGAGAAGGACTCATATTAGATGGAATAGGCTGTCAAGAGCAAGGGCAAAAGGTATCAAGTTAATATAACGAATATAAATTAAATGAAAAATCACAATAACATACGAAACATAAACCTAATCCTGTCGACATGAGTTAGTGTTACGTCGCACAATTTTATTTCCCATTCCCATCACATTTCAATCGGTTCTACAAAATAAATCACTGCAGTAGACCGTTTCGCTTCTTTCTCCAATCTAAGAATAAAACGATCGTGCGCCGAACGCGAATGTCCGATCACGTCATAAATAACCAGATTTGCTCGTTGTTTATAGTTACGAGTACAAATAAATATTCACAACAATTGCACGGGATACTTAACACGACCATAAATCATATTTATAAGAAGACTTTGTCACAGTGCCCTATACAACGCTGAGGTAGCGATACCAAGCGACATTCAACTTTAGTGTGTTGAATGAAGACGTTTAAAAGTGACAGATGAAGGAATAGCAAAATGCTTTAGTTCTGGCCGGGTGGACAATCAGGTAATGCCTAAAGACAAAAGTGACTAGGATTCTCAAAGAATTATCTTACAAAATCTAGGTGAGATAACATAGCCCGCAGATTTTAATAAAAATAAGTGCAAAGTATTCTAAAGAAAATAACTTAATAACTAGGATTTTAGTTAACAAGTCTGTACCTGTTTAAAATGTTGTATCATAAAATTATGTTCGCTATGACCTTATAGTTAAAATAACGTATTATCAATGAAAATTAGTAAAGCAATCGAAATTTTGTTAGTATCGTTTACTGTTTCTGCCTAAAACGTCATAATTTAGTCTTTTATTCGAATACGTAACTTATTGCGTTTCGTGATATTTTGTTATATTTGTTTTGTAGCTAAATAAACTAAGCTACTTTGATAATAATTCCTTCTCTCTAATTTTAATAATACGGTGGTATGTAGGTATTTTTGATATTTCGTCATTTCATATATATCATTTCATTATTAAAATATGACGATTAAGTAAATTGTACATATATTTGTATGGAATTTTACAGCGCAACACAATAACGAATCACCAATTTTCGGGATCACAGTCAAGGGTGTTGAATATCGAAATCGACCCTATTTTTTGCATCGCATTTTTTTCTCTGATCTGCAGATTCCCGCGCCCGCATTCACCATATCCTCACGAGTTCACCGAAACGTATGAGCAACATTCAATAAAATACATTACAAGTAGGTTCGGCTAGTGTGACCGCGGGCACAATGAACTTTTTATTGTCATGTTTACAAATAAACCTCTCGCCATAATCCCGCCTTTGTGTTTGAAACTTGAGGATGGTATGAAGCACAGATGCTAATCTCAAGTGTCTGTTAACGTGGCGAGAATAGGGCTTTTTACGCGATCCCTCACCGCAATAGTTGTTAGTGTACGATGATCTGAATGAGGCTCATACATTCACTAGCTTTCATTCAATGTTATCTTCCTTTGAGTTTCACGCTTCTGCGTCTTCTTATAGTATTTAGCAACTATTTTGTATGCTACATTAGAATACCATTGATCGTGATATTTGTGGCTGGACACTACAATTTTTTTTGTCACCGTTTGTATTGTACTATATTTATTAATTTTGCAAAGGAATCTAATAGTAGTCTAAATCGTATAAATAGTAAAATGTGTACTATACGTTCAGATCTTACAATTTTTTTCCAGTCCAACATTTTAGCAAAACTACAGTAAGGAAACCTTCTTACCTAAAATGGTTAATATTTAACGATAAACGTAATTAAAGTTTCTGTCGATACGAACCTCCGCGAACAAAAATTCCTGTTATAACGCCAAAGAGTGGGTCAAAACAAAAATCGAAGATCACCTGATTTCGATCACAGCAACAAAAACGTCTTGATCCCAAACGTTAATGAGCTAAACTCGAGATAAAGGACCCTCAAACATGTGTCGCCCGTCTAATTACTAATCGGGCGACTGATCTCGAGGGATAAAAAAGGGCCGACGACAAACACTATTAGACTGATGCTGATGCGCTATCGGCGCACGCGCCGTGAGAAAAACAACTTGATAAACGTTTCGGTACTTTAATTTTAGTTGAAAATTCAACGTATTAAAACGTGCCTATTAATAACGATATTAATCATATTAGGTAAACACTTTAGAATGTTATACTCCTGTCATCAAACTTTAAAGTAATAACATTACCTACATCAGATAATCATGTACGAGTACACTCGAAGCTTTTGTAACTAATCTTGATAAAACTACGTACGACATGACTTTGAATTGCTTATTTGAAAAGTAACGCTTGATGGGACGGTATCTTATTTATCGTTACTAATTAAACTTTGATTGCATATCATAAACTGTAAAATTAACAATTTTCATAAAAAACTTAACGTTCTTTTGAATAGGAATACAATGTGTTACGTCATACGGGTATATTATCAATCAACTATTGACATGCTAATATTACCATACTAGACTTCAAAGCGTACCTTCCACTTAGGTAACTTCTAACAATACTCCACTTAGGTAAATTTCGCTGAGAACTATTCAGTACACATGTATGTTTCTCTAATGGATAAGATGACATATTTATATTTAACAATTTTGATTCTACCAGTCCATCAGTTTTTGACTAACTTTTCTATGCTTCAAAGCCACTATCAAACTCAAACTATCAAAGCTATCACTATCAAAGCCGAACACGCCAAATTCCAAAAAATGTTCATACTAAACAAATACATTTGTGATACCTACAATCCAAAAAGAGATATGAGAGCGCAAGTCGGGAATGCGCGTCGTGAATTCGTCGCATGCCGCGCCGGGACGAGAGCTAGGGTCAGATGTTTATCTTAAACGGCTGTATCACCCGCAGGAGACACTTTTTTGTGTTATTATCGATGTGAAACTTTATCTTGAGCTTGTTCGCCCGAAACGTATTTGACGGCTTAAAACTTGAGAGGATTTGTGAGTAGATCGCATTTGACAAGCGATTACACGCTTCTTCAGTAGCGTTCGGATTTAAGTTGTACTAGGTATACGTAGTGGTACAGGTAGGTAGTGGCTTATTTAGCAATTAGGTAGTGTTCACGAAAAAAGCTATCTATCTGATACAGGCTATTCTCTAGAACTATCAGATCAGTTATAAAAAAATCCGCCACTAGAATGTTACGTGATTTTTGAGTTATATGGCATACCTACTTTTTAGTTCAAAAAGTGGATACGTGCGAAGCCGCGAGTATAATTAGTCTGTAATATATTCGTTAAATCGTGATGGAGAATATTACAAAAGTAATATTTCAAGATACTAAAACCGTCGATATTAAATAACTGTTAGATGGATGCGGAATATATCCTAATGATATCATCGAAACAAATTAAATAGACGTGCAATAACACATTTTAATCTCAAAGCGAAATTGTAAACGTCTGAGTAGTTGGCACACCGCCTAGACCAAATTACACTCAGGCATCAAGTTACAAAACGCTACTTAAGAGCGCTCCGCTGAGAAAACAGCTTTTTAGAAATAGCACGAGTTGGTGAAATCCGAGAGCACGGCCTTTGCACCCAAATTGTGGTAAATGGCTTCGGGTGAGTTTGGTGAAAAAACAATCCTGGGTTACCAGGTGTTCGGTTGCTGAACTACGTTAAAACGCTATTCATTATGAATACTGGACCTACTCGGTAGACTACTGCGATACATGTCATCACCTTGAATAATAATGTAATTGGTTGTCATCTGATACCCGTGCACCTGTTCCGCAGATATAATAATAAACGTGATTTGTTCGAAAATAATTTCTAGATTTGTTTGTAACTGAGATGAAAAAAAATAATTATCAACATTTTTTAACAGTAAATGTAAGAAACTTACCTATAGAATCAAGCAATTTATAATCATACAATAATAACATGTAACCTAGTAATGATTAGAATAATTCAAGCAAGGTCAATCGGTAAATCTGATCCCAAGTCTTAGTGAGACTAACGGACAGCAATTTATTTATTTACACTAAGCACTTACATCAAACTACAAATGATCTGTCATGTATCAAGATATTTTCCATTGAAAAACATTGTTTCGTTTCTAAAATAGTACAATAAAAAAGCAGTAATCCGCAGCAGTTTATCAATTTAATATCTTCCAGTGCGTGTTCATTGTTTCAATTTATTGAATGTAACCGAACGACCCATTTCGAAGTTAATTCAATCTCCAATAGACAGGCAGCTAATGAGTGACCGATGACTGGCCATTTATTGACACACCCGTTCAGCCCAGGCACGACCGACCATGTCACGCGGCGGACTTAGTTTGACCTCAATAGTTATAAAGTTACTGCTATGAGTTATTTTGAATTTCAGCATACCTATCATAATTTACCCCAAATTAACTAGGTACTGCACACGCACGCAGAGTATAATAACAAATTCCCTATTAGCGAAGCTAGACAAACACTTAAAAGAGCCTCTCACAGTTGTCACAATAATAGCTGATTGACGACACTTCTTCGAAAACCGATTTTCTCTCGCACATTCAAAAAGAATTTCGTACAACGCGCATAATGATTTATGATCTTCCTTTTATTCGAAACGTATTTCGAATTAGAAAGATATATTAATATCTTCATTTTTTCCACTTCTCAGAGAATACGGTCCTTGTCCGGGGAGCACAAAAAGAATACGCGGGGTCGGGCGAGCGCATTCGGCGCCCAACGACCGTGTGACAAGGTGCTTTATGCGGACGATTATGAGCGGACCGAATAATGTTCCGATACCCGATAAATATCTGCCAACTCATACAAAAGCATCCCAATAAAAATATAATAGTAAATGTAACAACAAAACAAGCCACAAACTGCACAGTCATATCTCGCTGATAAATATAAATTAATATGAAAACGTGCGGCGCGAGAGGAAGAAGGACGGCGAATGTACTTCGTCGAAGAAAACAAATTAAAGCTGATACAACATTCAAATGCATACGCATGTTAGCGATTGCTGGAGAAAACTGGGCACGCAGCGAGCGTGGTGGAGTCGCGAATACAGCCTTTTTGTGACGGTTGCACTGTGCGCCAGTACTGATTCACGGCGAACGGTTCATGGAGACCGGTTGCTTACATTACGTTGCCTACAATAACTCATTAATTGTCGCATTTTATTTGCTGTGTTCCAGCAATTATATACAGAAAAATAAATTAAGGCTACCAGCTCACTTAATTATTTAGTGCCTTGCAATGAATAAACCGATCGACTTACGTTGAGGATGTTCAGAATGAGTAATTGGGGGACCTTTGGGATCATTATCAGATTCCATTACGACGGAATGATGTTCATGAAAATGGTGATGGCGGAGAAGTATTAATTGGTAATGTTTTTTAGTTTTGAATGAGCACTCAAACTGTTATGAGGACAGATAAAACCGCTATACTTGCAAATATTTCTCTTCTTTCACGATGAAATAATAGCGCATTTGTCCCGTCTCGTCGTGTACGAGTAAATTAAACCAGCCTCCATTGTTCAAGTCAAAGCTGCGAAAACACCATCCGTCTTGCTCTGATAAGTATCTGCTGTGAGCGCAAGACTGAGACAATCTGATCCGCAATATATTTTCGTTGAAATAGAAAAGTGGACAAGAAGTTTTCCGTTGCTTTCCGTGTCATAATTGCTTTTTTAACGTTTATGGCTTTGTCGGGCCAGGGGCTGTTTTGGATCAGTCTCAAAACAAGAGAAACAATGAACAGTTTATAATACATAGTCTACCGATACGTATATGTTGAACTAGCTGTGCCCGCGACTTCGTTCGCGTGGACTACATCCATTCATGGTCGGTTTTACCCCTATCTCTCCTAATATTCGAAACAAAAAGTAGTCTATATTTTAATCCAAGTTTCGAGCTATATTTGTGCCAAATTTCATATCTGTAACTTAAAAAATAAACCACTAAAAGGTTGCCTATGTCCGTTTTTGAGGTTCAACGTATAGCTATTCCAAATTTAATTAAAATCGGTTGAGAGGTTAAAGCGGGAAAGCGTAACAGACAGACAGACAAAGTTACTTTCGCATTTATAATAATAATAATAAAGAAATATAGTAGGGACTGTTACACGGTTTTACAGTTAAAACGGGACCATGTATAAATTAGTCTCTGAAATCTAATCTACAAGATTGTAAATACGAGTCGTGGTCACTGATTAAAAATATGACATAAAATCACTTCAAGAATTTCTGAGGACATTTGCCTCTGGAGATAAAAAAAGGCGGTAAATTGGTGCCGTGTCTGACAAGACCAAAATCTATCTATGTGTTCTCGGCGTCTTTGCCCATACCTCAATTTTATAGTTAGTGGCTTTACTAAACCATTTGTTGCATTAATAAGTTGATTTATTGAACACAGCCTAAGTCGGAAATTTTTTTTTAACATTTGTGAAGTCTATGCCTACCTATTTGGTTCTCGAGTGCCTTGCGTGCAACGATACCAAGGGAAAATATGCAGCTACCGCCATTTTAAATTAATACATATTATCATACATTTTTAAGGTTTAGAAATTATTTTGAAAGCTATGACTTAAGGAATCGCTTAAAAACTATCTCCAAGAATGGCACGAACCCCGAACTCCTGGTAATTTGTAGGCATAAATCCGAACGTATACCCGAGCAGTCCTTATATTTTTCCGAAATCAAAACCGTATTTTCAGTTATTTTTTTCTGTCGGGCGATGATGCCGGTTAGTTCTGTCAAAACCGTGACGTCTGGATTGACGAGCGTGCCTTCGTTTTGCCGTCGTTTTGTACTTATTCTTGTGTGGCAGGTGCCTTGTACCATATTGTTTGTCTACAAGTTTGTGGGAACATGTTCAAGAACTTTTGGTGCATTCGACACGTCTAGTTTTAATAGACTGGGTGATGGATAGCATTAATAATTTCAAATTTTCATTTTTCAATTAGAATAACCTATCAATTCGCTTTTAAAATAAAGGCTTAATGTTTTAAGAATACGAAATGTTAATGACGGTTGATTCATAAGAAGTTAAAAAATAATGTTCTGATAAATATCGAGGCAGGAAGTAATTGATGACTAAATGCCATGCCACGGACATAAATGGTTTTTAAACTCGCCTGTTTAAAAGTCATAGTGATAAAATATGTGAGATGGATAAATGTAAAAGATTGCTACAATATAACGCATTTACTTAATAACACTTCTACTTTCAAATGTGTTTGTATTGAATTTGAGAGAGCGAAGATTAGCATACCTATTTAAAAAAATTGTAACAAACAATTGTACAGACAGATGTTCCGAATTGAAACCGTTTTTCATTTTAATACCAACAAGGAGAATCGTTAAAAACCACAGTTCTAAATGTGTTCACTTGATATCAATTAGAGTCTCAAAAGAGGAAAAAGCTAAAGCTTTTGAGGGGGAAAACCTAAATAATATTATGGACATAACTCTCTTACGAACAAAAATACTATTTGGCTAGTTTTTAATACTTTGTATTCTTTACAGATTCGAAATTAATAAACAGTCCCTAGGGTTTATTAATATAATAATTACAAAACGATTAGAAAAAAAGATGCAGTTTTATTTTTCAAAGACGTTTTGGGGTCAAACAAATCCACATTACGAATATATAGTATCCCTAAATCATGTCAATCATTCATATCAATATTATCACTCCATGATTACCTTACTTCCAAACCATAATGAACACTTCACAACCTGACTAAACTAAAAACAGCATTAAACCCTCAAATGACCTCACAAATCACAATTCTCATAATTTCGCGGCATTGACCAATAAATTGCTTAGATAATGTTTGTTAAATCGAACCTGAGGCGGGCTTGTCCTCTCAACACCCACGCTCATCGTGTGCCAGCCCCCGGGCACATTTTTGGGACAAACCAATATTTCTAACGAATATTAATAGCTTGTTTTTGTTTTTTTTTTCTCGGTCTTTAATCTTTGTTTCCAGAGACGTGGGCGCATTCTGTGCGAGCCAAGCATTCTTTAGGTGTTTCGGTATCATGTACCAACAATTTAATTATAGGTAAGATGTTAATTATCACGTGATATGGGTTGTCTCTGTCAGAAGAAATCATAACCGTCATAGATGTTGAGATCATAAGCGAACTGTATTTAATTTAAGAGGGGGAATTCAGTTTCATGCAGTTACTTTAGCAATATACGTCAAATAGTAGCATTTTTTTTATTCTTTCATGCTAGTAGGCATTTCTTAAAAGAACTGGATGAAATTTGTAAATATCTGACCAGATTACATACGTCGACCAGATCCTAAAACTATTTGCTATTCCTAAGTTAATCAAGGTCACTTGTGTTATAAAAACCAGAATAAATTGTCGCTCTACAATGTATACTTAAGAATCCATTTACAAATACCCAAACACAGACTAATACAAATGTTGATTATAATAGAAATAGCCCCGAATGGGAATCGAACCCACGATTACTAGTTCAAAGGTATAGATGTTACACGACTGTTTTTATGGTTAGCTTGATTACAAAATAATAACCAGAAAACAGGTAGTTCAAAAATAAATGGAGTATAAAATATAAACGGAAATATTTTATATCTATAGATGAGATAGTGTTACCACAAAGAAATAATACTAAAACACACTGCTCTGTCTTCCTTTTCTGATGTAAGTATTTCGATTGTTATCCACCCCGTTGGTCCAAAACTTCCAAATCAGATCTGTTTTTGGGAGGCCTCGGTAAGTGCCTGGCATTTTTGCACCGTTGACACAATAGCGTGTCGGCTACTTTTTTAGCACTCTTCAAATTATGTTGACGCTACTTAGAATTGACATCGTTGTCGTAGTCGATGTGTTAAAAGAAACGACTAATATGGTTAACAGTCTAAGCATTCAAAACGAATTCATTAGAAAACATGTTAATATTTTTTTGAAGCTACAATTGTTAGTGATATATGTACATTTTTTGACGAATTTTTGTAATTATTGGTAATTTAAATATGTCGGAACAAAGTTATCATATTTTATTTTGAAAATACATCAAAAACTATTAAGTTTATTACTTTTAAGATACTATTTAATTAAGATAGGAACAACACATGTTCAATTTTAATTAACTTTTATCGGATTTAACTTGCCAAGACGATAGCTTCAATTGCTGGCACACGTGCTTAGGTATTAGATTTATGGGATTTTTTATTATTCTAGTTAATTAGGGCCTAAGTTGAAAGTAATTTAGACTAGCATAGAGGCTTATTTACTTGGCCAGTGTTGACTACAAAGCGTCTTCGTTTTAGAGAATGCAATCTATATATTATTTTTATATATTATATATATAAAAGGAGAAACTGGCTGACTGACTGACTGACTGACTGACTGACATATCAACGCACAGCCCAAACGGCTAAACGTAGGCACTTGAAATTTGGAAGGGACGTAGCTTAGGTACCGTAGGGGTGCACTAAGAAAGGAATTCCCGAAATTCCCACGGGAACGGGAATTAGCGGGAAAATCCTTTTGTATGAAAAATCTAAACCGCTTAAGTTAGACGCTTGAAATTTGGCATGCAGGTACCTTAGTAAATATAAAGTTTAGTTATGGCTGTATTTTGAGAAATTCCCACGGGAACGGGAGTTAGCGGGAAAAAACTTTTGTATGAAAAAATCTAAACCGCGTAAGTTAGATGATTGAAATTTGACATGCATATACCTTAGTGAATGCAAAGTTAAGTCATGATTGGATTTTCCAAAATTCCCATGGGAACGGGAATAGCGGGAAAAACTTTTGTACCGCGAGTTAGAGGCTTGAAATTTTTTAGTATATGGGTATCTTAGCAAATGTACAGCTTCATGGGAATGGGAAACATCTTTTTCATGAAAAAATACTGCACTAGCGCCAGATTCAGAATAATTGTTATGTTGTTTTTTAATGTATTTTCTCAAAAAAAAAAAAAAAACTTTTTAAAATTTTTGAATGCAACATTCATTATTATTTACATTCGACACACACCGAGAAAAATACTGAAATGACACAATAACACGCCACGCGGACGAAGTCGCGGGCAAAAGCTAGTACTTTCATATATTTTTAAGTAACTATACTCGTATCCTGCTATCCACTCGTGTCTGCGGTCCTTATGAATCACTTGCATTAGAATGAGAAAACTTTGCTGGCTTACGGATTGGCGGGCAAGTTTTTCAGGCCATAAACGTGAATTACACGGCCCGTTGCGTCGCCAATAAGGCGTGTCGTAATGACCGCACACTTGTTAGGTCAAGCGGCGATATCACACGCTGGACTGTGTTGCCTACTCTGTGGTTGCTAGCTAAATTAAAAAAAGATATAAATGGCTGAAGGCTTCTGTCAGCATGGCATGATCTCATATCCGTTTCCTTATAAAAATTGGAAGCAAAAACCCTTTGTGTATTTCGAACTGTTTATTTACTAGAGTAATCTAAGCTATAAATAAATAAGTCTGAGATAAGAAAGGTGGATTGGTGAATCTGTTAAGTTATTTGAGCAGATTAAAAATAGACAATTAGTCTACCTGCTTATTAAAATATAATTACGAGATAACAGATTACTCATACACAAAATCTGACACGTTTTAGAGAACATTAAATAAAGTTCCGTTAGGCATGAAAAATACCTACTACTGCGTTAGATTTATTAATCATTTTTAATTAGTTTTGTAACACTAATGGTTTTGATTCCCAAATCGCAATTGCGATTCTTAAAATCATGTTGGATAGCGGGTCACATTCATGTAAGTAGAATTAATTAGGATTGCCAAATCTTTTGAAATCGACTATAATAACGGTAATAATTTATTTATTTTGGCGCCACTACCCTTTGAAACGTGAGCTGATCTGGTATGAGCATCGTCGGAATTGGGCAATAGATCTAACGCTAAACTACGAAGCTGGCCACACTCCATCCATATTGATAGCAACAAGGTGTCGGCGAAAAAGCTGATGAATCATGCAGCAAGACGGACCGCCCCGACACGGCGCGAGAATTCGCAGTTAACCCCAGCCGACGTTTTTGCGTCGGCATTGAAAACACCTGATCGCTCATTTAATTTAATGAGCTACTATTTACAGAGTGCTTGAAAATATTGCCTTATCCATTCACGCATAGCTAGTCTGTGCCGATTTTGTGGTGTTAATTGAAGGCAGTAGGCTCAAACAATCAATACTAATATCATAAAGCTGAAGAGTTTGTTTGTTTGAACACGCTTATCTCTTATTGGTTCTATTTAAGTATTATTTTTGAGTTGGATAGTCTTTTTATTGAGAAAGGCTTTAGACTATGTAACATTATGCTGCAATTAATAAGATCGAAGAATCAGTGGTAAATGTGGAAGAAACGGGGCTAGTAAGCGTGTGATGCCGCGGCGGGCCGATGAGTAAAATTGTAGTACAGCCATTTTCATTTGTCTGTTTAGGATTATATCTCCAATACTTTGACTGAAAGAGTCTAGGTTGTTTTGGATGAAATCGCAACAACAGTGTTAAGTTACGTATTTTGAAATGGTAGAAACAATCAATTGATAATGGAAATCACAATGCATAAAATCTGGTGTTGTATTCATAAAACGAATACACTAATAAACGGCTAGTTAGAAGCTTCAGCCGAAGTACGCCTCTTTGGACTTTGTACAACCCTTATGAGTTGAGCAAACTAACTAGTTTCACCTATTTACTTAGTAGTTAAATAAGACGTATACGACCCAAGCCAAAGATTAAAAGAAGGAAATTGGATCGCGAAAAACACGAATGTTTAGATGAATAGTAGTGATAGGATTTGGATGCAACTTAACATTATACATTTGAGATATACTGGATAAACCTTTAGTAATAACTAGTTCGCCATAAATGTCTTTCAGTACGTATCTAATGCTGATTTTGTAGGTCTTTGCATGTTTGCAAAGAGTAAGGGTGTGTGTTTTATGACAACCACATTTGTCACACACTTTGCACAGACAAAAACGGTTGTCATTATAAAATACAAGCGCAGATAGTAAAATGTCAGGAGAAATGATGGTAATAAGATAGGAAGGGCCAAGCGTAGGCCGGCCGACACTGGTGCATCCCGCGGGCTTCGAACTATTGTTACATAGCAACCGCTTGCAATTTATGTCACCCTGGTAACACTGGTGCGTTTTGTATTCCAACTTGCAGCTTTAAAGTTGAATTTGCTCGCAGTGTTCATAAACTATGAATTCAGTGTGTATAACCAAATTTCATTCCGTAATAGTCATGAATCTTTGAATTACTTTTTATATCTTCAGTTAAACAAAAAACAGTAAGCCGTAAGTTCCCGAGTTTATGACCATTCACGTAAGTTTATTGACACACAGAACTAAAAAATGCTAATGCTATAATATCAATTTTATCATTTTAACACGTTCCCCTAAGATAGGCAACAGGAGAACCGGAACTTAACATTCAAAATTTAGGTGAACTTCCAAGAAGCATATTCCCCACATGTTTTCGCATTTGGTCGATATAGTGCCAAAATCTGTCTTCCAGATCACTTTGATAACTTAAAGTTACTTGAAAATTTTGCTAGTTCAACATAATGTTGTGATAAAAGCCGTAGATTCAGATTATCCGTAGATAATTACCACGTCAGCAAAAAACAGTTCCATTACAAAATGATTCATGAAAGGTGTGTCGAGCGGATATTAGTAATAAGTCAATAATAGTCCCGATGTAATCCTTGTTACATGGTCGTTTATATTGAGGTCCGTTTGATTGATTGTACCTTCGCGATGCTTATCTCATCGTACAAAATAGCTTGGGTTTGATTTATAAATTAACAGGACTTGATGAAGATTATCTGAATCAGAAAATGTAGAGTTGAGGTATAGAAATTACTATAACAATTACTTTTGTAATCAACTAGTTAGAGCGTTAATGAAAAAAAAATAAGGTAAGTATCTGAAAATCTGTACTTTATCGTCATTGTCAGAAGAGAGTCTCTCTCTTTAGTCAGTGTTTTTAAATCACTATTGAAAATTATGCAAGCTTCCTTTCCTGTGAACTAAGGATAAGTTAAAGATGGCCAAGTAAGGTACCTTCTTCAGGCCAACAAAAAGGTTGAAAGACTTGGTAATTACCTAATTGTTGAAGTCATCATCGATGCCATCTGATCTTCTCGTCTGGCATGCGATCCTGAGATAGAAACGAGCTCAGAATAAATGAATCCGATGCACAGTGCCACGTCACGGCATCTGTTTTTGTGCGCACTCCAGAGCGCTGTTCGCACCATGTCTTTGACGTTTAGCAAAATTCTTGGGCAAATAAAAACAATTTACACGTCCTACCTCGGAGGAATGTCCTCTAGAGCTTCGGAGTTGAGGAGGACGTTTTTTCACCGTTCGGCATCCTTTCCACCGTCGATGGCGGGAAATTTATTCAAGAATCGCCCACTTTGTTATTTAAATAGCCATCGACAAATCCGTATATATGGGACAGCATGTGTAGAACTCGTCACCTCGATGATGCGTAGGGCGACGCAGGGGTGATGCGACAAAGAAGACAAAAAAGTAAAGCGCTTAACGCTTTCATTGTCTCTGTAAGCGATTATAGCGGTGCTCACATAGTGTGCGTCTGGGGTTGCAAGTAGTGGTGTGCGGAGCGAGCGTGTGTGTTGCGTAGGTCGATAGCCGAGTGTGTGAAGAGGGTTGTAATGTTGCCACCGACGGGTGATGGGTCGGCCACGCCCAACAAATAATCGTTTGTTTTTACACGCATATTTAGCATAGCAACCCATTATTATTTGCTTAATTGTGAAACACTGAATATCTTTGATGACTGAATTAATCCTGAGAATAGCTAGAAAGGTTAAACCTATTAAAATTGACATTATATGTCTAAATGCTTACAATGCTAATTTTACTTCATTGTTACTTGATTGTTGTATATTTAAAATACTAAATGTGATCGTCCTATTTGGCAGTTAATAGATATTTAATGCCGTTTCAAATAACTGCTCTAAATATTCATCATTTAAAACCTGAAAATGATCCCTTAACTTATTTTCTTATAAACACTATAGTGGTAAAAGTTTAAGGTTTCTGCCTCTAAAGCTTATTTGGATAACCAAAACGCAGTTCAATCATGTTATGTATAGAGAAATTATGTTTATATTAAATTACATAATAGCGGTCCCGGCGAACTTCGTTTCGTTTTCGATTTTCCCGCTTTTCTGTTAAAATTTTTCCCGAATTTTCTTTGTTATAAAGCTCACGGAGCCCGAGACCTTTCCAACGAATGCAAAACCGTGGAAATCGGTTCGTGCGTTCTGGAGTTATAGCGTCAGGAAGGAAAACCCGACTTATTTTTATATAGTAGATCACGGATACTGCTTTTTATTACAAAGTTGTTATTTCCTTATGGATGAGCAAAACACCTACTTTGTTGAGAATGGAAAATGGATTTTCACCATCCACAAGAAAGGGAGATTTGAAAGAGTAAAAATCAAAATATGGCGATGACAGCGCATCGTAGTGGCGGCGTTAGATTTCAATATTACTGTGTAAAGTCCCCTCATACCCACACACGTACATTTATTGTGTCGACAATATTTTTTATACAATTTATCAATCGGGGCAGATGGTACCGGCTCACATAAACACCTTTCAAAATGCACCCGACCATTGTAGGGTTACAACATTATCATACGCGGATAAAATGGCCGAACACTATGCCATGGCTTACAGCTTTTTTAAGGTTGCATTGATAGTATCCTTTCATCAAAATAAATCATATTACTTACTTCAAAGACGCTCTATATTCATTAAACATAAGGTTAAGCATAAGGTACAGCCTTACAAATGATTAATCTCACAATACTTGTAACTATCATCTTGAAAGAATGTGAACTATGAATACAATAGTCATTACTGTGAAATAGGTTTGTAAACGTTTCCCATTGGTACTCGGTTCGACTGCGAAACTCATGCTGATGTTGAAAATTATTGACTGGTCCACATTAACCGCTCTGCTTGCTCAGTCATAACCGCGGCATGCAGACGACGGGTCTCTTCGACCAACCAATCTCGCTTCCATCGTTACAATCCAGCCCTTATGTCGATGGTAATACGAGCTTGTGAATGCACGCCTAATTTGGTAGTGCATCCGTGCAGGGAGAGGGTTCCGTATTGTTTGCAAAATATTTTGAAAGCGTCATTTTATACGGCGTATTAGGCACTGCTTTTGATAGGAGGGGGACGTCTTCACCGGTCCAATCATATCATCATTACGCATTATGCTCTCCCCAACGCTTCACCGTTGAAGTACTCATAAAGAAACTAATAAATCTATAACATTTTAAGGGCAGCATTGATTGAGGTTGGCTAAACATGTTTTATAAATTGGTCGGGGTCAAGATATATTTACGTGATAGTCTTATCTAAGCTTTTTACAGAATTTTGAAAATAACGCTTTCATGCTAGCATGATCCGATAGAATACCTAGATCTTTAATTATATAAGTATAACTCGTGCTATTGAGTACATTCTGTCATAAACAAGTCATGTTATTAATCAATCATAATCATAAATCATTTATTTCCCTTCACAGTTAGGTACATGAATAAGGTAACTTAGATTATTGTTACAAATCACAGGGGTACATGAGCTGTAGCCTAATTAGTGAGGGGCTGGTGCCTGAAATAGGTTTCCAGTAAAACCTGTGCTACAGGTCACCAGGCCACACCCTCAGACCGCACCATATGTCTCCTAGTAATAAGACGGAGAGGAACAATATAGTAAGCAAGGAAATAATAAAAAAGAGAAAAAAAAAATAATAAAATAATGAAAAAGAAATATTAAAAAAATATAAGCTACATTTATAGCCACAAATAAAGTCACCACAAATATAATGACCAGAAATATAGCAACCATCAGTATATTTAAGTGAAACAGAAAACAAAGTTTCACGAATTGTATCATAACCATAGGATATTATTATGACGACATAGTCGTCGACTAGCGGAGGTATTCTGGAGATTATTTGAACCAGACTAATGAGTTGAACAAGAAATAGTTTGATTATTATGATAGTCCATGTTTAATGGCGATTTTGACTGGCTAGTCAAGTGAGATACATACTTTTAAATGCCGGTCAGCTTAAGATTCCTAAAAATATTTTCTATGACAATAGCACACTGTGACTTCACAATTTATCAACACGTTAACTTTTAAATACTTTTTAAAAACAACACGTTATGATCATTTTCTACAAATCAAAATGGGCGACGTGATAAATTCCTTATAAATATTTTTAACCAGTAATTTGGATATGTAAAATTAAATATCCGTATTAATAAAAAAAAAGTAAAATATGTTTTGTAAATCTTTTATTAAAAATTATACCTACTCATATTTTAATTTGAGGTACCAAAAATGTAGCTCCGACGATAGGGTTAAATTATGTAATAGGTATCGGATGTAAATTACTGTATCTGAACGTGAATAACAATCGATATCTATTGTAAAGTGACTCAAACTGATGTTTATGTGTAGTTTTGAGTGGAAATAAAGTAATCGGTTGGCGCGTGGGCGCCGGCTACGAGGTTGCGCCGCTGTGACTCCTACAGTACGGTGAATAGCAAATCACGGTAAACACTTGAAGTTCGATTTTAGTTCTTATGCGTGTGACATAAAGCTGTGAAAAATCCAAAGTGCGTAGTCTGACTTGCTGTCAACCGTACGTAGGTACTTTTACACGGTTTCAATAAACAGACTATTTTTGCCCGCGGCTTCGCACAAGAAGAATAATTATAAGAAGTAAGATAGGACATAGTAAAGTTTTATAACAAGGAAGTCAATGGCTTTTTAATGCATAGGGAACAAACATAAAAAACAATGTTGTAATTAGAACGATTGTTATGTACCTACCTAGTAATCAAAAATAAACATACTGCTTCCACGCTTGGGCTCCGTCAAATCGTCAAGCTTATTGCAATGTTTTTTTTGTAATTTTTGTAATAAGTATGACCCTTACTTGGTTGTAGTTTAATTCTTAACTAAGCCAATTGGCGAGGTTTCAGTAATAATTATGTCTTATCGAATTCCTGGAATTTCGCAAGCAGTAACTTGTACAAAAGTTGTCAACGTACGGTCCTTGATATATGCCTACGCGCAAACGAATTTCCTTGGTGTCCCAATGAGTTGAAGAATAAAATGCTTATTATAACAAAGTAACTAGCAAATGATATCGAGACGAATCCTTGAAAACTAAAGGCCGCATATTTAGTGTGGCAATGTGGGCTAAAACTCGAGTGCAGTCCTCATTCCTATTTGTTATATTTTATAAATTCGCCATATGACTATGCCATCCCCCCAAAGACAACGGCGTTATGTAGTTAGTTAGCTTTAGCCCATAATTAATACCTCCTAGCTTCTCCCTAGCAGAGTAGGTAAACTTAAGCTTTCACTATTGATTCACAATTTAAAAACTGCTCAGCGGTCTTTTTCAAGAGGGGCTGACTATAATGACCTTAGATAATGTAAGAAGATAGTAAAGCATCCAAACGCTAGGTAAAGACTAGAAAATCGTCCCATGAGGCTTTACCGACTATATTTACTCAGGAAACCGTAAAAAACATAACTTTCGGCAAGTGTACTATATCACTCATTGTAACGATGACTTGATAAATAAAGAAGGCCTTTACTTTGCTTTGGGTCATAAATTAGGTTGAAACATAGGAAAATCCAGACAGGTTGAAAGTAGGTATATATGTCGCAGGCATTTTGTGTAAACCCACCGTTTACATACGGCGTCGTCTGTTTAAAAACGCTCGCTGTTATGTAATATGGCGAATGCAAAATCAGGCAAAATGACAACAATTGGTTGTAGTTTTGGGGTGACCATAAATAAAACACTGTTTGGACAAATTGAGACTTTTCTTTCAGGTTTCGGTTCTCTTTTGATACTTCATTGAAATATCCAAGTAACAAAAATGACTTTTATTCAACATCAATTACTTCCCGGGAGAATCTGTTGAACATCCAAAATCCAGATTAAGTGCGTGGTGATCAGAAGAAGAACGTTTTGCCTCAACAAATAAGCGTTCCACTGGGCGTCCGGTACGAAGCTTGCGTCCGATTGCACGTGAAATCATTTAAAAAATGTGGTATTTAAAAATGGTTCTGCTAATTTCGTTTTTGGAAATGAGAAGGCCGGCCGCTTTGGCATTGCGGAGGTCTCACCGACCTGCGCCGCCTCGGGGTATTCGGGGTATAGGGTTGGTACGACGACGAAAACTCAATATATAATTGCACCTAATTTATTTTTGACGATACATACTCTACTCTCCCCTATCAAATAAATTTTAATCTGTTTGAGCTTGAAAACAACAGAACAATAAAATGCAAACACTTGAACGCTTATGAAGTTACCATAAGGTACGAGTATTGTTAAGATTATGCTATATTTAGAATAAAAATATATTTATTCAAAAACATTTATGAATCGTCAGTAGAAATTCAATAGATAGTCCTACTGCTGCGTTCAAAATGTTGATGATGTCAAAAAGAACCGCAAAGAAAATCTACACTTACTCTTTTAAAATTGACACTGTTTTACTATGCTACTTATTATAGTAATACAACGTCAGATTTACACAAGAATTGAACTGAGATATCCAATAGTCTACATTTTGGTAATATACCTTTTTTATTAAATATTTTTAAATTTGTGACTTAAATCTATGCCTGGGCTGGCTAGTAACATAATTTAAGACTTAAGCCCTTTAAAGAAATGACTTATGTAGTCTTAGGTAAAGAATCTGAAGCTTGTGTTTATAGTGTTAAAATTGTGATAGTATTTAGAAAGAAGGAAATACAAGCAAATATGTATTGAGAGGTGCTACACTAAGTAAGTTTATTTCTGAAAATAGGTCTTTGAGTGAATCCCGTGATTTAACACCCTATATAGTACAGAAATATGTTTTATGTCAGCAGCAGCAATACATACCTGCTAAAAGTCTGAATTAAATACATCTAGTGTTTAATGTTCTAGAGAATAATTATTTTTGGTGGTCTCTCTCGTTAATTCGACCTCATTTAATAATGTTGCAAAGATAATCTTCCTATAAGTTCAATAGAAATCTTGTCATCGTCAAAGTCTTTCAAGCAACTATTATTACGACACTATCCGTATAACGTTGTGCTAAATTCAAATTTCGACGTATCTTAAACTAAGATTATTTATTTTTTCAGTAAATTTTCATATTGTAACTCTAAATTTTTCTTACAGGTACTGACTCAAGTCATTCAGTTTTGAATGACCAAAAATTGTGTAACCTAAAACTTAAACTTAGTCTAAGATACATAGAGACTTTGCATGCTTTAAAGTTTTTTATTGTTATTTATTGTAAATCCCGATATCATCTACTAAAAGTTCACATTAATCGAATTCCGAAAATTTGGCAACCCTATCCCTGCCTGGCTGAGAGGCTCATTACATCAACACTTATTATGTTTGACTGGGCCTTAATAGACGTGTGATAAAATCTCAGAGATTGATATGTATTTTTTGACAATCGGATCGCATCAAATTTAGTTTGTCGATTTATGTTCGAGGAGTTGCTCTAATTTTGGACCTGAAACGTGTGACATTTTGTATGAGTTCTTACGAATTCACAGATTTGTAAATATCATGTTTATTTTAGTTACTTTTACCTCTGCTTATTTAAAAAGGGTTCTATTTTATTCGAGCATTGTGACAATACAAACCTAACCTAAATAATAGGCTGGGAGCAAATTTTACAAGTAAGCTACATGGCGTCGTCTAGACTTGTGGCTCACTCAGTATTTCCGTCTGCAAAAATGGAAATGTGACTGAAATTTTTTCTCCTTTATAAACCTTAATTTATTGATATTTTTTTCTTAATTTTATGTACCAGTTCGTTATAAAACATACAACTTGGTAGAATTTAAAAGCGTTATTATAATATAATGAAAATAATTTCATCCCCAGTTGTGGAAATAATGCCTCAATCAATCTAGTATTTTACATTCTCAATAAAATATCATTGGTATTTTTGGTAATTATCGCCGATTTGGTCGCGTTATACATATCTGTGCATGTAAAAGTAAAATATCACCTGCACCCATATATTACGCAGAGATTGAATCATACGGGCAATAGCTACCGATATTAATAAGTATCAGATTACACAGTGTAATAAAAATATCGGTTTCATGTGACCCGGCCCGCCAGACAGAGATACTATCGTGTCACACTACTATATTACTTTAGCATGAGCCTTTATAGCAGTATCGATGTCAGATGACATTTCGCTGTTTCATAAGAAAGTGACAATTGTAGCAAAATGGGTATGCGTAAATTAGTATGCTCAATAGAGTCCCTTCTCTATTGTTGTGTCATACATTATATAATTTTCAATAGAGTAGATGACTAAAATGTATGTTTGGTCAACAGCAAGATTACAAAAAATATAACACACATTTTCTTTTATCATGTAAACATACATTTATTAAGATACATTGCTTTCTCACATAGCGCGACGTCACTTTTCCGCAGTTAATACGAAAAAGTGACGGAAACACACCCCGTCATAGAACGTTAATACTGTCACATACTTTAATACTGTACATATCATCATCAATTTGTTTGTATTTCTAGAAGCAAAAAATACGTTTTCATTGTATTTTGGAAATCTAACTGACTGATTAAACATTTTTTTTTTATCGTGTCATTATTCGTATTGTGTGATGTTGTCCGATATTTTTTTATTGTTTTGCATGATCTTGCATGAATCTTTTAACATTTATCTATGATTTTGATATTTTGATGTACTCAATAATCTTAATTTCAAAAATCATATTTCAGAAGAAGCCGGTCCCACTAAATAAATAATACAGAAGTTAAAATTAAACATTTTGAAAAATATTTTCGGTACCATTCGAGGCGTTATGCAAGCATTGTTATGCGAAAACCTTTCTAAATTTAGGGCAGCATATTACAAAGACAGCCATTTTTTACCATGATTGTCTGACCCCGCCTAATTAACACAATAATGACCGGACCACTGTCCTCACGGCTACACGCAGCCTCCGAACACTAATTTATAGCGCCCATAAAACAATTCTTCAAACTTCCCCACAAAAAGGTCTATTCAAAAGCCCGTATGAGATAATAGCTTACGGGGGCAGGACAAAAGTCCAAACGCAACACTAGACAGTCAAGGGAAAAAATAAAAACATCTGGCCGACTCCGACGCCAACGAATTCCTGGATACTCCCTTAAAAATCGACGTTTAAAGTTAACTACCAATACTTTACCCTACAACAATAGTCCAGTGCGAGGTCCGGGCGACGGACGTGGACGTTTTAATTTATGATATTTTTTTTCTTAACATTACACAGTTCAGATGAATCTTTCTACTTTTGTAATGAATTGAAAAATGGAGCTGTGACTCGGAACAGTTTTTGTTCGTACTGAGAAACGGACTTCACAAGGCGAAGTAGGATATAAGATGCCCGTTAGCTTTGTTTGTGTTCAGATCGAGTTACAAGGATGCTCAGATGTGTTTGGTGCGATTGTGTCGTCTATTTGGATAATATGCAACAGTAAAACGCGCTTGGCCACATGCGTCATTTTAGATTTATGAGAATCGAAATGCTTCGGCACATCAACATATTTCGTTTCAGTGGCTTTGACGTCTTACAAACTACTGCCGGAAGTGAAGTTTGATGATGAAACCTTGACTTTGGAATGTAACCAATCGATTCGACTATCTACTAATAAAATTAATAAATAACTCACCAGTGTGCGTTCTCTTGTGAATCTTGAGGTTCTCTGATCTTGCAAACACTTTGCCGCAACCGGGAAACGGGCAAGGGAACGGCTTTTCCCCTGTGTGCACGCGAATGTGATTCACTAGCTTGTATTTCGCCTTGAACGGCCTCCCGTTCCTCGAGCATCCTTGCCAGAAACACGCGTGGGTCGTGCACTCCGGGCCACCGACATGTTCCACTGTCAGATGCGTCACTATCTCGTGCATGCTTGAGAAAAGTTTGTTGCATAGTTTTCGAGGGGGCGGCTGTTCTGGGTCGAGCCACTGACACCGCATGTCCCGCCGAGGCGGCGCCCGTACGTATCGCAGGAACGCGTGCGGGGCGTGTGCGTGGGCATGTGGCACGAGCGGCGGCGCGCCGCCTTGGTAGTGGACGTCCCCGCGCCAATCCCAGCTCTGCTCCAGCGGCTGCTGCGGGAACAGCTCCCCGCAGCCACCGTACTCTCTGAGGTAGCCGGTCTGGTAGGAGTGCAGCGGGTACGGCTGGTAGTGCGGCGGGTGGTGCGGCGGGGCATGCGGCGCGGCGGCGCGCTGCGGGCCCACGCCGCACCCGGGCTGCGGCGACATCTTCAGCCCATAGGAGGCGAGGTGTGCATGATTGGTCTCGAGGAAGGCGTTCATGGCGGGGGTGGCCGACGCCGGCGCATAGCCCCACTCGCCCGCCACCATCCACGCGGCGGGAGCGCCCCGCTGCCTGCGCCGCTGCTGACTTCCTCCTCCCCGACGCTTTCGACTTCTCCAACGATCTCGTCACGTCCGCTTGCGTTCTACCATTACTTTTTTCACGCGAACTCGACACCCTGTTAAAATAGAGCGATAATATTAGATGGTTTATCATTGAAAGGTATTTTAAACATTCTGTCCAACGCATGCATGCGCCGCTCCTAACCCGAAGGTGATCATAACCTCCCGAGACAAATTCAAAACCATTTCTCAAAATAATAACACACATTCGTGCACCCATAACCGGCGACGAGCGTTTATTTATAATAAAAAAAATGTGAGGCAGGTACTTTTGGACATTAAATTAAACTGTGGGTAAATTTATAGGACATTTTTATACGTCTGAGACAAAAATTTCGATTGTGTTCGTGTATATTTAATTTTACTTTATTTGTTAGGTTGGCTCCAATCTCTTTTATGGCCGAGGTTTAGCATCGATGGTTTATTAAAATAGTTTTATGAATGATAAAACCTGTTTTGGTGCGACGGGGCTGCAACGGGCTTTACTTTATTATTTCTTATCTCTTTAGATATAATTATTACATGTTTAAACTAGCAAAAACATGTATTCTGACTGGTTAAAGTTTTTTTCACTTTTTATGCTAAGATCCCATAAAACGTATCAAGTGGCGAGTAGGTAAGTAGTGATCAGAATGTGAGAGGGCATTAATTTCGCTGCACCAATGCAGTACGCGTTGCATGTGTAGATGCAATCAGAAACGATTAATAGGTATATATTTTACCATACACTTTGCTCGATTATAACAATTATCCAGAATGAGTGGTTAAATACAGGGCGATAAACTGTTATGACTTTTATTAATATTTTATTGTCTATTAATGGTACTTTTGAATCTTATTTCCGATTAATGATCGCATGTTTATAACACTGTACCGGTTTAGCAAATTAATCAAAAATACAAATATTAATGTGTAAAATAAAGAAATAAAAAACATTTTAAATTTTATTTCCAATCAAATAACTTTTGTATGATTTCTTCCCTTTTTTTATACTGTTTTATTTTAAGGGATTAGATGTAAGTTAGATTTGATTGAGTTTTTCCAATAAAAAACATTTTAAATTTTATTTCCAATCAAATAACTTTTGTATGATTTCTTCCCTTTTTTTATACTGTTTTATTTTAAGGGATAAGATGTAAGTTAGATTTGATTGAGTTTTTCCATGTGACATGCAATGAAGAATTGAATTGAATTAAATTGAATAAAAACAAAATTAAACAGCAGTCTAGCAGGTTAATCTGAGGTTGGTTTGTGCACCTATCTTCATCGATAGTATAATATGTAGTTTATCAAGCATAATTATTATAATAAGATATATCTACTCTTAAACGTATGTGTCTGTATTGGTACTGTGTAATACGCTTCAGATATTTAAAGAGAGTTTGAATTAGTTGTTGGTAATAAAAATAATAACTTGTTCTAATATCTGATATAATTATCAAAATAATTAAGACTGGATTAAGTACGATGAATCATTAAAATATAGATATTTATATCTTTTATGACGGTAAAGATAAATTGACCAGATCTGACAATGACTGTTAACTTGGGCTTGTGAATGGTCGAATATATTGGTAAGTTGAATTTTATGTATTTTATGACATGTTTGAATCATATCTATTAAAATAACTGGTTTAACTATGCTGCTTGCAATCTTGTGCTTATGGCCACTTATTGTTATTTATAAGCCACTTAATACCTAACTGTCACTAAGTGAATTTAATACAAGAACTACCATGGCCTATTTCTATGTAAATTGCAATACTTCATAAATTTTGCATTTTTAATTTGTAAGAATTCTTTACACAAGCTGATTTCGATGTTATCCATAAAACTGCATAAGTACATCGTAATTTAGATATAATTTTATTAGGGATTCAATCGGAAAATTCGGGTTTCACTATCTCTTAATTATTATTAACAATTTGTAATTGTTTGATGCTATTTTATGAAACTCATAAACTCGCATCACATCACCCAATCAAGCCAATTAAATAAATAAAAGCTTTGACAAATTCAGACCCTATTTTACTTATACCTACCATGCATGTTTTGAAGAGTTTGAAGTGCAATGCGAATATATTACTGTTGCATTTATCTATTACTAGCTGTGCCCGCGACTTCGTTCGCGTGGACTACATCCTTTCATGGTCGGTTTTACCCCTTTCTCCCCTAATATTCGAAACAAAAAGTAGTCTATATTTTAATCCAAGTTTCGAGCTATATTTGTGCCAAATTTCATATCTCTAACTTCAAAAATAAACATTTTTCCATATAAACTTTCAAAGGTGGTATTACCCCCATCCCCCCCTTATTTTCTTATAAAAAGTAGCCTATGTCCGTTCTTGAGATTCAACGTATACCTATACCAAATTTCATCAAAATCCGTTCAGCCGTTTAGGCGTGAAAGAGTAACAGACGGACAGACAGACAGACAGACAGACAGAGTTACTTTCGCATTTATAATATTAGTATGGATATCATGTGGAATTTATATATAATTTAGATTAGAAAATACATTCGAGTAGAAAGAGCTTTTAATTATATTTGCAATTTTTTTTTCAATGGAGATACTTATAAATTTTTCGACTTTTCTATGATTTAATTTGTAAAATAAACCTTACTTTTGATTACTATATACTTATATTTAAAAAAAACAAAATTCTGCGAATTTTTAAAGATCTAACCATATATAGGGACAAACAGACGAAAAGTACCTCATTTTGTAGGTACTATGAAGTGAATTGTTTTATTGATTTTTTATGGAAATACTATGTGATCGTATTATATAGGTAGTCTAATAGTCAACAGAAGTGAAGTTTAAATAATACGAATGCAATGTATGTATTTCGATTATAATGAGTAATTTCTTTTAATAGTTTAGTATTTGCACAAAGTCACACGCACAGTCGAAAAAACTATGAAAACATGGTTGAAATAATAAAATGCAGTACTCGAGCCCTCTTAAATCCCACCATTGCACCCAACCACATCTCCAAACTGTCAATCAAGACAACTGTTTCTTTTTTGCTGCCCAATAATCGCGTTATTCCAAAATAATGTTGTTTATGTATTGTTTAAAACACTCAGCGCCGTGCGGTGCGGGCCTACCTGGCCTGCCCGTTAAACAATGTCGTACCTTTCAGATTTCCATCTAATCTTTACATTATCTTGCGACTCCCCGCCGTGTGGCCGCTTCATCACAAAGCAACGGGTTGACAGATATCACAGGCATACATCGGCCAATAGGATTAAAAATATGTCATTTCCTCGCGCCCAAAAACTGATCTCAATACAATCCGTATAACAGAAACCCTGTTAACTATGCGGAGGTTCACTTTCCGAAACGCAAACTTAAGTTTGTCGCACAACAGCTGCAACGAAACTACAGTTTTACGGAATTACTCATAATACTATTAGGGATGTGCAAAGATTATCTGTTTAACGGATCTTTACGCGTACTGAACATGATCCTTAAAAAACCATTCGGTGATACTTAATTGCTTTTGTTAAATTTTAATCCAATTAAAAACAAAGATTAGTTTTTGATCTCAGAATTAATCGTTTTAAAACACGACACGGCGAAATCTTCTGAGATAAGTATCACGTTAATTATTAGTAACAAATGATTGTTTTAGATGTTGAAATTAGACATCTGTAACAAATTAAAGTTACTTTCGCACGTTCAGATATGGGTCTAGTTACAAAAGATGTAATCTTGGAACAACATTTGTAATTTGTACATTTAATTCTCGTAATAATTAACGGAATTTAACGGGATGAGAAATGTTTTGAAATATACCATGTAATTTTGAAAGAATAGTCACCAAAGACACCAGAGTATTACATATTATACCCCTAATTTATGGATTCTTAATGGATTAGCATAAAAAATATTTATATATATTCATCTAAAATAGAACTATTGGATGTACTTACAATAATATACCAATTTAAAAAAATACCAAGCGATACTTCTTTCCGGCGATAAGCTGCCTTTTTACTACAATTTACAATAATAAATTGTAGTTCAACCGGTCTCCAATTCAAATTAATTGTTGAAAGTTAAGATAAATAGATATAGGTCTTACTTTTTTACTTAGGTACTTATGAGTGTAAATGATTATAACCTATTACTTTATTTCACAAAAACATGTATTGGAATTGATTTCAGAGATTAATTAGTTACAGTATGTTATTTAAGCATAATCGTCCCTAAAAAACTATCTCTTCCAGACAACCAACAATTATTGAAGGTAATGTTAAATTCAATAAAGAATATCGAAATGTTTTTTTTATAATAGTGAAATTATTCTAATCGACAACTGGTAACTTAAGTACAAGTTAAACAAATAAAATTTTGGAACTAAGAAGTCTTCTCCTAGCCATTAAAAAGAAACAATATTGTTGTATTCCCTTTTACAAAGTACATTTTTTTTGCGTATGCCTTCTTATGTATTAAAACACGCATTTAGTTAACACCTATTAGTTGAATAAGTAACTAACTAGGTACTATAAGGCACAATATTATGCACATTTTGCATCATTACTTGTCAACGGGTGTGATCATTGCTGTGAAATTATACATTCATACGCGTTAAGTGTTAAGTGTTCTGTATTATAATTGAATGTCAAGTTAAGTATGTGGTGGAAATTGCAGCAAGTAAATACTTTCCGATGTAATTTTTTTCTTGAGTGCCATACAATTTTACGGAAGAAAAACGTATTAATATTCTTAATGATGTATTTGTCCTTTAATTGTTGTTGTCCAAGATCTGATCATAATTTGTTTTGAATAAAAGGTTATGTGTATTTATGTTAATAATAAGTATTATTTGAAGTTAAGTAAATTGAAAAAGTTAAGCAAATAATATTTATACAGATGGTAATTGACTTTCAAAAGTAGTCCTCGAAAGCACAATGTTACAAATGGATTCCTGATTCGAATAATGTATTTCATAAAAGGTTTAGTTTTGTACGGTCTATTTATTTGTTGAATTTTTTTGTACAAAAAAGTTTAGCAGGTTGACCGAATGCTAGGGACATTCTCTACCAGCCAACTCTCGATCTACCCGTATGAAGACAAAGATATAAAAATCATTCTCATTTAACGTCATGTGATATCTATAGTAATCTTTTTTTTTTCAATCTAAAACTAAACAGTAGTTGCTTTTATTACCTAGCCATCATAGAAAGTATAATATTTTAAAGCAAAAGAGCCTGAAGAGAAGGAAAAGCTTGTTTGTTTAACATGAATTACCAACGCAAGGACGAGGCGTTACTAAAATTGTTATTTACTAAGGGACTGTTTTCAATATTAAAAAATATGATTAGGTACAAAACACATATTATCTTGCACCGGGAGTAAACAATAAGAGGTAGTGATATGTAGAACCTTAATAAACAACATCAATTCTTTAAACATTTTGTAATAAAGTGACAATCAAGGTATTTTATTACAACAAGAAGAAATGCAAAAAGGATCTCGTACTTATGTAGAATTTAATTTGGTCATAGTTAGGTAAATTACTATTTACATATTATACTACGAGTGAATCGGTACAATTTTGAAAGGATTGTATTTTTATATGTAACTAATAAATTTAAAATCTACAGGTTTGCTTTCAATAATTCCATTAGAAAGCTACATTATTCCTGAGGTTTTTATGAAAAAACAAAATAGGTATCTTTATTAAAGCTCCAATAATGTAATCCGAGGTGTAAATTAATTACCTAAAATATTGGCTAATGATAGATGAAATAAAAGCTAGAAATTTGTATTACCTACTGTTTAAATATTAAAAAAAAAACTTAGAAGCGGTATGCTTAGGAAAACTATTATGGGCACTTTATTTGATGAATAAGCCGTTTTTGATTTAAATGTTATTTCAAACAGTTTTTATGCTTTATTTTTCTCAATATGTTGGTATAGAGGGACTGAATGTTGAATACCTATATTATATTTTAATTATTTAATTGTTTTATTCTGAATTTTATAGCTGGTATCTAAACTTGGACATTAAGAAGGACAGAGGAGTACCTAGTGACATGATCTTCTAAATCAGTCTACTTATTATACGGTAATTCAAAACAGTTCTTGTGTGTTTGTTATGTAAGAAAACGGTAAACTTTTTGTTTCTTTTCTCATAATGAGGACTTGGTTTTCTTTATTAACTTAGGTAAAATAAAAAACAATACTACCTAGGTCTTATAGAATTTAAAACTTTTGCGTTAAATAAGTTAACGGGTCAAAACGCGACTACATTTTCATATACTATGTCAAACTCTAAATGGATGTAATAATTTACATCACTGTCCATTCGCTTTAAATGAGTTCAAACGGGAAAAAATTAAAGCCAACTACATATAATAAGACGTTTTCTCATAGTTAGCTCGAAAATATTTATAAACAACTTCTTTTTATGCTAATATTTTATCAAGATTTGATATTTAATTATACAGTTAACTTTTATTAGCTCAGTGTAAACCTAAATCCCGCATTTTGTTTAAGCCTAAAAAATGTCCAGCCTCATTTTTTGAAACACACAAACACTGAAATACTATGTAAGTTGCAAACTATTTTCGTCTCTAGAATGGCAAATAATAAGCATAAAGGAAATATACAAACAACTCTTCCATTAAATATTATTGGAGTAGGTTTTCCCTAGTCATTTTAAATATTAACGACAGTTATAAACTATGTCCTTAAGTTAATAATAAATGTAATCGTGGTAAAATCACCTGTAATCTAGGTATAACAGTAATGTCCAACTTAAAATAAATTTAAGTACTTACCTACATAAAATTGATAAAAAGACAGAAGGAACAAGAACTATCCATCAATGTTAGGCTTTATAATCCATAGATTGCATGTTTTTTTTAAATATTAAAGTTTAAATAAGACTATCTACTTACTTGCCAACTAAAATAAATCCAGTCTTTATCAAGCCCCTGTTTCACTGTAGTACAAGCACAGGAAAATACGTAAACACTTCACTCAAGGTACATAAAGACGTGTATCTAAAATATTTCTAGTATCCTCATCTAACTAGATCAATAGTATCACAGGATTGTCGCGCCGCTATAACGTTGCGATGTCGGCTGACGCGCGCGACTTGCGTCTCCCGGGCGAGATGTCACGTAAGGATTTTTTCTCGTATAGCTGAATGTCGCGACGTGTTTCCGGCGACTCCGCTGAGGTTCTCAGCATGACTGCGGGCTCCCGCGTCGCCGCCCCTCGCCACAACCGACATACTGTTTCTTAGAACAATATTTTGTACGGAGGCGCGAACGCAGCCCTGCACGCCGTAAGAAGGGCGGGACGCCGTAAACTTTTTCATCCAATCGTGCTGACCTCGGTACGAGCTCCTAAACATCGCTCCGTCCCGCTTTGACGTGCACACAGCAGGCACTGTGAGCGAGACGGACTGCTCCGCTCGTAATGTTGAAGAAGAAAATTTCTTTGTGTTGGTGTCGTAATGTGTTCGCTTTATCAGATTTACGTTGAAAGCTCGCTGTTAGTTTAGAGGGCGCCACATCTCGTCTCCCTTTCCAGTGAATGGATTTGCTGGTACGCGAGAGCGGGACAGGGGCCGGTCGGGAAATGTTTCGGCTAATGTATTTTCCTGTGGGAAGGAAAACACATGTCGTCGCTTTTAATTTAATACGCGTCACGCTGCGTTCTCGTGTCCGAAGCTTACGTACCCAGTTATTTTCCTAAGAAGTTTTATTGTAGTTACTATTATGCTCGCATTCGGAAGTTTTTTTTATAGTAAGGTAAAATAAAATTGTTAAGTTCGTAGCTTTTTTGGAATCAATGACTTGTGTAATTACTGAATACCTAAACAACGTACTCGGTACATATTGAAAATACTCATGTTTACGATTACAATTCATAATTCAATTCACTCGATCATTATCATTTAAAATTAAAATATTCAGTAAACCTAATTCAATTAATAAAAAGGCAGTTTTAAATTTAGATTTTAATAAATAAAAAAACTGTTATGTGGTAGAGTTTTGCAAGTATACATAATTATTAAGAATAAAACCAAATAATTTAACCTTAAATGTTTTATTCTATCCACTACAAATAAAATGATCACTTTTTTTTTAAATATAGATTTTTTTCCTATCTTTTTACACATTTGGACGTATTGATTTTATATAATAACTATTATATCCATAAAATATATATATGTATGTGAGAGTTCATTTCCATCAATATTGATAGTTTTTTGTAGTGACAGAATGGCAAATTCGTCAGTTACGCTACTCAACTGCAGCAACTATTTTCTCACGACATAATTGAAGTACCTATTATCATTTTACGTTCTAAGGATACTGATGAGTTATGAACATATTATATGTCACATATATTTTTCTCTGTCTGAATGTTTATAAATGTGTTTGAGGGTTATTGTTTTGTGATAAACCAACGGTGTACCACATAACATTCGCTATTTTCTTTGGGATAAAATAAATGTATGTGATTTTTACCGACATTTTTTTATTTGAAAATGGTTATAATTCCTATATTAAGATAACATTTTCTTGATCGGATTTTATCTACGTCTAGTCTTACATGGCTTTAAAATTAAGATTTTAAAATAAAAAAATGTGCTTTACCTAATTACATTTTTTTATATTACACTTAATAATCTTCTTTTCTTAGCTATCATAATCCGGGGATGATTCTAATTGGAACATTAGTATTATGTATTTTATAGCAATACAAAAGTTTACATTTAAGAGAGATACATTTAATTAATTTTACATACTTAAACACATTTTTCATTATTTAAGGATTAAATTTTCATTGAAAAGATTTGTTCTCAATAATCAATAATAGAATTAAGACAAAGGCAAGGTTTCATTTCTTAATTTCATATTTTATTACTTATCGCCTATGCAAAGCTTAACTTTATTGTAAGGTGTCGTTCGAGCTTTGAAAGTTCATTTCCATTTTATAATGATAACACCGTCTTGTTATTTGTATAATATTGTTATAATAATGTTGGATATGAAAAGGAAGCGTATTTTGAATTAAATTTGTAATAGGTATTAGTATGTCACATATATTTTCAATGATATTAGGCCCGACAATGCGTAGGCGCATATTTTAAAATCTATAAAGTTTTCTTAATAATGGCGATTTGCATACAGTTTTATAGAGGTAACAAATAAGCTTATTCATTGATTCTTTTGGATATTATAGAGGTAGTTTTTTATTTTTTTTATTTGACATAGTATTTTGATTTAACGATTTTGTGAATTACTTGTACCTAATGAATGATATGAAATGCATCCTTAAATTAACACAATGATTATGCTCCCTGATTATATGGTATATTGCATGTATTGTAGATTGTAGATATTATTGTAGCTATGGTTATTTTATTTATTTCGTTAATGTCCGTTGATTTACCCTCAAGATTAAACATTATAAACGGAATGTATAAGTTAATTCTGTAAATTGGGTATTCATTTGCTCAGTCATGTTCAGTAGTGGATAAATAGCAGAACCTTAAAGTAAACTTGCCACGCGCTTCACTTATGTTAGACCCGAGTCTGCCTTGAAAAATGCATTTACTGAATCATTAGACGTTACAGAACGCTCATGTTTAAATATTAAATTACAGCTAACTGATTGAGAAACGAATTGAGAAGGAAGAAAGAGGTCCTTTTTTGAAGTCGTTTCAAAAAGCAGTTTACCTTCTAATTGAACTACGTATGGCAATAAATAAAGGAAACATAAGCATCAACATCAGCTGCATTTACTCTCATCGTGTGTATCTATCCATTTTTTTATTAATTTAAATTACATTAATAACACTTACCTATGGAACGTCTATACAAATTAAATGTAAGGCTACCACCTAAAACAACAAGAAGGTACCTGCTAGATTAGTACGCTAGCAGCTTTAAATTCCATGATATCGACGCCATTGCGCGTTCCACGTCGATGGTACTGCCCGCGCCTTCCACGCATACCCTTCAGCTAGCCTCCCGTGCCCAATTAACATTCTAAGCGCACCGTGGCGCGCCAAAAATAATTGAAATAATTAATTTGACATTCCAGCCCTAGATTGTATAATTATTTGTAAAAAGTATCGTTTCACATGTGCGCACGCCCCCTCCGTGTTGGCCGCCATTGGCCGGAGCCTCCGACAGCCGCGGCGGGCCGGACGAGTTCCCTCTCAAAACTTTTTTACTTTTTTCAACATTTATTCTCATTCGCCGCACGAACTCTCGTGATTAATTTAATATATTTTACTAAGATGCTTTTCTCACGCAATGTGTGCGTTTTTTGCGACCATCCGAGTTTATTGGTACGCTTAGGTACTCGCTAAGTGTCTTCGTGCTTTACTGAATGAAATACGTCGATACATTTTTCTGAATGTTAGCGAGTAAGTAATTAACGATTATGCACTCGTTTCTTATAAGAAAAATGCTAATTAGATTTCAGTACGGGTTTGATTCAATGGGTCTTTTGTACTTTACGTTTCTTCTACTAATTACTGCACTCTGTTATCTGTTATTTAGACCGGTTGTGCCCAACGCTTATTAGGTAAATGATTTTATCGTACTGTATTTCGTGACTTGTTATTAAACTGTTCACTTTTTATTTACATACTTGTTCAATTTCTGGCCTTTTTCATTACATATTAATTAGTTGGATTCATTCAAATTATTTATAGATCAGTCTAACTTAGTTTCAGTCATATTTCCTGAGCCACCAGATTAGAAGTACCACAATTGCACATTACTTAAAAAGTTCCCAGGTACGATTCTTTGTTAATTTGGGAAATTCAATTTGCTTGTGTCTTTACCGTATATCGTGTCAGCTCATGCCACTAGTACCATTCTCCTGGCTCCTTCCCTTAGCTAAGGGGAAAATATGGTATGATACCAGTCAAATGGTATGATTGAATGGCGTTTTTATTGCTATATTCAGTTACCCTGAAACTATTAAGCAAAAAATTAAGGCAAAAGCAAAATCAGTAAATATTGTTTTCATTTTTATTTAAACCGGCTGCCGTCAGGTACTCAGGGTCAATGTAGCTTTCCAATGGTGAAATCATTTTTGAAATAGGCACGGTAGTTATTGAGTTCATTTATAACAAACATACAAAAATACAAATCTTTCCTCTTTATAATATAAGTGTAAATGTAGATTTTAAAAATATCGTAACATGCAACACCTAGTGTTATACATTTTAACACCGGTTATTAATTTATATTTCTGTCTTAAATCTGATTTATATTACAATAAAAAATAAACTTTGATAACTAAGATCACAAGTCCAGCACATTATTTTATCGTCAAGTTGTTTTTCATAAACTGGCTACTTCTTCTACCCTATATTATCCCCGCGCGGGGGGCTACGCAGGCATTTCATCAGGATAAATAAGGTTATTATTTATTTGTATGTACGGATGGTAGCTACAAATTACTCGGACAATGCCTCTGCGGGGTTCGCCCTTATTACGAGACCCAACAGATGTCGGTTTAGCCCCTGCTTTTCTATAAACAATATTAAATTAAAATAGTAAAATTTACAAAACACATTTTTTTTACTGATCGAACTTGATAGTTTTGTAGGTATTATTCAAAATAAGTTAACGGGGGTTTGACGCGATAGCAATTTTTAGTAGCCAATACGTACCTACTACTTACCTACTGCCCGTACTATACTATGGGTAGGTTTTATGTACCTTACCCAATTAAGACTTGCCTTAGACTTGTTCTTGATACAGTCTGATTGCTAGATACTATTTTTTTTCAATTAAATGTAGTCTGCGACTTTGCTTAGATTATTTCTGGATGAAAAGTGTCATATTGTTGTTCTAGTATATAATCTGTATGTATACGTACTAAATTTCATCCAAATCAATTTTGTGGTTTTATCGTGAAAGAGGGAACAAACATCAATTTAATATCTCCATTTCTATACTAATATTATAAAGCTGAAGAGTTTGTTTGTTTGAACGCGCTAATCTCAGGAACGACTGGTTCGAATTGAAAAAATCTTTTTGTGTTGAATAGACCATTTACCGAGGAAGGCTTTAGGCTATATAACATCACGCTGCAACTATTATGAAAGATTGTATGGAAACCGAAATCCACGCGGACTAAGTCGCGGGCGGCCGCTATGTAAGAATAAAATGATTAATGTTTCTCTTTTACGCATAATTGCTGAATTTACGGATGAGATTCTGAATTAACATATAGCAAATTTCAGTCAAAGTCACGGGCGAAGTACCTACCATATTATAGGGTGCTCAAGTTTGGATCTCCAAATTTAAGCAACTAATGGCGAGCTTATTGCCACACGGCAAAGGACATATAGAGCAAAGAGAAAATAAAAAAAAAACTTTTAATTAAGATATGATCATCTAGAAAAAATTGCATGACTTGCCTAAAAAGGGCTCTCACCCGAGCGGCAATCGCTTAGCAATTATACTGTAGAAAAATATGGAACATAAGGAATGCAGTACTTTAACGCAAAAAATCGTTCTAAAACGTAGTCGCTAATTTTTTTACGTACAAAAAGTAGTAAGTGTGATAAGTAATTATGCTTTCTTTCTCAGGGATCGTGTCCGCTAGTGCCATTCAGGTAAGTTGGAAGCTATTATCTAGGTCAACCGCTTGCCAAGTTCTCAAAATAAACTTAATATTAGTGAAATGAAATGAAATGAAATGATTTATTTCTGCAAGTGGATTTACAATAAATTCTTTTGCACGTCAATTATTTTTTCCTACCAGCGCCTCGACGTTGGTTCTGTTGAGAAGAAGCGCCGCAACAAACTCAACAGATATCCTCTTTTAAAATAAATGACAAACATCACAATTGGACATTAAAATATTTGAATTAATAATATAAATTATCTAGGTGCAGATGGACATTTTAACAATTCCACATATTTTTATCATTAAAAAAATCTTGTACAGTGTAATAAGCCTTTTTGATAAGCCATGTTTTAATTTGAGTCTTAAATCTATGCATGGGCAAGTCAATAATGCTTTGTGGTAACTTATTAAATATTTTTATACTTATCCCCATGAAGGAATTACTACTTTTATGAAGTCTGAGTTTTGGGACGGCAAGCTTTTGTTTATTTCTTGTATTAAATCTATGGGTATCTGATTTTTTAGGAAGAAGCGTATAGTTTTTTCGTACATACAAAATACAGTCGTAAATGTACTGAGACGCTATTGTTAAAATATTAATTTCTTTAAAAAATTCCCTTAGTGAGTCACGTGGTCTAAGGTCGTAAATAAAGCGTATGGCTCTTTTTTGCAGTACAAAAATTGTCTGGATATCTGCTGCAGAGCCCCATAACAATAGACCATACGACATAACACTATGGAAATAACTAAAATAAACTAATCTTGCCGTATCTACATCAGTTAGGTTTCTTATTTTCCTTACAGCATATGCAGCCGAACTAAGTCTTCCTGCCAGGGCAACGATATGAGGATTCCATTGCAGTTTGGAATCTAAAGTAATTCCTAGGAATTTTGTTGAATTTACTATCTCGATTACTTCATTGTTCATACAAATACATGTATTTATTTGTTTGACGTTAGGCATTGTAAATTTGATACATTTTGTTTTTTTGGAATTGAGCAATAAATTATTGATTGAAAACCAGCGAACAACTTGGGAAAGAGCATTATTCACCTCGTCAAAATTGTTACATCCACGGTCAATTTTAAATATTAACGAAGTATCATCGGCGAATAATACAATCTCACACATGCCTTCGACAAAATATGGTAGATCATTTATATAAATCAAAAACAACAATGGACCCAATATAGATCCCTGGGGCACTCCCATAAGTAGTGGTGCGCCGGAAGAGTTAGTTCCATTAATATTTACTTTTTGTATTCGCCCAGTAAGGTATGACTCTATCAGATTTAATGCATCACATGCAACACCATAATGCTCCAACTTAAGTAATAGTATTTTATGGTCAACGCAATCGAATGCTTTAGATAAATCACAAAATATACCTAATGCGTCCTTTTTATTTTCCCAAGCATCAAGAATGTGTGCCATTAATGTAATTCCTGCATCAGTGGTGCATTTATTTTTAGTAAAACCAAACTGATTTTTATGTAAAATGTTGTTGTTGTTAAAGTGTTCAAGCAGTTGATTAAATATAATTTTTTCAAAGACTTTACTTAATGCAGGTAATATTGAAATAGGTCTAAAATTGGATGGGTCACTTTTGATTCCTGCTTTGAAAAGTGGTATGATTTTACTCCATTTCATTAAGTTCGGAAACTGACCTTCATCTATACATTTATTAAAAATCAAAGCTAGGTGAGGTGCAATATTATGTATGATGGATTTAATTACGTCAGTTGAGATACCCCATAAATCTTCTGTTTTCTTAATATTCAGTTGTTTGAATGTTTTGGTTATGGTGTCTGGAGTAATATAATCAAAACTAAATTTACTATCATACAAATTTACACTAGATGATAAAATACATTTGGCATGATCTGGGTTGGATTTTAAAAGACGCGTTGTAGAAATAGGTATATCCGTGAAGAAATCTTGAAAAGCATCCGCTACGTCTTTATCGGTATTTAAATAATTATCATTTATCTTGAGGGAAAAGCTACGATCATGAGGTTTTAATTTACATGCCTCTTTGTTAATTATATTCCAAGTGGCTTTAATTTTATTATTAGAGCCAATGATTTTATTGCGTAAAAAAATTGATTTAGCAATGTAGCATACTTTTCTGAATAATTTAGAATACCGTTTTACATATTCAATGGTTTTATGGTCCTTTGAGTAGGCTTTGATACTGTATAGTTCATATAACCTGTTCCTACTCTTGTAAATTCCAGGCGTAGCCCAGTCACTAAATTTAGTTTTACTTTTATCTATTTTAACTTTCTTTTTTTTGAAAACATTATTAAATTCACCATCGATCAGATCAAATAAATTCCCAAACAGACTATCAACATTTTCATCATGAAAATGTAGTTTGGAAATTTTTTCACATATTTTACTTTTATATATGTCTTTTCGGTATTCTGTAATAGGTCTACAAACAATTTCAACCAAGTCGGAAACATGATGATGCTCAAGTGTTGCTATTTGTCCAAAATGATCTGATTGTAAACAGTTTATAATTGACTTATTTATTGAACTATTTTTTAAGAAAATATTATCAAGACAGGTAGCTGAAGTTGGAGAAATTCTTGTAGGTTCTGAAAAGAGATTAACTAAATTAAAGGATTTAAATAAATTTAAGAACCTTACAGATGTTTGAGATTTATCGAGAATATTGACATTAAAATCTCCACACACAACTACCTCTTTACTTGATTTACAAGTTTTTTTTAGCACTTCCTCCATAGTGGATTCAAATAAATCAAAATTCGATTGAGGAGGCCTATATACACATATAATAATATAATGTTCCATTTCTGCACACGATAGTTCTATAGTTCGCTCAATTGAAAGTGCTACTATGTCTTTACGTTCTTTAGACCTATACTTATTATGCATTAATATTAGTGACCCACCACGAATAGATGACTTCCTCATGAACGAACTAATAACTTTAAAATTATCGATACTAATTAAACATTCACATTGTCTCAGCCAATGTTCAGTTAAACATAATATATGTATATTTTTGTCATCTAAAAATAAACCAATTTCTAATTCCTTTCCAGAATAGCCCTGTATATTTTGATGTACTAAATTTAAAAAACAAGAGGGCTTACTTTTTAATTTTACTTTATTGCAAGAGTTCTCCTCTATTGTCTCATTAATTAATTTAAATTATCCAATGTCAGATTTTTAATATTTGATATGTCAGTTGTAAAATGCTGCTCAAAAGAAGCAGTTTTATTAGCCAAATTATTGGCTGAACACATAAAGAAATAACATAGCGAAATAGCTACCTGTCGTTTAATATAATTTGAAAGATAAAATTTATCTTTAGTCAATTTAATATTATAAATTCGAAGTAAATTATTAATGTCCACCACATGTATTTTATTATTAGAAAATGTCACAGTGTCTAATGTCAAATTTAATTTGAATCTAAAATTATTTTCAGATTGTGGCAATCCTTCACAGTATGGTAGTGTAAACAAAACTATTTTGTTTACATTTTTTAGTAAACACAATATGTCACAGAACTCAATCAGTTTTTTTTTGTTTACACTGTCCCTATTACAAGTCATTAATATAATAGTGGTGTTGGGGTTAAATTTATAGTTTACAATGTTTTGTATTATTTTAGAATAATTAGCACCCGGCATACAGTGATTGATTACTGGTAGTCCCATGTAGGTACTAAGAAAGTGGCCCATATTCAAGTAATTCATAGTCAATAAAATATTTTCCCAAGTAACGAAATTCACGCGAAGCAATGCGGAAAATTGTGTTCAGTGAAGCGAGAAGAATTCACGCTTTATTTTTTACTAAGCCACGGGTAAAATAAATTAAACTTAAGTTTTAAACAAAATAAGTTTCACTAAACGTGGTGTACTGCTATTCGAGCATTCGGAATCATTTTAAAAGTTGTTAATTTTTGTTACCTACAAATAGGGTTATCCCACGTACATACGTAGTATTTTAGATATGATGTAGGTACCTACTTCTTTATGTAAACATAAGAATCCATACTAATATTATAAATGCGAAACTAACTCTGTCTGTCTGTCAGTCTGACTGTCTGTTACTCTTTCACGCCTAAACGGCTGAACGGATTTTGATGAAATTTGGTATAGGTATACGTTGAATCTCAAGAATGGACATATAATACTTTTTATTAGAAAATAAGGGGGGGAGGGGGGTAATAACACCTTTGAAAGTTTATATGGAAAAATGTTTATTTTTGAAGTTAGAGATATGAAATTTGGCACAAATATAGCTCGAAACTTGGATTAAAATATAGACTACTTTTTGTTTCGAATATTAGGGGAGAAAGGGGTAAAACCGACCATGAAAGGATGTTGTCCACGCGAACGAAGTCGCGGGCACAGCTATATCTATATAATGTCATAATTACAGGTCGTAATAGCGCGCTTTGATATCTGGGCATACTCTGGCAAATTGACTTACTAGACATTTATAACTTATTAGCTGTGCCCGCGACTTCGTTCGCGTGGACGACATCCTTTTATTGGTCGGTTTTACCCCTATCTCTCCTAATATTCGAAACAAAAAGTAGCATAAACTTTAATCCAAGTTTCGAGCTATATTTGTGCCAAATTTCATATCTCTAACTTAAACTTTCAAAGGTGGTATTACCCCCCCCCCCCCCTTATTTTCTAACTAGCCTATGTCCGTTCTTGAGGTTCAACGTAGGTATACTTATACCAAATTTCATCACAATTGGTTGAGAGGTTTAAGCGGGAAAGCGTAACAGACAGACAGAGTTATTTTGGCACTTATAATATTAGTAGGGATGAAATATTAAGAGAAGAGCTTACCAAATACCTAAAAGATAGAACAAAAATAATATAAGATTTATTCAATTATACATAGGTAGATGATATATCCAATATTTCAAAGTTTTATGTCACGGTGTGAAATGTTTACGGTAATAAGAGGAATTTCAATATTTGCATAAATTATTTATGAAGTTCGGAAGGTGTAATGTATTCATCATACTAAACACCTGAATATTAAGACCATTCTCAATCATCAGAAAGTTTATCAATGACATTCGTTGGAACTAGATTCAAATAAATCTTCCAAATTTAAATCAATGAAATAAAACAAGATGGTCTTGATAGAGTGCAACGAACCCTAGTGGCGGATATCCACTCGCTCCAATCCTGAACAATCGCAAAATAAACTTTTGAATATTGTGGTTTGGATAGTGGCTACATTTTTATCCAGTTAGTTTTCAAAACTATTATTCATGAATCTAAAAAGAGTATTAAAATTATGTATGTTCAATTAGAAACATTCGAGGAGTATAAATTTTAAGACTTTCGCGTTCTATTTTAAACATTTAAAATAATTTAACGGGTCAAAAGTCAGCTCGTGATCACGGTTGGTGCAACCTAACCGAAACGTCGGGCAGAAAGTAGTTCGTATTAACTACTGAATAAAAATGGTGTCGCGTTTTGACCCGTTAAATTATTTTAAATTCAAGGAGTACCTACTTACCATGAATTTGAATCCTCTTTTTTTGGAGTTTTAAGATCATGTCTATGAAGGCACAATAAGCCATGTTCGTGTTGAGCCATGCTTAGTAAACATGTATTTTTACGAGTAGATCAAGGGTTATTCAAGATCGTTATTAGGTTACATGGACAGGTTTTAAAGCAAATATACACATGTTTATTAATGACCTTGTTGGATAACTAGGAAATATAAAAAATAATGAATTTTTGATTAACGTCGAGTTTTTGTGTCGTTGATGTCTAATATAAGACTTGGACGTTGTTATTACACCTGTGTTTGCAACTACATATTGGAAAATGTTGAGGAATGTGTCTTACTAAATATATTATTGAAGAAAATACTACGATTATTGCTATCTAAACATGCTTTTTATGACAGAACATACCTATAAGTATTTAAAGGGACATAAATATTTCATTTATTATTAAAGCATTATTCTTCGTCTCCTTTTGGATTATTTGTTTCAGATTGCTATTGCAGAATTCTTGCCTACATCATATCAAAAACATAAAAAGGTACTACATTTTGCATGGTGTAAGAACAAAAGTACAGGTCATTTGACATCAGTTCGAAAATAGTTCTTAAACGCCCTACATTAGGGTGGTATAAAATCCAATCTCTGATATGCTGCTTATTTACTGCAATCTTTCGATTGTGCATTCAAAAGCAGTAAAACGTAAACACTTTAGCTCTTATGATATAAGGTAAACATGTTTATATAAGGTTCACTTTAGAATGAGGTTGTTACGTTGTTGTTGTTCACGCGATTAGACTTATCTGTCAGTAACATTTCAAGATATTTGAAGATTTTTTAAGAAAGGATTAAAAAATATAGGTACATCAAAAATATAGGGGTTCGATCCCCGGTCGGGTCAACATTGGAAACGAACTTATCCATATTGTCGTTGTTTCTGATTTCTGTAACACAAGTGCTTAAGCTACTTACCACAGAATCAGAGCAATGTATGTTATGTTGTCCAATATTTATTTATTATTTATTCAGTCCAATATCAAGCATACATCGAAGACTATAAAAAAATCAAAACATTCCCAATGAGTTGCATTCTTGGTTTATACATAACGGTTTAACATTTTTAATCGATTCGATATAAAGGATCTATTTCTATTGACATCAAACCCACAGCCGGCACATCGACACGATTTTTTTTTGTCTTCGATTCAACTCGATTTAGATTTGGACTCCTTTGTCACAAAACTACCTGTAGCTATATGCATTTACATAAAAAACTGTTAAATATAAAAAATAATCAATTCTTTTTTATATTGCACTTCAAGATTAGCCTCATCCCACCTAATGTTAAGTGGTAAAGACGACCTCGGTGGCGCAGTGGCTAAGGTAGGCGGCCAAAGCGCGTAAGGTCCCGGGTTCAATTCCCGGTCAGGTCAATGTGGAAAACGAACTTTTCTAAATTGACTTGGGTCTGGGTGTGCTGGGATGACGCCCCCAGTTGGTATCCGTCGTCTGGTACTCATAGTACAGGGGAAAACCTTAGTTTGAGACCAGATGATTGGTGTGATTGTCTGGCGCATTTAATTTAATTTATTTAATTTTAATTTAATGAAGTCCTAGCTTAAGGATGACAAGTACAGCATAATAAATCTGTTACTGGACTTGTCGCTCTTACCTTGAAGTCTTGACCCCTGCTTATAATGTAGCACCCTCAGGAGCTCTGGAAACCTTACTCACACGCAGGACCACAACAACACAGAAGTGATTGTTATTTGGCTGCGGTCTTCTGTAAGGTGGAGGTATTTCACCAGTCAGGCTGCTCCAGTTCTAGCGATAAATCGCTATGCCTTACCTCTCTTAAATATTATTTAATAATAATAATAATAATAATAACCCCCCATGGGACCACCTTGTCGTGGTGGGGTGGCTTAAGGGATGCTGATACTATATTTAAGTCGTATTAACTACTACATCTGACTGAATTCGAAACATCTATAGATTGGTTACAACATCTATGCCTTTAACACGCTTCCCGAACTAACGGTCCCAAACCAAACCCCTTTTTTTATGGAGAATTGTAAGAAACGATATAATTTGCGGTCGCTGCCCGGGGGTCGCCGGGGCACGTCTGGAGCCGGTGCTGGACGTGACAGCATGCGGACCATCGGCGATGAGGAGTTGAACAGGCGGACTCCTGTCGAAAAATATGCTACAGCCGAACAAGGCAGGGAGTCACCTACATCATCTGACTCATTATTCCCATCGTTACCATCTTCCCCACCATCATATCTAAATGAAAATTCCACCTCTAATTTATCACGATCTTCAACACCTTTCACCTTGGATGTTGTGCAGGAGGAGGGCTTGATCCTTAATGATACTGCACCCACCAGGGTAGAAAATAGTACGCGAAAAAAGTGGACTAGTGAAATGAACACATATATCTGGCGTACGTATTTAACAATAACCGAATTAGAAACTAAAAACAAAATTTATTTAGATTTACTCCACAGTAAATTCATTGAAAAATTCCCAGAAATGCAAGTATCAAAACAGAGAGTAGGAGACCAACGCAGGGCTATAGTGCGAAACAGGCTGCTAGACAGTGATACTATGGCAAACATAAAAGCTGAAGTTGAACAAATATTGAAAAATAGCAATCGAATTTCACAACAGAATCAAATTCCTGAACCTAATAAAAGAATGCGATGGAGCAACGAACTGAATGAAGCTATTATAAGAACCTACTTTAGTATTACTGAACTAGAGAAAAATGCTACTGGATACCGAAGACAGTTATACACTAAAGTTATCGAAATGTTCCCACAGTTGGAACGAATTTCAGAGCAAAGGATTGCGGACCAAAGACGAGCTATTATAAAATACAAATACATAACAGATAAAAGATTGAATGAGATAAAAGAAGAAGTTGCGAAAGAGATGCGAGAAGAGTGTGTGAATGACAGTATGATAGAGAAAAATTATGCAGACATTACGTCAATTCCAAGATACATTATAAACGATATTGAACACCCTTTGCAAGAAAATCAAGTCAATTCACTAAACAACACAGACACACAAATTACCAGTGACACTTTAAAAGACATGCACATGCCCACCACCTCAACAGATATGCTTAGACAGATTCATAAATTCAACAATTACAAGTTCAATGAGGAAATCATAAATACATTTGAAAAAACCTTATCTACTTACACAATAATAGACCCAACTGAGAGGCCCTATGTCCCAAAGCAGAAAATCACAAGAAAATTTAATTACATAGTAGATTTTCTAAATGAACAAATTATACCAAAATACTGTAAAAGTGAAGATAACTTTACGACTACACATACCCTTATATACTGTGTGGCTTATACAGCTGCTGTATGTAATGGATCAAAAGTTAATACAAATCAGGCTGGAAACACTCCTAATGAAATGCCATACTGGCAACAGAGACTGGACAGTTATCGGAATATATCAGAGGAAATCGAAGTGAGAGACTAATAAACCAGATACAAAGAATAAGACAGACCTTTAAAATACACTCACGATATGAAGAGCCAAATACTACAGATAACCAGATATTAGATACACTTAAACAGAAATTAAATGCTGCCGCTAGCAGACTTAAAAGATACATCAATTGTACATTGAGAAAAAAGCAAAATTCACAGTTCCATAATAATGAAAAGCAGTTTTACAGACAATTATCGAATAACACACAAAGAGTTACAGCACATGCACCTTTAGTTCCCAAAAAAGAGGAACTCAAACAATTTTGGTCAAATATCTGGGAAAACTCCGTAAATCACAATGTGCATGCCGAATGGATACAGGAAGCAGATTCCGAGGCAAAAGATTTGATAAACCAAATGGAGTACGAGCAAATACCAGCAGCTATTTTCCACAAAATAATACAAAAGACTCACAACTGGAAAGCCCCAGGAAGTGATAAAATCCATAACTACTGGTACAAAAAACTCACAAACACACATAGCACATTGTTTAAACACATTAACACTTTCATTAATACACCCAATTTGATGCCACCATTTGTCACCCATGGAATAACGTATATGATTCCAAAAGGGGCACAAAGCCAAGACCCGAGTAAATATCGCCCAATTACCTGTTTGCAAACAGTTTATAAAATTCTTACCGCTTGCTTAACTGAAATAATATACAAACATGTCACCGAAAATAAAATACTGGCTGAAGAACAAAAGGGCTGCAGAAAAAACAGCCAAGGGTGTAAAGAACAGCTAGTAATAGATGCCGTTGCCATGAAAAATGTTTTGAAATCCAAGAAAGATCTGAGCACCATGTTCATAGATTATCGCAAAGCATATGATTCAATACCACATAGTTGGCTTCTGTACATACTTAAACACTGTAAAATTCATCCCACTATAATAACATTTTTGCAAACTTCCATGAATGAATGGAGAACCAGTCTTCATTTAAATTGTAATAAGTCTATAGTAGTTCACACAGATAGTATTTCGATAAAAAGAGGCATATTTCAGGGAGATGCCCTCAGCCCACTTTGGTTTTGCTTAGCTTTAAACCCTCTCTCAAATATGCTTAATAAAAGCAGCCATGGCCTCCCCATACCCGCTAATCGGCCCCAGACAGCCCTTACACACCTAATGTATATGGACGACATCAAATTATACAGCAGAGACACCACATCACTCCATAAACTTGCTGACATTGTACAAATTTTTTCAAATGATATATGCATGGAATTTGGAATTGATAAGTGCAAGACTGTAACCATTAAAAAAGGCAAGCTCGAAGAAAATAGTTATACGCTTGACACCGGGGATGTTGTTGAGGCTCTAGATGAAAACTGCACATATAAATACTTAGGGTTTGAACAACTACGTCAAATAAATCAAAAGCAGGCTAAAATTCAGTTAACTGCAAAATTCAGGCACAGGCTCAACATTCTGCTTAGATCACAACTGAACTCACGAAATCTTATAAAAGCTATAAACACCTTCGCTATTCCTGTACTCACATATTCTTTTGGAATCATAAATTGGTCTCAAAGCAACCTCAAACAACTTCAGCGTATTATAAATACCGCAATGACATCACACCGCAAACATCACCCAAGATCCTGCCTGCAAAGACTCACTTTAGGACGAGAAGAAGGCGGGAGAGGTATTATAGACATAAACAATATACATAATAAACAAGTCACACTTCTGAAAGAATTCTTTCATGGGAAATCAATAGAATCAATATTACATAAAGCTATTACAGACTCTGATACAAAACTAACTCCACTTTGCCTACACGACAGAAATACACAACGCAATGAACATATTACTACCGATGTCGATAAAAAAACATTATGGAAACAGAAATCATTACATGGCAGACACTACAACGACCTCCATCAACCTCACGTAGATAGATCAGCATCGAACGCATGGCTCCGACGTGGTGAGTTGTTTCCCGAGACCGAGGCCTTCATGGTGGCCATCCAGGATCAAGTTATCGACACCAAAAATTACCAAAAACATATTGTGAAGAACCCCTCAATTCAAGATATCTGCAGACGCTGCCATTCTGCTACGGAAACCATCCAACATATTACCGGATCATGCAAAGCCATAGCTCAGACTGACTATAAGCACAGGCATGATCAAGCTGCATCGATCATACACCAACATTTAGCTCACAAGTTTCAGTTCATTAAAAAGAAAGTACCATACTACAAATATCAACCTGAAATTATTCTAGAAAACCAGTTTTACAAACTTTATTGGGATAGGACAATAATAACAGATAAGACGATACATTTTAACAGGCCTGATATCACATTACTTGACAAGGAAAACAAAACTGTAACCATTATAGACATAGCAATATGTAACACTCATAACCTACAAACCACTCAAACAGAAAAAATTGCAAAATACCGAGAACTTTCCATAGAAATAAAAACACAGTGGCAGGTTACAACAGTTAAAATAGTCCCTATTGTTATATCGACGACAGGAGTAATACCGAAAGAATTGCACACAGGTTTACAAACACTAGACATTCACCCATCCACATACATCCTCATTCAAAAAGCTGTAGTTTTAAATACGTGTCGAATAGTTCGTAAGTTTCTTAATTTATAAAAAAAAAATTTGAATAAGGATGCGCTTGGCTAAGGCCCGTGCTCTTTATATTACCTCAAATAGAGAGAAAAAGTTTATAAATAATAATAATAATAAAAACTTTTTATTGCCAATTAAATAACTAAAACATACATTAAGCACTTGACCCAGTGCTCGAATAGTTTATACTGGTAATTCACACCAACTAGTTTTACGTCATTATGATTGTACCCTAGCCCGTTGGAACAATATAGATTTATAGCTACTACTGTTATTTATATGATATATTTTATACTAGGAGTTGCCCGCAATTTCATTCGCATTTAGATATTCAAATTATTCTACTATGTTAATTTAACATCTCTTTCTCAGATTTTTTTCAAATTCATTTAGCCATCCATACAATAGTACCTACAAATAACTATGAAGGGTGTAAGGAACAGTAAGTCAAAAATGAAAAAAAACTATATACAAACCATACTTACTGATTGACAATCGTTGGATTTTTTTCACTGAAATAAATAAAATATATTTTTTTGTTTCAAATAGGTAATAATGTTTCATTGCCTATATTCTAGGTATTTCCAATTCAGTGGTTAAGGTTATGAAAATAACTACGTCGTTTTATATTGACCGAGTTGTTTTCAACATCAAATAAATACAACTCTTATGTCATTGTGGCAAGAACACGGTTTTTTCTTTTAATCTATGAATATCCTAACGTTTTAATTTAATTCAATTTAAATTGCTTATTCATTCCATCAGCAATAGTTATGAATCTATACAAATCAAAAGTGACTCTACCACCGGTTCAGAACGTATGTAAGTACTCGTATAACTAGGAATAAGATCCCTACAAAAAAATAGTATTCTATACAAAATAGAAAGAAGCTATACATATGACTAAAAATACACCAAGTATATTTGAATTATCTTTACCATGGCATTTGGTTTAGTAAATGAGTTATATTTAAAGATATTATTAACATTGCGAAATTGGAAAAAACAGTAAATTGAAGAACAAGGTACACAAAGAAAAGCAAACAAATGTAATATCAAACCTTCACAGATTTTATTCTATATAGAGACTATTCATAAGTAGTACTAATGTAATCTATGTGACTTATACCAGCGTTTATAATTAAACTACATTTAATTAAACTTAATTAATTTTTACGTAAAACTTATCCTCAAATAGAGTAGGAAGTAGATAAGCTTAAATTATCTATCTGCCAAATGACTAAAAGCAGAAAGCGTAAACAAACCCAAAAACGAATTTCGTGATAAAGTTGAAACGACAGTGAACCTTTAGCAACGGTTAATTTTACGTGGTTCAATTTTAATTTACCGCTGCAATTTTTAGGTCTTTTCATGATTTAATCGTTGTGTAGGTTGACAAACCGTAGTAAGTGCTGATATTGGAACTATTCAAATTGTTTCGTGGCAAACAGCTGTAAGTTACTGAATACCGATCTGTCGTACAAAATAAGTAAAGTGTTGCCATGCCATTACTTTTGTTACATTTTTTGTACCGTTAAAAACACGTCAGATTCGTGGTTTTAAACAAACTAGACTGAAATGGATACATCTCGTCGTTTCTAATATAGTTGACTTCAACGCACATTGATTTTATGTAATTTTTTTAAATGTGGTACAAGCTGGTTCTAATGTAAGATCAGAATTTAGTATTATGCTAGAAACGAACATTGAAGAAAAAAGAAACTTCTCGTGTCGCAAATATTATATGCAAACCATATGTCACAATTTCACATGATATAATACAACGGGCGACTTTAATTCACTATTTTACTTTGCTAATAAAGATGTAAGGCTTAAAATTGTCCGATTTATTTATGTAGGTACATTATTTGTGAAGTTACGGCTGTAGTCTTTAGCGAAGCCAATTTCCTGAAAATGATTTATGAAATATCACGATAGAACCCGGGTACTCTATAGCTTTTCAAAGATTTTGTACTATAATGCAGTGTACCTATTATATGAAATGAAATGTTTTATTTCATATGTTTAACTACATAGGTACTAGACTTATTTGCGTAGTTTACTTCTAACAATAATTTGTTAAATTTCATGATCGAACCCGGATATTTTATGGCTTTACAAAGATTCCATGGAAGCCCATGATCTAGCACAATATATGCTCATTTTATAGCACTCATACGCCTTCATTGTATCTAAGTGAAATAATGTTATTTCTTGGAGTGAAAACTTTCTCTTCTTGGCAACACCACGCGCGTGACTACCGCGCCATCCCCCGCGGAGATGCAAAGAAAGCGTACGGAGGTAGCTAAAAGGATACATACACGATAAACGACAATAATTTAACATGCCATTCGTTGGACCGAATTGAGCAATTTATACAAGTCTGCGCATGCGTGCACGGGATTGCAGGGCTCACGAATGCCGGCGAGTAATTAACGTTATTATACCCTCATTATTGATTCACTTATTGGCTGTAGCAATCAGTAGCCGGTGGAAAATATTGTGTGATTACTTTAATGAATGTAACAAACTTGAGAACGTGCCAGATTTCCTAGTAAACACATTATAAAGTTCGATGCGGGATCTTAATTATTTTTTATAGCTTACCTCCTGGCAGTTCAAGCGAGTCTATGAGATCTAGTCAGCGTAAAATTTGTTTATTTTAGCCAGAAACCAGGTGCTCAAACAATTTTAGTTATTTTTTGATTCATTGATTTTTTAGTAGTCAAACATTGTTAACAAATTTAATACGCGAGCCCGAAAATTTGATTGTGCAGTTATTCCAATGCGTTAGATGCAATTGATTTATCTATGTGCATGCATTTGCCTACCAACCATACAATATTTTAATGGATTATTTTATTTATTTATTTAAAAATGCACAAAAAAGTACAACCGATGTACTTAACGCTAGTGGCATTACTCTTATTTGACTCTGCCGAAAATTATGAGTGCGAGTGGGCTCTTTCCTAGTAGTTCACGATTAATTTCCATAGTACACTCCCTGTAACCGATTGGTAGGTACTGTCGGGAAGTCGTTAGATGTGTAATTGATGCTGACTCAGTGCCGACTTTTTTCACGGCACCATTCACGCCACTCTATTATTTAGATATTTTAATCAAGACGATCGATTGTAGCGTATAGGTATAAAGGAAGGTAATTAATAATAAGAGATGGAGCCGGTGTTGCCACATGCCGAAGCAAAAACCGATTTGAAATGGATCGATTCGAAACGGACTGATATAAAACGGTCTCCATTGTGGCTCGGCCCTTTTTGCTTGTGAACCTGTATTTAGATGATTTGCGGTATCACCGGAAAACGACAGACAAAGACGGAATACAACTCGTTCGATTTTAAAAATAAAAATTACAAACTGTTTGCCAGGCCAGCCAGTGCTTTACCGCGATGCTCAAATATTAAAATAAACTTTTTTTTTTATTTAGAATTATTAAAGTATTTGGGGCTTAGCGGGTCCAGTATACTTTAGTCACTGCGACCTCTTAGATCTATTTTGACTCGTCTCCAATTTAAAGTAACTCCTTTATCCGGGTTGATTCTAGAAAAGTTACGCCACTGTTCTAGAAAATCTTATATCATCCTGTCTTCCAGAGTTTTAAGTCCTCCGCTTGGGCTACGTAACGTCCAGTCCCGATCCCCATTGAGCCACAATCACGTAGGAAGTAAAGTGTGTGTTCCTACTTCATGCATCTGCAGACTTCAATTAAACTCACTCAATCTCAAGTGAAATTTCTATCTTTTTAATTTATTTGGTCCATTTAGGGCTCTAACTATCGCATTGGCTCTAGGCCTGCTAAGCTATAGTAGTTGCTTAGTCCATTTGCGCGAGTATGACCTTCATCCGACATACGGGGGTTGCAAAGTCCAAAGTGTTTAGTCTGACGTGTTTTTTGCTATACTACGAGTTCTTTACGATTTTTTTCTTTACTGTGGACATCAAGCCAGGTCACAGAGACGCAAGTCAACGGGGACTACCGCGCGTGAAAAAGATTAGTTCATTCCCTCAATTGCCCTGACGTAAAATCGAACTCACGACCTAGCGGGTTTCAGGGGTCTATCTTAGCCATTGCGTGATCAAGTTCGTCTTAAAAATTGCTTATGGCATTGCTACTACTCAATACTAACTTAAACTATGTAGTTTCTCATTATTATGTCCTTCTTAATAGGTATGTAGGTATCGATATGTACACACCTGGTTGAGCATCAAAATATGAAAACGAAATAATATATAATGATAATAATAGCCATTTCAAATTTTCATAATGATAACAAAATATTTCGAATGTTATTATAACGTTTTAAAAAACGTATATATTTTTATGCAAATCGAAAACCACGTTTCAACAACCAAACTTTTGGTTAATCTTCAAAAACAAGACTTTACGTTTGTTAGTTTCGTTTTTGGTAGTAAGCCTACTGGTTTATCAGAAGACACACAATATGAAAATGCTCACTATCTACGTATGTTCGTCCTTTTCAACGTGTTGCTGTAAGATCGTTTACGGGCAAAGAGTAGACACGTAGACGATGAAAGGTAACCCTATCATCGCCTCTAGCTGGGTCGACAAAAGCGCGTAATTCAACTAGCTTTGTGACGCCGCTGGCCAATCGCGCCCGCCCACAAAAACGATCAAAGCCGCCGCACCGCCTCGGATCGGTCGCGACAAATTGCTTCCATTTTCAAAATAGACCAATCGTTGAAAAACGAACGAGATGAACTCACGAGACGAGCAAGGCTAATTGAACGCTTACAGTTCTGACTCACTAAGATACCATGGCGACGATGACTAGGCCCGGTTCTAGAGGGGCGCGGGAGGGGTTACTTACGCCATTTTGATATGTCAAAATGGTCGAAAATTAAAAGACTAAAAATTAGAAGTGTCTAATTTACAAACCATCGAACTCTAAAAAAACGAAAACTCAGAACATCGAAAAGTTGACTCGATTATTATTTAAAAATAACAAAAGTTTCGGCAATAAGTTGCTTAGTTTTTTACATCAGGAACAATAACATTAATTTGGTTATCAAAAGGTGGTTTCGAAGGCGTATTGGCAAAACTTTAAGGTACAATATAGTTGTTGACAGAATAGTCAACTGAAGTACTTTTAAATGCTACCCGTCAACACGATTCCTTCATAGATCTTCTATGAAGATAGCATATTATGACGTCACAATTATACTTATCAACGTAGATAGATACATAGTTTTGGAGCATTTCATAATTTGCAATAAACCCAATATTGCCAGTATAAGAAATAAAGAATTAAAATCTTGTGTAGAACTTGGTCAATTTCAAGTTTAAATTTAAGAAACTTTGTATTTATGCTGTTGACCAGAAATAAACATTAAAAAGTGTTTATTTTTTATTAAAACTTTAACAAAGTAATATTTCTTTTAAAAAAAATAAAAGAAGTGTATGGGTATTATTTGAAAAAAAAAAACAATTAAAATTTATAATTAAAATAATCCACGCAGGCAAAAGCTAGTTTCACACTTGTTCATAAGCATATGACATTGCTATGGCGTCTAAGTGAGGTAGAGCTTTGAAGGTAGGTCGTGCGGTCGCCGGAATTACGGTGTTCCGATCGGATCCTCTGTTTGGGCAATAACTGACTGCGTACCAGTAGCCTCGAGTTAAGTTGAGGCTCGTAACCAAAAGATTGTAGGTTTGATTCGCGTTAAGATAACATTTATGCTAGGCTTTTAATTTAAACTAATATTTCCTACGTCTGATAACTATGCGTTGACTATCGTAGCATTATAAGAGTATTAGAAAAGACATTTCGTGGCATTATTTTGCAAAACGTAAAGAATGGACTTCATTTTAATATTTGAGAGCTAGGATGTGATGATGACCAGTCTTAAAATGTCCTAACTTAATCTAAAATTACACTCAAACTTGTTCTCCTTATAGGAATCGAAGTTTTTAAAGGAAAAAGTAATAGTTAACTAAAAATATTCAGCAATATCCCATTTTGTCATCATCGTTTAACTTATTATGTATTGTGTAATTATAAATAAACCAATAAACGACTGACAATGCATCTCCTTGGACTATCTGCTACCCTATTTAGCACTTCGGCTCTTAGACCTAAACTCAAAACGACTGAACTATGAAGTTATGTCTAGGTATATTGTATATCAAATAGATACAAATATTTTGTATAGGTGCGCAAGAAATAAAATAATTACACATCTACTTCGACTCTTCAAAGTATCTTCTCGGTAGAAATATTGTTTGTTATATTTGATAGTTTCTTAATTTGCAAATAGTTGGATTCAAATTTAAATACATGATTTTATAACTGTAGTAATTTAATTGATAATAAACTAAAACTGAAATTAAGAGCCATGTATTGACTAAACTATGTTGGGAAATATAATAAATTATTACCTAAAGTACATATTGTTTTGTAGATAACACACACGAACAGGTCATTTTCGGAAGAATTTATAAGCAAAGGAATGTTTTTATTACTTAATTAGTTGAACAGGAATTCGCTCCTACAGTTTTATATGCCTAAAAAATAAGCCAATTATGTGTACCTAAGTATATATTTATGATGTAATTTGTGTTTATTACGAGCGTTAAACCTTCCAATCTGAATACCACGGATTTAACGGAGTATAGTGGACTAATTACATAGTTAGAAACAACAATAAAATCATTAATAACGTTAAGTAAGTAGCTACTGTATTCCACATGATGATAACATCATTTGAGAGAAAATTATGGTTCAACAAATATTTGTAACTGTTGTTGGAAACAAGAAGGTAATCAGTATGAATAGGATAAATCTGTAGGAATTGCGAAAGCAATTTTAGGGGAGGAGAATAGATCTTATCAAGATGAATTCAATCAATGCTATTGAGAGTCGGTTCGAATAGTGGCAATAATGAATTGAGTCTTTGCAGATATTATATCGAATTCTGCATTAGTAGCTTTCATTGAAATATTATCCTTATTTACTTTTGTCTATTTATAATCAAAAATCATACTACTTTAGAATGTAGGCACAAAGTAGGTATAGAAAATGGTATTGCTTTTGAAATTAGTTAAGTTATTACTTTGTTACTAATTTATATAAATATTCAATATTAACGTAAAAGAAGAACCTAGTAAAATAAGGAAAATCCGCTAGTATAAATAAATAAATAAATATTGGAAAACATCACATACATTGCTCTGATTCTGTGGTAAGTAGCTAAAGCACTTGCGTTACGGAAATCAGAAACAACGACGGTACCACAACACCCAGACCCGAGACAATACAGAAAAGTTCGTTTCCCATATTGACCCGACCGGGGATCGAACCCGGAACCTCAGAGATGACGCGACGCCAAAGTTCGGCACGCTCGCCTCTCGGCTACGGAGGTCGTCAAAAGAAAATGCCTGTCTTCGGAAAATGTAAAATAATATAGGAATAAAAAAAATTACTTCGTAATAAAAAAACAAAACAGCTGTCTTTAAGTTCTTAGTAATAGTATAAACACATCTGTTAAAGTTTGTTACCTATTTTTTTCAGAATTATGCCTATGCTGGGTATAAAGATTAAACTAGTAGTGCAAGATTTTAGCCCGGAAACATAAAAAGCCATTGTAACTGTGTAACAACCCTAGACAAAATCTGTCGCGCTGCCAATGTTATTCAAAATCCAGCTGTTTGTAGAAAATGATACAATTTCAAAGTACGATACGAAAAATATCTTTCAAGGCAAAAAAACTTAACTAATTAACCTCAAAGTACTTCTGGTCCCGCAAACTGCGCATACGCAGCTAGGGCAGTAGTCACCACGCCCGCGCACGCCCCCACACGCCCTCGCGCACGCGCAAGGACGAACCCCTCGTTTATAACCACAGGTATTGTTTTAAAATTAGCCTGCTTATTGAAGACAGCGAATGAAAAAGTCATAATAATTATTGTGTCGGGTCGAGCCTTTTATTGGTTTTGTTATAAAACCTGAATTTAGACTGTATTTACACGGACGAGTGTTTTGTTTATTCATGAAATGAAAATACCAATAAAAGATCAGAATTAAATTTAATTAATGTTGGGAGATTAGGAGGCATTGTATGATTATTCGAAAATGTTTAATGGTAAATCAATTGGTGGGTCTAACACATTAAACGGATTGCGCTGAAATCATGGACGCAAGTAGATACTAGTACCTAATTACCATATAGAGATCCGCTAAGAAGGGATTTTCCGATAAGTTTCACGCAGACTAAATCATGAGCGGCTGCTTGTCTAAATATATTTCATTAATTTTGATAATTTATTTAGAGTTTCATCTAATAAAACTATCGGCTCGTCGCAGTATCCACCTGTATAATAACGATAAAATTTTCAACTTTTTTTCATGATAATTACGACACAACGAGAAACAATTATTCAATTTCAGATAATCAAAAGAAGTTAGGTAGATCTTGTATCTACTTTTGATACAACACGTAATAGATACTAATATAATCTGAGTAAAATAATTTATTTCATAAAATCTAATTAATTTCGATGATAAATTAATTTTCCAACGGATTCCTTGCTACGCCCTGTTGGTCCAGCAATCTTTGTAGGCAAGATTTAGTGAGAACAAAGAAAGCATCTTCTAATTTGTAATTAAAGCTTTTACCTGCAAGGAAATGTAAGTACGAGTATGCTTAATCAAAACCAAAACCATTGTTTTGATTCAAGTAAGATGCACAAAGCACTTTAGAATCCTAAATTCGATTGGTTTTAGAACCTAAAGGAACAGTCTTACAAAATTATCTTTCCAACAGTAGTCAAGAAACGTTTATTCGGCGATTCTGAGGTTATTAATATTCTGACTATCTCTAAGTTTCCGAAGCTCTTATCGTTATTATTTATCGGATAAAAAGTCTGATTCTACTCCACCTTCCAATCCCGATGACACGCACAAATGAAAGTGGCATTACGCAAAAATCATGGTCCGCATCGCTGTCGAAACACAAAGCAAAACCGCGGGAAACTGTTGTCCTTAAAGGAATTACGATCAACCCTTGTCCGCGGGCAATATAGCGGCTGTGCCATAGAAAGGCACTTATGGCCCAGCGTTTTTCCCGAGACGCCGTCCCCCGCGGAGCCCTGCGGGGCTCCTCCGCCCTCACTTAACGCAATTTATAGCGCGACCCTTTAATAAATAAATGAATAACCGGAGAAAATTCGATGAAATAGAGAAGGGCACGCGCGGTTTACGCCACGTGAAAAATAGCTTTAATTTGTGTGGTGAGTGGCCCTCGATGGTTAATGGGAAATGTGGAAATATGGCGGTGCTAGGCTAATAGATTGGCCGTTATCGCATCTGGAAAGTGCACGTTTAGTCTGGGTAATGGGAGAAGATAAATAATCAATAAATCCTCTAGATTATACCGTCCATCATTGGTCTTATACTTTAAGGCGTTCTGAATAGGTAGACCTAAGTATAAATAATGTGGAAATACTATTTAAAAGAGTAGGTAATACATACTGCGCCGAATGTGTCGTCTACCAGTTTATAGTAAGAAAAATATTATTTTTTATGACCTAATATACACCAATGGATATATGTTTTTAATTAGAAATCACATTCACTTATTAGAAAAAAAAGGTAAACAATAATAAAAGCTAATTACTGCGACTTTGTATGCCTTTAAAATAAATATGGATAAGTATAGTAAAATTAAACCGGAAGGTTTATATGTACTATACAAACATACTACAGAAAAACAGCAACAAATAAATTACTTATATAAAAAACCGTTGCGTAGTTTTAAGCATACCAAAGAGGCAGACAGCAGGAAGCGAATTTGTTACAATTTTATGCACAAACTAGACTTATACTTATCTGAAGTAAGAGAATTAAATTGATTCTCCTTGTTGAAACGAGTATAAGAATACAATGGTTATCTATTATTTCTGAATAAATACCTTTATAATCATAAAGATCGTAAAAAAATTGAAAATAAGAAAACCCTTCACTCTAATTCTTGGTCATAAATGACCCCGAGCAGTTAAGTATGATGACATATGATGTGTTTTATGTCTTACTATATGTACCTATACTTAGCAGTGGAAGATTGAAAACGGTATTAAATATATTTTTTTATTTTATTTTCGATAAATAAGTTGATTTCAAATATTTTATAATATACTCATTTCAAACCCCTGTGTAAATCTAATCGTAATATTACAATAAAATAAAATGCCTTGATCTTATTTGTAAAAAAAATATCACTAGCTTCGGTCGATTCTGTGTCATGCTTATCTATAAGTATCTTAAGCGCAGCAAATTAATATTTCCAATTAAAATACGTCCTTACTTATTATTTACCCAAATACGTTTGTTCTGTGTCTGGGTGTTAATAAGTACCTACAAAGTTTATTTAAGTACTAGCTGTGGTCGCGACTTCGTTCGCGTGGACGACATCCTTTCATGGTCGGTTTTACCCCTATCTCCCCTAATATTCGAAACAAAAAGTAGTCTATATTTTAAAAGAGCTATATTTGTGCCAACTTTCATATCTCTAACTTAAAAAATAAACATTTTCCCATATAAACTTTCAAAGGTGGCATTACCCCCCCCCCCTTACTTTCTTGAGGTTCAACGTATACCTATCCCAAATTTCATCAAAATCGGTTGAGAGGTTTAAGCGGGAAAGCGTAACAGACAGGCAGACAGACAGACAGACAGAGTTACTTTCGCATTTATAATATTAGTAGGGATTAGTAGGGATAGTAGGGATTAGTAGGGATAGTGAACAGCACAGCAAGGTAAACACTTGCAGTTCGATATTAAGCCCATGACATAGGGACGGTGCAAAGCCCATAGTGTGTATTCTGACGAGCTTTTGATAGGACATAATGCTATCACCATTAATTATGGTTTTTCATAACACATTACTTTAGGACCAAACTGAACTCAAATATTTCTTTGTTCAAGTAGGTTACATGTAACACTTTTCAATCGTCATTGAATACAATGCAAAGTGATTCTACTTCCGGTTCGGAACCTATATCTACCGAGAGAACACCGGTAAGAATAACTTATAGCCATGTGTAGAATTTTGGACCAAGCCATATATGTAGTTTTGTTTTAATGAGTGAATAAAGCATTAAGTATTTATTTTAAGAGGTAAGCTGGAGCAGACCAGTCCCCAAACAAAACGTCTAAACCGGATTCGAATTCAAAAACTGTGTTATCTCTTAGAAAAGGATTTGATAGAGACAAAACATTGACATTCCGAATCGCAATCGTTTCTGACTTTTGTGAATCTGCCCCTAGGTCGACTTAATTCTGTGATTGGTAATATTTGTTAATTTTAAGTTATTAAAGGTACCTAAACCTCTCTGTGACCTCAATCATCGATAGGTTCATACTCCACTACGCAGTCAAAGTGGGGACTTATGGCGGTGTGTTGATAAGGTAACTGACTTATTTTTCAGATGTTCTTAAATCGCTAAATAGCCTTTAACTCACGTCTTACATCGAGGGTAAAGCATCAATACATTAAAAAACCAACCAAAGCACGGAGATGATTTTATAAATAATATATAAATAAATAAATAATATTGGACAACATCACATACATTGGTCTGATCCCGTGGTAAGTAGCTAAAGCACTTGTGTTTCAGAAATAAGAAACAACGACGGTACCACAACACCCAGACCCGAGACAATGCAGAAAAGTTCGTATTTCAAGCAGTTTTTAAATTATGAAATAAAACTGAGTTTGTCGAAAATCATCAATCATTGTAATCTTCAAAAATTTGACACATATCCAAATTCAAAAAATGACAACAAAAACCAAAAACAATATTTAAATTGCAAAGAGTTCAGCACATTCTCCTCCTCCTCCTAGTATGTGCTGGTGGAAGCTGACTCTGATGAAAGTAGCACCAACTTTGATACAGGACGTCGTAGTGTGCCACCGCGGGTCTGCACATCAACCATTCGGACTCGACCATCACGACCCGTTAAGACTGACACCACTCGACCTCTCGGCTACATGTTCCTGGGAGCGCTGGAATCTGCAATCAGAACACAATGTCCTACTTCTATATTATTGCCCCTATCGGATGGCCATTTTCTTCTTTCTTGGAGTGTTGGCAGATATTCACGTATTATCATTGGAATCTAGGGAAACAGTAGTGAGGGGACGACTGGTGATGAGGAAGCATTGACACCAAACCATTTTTTACTTGGTTCTTCTAATGGAATGCCAGCTCCAGGAATATTCTCTGACGATGATTTGACACTCAGAAAGCAGTGGAAAATTGCTCAAAGACTTGCAGATAATTTCTGGGCTCGTTGGATACGTGAATATCTGCCTACACTCCAATAAAGTCAGTTCCTCCTGTAAACGTGCTTCAATTAGAGATTTCTAGCTGACGTTGTTCTATTTCTGCCTTTTTTATCTGTGCTTGTGCTTCTAGTAATTTCCTCTGAGAAGCGACACTACTTCTACTACGGCATGAATGTGCAGAAACTGATTGTATGCTACTATTTTTATTTTGACTCATCGTGGTTTCATCGTTTACCGTTTTCGAGGTGGTGGTTGTCTCCGTGGTGGTAATCGCCTCCCCGGTTCTCGTCAGGTCCATCACTTCGATCGGTTTACTCGCTTCCGAATTCACTTTTTTAGCTAATCGTTCACTGCGTCGCATTATTTATTCAATTTATTAATCGCCGTCCTCAAGGACCACTATATTTCAAGCAGTTTTTAAATTATTAAATAAAACTGAGTTTGTCGAAAATCATCAATCATTGTAATCTTCAAAAATTTTACACATATCCAAATTCAAAAAATGACAACAAAAACCAAAAACGATATTTAAATTGCAAAGAGTTCAGCACAGTTCGTTTTCCATATTGACCCGACCGGGGATCGAACCCGGAACCTCAAAGATGGCGCGATGCCAAAGTCCGGCACGCTCGTCTCTCGGCTATGGAGGTCGTCAAATAAATTTGATGAGGAGATGATTTTGATAAATGTTGCTAAATTCTGTAATAACAATACCTCTAACATGTTTCAATACTGCAACGTCTTCTGAAATCTACTTACTTGAAGACTAGAAATTCTTAACACCTATCTATCTTCCGACGCGTTTACCTTAATATAAAAGAAGCCAAAAAGCTCCTAGACACCATAAATCCAATTGCCTAAACAAACACCGTCCTTATTTACGTTTAATAATTTCCTAGCGTCTCTCGCAAGTGAGTTTTATTAAATTACTGCTTTCACAAATTATGTGGAAATAATAATTCGGCCGACGCGGAGGCGGCGCAGTGGGGGGCTGCACTTTTAATTAAACCCTAAATTATGTTCACCTTCATTTATTCTGCTCCTGGTCGGCCCTTACTAATGAGGTGTACTTTTTGTAGGACGCCTTAACAAACGGGCGTCCGCGATGTCCATGTAATAGTCTCGTAAAATGGGTTGTAAAAAGTATGTCGTTTGAATGTTTGATTAAATAATTTGCTCAGGTTGCCTACAGAAAGAGCTCTCGCAATGTTTTCCATAAATAGACACAAACATTCACTTCTATATATTCACGAATTTTTAATAAAAATGATTCAGATTTGATTCACACATTCACATCTTTGAAACCATTTTATTTTATGAATTTAACTACATGGAATTTTCTAGTTACTCATTTTATTCTTCTAATATCTGGTAATTTGACAAACATGTATTTCTAGCAAACAAATAATAATTAATCTCGTAACAAATATTTCAGAAACGTTTACTTTTCTATACACACAAAATATAAAGCAAAGTAATTTTGTTACACCAAAGAATATTTCAAGCAAACTTTACAATGTCTTATTTCATTAAAAAACACAATGAAAAATGTTTTCAAGTGTCAATACATTTAAAATGCTGTTTTTTGAAGAAACCAATCATCTTTCCACTTGCCGTCAAGAAAAGTGAAACCGCTGTAGAAATTTCCTAGTTTGAATACGCTACTAAACGCCAACGAACACCTGTGCCCTCTTAGAGCAGCACAGGTGTTAAAAGTGCTCTAAATGCAGTATTAAAAACAAATAGTCGCTTTCAACGTCTTTTCTCACAAGTATCGCGTAGACCTTTTGAGCGTGACCCCAGGGCTAAGAGAATGACGCCATTGCCCAAATCACTGTTATTACGGTCACAATGCAAAGGGGCTCTTTGATGTAGCTCGGAGGGCACGATCTTACAAACAAAAGCTTGCACTAAAATTGTAATGATTATTGTACATATAACGGCCATCAATATGGTTTTCATAAAGTTAAAACATGGATGTCTTAAGTTAATAAAAACTATAAAAAAGTAATTATGTCAAGAAGATGCAGACAAATGTAAAAAAAATAAGTTTTGACCTATTTGTCCAGTAAAGTTACAATTTTGGCCTAGCATTTCTTAGAAGACGATTAGAGAGATTACATCCACATTTCCCAATATGAAAATCGCTATGAACAAAACAAAGGTCCCTATTTGTGACAAAAAGTGTTGACGGCACATTTAAAAGACCAAACAAAAACAACGCCTACGATAAAACAGACTAGTACCTAGTCTGTCGTTGCCTTAAACGACTTCTGTATTAGTATTAGCGTAACGTGCTGAATCAAAAATTGTTTTGGCAAATTACAGATCCAACAATGACAATAAAACTATGCACACTGCACACCAAAGCACGTGAAATAATGTAGCCATTGAGTAAAAACTACCAAAACGATAATTTGTTAAACTAAAGTTCTAATTTCACGTGCATTGCTTACTCGTTACCTGTTGTAAAGAGTTGTATGACAGAAAAAGCAGCAATGGGCTCGAAAATAATGCGATGTTTCGACTTCGTATGAATCGCGTTCACTTCAACCCCCTGCCTGGAAACCCGAAACCGAACGGAAGTGCGGACCCCCGGGACGCGGTTTTTCTTGCGCTCGCGCGCTTTCGACCAAAAACTTTTCAAATACTCCGAAGAGGGCTAATACAGTGCCATTTCTGTCGAGCATTGAAGTCAACTCACGGCATTGTTCAAGAGCATAATTACACGATTCCTTTATTGTCGCGCGAAATTAAAGAATATGTTAGATTCTGCCCCTGACTTTGACTCGGAACATATTGGGCGATGTGAATGGAGGACGGTTAAATCTTCTCACGAGCTCTTGATTCTGTTAGTGCGTTTAAGATTTTGATGATATTGTAATTGGTACCTATGTGGTACTATGGTGAACCGTTATAAGTTGAGCACGCTCCTATATGACGATGATTTTATATTTACCAAAGCATTAATGATGCGCTCCGGAGTATCTTATGAGTAGATAATGGCGGATGTTACCTTAAACGCCTGTGTTCAATGTCAACAGATGCAAAGACGAATTAAGTTTTGCAAGATGTGTTGTTATATCTAATTTATAAGAAAAGAAAATACTTATCAGTTATGGGAACATTGGTTGTTAATTTATTTTAATAACTACAGGACTTTCAATTATTTTCCGTTGTAAATTGTTGTCATAAAATCGTATGTACAATCCTTCAAATCCCAATGTCTCAATGATTGGTAGGTACGTCTAAAAACAACCGATTTTCTATTGTGTCTAGATTTCCGGTTATAGAGTTAAAAATATCTGTTTTTATTTGTAATTTATTTTAAGTAGGTATACCTAACATTGGATTTCTGATTGAGCAGCTATCATTATCATTAATTTGTTTATATCCCAAACTCTAAAAAACTGGCTCAAAATTCTAACAAGAACTACCCATTAAAAGACGGAAGAAACATATTGGAAATAATTTGTTCAATCAGAACAACAATAACTATTTAGCATTCAACTGCATTCCTTACAAACCAACTCACCTGAACACAATTATTACCGTTTAGCGCCCTCTTTGATTCAAAAGGACTGCTCCATATGCCGAGAAGCCCTTGAGGACCTCCCCTCAGTCTACCCCTCACTATGTCACGTGCGCAGGAGACTCTTGTGTGATCATCCGCCATTGTAATGTTCTTTTAATCATTGGTCTTTGTGTTAACTCCTCATTGCTGTCAAGTGCTCGTAAATTTGGCTCGTGGAATCGATACTTGAGTTGGTAAGTGCAATTATTTAAATAAGAACTGAATCTACTTATCAGTATATTAACTTTGAGCATATGAGTGAAAACCTGGATAATTTCAGATTCTACCTTCAGTAATCGAATACACTGCTCTTCCTTCTTTCTACTAGTAGATAGGTATGATAAACGCGATAGTTTTTAAGAATGTATGGATGTCCGGATGTATGTCCTATAAATCGGTAACAATCCGTAGGCACTCAATTCCAGGTTTTTATAACTATGTTAGGTAGGTAGTCTATTGTCAAGTACCACCGATGTGTTTGTGTATTTGTACAGGTAGAAAATTTGCGGACCCATGTAACTTAACTATAACACAAATGTGTTTTTCTTTTCCTATAAGTAATTCAAATATATTAAAATTATTCATTTATGTGACGATCTAATTTAAATAAAAATATAAATCTAATTCTTTAACCTAGTATGTAAATTAGGTAGTTACCCAAATTAATTATTTTTTATAGGTTAGTTAGTTGGATCAATTTATTTATTACTCGGTGCCACCGTCCACATACAAAATATTTGGTTTTCGGGTAATCTCAACCCAACAGTATCAACTGTATAATTTATGATATTAGCGAAGGCGGCCTGTATCCCGCAGCGGCAAAAATAGAGAAGCATTCATAAAATTATCATAATTTTTCGCGCATTACCAAAACACAGGGACGCAACCAAAAACGGAACACAACTCGGTTTACAAAAACGGACCGCGGCCACGTGGGTCGTGCTCAATGGATCCGAAAGTCGTCTTTTTTTCAACAAGTATAATTTGTTTGATTTGTAAAGAGCGAATGTACGTCTGTATTAGTTGTGAGACCATTGTTTGGAGTTCATGGGTGTCCTCGGTACCCCGCCATTTTCTCTCCAGGGTTCCGCTAACAGCCAGAAGTCATGGCGAGCTGTTCAACTGTCAACCCATGGACTCTTGCCCTTTGAACGGTATCATTATTCGAGACCAACAATCAGTGCATGCATGTCAATGAAAACATTATTCCGCACAATGGACCTTACTGAAGAATTGGTAATTTAGTCTTTCGTTGCCGGATTCTTTCGCATTTTTTAGAAATGCACGTGCTAAACTAACGAACTGTTTTAATGGGATTTTTATTTTCAATTGTTTCCTAAAATCATTATTATTTTACTTTTTAGTTATATTTTAATTAGTTATAATAATTCTTATATTCAAAGCGACAAGCTTTTTAAATATTAGAAACAGAAAAATTTTATCTCCCCTTGCGGTGCGGGAATTGAACCCACGACCTTCACGTATCGCGCGTGCTGCTCTTACCAACTGAGCTAACCGCAAGTTATCGTAGGCGATGAAATTTTTCTGCTGTATCAACCGTTAGCCTTCCGGTGAGTGCCCTCTGCCGAATATGTTTAGAACTACATACTTACTTACTTACTTTTCTGTTTCTAATATTTAAAGTTCGCTAGTACGGCGTTTAGTACTATAAAAATAATAAAATCGATTAAGCTTTTTAAATGTCATTATATAATTGCAAGTAGGTAAGTTATAGACTTGTTTTTACACGCGTAAGTAAATATTTAGGGATGATTAATTTCATCGAAATAACTATGTGGTTGTACAAAATAACAAAACACTTTTGCATTCAAAATGTAATTAAAAAATACCAAGCCTTGCGAGTACCAATATTTAGGAATAAATAATAAATAAAATGGGTTTTTAAAATATTTTTCAATTTCAATGACACTTCATAAGCAACATAAACAATTGTTATTGATTAAATAGTATTTAGTGACTAAACACTTATTTTAAGAATGAGTTTTTTATTATTTGTTACTCTTCTATTTCAGGTCGACAGCTATGGGTGATGTTGCTATTCTCGGACTACTTTTTATTTACAAAAAATAATTTGAAAGAAAAGGTCATAATATTATGTTAACAATTATACTCATTTTCAAATAACCTCATAATACAGAAGACTAAGACAGACATAACATTTATTCCAGTCAATACCTATTTTACTAGAGCAACTGGGGTTTAAATATAAATGAAACTGAGTAATTTTGATATTATTTTCCTGTTCTTCTTAAATGCTAAGAAATGAGTAACGATAACTGTAATCGTACTTCTTTTATTGTGTTTGAGCAGTTTTTACTGTTATCAATATTCTACGTTTTAGTCGAATTAAGACGAATAAAAAAAAGACTGAGCGCGTGTCGTGTCATTGACAATGTAGGGTTTCGTACTTGTCTCTAGGTGATTGATGACTATGAATTATGAAACTACAGTAGAACTCCAATTATCCGAATTAATGGGGACCGCGACCCATTCGGATAATCAAATATTCGGATAATCGGATTTATTTTTAAAAATTGCCATTGGAGAGAATAAAAGCTACGTTTTGATATTGCACTATTTTTTTATGGAATTAAATGAAAGAAACATGAAATTTAGAAATAAAAATCATTGTTTTTAAAACATCTCCGTTAATGTAAGCTTTTTTGCGGCTTCGCGGGGGGAAGAATAATAGCGCACTTAGACTTTTTTTGGACATTTTGTGATTCGGATAATCGGCGATTCGGATAGTCGGAGTTCGGATAATTGGAGTTCTACTGTATTATCTTTTTGCCCAACAATATTTGCATTTTATTTTTATATTCTTGATAACCTTCGTTTGAACCGTAACCACTACTCTAATTTGTGTAATTCTTATTTGTAATGTATTTAAGCAAGTTCTTCTTGCTAGAACATAAGTGATTTGTATATCATTCTAAAAATAAGACTCTTGGTGTTTATAGGTATATGTGCGCCTTATATTAAGGAATTTATATGTAAGTATAAATGTTACTATTTTTGCTTATCAGAAGAAGTTCGTAGTACATATAGGTAGGCTCGATTATTTCATAAACTTGTAAACCTCATCATCTGTATTAGTTTAATTTTACGTTTGCTACTTCCGTGATGTAATTAGTGAGTTTCATAAAATAATACATTAAACTGATGGAGTTAGGGGCACTGTTCTCCAACCATTCACACTTTACTTTATTTAATGCAACCTTAAGTGGAGCAATGGTGTGTTTAAGCTAAGACGTGAACAAAACAGCCATCGGAAACGAATGCGATTTATGCTTACGGAACTCTATAAATGGAAATCGCGTAAAATTAAAGGAACGTAGGTAAACCACAGTTACGGCTATATTCACCATGAAGAGTACCTACGGCAGGTTCGTCAAACTTCGGGAAATAGCCCGTTGTAATCGAAGAGAGCTCTCGGAATTGAATCGTGAGTGGCTGCGATTCTTCTCCAGAACTAATTGTATGGACGTGCTGCCGCAAGCTGTAACTTTAATGAAGGTTTTCAGGGATCTTTAGGTACTTATTATAATTTATTTGTTTATGATAAACAAGCGTGATAGAGTATTTCATACAAAATTATTTTATCTGGCATAATACCTGTAATATCTTTATGTATACCCAATTTAAAAGAAAACCTTTTTTGTTTTAAAAAGCAATAGAAATTACCCTCTACTATTTAAGTCCCTGGTTGCAGACCAACTGTTACCTATACCAAGACAACATTCTGCAACCTCTATATTTTATACAGATATGTTAATGTGTAGTAAGTATTTACGTTTTTTCGGGCTATCTATCTTTTATCTTTGAAGGGTATCTAAAGCAGATCTGTGTTTAAAATGTCTAATTCAAATCAAACTATTGTAATACTTATAATTTAATAGCCTAATAGCTTTCTCTGTTACTTTTTTTACCTAAATTAAATACGATTTCCGAGTACGAGGTCCGGACTGGATGATTTAGACAATTATTTCATTTAAAATAGACTAAAATAGAATATGTATCTATACTTCTTCCTTAAGAATAAAAAGTTCTGTGATATATTATTTTACATCCGATCATCATAACTTTGTTCCAATTTCTACTGTAATTTTTAAGAACTCTTATTTTATATTATTATTTACGTATTGAAATAAATCATTAGAGTTCACATATCCACAGTAGAAATAGGAACAAAGTTCTTATGATCTCACCACTCATATCACGGTCTACCTACGTACAAAGTTTCGTTCAACTCGTTTCGATTAAAAAAATATATCACTACATAGTATAAAACAAAGTCGCTTTTTCTGTCCCTATATCCCTATGTACGCTTAAATCTTTAAAACTACGCAACGGATTTTGCTGCTTTTTTTAATAGGTACCTATAGTGATTCAAGAGGAAGGTTTTTATTTGCAATAAAGAATAGAAAAGCCAATATTTTTAAGTATTTACATTACATCCGTGCGAAGCCGGGGCGGGTCGCTAGTGTAATATAAATTAAAGACTACTTTCGATTATAACTAAAAGCCATGCCTATTTATATCTATATCAATGGATTCACAGGTACTTTTAAATTAATAACTTTCCTTTATTCCTAACTAGCTGTGCCCGCGACTTCGTTCGCGTGGAACATCCTTTTATGGTCGGTTTTACCCCTTCCTCCCCTAATATTCGAAACAAAAAGTAGTCTATATTTTAATCCAAGTTTCGAGCTATATTTGTGCCAAATTTCATATCTCTAACTTCAAAAATAAACATTTTTCTATATAAACTTCCAAAGGTGGTATTACCCCCCTCCCCCCCTTATTTTCTAATAAAAAGTAGCCTATGTCCGTTTTTGAGATTCAACGTATACCTATACAAAATTTCATCAAAATCGACTGAGAGGTTTAAGCAGGAAAGCGTAACAGACACACAGACAGACAGAGTTACTTTCGCATTTATAATATTAGTAGGGATAATTATTTAAATTGCTTTTATGTACGGTTAATAAACCGGGATCGTATCAACGAACACAACTTCACGTAGCATGTAAAATGTTTACAAATACTAGATTTTACGATTTAATTAATGAAGTAGTTAGGCATACTCCGTCATTAAATTTATTAAGATATTGTATAATTTTACAATCTTGGTATAAAACGGCTTATTTTATACCTAGAAATGACCATAAATAACAAAACTGTGGGAAAAACTTGCACTAATATGACTGTTTACGTTACCCGTAATACATTAATTAATTTGTAATGGCTCTGTGTTCCTTGTTTATGGGTTATGGATGAGGATTTAAATATTAATCTGTTATTTTACGATTGTCTCTAACTATATCACGGTGGATAGTAAATTATTTTAGTTTTTACACAGGTATAAAAGTGGCCCGACAAATGCGCAGACGCCGGGCGCCGCGGGGCGCCTCCGACGCCCGTTGCATAAAGCTCACTAATACTATACCATATACATAATATTTGAATATGTTTGTGTTATATACCTAACTTTGTATTGTTTAGTTAACGATGACACTCTTATGCCTCCTCCACACTACTCGCGTAGTTGAACGAAGTTAGACGAATACGATAGTGTAGAGAGGCACTTCGGCTCGCCTCGTGCTCGCCGCGTCAAACTTTGCCTCGCCTCGGGCGAACTTCGCCGAGTAACTTCGCGAGTAGTGTGGAGCAGGCAATAGATATAGAGTTTTGTATGTGACATCAATCTTTCGCTTTAGGCGTATCCTACGCAACTAAATATGTAAGTAAGCGACCTATATGTACGAGTAAGTAAGCTAATCGAGAGGTGAGCGGGTCTGTGGCCTCGCGTTCTCTATCCGGGTTCTCGGGTTCGATTTCCGGTCGGGTCAAGATAGAAAACGAACGTTTCGATTTTGTCTCGGATCTGGGTATTGTGGTACTGTCGTTGTTGTCCGCAGAACCAGAGCAATGTATGTGATGTGGTCCAATAATAAGTTTTACCACACAGACAAATCCACATTGACCCTGGGTGGAGGAGTATCACCCGCTCCATCTCCTCGTTGAGATGAGGCCTGTGCGTAGCGGTTAGAGACAAATTAAGGGCACGACTGGTTAAACTGTTATTTTTTATCAGTTTATGTTAAACATTTTATTAAAGAACATTATATTAGTAGGAAAACACCGGGGCTTTTTTGAAACTATTTGTAGGTAAGGTAAGTTATCACTTACCTCTCCTCTCTCCCTCTCCAGTCATTTTGTGATTTGCAAAAAATAAAGAAATATTATTGTACAACTGACACATGTTAGTTCAATTATGCCCAGTTACAGTATTTTACGATTCGTAATGTGTTAAAAAATACTATCCGTTTTTCTCCAACCGACTACGAGTCGTTAATGCCGTTCCATAATTTACTTTCCATATCAGCTGTCATCAGTGGACCGTCAGTCGTTTTTAGCTTACGCCGCGTATTATTTATTACTATCCGTAAACAGAACGGACCGTTATTCAAATATTGGAACCGGGCATTAGTGATGTTCTATGCGATATATATTTTTTATCTTCAAGCTAAAACCCGTTTGTGTAGTATCATTAGGTTTCGTTGTTGATATAATATTGAAGTGGATAATACCATAGATAGCTGAATGCTTGTTTAATGATGGCGCCCTTTAGAAAATAAACTTACTAACATAGACACCTTGTGAATTTATCACGTTTTAATAAGGCCCACAAACAAATTTGTGTAATCTTATAAATCATCCTTAATACCTGTAAAACCAATTTCGGAAAGTAAACATATTGTACAATAAAAACTATCTAACTATGTAGGTACCTACCTATTATAAAAACCAACATTAAGTGCACTTAATTGGCCATACTTA